>VWZX01009072.1:710179-1310179 GCA_013399015.1 Galbula dea | reverse complement strand
TCTGACCAAATTTCCAGATGCAGTTTTGGGTTCAATGCATTGCTTATTTTAATATGATTGTAGGAAAATGTGTAGCTAACAGGTAGGGAAAATCTTTGTGTATTACAAAATGAACAAAACACGGAATAAATGAAATATGAAGTGCACTCGATACCACACGCTTAAGATTTGTATATGCATTTGATAACCTTTAAGTTCCTTTAATGTAGTTATTTTTCCATTTATCCTTTAGGAGGCTGGCCAATACAGGAGTTTCACTATTCCGCTGAGGTTCAGAATACCACAGGATTTCCATGACATGGGAGTCAAAAAAGGCTGTGAATAATCTTTTTTAAAGGATACAGTGTGTTTTCTCGCTATATGTTGCTAACTTCATTGCCCCTGTGTTGAAGGCTGTGAATAGACACCTTTCCTCTTTTTTGGCTTATCTAGAACTCTTTGCAGCTGCTTTTCCTGCAGCCGTTGCATTCAAATCAGGGCAAATCTACAGATTTGCCTGAACTCTTAGCAAGGGACATGAGGATGAAAGCTCCTTCTTGTTTCTCCCCTACCTGCAAGTGACTGCATTCACTTGTCCCTTTGTTATGTTACCTTTTTAATTGATGGGCCAAATTCCACAGCAATGGATTCTTACAAGAATTTGGGAAAACATACAGCATCATCTGACGTCTTCAGACACTGTAGATCTGCATCCTTCAAAAGTGAATAGGCCATTCTTAGTTTTTTTTACAGCACTAAGTCTTGAGTTTGGAAGCATGCACTCCTATAGCTACCTGTTTCACATGTATTACCAGCCCTAACTATTTTTTCTTGAAAAAAAAATCTCTATTATTCTTCAGTTTTGCATGTGATATGACACAAGACTTGGGGCAGTTCTACAGGTAGAGCAGCCTGCAGGCAGTCCTTAATATGCCAATATGTCACTCTTTATGTGAGCAGATTGTCAGCAGTTTTTGGCCAAAGCTTCCTTAGCCTAGGCAATTTCTGACTCTGTAGGCTGACATTTTTGTCGGCTCTAAAGAAGAGAAGGACATACACCCAAGTTAACCCATTTCTTAAAAAATCATGGTGCAAAGAAGAGTTCTGCACAAGAAACTTGTGGAGTGTTTGTTTTGATTTTATCTTGAAACTATGCTAAAAGTGATCAGCCATTTAACTAACCAGTTTAAATGTCTATTAAAATATTGAGGACCTATTTTTGGAGCTTTTCACCAACTAACAGGTCCCTTGTGTGGTTTTATGAGTCATAAGAGATGGAGGAATGTAGCCCTAATGACAAATAAAATGGTTAACCCCTCTTTTAAAAGTTTATTTTTAAAGAGACACACATCGAAGTAGTCCCTTCTAATTTAGCTATGCTATATGTTAAATGTTTTGTATCAGGCTAGATAGAACACCATGTAGCTGAAATTTTATTTGTGTTAGGGTTCTTCAAAACAACTTCCAGCTTTTCAAATCACTATCCAATTAATGCTGTCTCTGTTAAATTTAAATTTATTTGATTATTTGCTGAGAAGGGCATAATTTAGGGTAAATGTGGTCTTGTTCTTCAGCTAGGACTCTTCATATGGATGTCCTCATTCTTCGACCTTGCCTTTATACCTGGGAGTCTTTGTTGCACTGATAATGTGGGCCATAATAGATACAAACCATCTTTGTTTTCAACAGTTTGATCTATGTAAAAAGGGGATGAAATCCTGCATAGATAGTAAATATGGTAATTGTAACAAGTTCTAACTGGAGAATGGATCTCAGCCATCGCAGCCCTGTATTCCTCAGTGACCTGACATCAGGAGAGTCTAAAGGGTCTGTTTCAAACTGCTAAGGTTCAAAATAATGGGGACGTAGCCTGGCACTGTTGCTGTCCAAAAGAGTCAAATAAATCAGAATTTCATTTAAAACAAACAAACATCATTATTTAATGTACTCAAACATTCTCCCACTATGCTAGAAATCTAAACACAACAGTGTTTTATTACTGCTTGAACACAGACTAAATGTATCTTTATTCTTTTCTGTTGCTTTGTATATCTGCTAGTTACAACTGTTTTTTGGCAACATAAAGAAAATATGAATTATTAGAAACCTGCATTTTTCATTGTCGAAACTGTGATAATAAATACTTAAGATGGGCTCCTCAGTGCTGTCCTGAGAGAAATTCTGGTTTATGCTACTAATCAGATCCCCTGACCATACGTTTGAAAATTAGTTAGACTTTGACAATATGAATCACAGGATGCATTTATAAATATATGAATTTTGTTACAGCAGCATCTTTTTTTCACTTGAGTTTCCAGCTGCAGTCAGAATCATGATGTAGTAGAAAGATATTCTGGAGTATCTTCTTCCAAGATATTCCTGGAAGAAAGTGGCTTTCTCTGACTTTTAAATGTTTTTTTTTCATAGCAATTTATGAAACCTCTGAAACCCAAGAATTTGACTTAGGGCACTATTTGGGAAAAAATAATTTCAAATTTAAAAAAAAATTGCTTTATGCTTCAAGAGTGAGCAGCTAGTGAGGAAGAAACATTCTCCAGGTACAACTTTTCTTCTGTTTGTACATGTTGAATGGCAAGCTCTGCTTTGTGAAAAAGCATATTTTAATCCTTGCTTTGGTAAAGATTTAGACCTTAGTTGTGCAACAGTATCTCCTCTTATGGATCCTGTACCATGAGGATTCTCACCAATGTCAAAGAACTGAGCAAAAGAATCTCCACTCAGAATGAAATCTTTATGTTCAGAATACACACCAAATACGCACTAATTCTCTCCTTCAATGTGACCATTGGAATGGTTGATGACTAAGGAACAGTTTTCTTCTGGTTTATTGTAGTTCCTTTATGCAACCTACATTGCCCCATCTGCCAGTTTGGACATAGGACTTCATCAGAGTAAGAAAAACATGATTTATCAGAAAATAGACCCAGCTTTTGAGGATCTTTTTGACCCAGCAGAAGAATATATCCTCACCATTCTGCTAGAGCCATGGATGAAGATGGTGGAAGCAGACAAGCATACTTATGGAAAGGTAACTGTTCTGGATAACACTGTGAAAAATTCTTATGCGAGGGAATGAAGTCACAAAAGTCTTCATATACAACTGTTACATTTATAGTCAGGAAGGGAGAAGTATTATGGGATATTTTGTGCTTTCACTCTTCTCTATGCTGATGCATGGAGTAGGCTGAGGTTACTGTGGAGAGCAGACTTCCCATCTGAAAGGAAGGTGCAGGTTTCACAGACCCCTTAGTCTGTGAATTAGAGAGGAAAGCATCTTGCTGTGGCAAAATTTCTCTTTGCACTCAGGAAGTGTCAGGTTTCTGCAATCTTATCACTGATCTAAAGTAATTTTATGATGATGGATGGTCCATAAACCTTCTATGTTTTTAATGACAAGTACAAAATATGCTGTGTTTCTGGAGTGTCACTGTAGTGATGCTAAGTCTATATTAATTGCACCAAGTATTTCTTGGTCTTTAGAATTAAAGTGCAGCTACTGCTTAGCATAAGAAGAAACATGATATGGTGATCCAGCTGTATGGGCCCCAAACACTTTTTAGATAGCTGCCCTGCTGTGTAAGGGCTACCTGTGCCCTGCAGCCTTCCTGAAGTAGGTGGCTCAGTGATGTACTCCATTCTAATTCCAGAAAGCCTCTGAAGGCTTGAACTGAGCAAGCTCATGCAGGCCGGGGGAGACGGCTGCAACCCTGACTGCATTTGACAAATAAGAAGAAATGGTGGAGGCACCGGTGGATGCTGTGGATCTCTGCTTTTTGTAAACTTACCTACAAGTTAACAACTGTAGGTCAGACTTCTAAGTCCAAGTCTTTAACATGTCTTTCTGGCTTAAGAAAGGAGAAACTTACAATGGGGAAACAGGAGTTGGAGGGTGGGAAGTTATTTATTGTTCCTGTTTTTCACCACTGTGACCTTAGCTGAAGCATCTCCATTTTTATAGGAAACATCATCACTTACTGCAGATACTTCTGTCAGCATGTAAGGAGAACGTGTGTGTGTGTTGCTTCCTGAAAAAACATTTTGAAATCCTTTTTTGATACTTTTGTAGTGCAGTGTATTTTTGTTACTATATTGTACGTTCGTGTATGAACATCTAGGAGAACAGGCACTCAAAATCAAAGTTGAGAATGGTCTTAAGACTGTTAGGCGCTGGCCAGTATTAAACATTTAAGAATAAATTATAAGAACAGAAAACCCCCCAATACAGCAGTGTTGTCAGCCTCAGCACTTTGCAACTAAGGTTCATGAAGGAGAGGTCTTATCCACACTTCAGCATTTAATGATCTTTAATGAGGTTTTTTTCCCCCATGTGTTTATGTAAATTTGACTTCTGTAATTTTCTGCCTTCAGCCTCACAGTAGTTGTGGGTTTGATGGTTTAATCATGCAATAGGAGAAAAAAATATTTGTCTTGGTTTGTTTGCAAATGCCTCCCTGAAAATCTCATCTGTTGCTCTAGTTTTGTATGTCATGAATGTGGCATTAAGGCCTAGGTTTCTGTGTGAAAGAAATTCAGACTGATTTACTGTGGAACAGGGAAAAAATGTTACCTTGTCATATTCTCAATGTTATGTTTTACAAGTTTCTGTTGTATCCCACTTCAATTACATCTCTTCAAAACACATAAATCCTAGATTATTTAAAGTCTCCTCTTCCAGAAGCCATTCAATACCTTTGTTACACTTACCAACCCTATTTGTTTGTTTACATTCTTTTGATTAGATGCAAGCAGTACTCAAGATCTGGATTGAGATTAAAAAATACTAGCCAGTGGTAGAATCATAATCTGTTTTGCTCTTTGTTCCTTTCCTTATTGTTCCTCTGATTCTAACTCCCTTTTAGTCCTGGTGAAGTTCGAGTGGATGTGCAAAATGTAGCTAATAGCCATCTGCAATGATTCCAAGATCTCTTTACTAAGTAATAACAACTAATGGAAAGCTCTAATTTGGAGCTCTCTGGAATGACTTAATGTTTATTGTCATTGAATTCAGCTGCCCTTTTATCACGAAGATGCTAAAGTGTCCTAAAATCCTGCAGTTCTTTTTAGTCATTTTTTTCCTCTGTAGATTCTTTTGGCAAACTTTGTTACCTCTTTACCTCATTTCCCAGATAATTTCTAAATGTTTAAAGAAACAACTTTAGTGCAGATCCCTATGAGGCTCGAATAGATTAATAGAATTGCCTGTGTTGGATAGGAATAGGAACCCCACCCCATAATTGAAGTTATTCATTTCATTATTTTTTATTTTCTAACTTCTAATTAATTCATATGGGGACCTTCTCTCTCATCCTGTGATAATTTAATTTCCTTAAGAAACTTTGAGAGTTTTAACATTGAAAAATATTACTTAAGTGAAATATACTAGCCCAAACACATCTGCAAAATATTCTCTTCACTTTTCAGTATCTTTTTCTAAACTATTTCAGCTATAATTGTTTGTGATCTGCAGAACACCATGTAATTGATAGGTGCTTTCACTAATCTGAAATTTTATTTACTCTCTAACAGACTCATTTCAGTCTGCTGGAAATGTATATTTGCCCTGTGTATTATCAATAACAGTTGTCTACTATCTATTGCAAACCCTCACAGAGTCAAGTCATTGACTCAGCTGAGTATTATTAGACATCATTTTTGTATAAAAAGGACTCTGCTTTTAAACACTTTCTGGAATACAATGTTTTCACTGCTTCTAGCATTGGAAGAATTCCTTCAAACTAAGAACTGAAAAAATATAAACTTTTGCTTTAAATTAATCTGTGTCAATTTATACCTTCTTGAGTTAACTAGGGAATAATCTGTTGCCCTTTCAGTTTAGATGGTGCTTTGCTATGCAAGTGCAGTTACATGCAGACTTCATAATGCCCTAATAACGCAAACATCTTAATCAGCACAAAATCCCCAGAACTAAATCCTTGTAAGTGCATAATACATGCACTTCTGAAGAGTTACAATGCACAGACGTTAAACTGACCTGTTCTAGGAGACACTAGAGTCTCTTTGTACTAGCGCAGGCTGATGCTCAGGCACACTCCTTCCCTGCACAAAGACAAGGTCTGCTTTGTATTTTGTTCAGTCCCTGGCTCTAGTCTTTCCCTTTGTTCTACCGTACAGCAGGATATATTTGGCCCCTAGCGAAACAAGATATTTTATCAAGAATTAGGTGAGTCTAAAATTGTTTATTTGGGACATGATCAGTATGCATTTTTTAATCTTTAAATGAAACATAAAAACAGGAGAGTTCTTTTTTTATTGTTGACTCCCATCCTGCTTCTATCTGCTTTCTGTTTAAACTTCATGAAAAATGTTCTGAATTATTTTCCTATTTACTTTTAAACTACATTTTCTTTTAAAGAAAAGAATACCCCAAAGCACTTTAGAGCAGTGGAATTGAGTTACACTGAATCTGAAAGCATTCAGATAACACGGTGATTAGTGTAGTATTCATATTTAGACAAAACTGTAATGAATATTAATCTAAAAACTCTTTTGTCTCACATGTAAACTCTTATATAATAACAACACAGCTTTTTAATCTTTGTTTTCAGCATGTTAGTCAGTATAACACATTGGCTCATTTCTGCTAAATATCCTGAAACTTGCATTTGAATGGTTTAGTGAGCTGAGAGGGTCACCAAACTACTCAGTACGCAGTTACTGATTGTTTGCACATCATAGAGAACTGCTCTATTTATATACGTAAAGCTTCTACTTACGTTACAAAATACTAATACTTACGAGTTTTAGTTATGTACAATTATTTTAAGTCATTACTTGGTGTAAAACTAAAGAAGGGGACAAGACTGAAAGTCTGAAAGCTTTCAACTTCATCATTTAGATATTATAGCACCTTTCTTGTCTTAAACTTCCATTTCTGGAAATCTGTGGCACACTGTCTTTTTTGAAATTTCCTACTGAGAGCCACAGGTATGAGACCTCTTTTTCTGCTTCTTGGTGGCACTTTGGCATACAATTTGGTGGTATAGACAATCAGGTAAGCCTGACACAATGTACACTATATTGTATACACAGTATAATTTAGCAATTCAAAAAATACAAAATAATTTTCTTAACAACAGAGTTAGGTTATTTAGTGATGTTCTGTAGAAATCTATATGTGATCCTACACACATCTGAAAATTGTGTTCCACCAGAGCTTTTAACTGTATTGTCACAAGGATGTGACTTCTAGTGTCTTCTAAACATCAGTCTCATTACTAGCAAATATCTTCTTCTCTATCCACTGTCACTGGCAAGATGCCCATCCTGTTCTTCATCTATCTATAATGTGTACTGTAGGGATGACGTAAGATATTATTTTTATTAGGTGGAGCTGGTGGAAGAAACTCGACAGCTGGACTCTGTGTACTTTAGAAAGCTTCAGGCTTTGCAGCAAGAGAGTGGTTCCAAGAAGGGTGAGGTAAGACATGTACCTACTAACAAAAATAAACTTTTTCTATCAGAGAGGGTTAACACTTTGAGTATCCACAATGAAAGACTGACTACATGCCAGTTTGGAGAAGCAAGTAGCCCGATTTCCACCATTTATTTTGGAGAATGATTGACTGTCAATGTGTTAATTACAAATACAGGTCTTCTGTGAGTTACATCAACATAAGGTCACTGTATGACTGGAGTCAATGAGACAGTTTCCACTAAAGTCTGTGGAATTTTTTTGGCCCTTAATCTTGAGTAAATATCTCAACTTCAAGTAAATTGAAATTATACATTGGTTTATTTGGTTATGTAACCTTGCACACACTGGTATGTTTAAAGCAAATGTAAAACTAAAGCTAATTAAGAGCTGGAGCCTTATTTCAATTTGTTTTCTCACTGATCAAAAAGCTGTTCTACAGATACAGAAGTTATCTCATGAGAATTATTAGACTCAGCAAAATATAGAGATGAAAAAATCTGTTATGCAAGTGAAATAATTTCTTCTTTCAGAGTACTGTTGCTGACACTGGTCTGCCATCCTGCCCCGATGCTCTCAAAGATGATCAGCATTTACACCAAGTTCCCAAAGAATTGACAGGTCCCAGTCTATCTGACCTCATCCAAGACAAAGAGAAGTTAGAACAGTTCTGGGCTTTTCTTAATGAGCATTCTGCTGGGTATGTTTTTTTGTTATTATTATTTTACCCATTTCTAAGTTCAGAAGAAACCTTTGCTAGGGATCTTGGCTATCTAAATGCTCAAAGGTTTTAGTCTTTTTAAATGTGTTTAAAATGTGTTTGTATATTTATAAAATACAAATGCACATTGTTCAGACAACTGAATTGTCTTAACATTTTTGGGGTAAAAATTCTGCTGTCATAACATATTTGTATTACAGTTCTGTTCTCAGTTTCTTTTTTGATTAGTGGAAAACCCCTGAGCAGAGCAATTAGCCTATAATGAGTAAAAAATTCTCTTTTTTAGTACTTTTAACTAATTAAAGCTGGATGTGATAAAAAATTACAACTAGAAGACAGCCACATTTTCTCACAGTGTGAGAGCAACCACAATTTTGTGTTTGCACTGATCTGAACAAAATTAAGTACCAGCTCATAGTAGATACAGTTATGCAGGGTGTTTGAAAAAGTGAGCCCATTTGTTTAAAAATGAAGACCTAAACAGAAGTTCTAGCAGGAATAAATGTGAGTTGGACATTTTTTTTTAAGCTCCACAGTAATTAACATAGAAGCATAAAAGCATCATCACGGTTGGAAAGGACCTTCAAGAGCGTCAAGTCCAACCATTAGCCCTATACTACGGTTATCAAATCTGCTACTGTAATCTCTATTCTGTTTTAGGGAAAGGTAAATATACTTCGTAAGTAAATGCTAGCAAGTTCTTAAATTGTCACTTCTTTCCTATAACCTGGGTTCCCATGAGCTGATAACATACTGCCTATTGCTTCTAGTCAAGCACTTCTATCATCTTAGATGGAATTGGTCAGCTTTTTCAAAAGTGCCCAGAGTTGGACATCTAGCACAGGATTCCTCTGGCCAAGATTCAGTGTCATCCCTTCTGCTTATCATCATATCTTCCCTTTGTAGTCAGAGAGAGAAACAGACATTTCTGGACACAATTCTTCTAATTCTGAATGTAGCATCTGAAACAAGTTTGGATGGATATTTCTGCTCACTGACTACAAAAGGACTGTAGGCAATGAGTTTAGATGGAAATTTTCATGCTGTGGTGGCCACCTATGGTCAAATGATTTCCAGTTAAAGACTTATGGTCCCCAAAATTTTTAGATTGTGCATCTCATCATTAAAAAAGTCTGTGAGCATGCACCCTCAATATATGTGTGTTTATTTTTTATAAATGATACGCATGTGCTACTGAAGTTCTCATATTTTCTTCCTGCCCTCTAATGGTCAAGAGTTCCTCTTTAATTGGGGAAATTGAAGGCACCAAAAGAGAAAAGTGACTGGCTAGGATGGGGTCCAGGACAGGCAGGTACACTGAATCACCTCTGGGACTTCCTACCTCTCTGTTAATCACAGACAAGTCTCATCTTAACTGACAGAGCCAGATAGAGGAATGTTTAATTTCTGGTGGAATTTTTTTTGGTGAAAATTCATAATGAAGAAAAAACTTTTCAAAGAGCCACAAAACAGTGTTTAAGATCTGGGTTCAGACCTAGCAACTCTGAAGTCCATCTGGCATGCTACCATAAAAATGCTTAACGGTACCATAAGCAGCAGGGATCCTAGAACTAATGCAGTCTGGGAAAATTCAGCAAAAACTAACAGAAGTGATTCATTTGTCTCTTCACCAAAATTCATTGTTCTGTTATCACCCAATTGTAAGTGACCCAAGTTTCAGGAAGGACAAGTTGCTGAGTATCTGGGCACAAATTCTAGTAAGAAACTAAACAAAGTTCCATTAATTAATATTTTGTTAAATGTATAGAACTTATTCACACAATTGTAGGACAACTTGTGTTACTTCAGGTTAGTAGGTTACCCCTTGTTAGTCTTTCCAGACTGACTATGCACATGCTCCTGACCCAATGAAAGCAAAAAGAGTACGCTAGAATAAGCCACCACTGTAAACACTTTAACCTAGCACACTTCAAGATCATGTATTTTGCTTCTTAAATAAGATGGACAGAGTTGATCAGTTGTCACAGATAGATCCCAAGGACTAAACATAAACTATGGTAACTTTTGACTATTTGTGGAACTTAGGTCTGAAAGGGTCTCAAAAGACTTTTGAAAGGGAGACATCTGTTCTTAAATCAGTCAGATTCTTTGAAAGTTTTACTTGTAGACTAATGCTTTGAAAAAGCTACTTATTAACTGAATAGAAAAGTTAAACAGATTTTTCTGGATTTAATATTTCATATTTCCTGCTGCAAATACAGTGATTGTCCTCATTAAAATGCTCATAAAACTTCATCTAATAAGGTAATATCAGAACCAGTCATACAAATTAAACTGAAATTGTAGGTATGTCACTTACTCTGTCCTCCAGTTTAAAGAACAAAACCAATATATGTTCCATTAAAACAAATTTAAACTGATAATTTACACTCAAATAACTATGAACAATATATAAGCCAAGAATTGCATATGAAGATTATTTGTTGCTTACCATGAGTAATGAAATAAGTAGAAGAATCAGTAATTTATGAAAAGGCAGCTCATAAAAAGCCCTAGAAACAAAGTTTACCATAAATTGTTTCTGTCTGCTTGACTGTGAACTGGCTTAAGCTCTAGCACTTCACACGGGGCAGGAATGAGGTGATTTCTGGGGCTGATGTTCCCAGCTGTCATCCTTGCTTCTTTCTCAGGCAATATGATGAGGAGGCAGAACAGAGGATGTCAGCTTGACTCTTGGTGCCTCACAGGCTGCAGTACTGCTTCAAATTCTCATCTGTTTCATTTTTCATTCTCTCTGTGAGCTCTGCGCTATGGCTGTGGTTCGCAATCCCCACTGGATTTAGCAGTGGCACACTGAGGAGGCTAATCCTTTCAGGGAACCCCAGAAGGGACCTCAAATGAGATCCCTAAGATGTGTGTTTGATCTGCCTGTTCAGCAAGTGCCATGGTCTCACCAGATGGTACTAGCAAACAAAAAAATGACAAAGTTTCAGTCCAATCTGACCTGGTATTTAGGACTTGAACACTTTGGTGGTTTGTGGTTAAACTAATAGTGCCCTAGAATGTTGACAAAATTAACTCAATATTGAAATAACATTCTGTTTAAATTTGTTTGTAGTATGGATCTCATGTGCTGGCAAGATATTGAACAGTTCAGAAAGATGCTCCACAAGGATAAAGAAAAAAGGGAGCAAAAATCTAGGGACATTAAAAACAAGTACTTAAACAAAAAATATTTCTTTGGACCCAACAGCCCAGCTCCCAGAGAACAACAAGAACAGGTAACAGTTACAAAACTGTTCATAACAAACAATTTGCACTGAACGTGACTGAGATAAAAGTCCATAAGCAACGTTATACCAGCTTTTCCCCAAGTTATGTCCTCCAATCTTATCTTTTTTTTTTCCCCAGAAATCTGATTCTGTTCCTTTTGTGAGGATCCCCTCCTTCCTGTTCAGGCTTTTCCTCCCCTGTCCTTACAGAACATTTCTCTTAAACCCTGATCTGAGGCTGCAGCCAGAGTATGCACAACACAGCTCAGAAAAAGTGTAAAAAAGGCTTTCAGGCAGAGTGACTTGTTCCAGCTTGCTATTTTAGTATGTCAGTAAAGCCACAGACAGCAAGTCTGAGCTGTGGTGCTCCAATATGTCTTGATACTTAGGAAATTTACTTGGTCAAGCTGCGTTATTATCTGCCAGAGTCTGTATTCTATTATAGATAGGGACAAATGTAATCTGTTCCCTTTTATGAAAAGAACATATGAGCCTTGGGTAAGCATGCATTAAATGCTTTACTTAAAGTTAAGCTTATGCTTTGGTAAATCAAGGATGTAGAGAGATAAAGGACTTTTGGTATACACAAAAGTTTATGTCATGTGTTATTTTGTTTGGATTGGTTAGATAATGCGTTCAGGTGGAGGATGGGGACAAATCCTTCATGATCGGCTTTCAGCAGTGGTTCTGCTAGAAATTCAGCAATGTGTCCAGAAGAGATTAGAAAAACAATGGCTACCATTGTTCCTGGCAGATGAACACGATGGGGCAGAGGGACAAGCAAAGGTAATTTTTAAAAACAGCAATACATCCAAGCATTGTTTTTTGTTTGACTCATAATTTACCATTGAGATAAAATGGTTCAGAGGAAAAGCAGCCCACAACTCTCATTCAGTTTACATTGAAAAAGATGCTGTGGCATGTACAGATTGAAGCATTTAGCTTGATAATCATGTAGGCAGTTCCTGTGACAGCACAGTCTAGCTGACAGTTTTGTTAGATCCTAAATCTGTAGGAGCTGGTGTTAGTTCTGCTGCCAGGGGAGTAAAGTAATCTTTGCTGTAGTGCTGAGCTCTCCATCTGCCATTTTGCCCTAGCCATACACTTGCACACAGAAGAAATTGCTACTTTGTGTAAAGGGTTTGCCCAAGGGATCAAGAACCCAACTAAATGAGTGGGCTTCACACACTATACCTTTTCTCTCTTTTATACTGTCCATATTCTCCCTGTAGAAATGACTTCAAGACTTATGAAATTCTGCTGAATGGGGAGGTTAACTGCTACAAGCCTTGATTACAATTGGTTACATCAGAAAGTTGCCAGAAAACTGGGAATGAAGAGCCTTTCACTCCTCCTGGCTCATTAGAAAGAGTGGGGAAAGAGGAGAGCTAACATCTGCCTTATATGAGAGTGCTTCCATAGCTGGGATCTGTGTAGGGACATCATCCTGCTGGTTACAGATGTGAAACTACTTGATTTTTTGCACTTCCACAACAGCTCTGAAATGTGAATGTCCCAGCAGAAGGAAACTTTACAGTTCCACCAAGCAGACACATCTGCACACTGCATTGGTTCATGAAACTTGTTTTCTATCATCTTTTTAACATCAAGAAGTTTGTCAGCAATGTATATGAAATGGATCCTTCTCACTAATTCAGAGCACTAAGCAATCTGAAAAGCATAGGTTTTAATAAGACAAATTGTTATTTTAATAATGGTTATATTAATTAAAGCAATATTTCCTAACTCTCTGTTATTTTTAGCTGAACTCTGCCTCCTTTATACACCCTTGCACAAGACCATGCAAGAAAGCTAATCTGCTGTGGTGGCTGAACCCCAGCTGGCAACTAAGCACCCTACAGCTACTTGCTCGCTCCTCCCTTGTGGGATGGGGGAGAGAATTGGAAGGTTAAAAGTGAGAAAACTCATGGATTGAGATAAAGACAGTTAATAGGCAAAGCAAAAGCCAAGCATGCAAACAAAACAAACCAAGGAATTCATTCACTACTTCCCATTGTCATATGTTTAGCCATGTCCAGGAAAGCAGGACTCCATCATATGTTACAGCTACTTGGGAAGACAAATACTGTAACTCTGAATGCCCTTTCCCTTCCTCTTTTTTTCTCCTACCTTTATATGCTGAGCATGATATCATATGGTATGGAACATCCCTTTGGTCTGTTGAAGTCAGCTGTCCCAGCTGTGGCCCCTCCCAACTTCTTGTGCACCTCAGCCTTGCTGGTAGTGTGAGAAGCAAAGAAGGCCTTGACTATGTGTAAGCACTGCTCAGCAGTAACTAAAACATTCCTGCATTAGCAACATTGTTTCAGTACAAACGCAAAATATAGCCCCATGCTAGCTAAGAGGAAACAAACTAACTCTATCCCAGCCAAAACCAGTACATTCTTCACTCCTTATCCTATACCACTTATGTCATACTTGGGTCCAGCAACTATCCAATGAATCCTCATTAACTGACCCCTCTCCTCTTCCCATCCCTTGACACATTACATAGATATCATTCCCTTAGCCTATGGACCATCCCTGTGAGACGTCTGTAAAATGTCCAGAAAAAAATCCACTGAGTTAATTTAGTTCATGACTTTGGGCTCCATCTGTTATGATGGTCACTCAGGACAGGAGAGGTGGTGTGTTACATAGAGCCAAACCCAGCTCAGGTCAGGTTGCTGCTTCACTTGCAGTGCTTCTTGTAAGACTTATCCTCCACTGGTTTGGGTGGTTCCTGCTGTAGTAATTCCTGAACCATCAAATAAAACCTTATGTTACAACAATTTTAAGGTATTTCAATTGCAATCTTCACCCCTGGTCCCTCCGGACTAGAGCACAGGGTTTAATACTGCAATGAACTCCTCCCCTTGTGCCTGCTCCAGGTTGGACTTACCCAGGTCTGGAAGCTAGCTCATGCCTCTTCTTTCACCTGCTGCACTGTGCTGGCAGGAAGAACAGCCCATGCTGTTTAGAAAATGCTGTATTCAACTCTAATAACAGTTTATGGGAAATACATACTTCTAATGAGCTTTTAGTCTTTTCCTAACTCCATTTATGTCTGACTGCTCTTTTCTCTTTCTCACTGCAAATACAGAGGATGAAAAGGTCCTTTGAAGAAAGTATTTCAGAAGAAGTGAAACCAGATGACATTCTCCACTTGGCTTCATATTTCACAGTGACCAAACTCTGTGGGCATGCTATGTAGTCCTTATTCAGAAAATCTGCCCTTGATTTGAGGTGTACTTTTGCTACAAAGAAGCTACAAGATCAAGTCTTTTTTTCTGATACAGCTGTCCAAAGGAACTAAAAATATTTCACAAAACAAAAAGAAGTTCCAGATTTGTTCCTAATATAAGTGGTCCCCTAAAACATTATGAGTCAGGTAAATCAGTGGAACCTGTGGAAGAGCACAGTGTAGACTGCTGTTGCTCCTTGTCTTCCCTAACTCCCCAGTCTTAATCAAAACGTCCTCATTTATAACTGAGCAAGGGATGGTATTCAGTGTGATTCCACAAGAAGTTTCAGATACAAAAAAACATATGAAAACATCAACTACTCTACCACTGGTGCCTCAGTCACTATAGGGCTGAACATGAAACAAGAAGAGAGAAAAACACAATTATAATATTTTGTTCAACCATAGGTAAAGGACACAGCTGAAGATCTTTCACTCCAAAACCAGAAGGAGACAACTAGGATGTGGAAGGCAAGTTAAGTTTACTATGTCTCTTGTGTCTTCAGTTTCACTGTCTTTTCTGTTTGAACCTTGCACATCCTTCACAATTTCCCTGCCGACTGTGAGGCCCAAATGTCATGTTGTCAAAAGCAGGCATGGTTGTATTGGCTACAGTGGACTGATTACTCACATTACTGGTGAATTTAGCTGGACGTGAACATGAACATCCTGCTGCTGCTGTTCATGGTAAATTTCTCTCCCTTGCTGGCTGGAGAGTTCATACTTGAAAAAACGTGTCTCTTGCCTTGGCCTTCGGTGCACTCTTAACCCTCCTCAAACTGGATATTGTACCTTTAATTCACATTTATCTGTATTTTGCATGCAGTGGACTTATTGGGACAAGCTGTTCATTCCAGCATCTGGTAGTTTATTTATTATTGCGAGTGGATTATGTGCAGACACAAAAGGGAATGTGAAGTATGCAGTGGAGTGGGCAGGTTTAATCATATCTCACAGTATCTGTTTCATTTAGAATTGTATTTTAATCTTACAGCACTGAGATAATATCAATTTTAAACTTCTTAAACCTTTGAAATAATACATTTCATCAGATGTTGGCCAGTTTTTTCCTCTTGAAGAGCAGTGAACTCTTTGTGATTGCCAACATACAAGTTGTGTACATTTATTCAGTTGAACTTTTATTGTCTGTTGAAATCAAACTGGAGACCCGGTCACCAACTATCCATGTAAACCATTAGCTCAAAAGGGATCCAAAGTGCACGTGGGTTCTGTTAACTGAGTTTTCCCTTTGTTTGTCAGGAAGATGGTTATTTTCCATGTTCTGCTTCAAGGTTATTGACCCATAAAATAAGCAGTGTTTGTATGTTAGTGTAGGGGTGGGAACAGCTTTTTGTTCTTCTCTTTGTGAATATGTCCCAGAAATAATTTTTCCTCAAAGCTGCCTAAATCTGGGTCACAAGGGGTAGAACACATATGGATAATTAGAGGAGGGCTGAGAACATGCCACATCACTAAGTTGAGTCAATTTGATTTTAACCAAGGGGCACTTTGGACAATCACCACCCACCCTCTCTCAAGGGTAGGTTCTCATCCCTGGCAAGCTCTGTGGAAGGACGCTAAGTGTAACCCCTGTTTTTAAGAGACAGAAGAAAGACCTTTCACCTAGAATCGGGTTAGATTTCCAGGGCTGCCTGCAACAACTAAGAGTGCTTCTGCTCCATACTGGCCATTGAACAGCACCCCATCCCTTCAGGACTTCAAGAGTTTTATACCACTGTTAGAAGATTTCATTCATCCATCTGCTAAAGGAGGTTGTTTGGCTTGCTTCACAGTGACAGCACAAGAACTGTTTGTTCAGGAAGGCAGTCCAGCATGAACTTCATTTCAAACAAACTGTCCCTGCATAAGCCATCTTCCTTTCTCCACCCTTTCCTGGCTGCCTACTGCTCTGTGCTTTGCAGCATGAAGATTTCCAAAATGTCTCAATGACTTTAAGTTCTATTTTACTATTGGTAGCTTTATTCCACAGAGAGCAAACTCTCCAGCTTCTGTTGGGGATCATAGCAACACATTTCAAAGCTCATTTTGTTGGTGAGATCCCTGTCAGAAGCATTTTACAACTTTAAACTATGTGGTTTGTCTGTTCCTTTTTCTTTGTTGTTTGTTTGTGCAAAACTCACACTGTTCTCTAGAAAAGTAGCCTGTTGCCATAATCAATAACAATAGCTGTTTCCCTACTTTATAGTATGTAGTCATATGGTCTAAATCATTGTCAGTCATTTCCTCTCCCATCAGGCTGTCCAAAAAATGTTGCCCAAACCAAGCAGGGGAAAAAAAAAAAGAAAGAAAGAAAGAAAAGAAACCTTGCTACATTCTATTGTATCCGTGTCATAAACTCAAACTACTGAAAGTTAGGGTCAGTGCAAATATAAGAATCATTCAGTTTACACTAACTAATGCCTTTGTTATTGCTTTTTGAAACAAAGGTTGTTTGGTGCAATCATTTCTTCTTTTGACAGCATATGGACAAGAAGTGGATTTCCTCATCTAGTGAAATAATTGCTTTCCGCAAAGCGCTGTTGAATCCAGTGACAGCAAATCAGTTCCAACGTTTTGTGTCACTGAAAGGAGATCTACTAGAGAATGGGGTACTCTTTTGGCAAGAGGTACAGAAGTATAAGGTATGGTGGTGAAATGGAGCAAGGGAAATATCATTCCATTTGTAAGCAAATGCATCCATTACTGCATATTAGGAAAATTTTAATGAGAATAGATCTAGCCATTATTTGCTTATTCATTGTAAAACCTCTTTTACTGTTTAAACTGTTTCTGATTCGATGAAAATCCTCAATTCTTCAGGGCAGCTATCTTTAAGGACTTGAATGTATTATCCCTGTATTTCTTCATGCTTCTTCACACTGTAACATTCTTCTGAGTCTCTAATGGGATGCTACTAACTAGCTAATGCCCAGAGTTTGGTATACATCTGTTGAGCAGTAGGAAACATGCAAGCTTTAAAATGTTCATTCTGTCTTTGTAGTTACATACTGCTAAATAATGGGATCTTTTCTGAATTTCAGAGAATCAGAGAAAACTTTTAAATTCAATCAAATGTGCAGATGTTAACATAGTATCTACCCCAAAAGCCTATGCAAACCCCAGCTTTGTTGCATTCAGTACAGTTAGGTTTAACTGCAGATGAGGATGTAGCCAAGGTGAAACGTGATGGGGAAAGCCAGCAGGGATTTTGTCTCTCCCAGATATATACCCCTTTGTGAAATTGTTGCTGTGTGGGGTGAAACACAAGAGGAAACCTCTAGAGTGAGCCTTTGAATCACACTTCAGCCTTCTAGTAACTTCCTGAACTGAATGCAAGGGTATCACAGATCTTTCACTTGTTCCTCATTCCTTTTGCCTCTGCAATATTGACGATGTAAAAGTGCTACCAGAGTGCTGAGGCTCTCCTGGGGTCCTGTAAATAGCCTGTGTGCACGTGACAGGCAGGGAGCATGAGGTTAACTGACATGTTCAGAAATCAGGAGGTAAGCACAGTTGATTCTGCTGTAGCACTTGAAGACCTTGCTGCAGGCATGTGGGTGTATTTTCACTGTTTAATTTTACACATTTGAATTTGGGGTCTGCTTTAGAAGCTGAAGATCCTCTATTACCACGGGACAATCTCCCCTCCTCAGAGTCTCTGATCCCAAAACAAGGAATCATCAATGCAATTGCTCTTTTGGGGTGGTGTTGCCTCTCTCTTGGTTGCAGAGTGACTAGCTTAGACTAGAAACTTGACATGAAGGCACCTGAAATTCTATGACACAAAACCTTCTCAAAATGTTCAATGTTTTTTCAGATTTTTGACTCTTCATTGCTACATTGTGAAGGACATGGAAACTTTCTGCAAATTAACTTGTAGTTTAGACTGTTTTCTTTGTGGATCTGCTCTCTCAAGAAAGCCTTCATTGTTTTATGTCCCACCCCCTCACCTTCACTTACGTTAATTTTGTCTTCTTATCAAGAAAAAGTACAATTTGGCCATATTTCTACATGCATGAGATTTGTCATGGTTGGCAGCTGATCCTCTTTAAGGAAGCAAAAGGCTGGAGTAATAGGAGTGTTGTGGGTCAGGCTGAACTGGAGGAATACTGCCAAATATGTGGGCAGCACTTTGCACAGTGCATACTTGTATCGTCTGAGCCCCACCATGCCATCATTTTAGACAGAATCCCGTTTAGGAGTTCATGACTGCATTGCTGCTTGTAAGCCACCAGACTGACAGCATATCTTGGGAAAATCAAAACCCATGTTTTTAAATTTCTCTCTTTTTGTTTTTAACAAATATGAAGAAATATAACTCTATGGATAATTTTCATCTCTGCCTTTATGCTCGTATCTCATCCCCCTTCATACCATGTGGTTGGTCATATTCTATTTTACTGCAGCTCTCTGCTTTTTCTTTTATGCTAGGCGAGCAAAGGAAGCTATAGTATATTTTTAGGATATATTGAATGTGGGTTTGTATTGCCTTATTTTCTTCATTGTAGCTGTTATCATTCTTTTTCTCCTTCACAAAACTAAAAAAATATTCATAATAAAACAAGCCAACTCTTTCACATACCACATTTCTGGTTAAAAGCCCCTGCTTTTAATTTCTTTGCGAAGCAAATATCCAGCCTGCTATACCAAAACCAAACCCATATATTCATTTAGAGAGCTCTCTTCCTGGAAATTCTCCAGAGTGCTCATTGTGTCTTTAGTAGATGTGTGATCTATAGTGTTATAGAAATTTCTTGATGTTTATAGATTGATAGAAAGTTTGTGTTTCAAAGCAGTTGAAAGAAGTTCTTTGAGTTACTTTTCCTTCTTGTCAAAGTCCAGTGGTGGCATTGTCAGTGTGAAAACAGAGTGTAATAACCGGTTTTACAAGAACAGTAAGATCACATTAAAAGAAATAGAAAACCTCCACTGTTCCTTTGGGCTTTCACTCTTGTAAATTAGGTTCATTTTTTCTTGTTTTCTTCACAAAATTATTTCAAACACTGAGGTTTTGGGAAAGTAAAAATCTTAATAAATGGTAAAACTAGAAGTTTTCAATGAGTGGAAGATTGTACCGGTAGCCGAAATTGTCCCTCCTTGTGCCAATATTCCTGGTTATAATACCTTGTACCCTCTAAATAACTCTCCTCTTTTCATGGAGTATTTAAAGCATTTCTTCATCTTTTAGTTTCCGTGGCTATGCTAGTCATAGCAGTTTATTGTGAAAATCAGTGCATTTCACACCTCTAGGAGTGCTTCTCATTTCAGAAATGCCTATTTGCCAGTAATGTACTTGGAGTGAATGCAGGATAAAAAGTATCCTGTTCTGTCAGAGCTTGCAGGCAGAGTTTATCACCTAAAACCAAAGATTGCTATATATCTGCATTTGCAAAACTGAAATCCCACTCATGTCTTAACTGCGTCTTTGACCATGCACATTTTCTATAAGAAGTTTGTCCTACATACTGAAGGAATCTATTGTATAATTACTTTTGTATGACTATAACTCTTTGATGACTGTGCCCCTGTAAAGTGTCTTGTGTATCTCTCTCCATTGTCTGAAAACACTATTTTCTGTCTTTCAGGACTTGTGCCATTCTCATTGTGATGATGCCACAGTCCAGAAAAAGATCACAGCTATTATTGACTGTTTTATTAATTCTGCTGTACCCCCAGCTTTGCAGATTGACATCCCAACTGAACAAGCAAAGAAGATTTTGGAGCACAGGAAAGAACTAGGACCTTACATTTTTAGAGAAGCACAGGTAAGAAGCTGGGAGAATTTTTGTAACAGGTCTGGCTAAAGCCTGTATGTCACAGTTTAAGGAGTGTTTTGTTGCTTATGTGTTGATTTGGACTCCATATATAAGCCTGGGTACGAACAGAACAGTGTAGTCATGCCTTTCAATGACGATTGTATGGTGGAGATCACAGCATCACAGCATGTTAGGAGTTGGAAGGGACCTCGAAAGATCATCTAGTCCAACCCCCCTGCCAGAGCTGGATTCTCTAAGACTAGGTCACGGCAAAGCTTCCCCGACCGGGAATTGAACCCAGGTCCAAGTGGTGACAGCACTGAATCCTAACCACTAGACCGCTAGAGGTTTCATATATTTACTGCTCAATCAACTGAACACTATCTCTGACAACTAGCTGATCCTGGAAAGGTGTTATCCAGGTCTGTGCTAGGAATTCTGGCAGTAGAAATTAATTCTGTCTGTGTTTTAATTGCTTGTTCTTTATCACTTGGTTAATGTCAGAGAAGTAATTTGTAGTTAGAAAGTTTGTATTTTTTTGTAGTTTATGAAAAATTTGCATATATAAGTGAAGCATGAAGTCAGCTAACTTGCTGAATGCCTTTCCCTTCCTTACTACAGAAAGTCTATATCAAATAGCTGTAGATAATTTTCTCTCCAATCTTTGTACTAATCAGACTGAACAGGGGTTTGTGGGCTTTTTCTACAGACTCACTATTTTCTTATTCCTCATTACTGTCTTCTCCAGCTTGTCTTCTAAACCCAAGAAATCTAGTTCCTCTTTTCATATAAAATTGCCAGCACCTTTATATATCCACACTGAGTCCATAAAGGGTTTGGCTATCAAAAGATGAGTGGTTTGTCAGAAAAAATGGATCATATAGGTCCTAAGAGAAACAGAACTGTCATTTAAACCTCTGTAAACCCCAGTGAACTCCAGATATGTGGCACAAAACCAAGGGAAGAACTTAGCCAAAAAGCTGTGACTGGAAAATGACAGTGACTAGCATGTCACTTTCAAGTCCATTGAGCGAGAAGCAGTAAGGTGGTGAGCACGCTTGGCTCATTTGTAGCCAAATTTCTCAATGAGAATTAAACATCTAAATAAACTGAAAAATTTGAGCCTTAGTATGTGCAGCAACAGAATTCACTGAGCCCCTCTGTTTGCTTTTCTAAAATTGTTTTTCTTCTTCTAGTTCAAAAAAGACCCTGTGAGAGATTATATCATTTAAAAATTATCCAAGATTTGCTCATAGATCTGTAATGTGGTTTAAGAGCCTTTCCAGAGGCAAAAAAAGTATTTCCTTTCCCTTAAGGAGAGAAAAACCCCCTGTCCCTTATGAACTGAATATTTGAAATAGTTGAGCAGAACAGTGGTGCAAATATACCCATGTATATTTTGTCAAGAATACTTGTAAAAAATGATGGATGTTTTCATTAATGCAAACAATTGTTTAGGGAAATATAAAAAAAAGAAAGTGCCTTTTTAACTGTGTTTTAGGAAGATTTCTCACCAGTAATAAACACACTGATGAAAAGCATGTGCCGAGCAAAGTTGGGCTGAAATGTCAGGACACAGTACGTGGGAGGAACAAGGCTGTGTATTCAAAAAGAAATAGTTATTCATTCTCATGGTAAACTACATTTTATTTTACAGTAAACTGTGTTTTCTTAATATGGTCAAGATTAACTTTCTTTTCTTTCTGCCCAGATGACTATTTTTGCTCTTCTGTTTAAATTTTGGCCGAAATTTTGTAAGTTTCGAAGCAATTTGACTAGTGAAAAAATCCTACTTGCTTTGGAGAGAAAAAAGGAGAAAATGTTGCAAAAGAAGGAAGGCAAAATGGCAGAGGTAAGGCTCACAAAGTTTCAGGTGACAGCTGACAAACTGCATAAAAATTCCTTCATGAGCTAGCATACATTCAAATATCCCTTTCTTGGCCTGATCCATGCCACTGAAATATTTTTGTTAGAATTCAAGCTTTACATGTGACCCAGTCCTAAGGTTATTAGTTCCCAATCCTGTCAATGCATATACATATCTTTAACTTGAAGCAGATGAGTCAAAGGAATATCCTTTTCATTACACAGAGAGGGAAATGTATTTTAGCTGTATTTTGTGCCAAGAGAAGAGTGAAAAAGAGGCTGAATTTAAAAAAAAAAATCTATGTACAGTTCATGTGTAAAATGGGTAACTGCAGACCTCCTTGCACTTTCATTCCTATTTTATAATTTACAGTCCGGGGTCACTATTGAAAGAAAACCAAAACCAAATAAAACCAGATTTCATAACTGTTTTTCAGAAGCATTTGAAAAGTCTGCACATTATTTAAAAAAAATATTTGTGTTAATTGCTTTATGTAGTCTTTGTCTTCTCTTGAATATTTCTCAGCATTGACAGTGAAATTGTTAGACTGTTCACAATGAGTTTCCAGACAGTTTCAGTACATAAACAGAACTGTGACCTCTACAGTGGAATGCTTGCTTGTAAAATTGTTTTTCTTGGAATTTTATTATTAAAATATAATGGATTTTTTTTTCCTATTGATTATAGGCTTTGCAAAAGTTTATTTTTTACGAAATGTAGTTGTTTGGCCAGCTTTAAGGAGAGAACATTCCTTTAAAGGCAGATAAATTATTTGCCTTGCAAGCTATAATAAGTAGCATTTAAAGACCTTTACATATTTTAAATACTATGTACACATGTGTTGAGATATTGCTTATGATGAGAAACACATGAATACCTGGATAAAAACATACATGCCCGAAAGGATATGTACATATAGTTATCCCCTTTTAGCCATATGAAAACTGCAGACCAGTGAAGCATTACTCAAGGCCACACACCTATGTCAAATGAAGTCTAAAATACATGAACTCATGTTCCTTTCTCCAAAACACGTTGCCTCCATACAGATATGTCTGGCAAGGCCATTGGCAATACTTACAGTGCAAGAATGCAATATTTCAAAGTAATGCACTTTTGCATTTTCATAGACTTACTGTTTCCATCTGTTTGTTTCCAGACTATAAGATTTCTGATTAAGACCAAGGAATTAAACAGCAAATCTTGGCCAGGAGGGCAAAAGCCTAGCTTTTATGGGGAACAAATGGGAAAGATGAATTACCATTCTAAGCTGGGAAATAGGGTAAGAAAGCATACAGAGCAAGTCAGAGAATGTAAGAAACTATACAGAGAAATTGTACAGGCAGAGAATGCAGTTCAGTAAACACTCTGCAGACTATTTTCCTCACAAAAAAAAGATCAGTAAGCCAGTTACCTTTTAAAATCTCTTGAAGAAATAGCTGAAAAAGACATATTTTTGAAACCCTTTCCCTCTTCTATTGTCTAAATAATTTGCCTTTCCCTGTTTTCTTGCCTGAGTTTTCTGTCCCCTCAGTGACAACTTAAGTATGCATATGATTCAGTATCCCTGAAGGGTATCAGTGAGGTTTGTTCAACATAAATGATAGCAGGTTCACTTGGCAGCTTTAGAAGGTGATGATTTCTTGGCATTTAAAATAACGTTTGTGCTCCACCATAATGATGTTTATAAATACATAATTATTATTTTAAACAATACTTGCCCCACCAGGCTCATGTTGATGGAAAGGAAATCTCTGGCAAGAGTTAGAAACAACAGGGGTTTTTTTTTATATTTTTTTTTTTCTGCTTCACCACCCAAATCAGTTGTCATTTGGGTTTATGTCAAAAGGAACAATCATGGTCCTGCAGGAGGAGTTTTACTTCCTCCCTTCTAACAGATTTGTCCCTGGCATGCTCAGTCTATCTGGGCTCACCTCACTTTCTGAACTGTCTGGATAAGAGTTGGACTTTTTTGTAGTATAATAGAAAAAAATGGGCAGACAAGGAGGTTTTCGCTGCGCAGTGATGCATGACATGGTATTATTTGACTACTTCTAATTTATGTGTGTGTGCCTATTTGTTATTTATGGACCAAATCATATTGGAGGCTTCCTGGCAATGGACCCAGTGCAGGGGAAGAGTGGCTGACAGTAAGGAATGCCACACAAGCACTCTACAATGCAGAGAGCTCTTTTAAGCTTACTGTCTGAAAGGCAGGAATGGGTAGGTTACAGGGTGAAGTAGTCTCAAACGTTCAACATAATGTGATTGCTTTAGTATTGAGCTGAAATAATGATTTTTAAACACACTGTTTTGAGACACTACTAATTAGCTTCTCTGTTTCTGTGTATTTGCCCTTAGTGTGGCACAGCTTCATGGGTTCATCTGTACTGTAAATCTGTATTTACTCTTTCCACACTCTTAGCAGAGAAAGGTAAACTGACAAGCATTAATTTTACTTTTCCATGTTTCCCTTGTCTCTCTTTAAGCTTCTTATCAGTAAGCTTATGTGTTAGTAAGTGGCATAATATCATAGGATATGACACTGCCATAACACTGCCTAATTTAATATACGACATTATTAAACACCTCATTTGATTCATCATTCTCATTGAGAAAGCTAGCAACATAAGCTGTAGTACATCAGTATATACACTACTTCTGTGTTTGCTTTGGCATCCCTGTTCTATCAACTGAGTGTGCCACAGAAGTTAGCAAGCCTGCTTCTGGAGAGAAGATAAACATCACACTGCTTGGGCAGTTCTATATCCAAAAGTCATCCTTATAGATAATGGGCCCATAGAACAGTGGGGATGATGAGGAAGGAAAAGCACTTTGGGAACAAGGATGTAGAATATTCTGATCCTTTTCCAGATCTTTTGGGGACTTTATAGCTGACTTTAGAAATCGTCTGACCTCTCTTTTTTTCCCTCTTTTTCTCATTTGCAACATGGGAGGGTTATATTACTCACCTCATGGGGATGTTGTGGAGTTAATTATGTTGAGCTTAAATATGAACATTGATTAATGTTCATAAAGAGTTTTGGGATTATCAGACAGAATATGCAAAGATGCAGCCTTTGTGAAACACTAAAACAACATGAAAAAGACAAAGTTATCACCAGAGTTTACCAAGGGTTACAATGCCTTGTTCTTCACTGTAAATGTTTTAAATTAGATTGCCTATTTTCCCAATGTATGCTGTAGCCCGTTCACAGCTACTGGACCAAGTTGGAATTAATCATGACAAATCCTATGTTCTATATTTATAACTGAGGCCAAATTAGAGGATCACAATGGCCTCTCTGTCTTCAAAATATGTTCTGTTGCAGGTCTGCCCTCTCACTTAGCTATATTTTGGAACAGGTATTGAATCTGAAAGGAAGATAGTCTGCAGGAGTGTGGAGGTCAGGAAACATCAGTTAAAACAAAGAAGTATCTTCTATTTTTTATTATGCCCAATGTGATCAATTATGACACTGAGCATTACAAAATATTACTGCATATAACACTATCTAATTTCTAATAATTTTTGCTTCCTCAGACTGCTTTTTCCAGTAACTATTATTTATGTCTAATTATAAATTCTTATTACTGGCAGAGTGAAGAAGCAGAGAGAGGACGAGCATCATCCTCAGATGTGTATGGGCAACAGGTGAATAATTAAAATGTTGCTGGTTTTATCATAATACAAGAGAGATAAAATGATCTTAGGAGAAGGGAAAGGTGGGGTTTGGTTTTCAATACTATGGTCACATGATTCTTCAATAACTGTTCATTCTTATACAATTAACTTTGTTGTTATGTTTACCCTAAAGGTGATGCTCTTTTTTTTTTTTTTTTTAAGGTTCAGATTCTAAGTAGTATTAATATCTAACAACATAGTAAGCCCTTTATATGTATAGATTTTAAAGGAATCTTTATTTACAGAGAAACTGAAGAAAAGGCAGTTAAATTCTGGAACAAGAAGCTTTTAATTACTTGTGAAATTCACATCCTGAAAGAACTGGTTTAGGCTTGAGTGATGTTCTGCTTATATGTAGCTGAACTCATCTACAAAATCTAGGTGTTTGCATAGAAAGCCTGTCCAAAAGTAGCTCTCTAGAACTCCTTCCAGAACAACTCTCAGAATACATCAAATCTGTAGTGAAAACATAACAGTGATTTTAATGCAGAAATAGGAAGAATAGACATGCCACCTTGGGCATAGCAAGGGATCATTCATAACTCAGTTGATACTGTCATAATGTAATGGGGAATCCCTGCAACCACATAAACACAGCTATGTCATGCAATGCATACTTTGGTCAAGGTTTGTATTCCATAAAGCTCTACCTGTGGCATTAGGTTAGCAATGAGCAGAATACAGAAGCAAGCAGTCTGCAATATCCCCCAAATCTGAAACCACAGTGCAAATTGCATAGGAAATCTTACTCCCTTATTCCATAAGTGAAACTTTTATTTTTTGCTCATGCTTATTTAAAAATAAACAAACAGCAACAAAACAGCAACAACAACAAACCTAAAACCCAAACCAAACCAAAACTGAGGTGAGTGAGCCAATATCAGTATCATAGATCTAAGCCCTCAAGAAGAGGCAGGTAATTGCAGAAAGAGTAATAATCTTTTATAGAGCAGTTTCTTCTCCAAGCCCCTTTCTGCTACAGGAAGATGCTAGAAGTAATTTCATGACAAATTGGCTGCAAACTTCTCAAGCTGTAAGAAAAAAGGGTACAAATAAAAGTACTGATTAGAGAGAGTGACCTAAAGTTTACATGGAACAACTGTGGTTGTTTCAATGTAAAGAGCAACATTCCTTCTATAGAAAAGGAAAGGGTGACATCTCCAGTTGATTTGCTTCTAGTGGTAGCAATATTCTGCTGTAGCAGGCAGGCAGAAAGAACTGTGAAGTTAATGAGACTTTGCATGATTTGAGAAAGGACACGTTGGAAGGATGTGGCTGGGAGATAAAATCAAATGCTCAATAGCACAAAAGACTGATATTTTGGCAGAGGAAATGTTTGCTGTATTTAGGTTTTGAAGATGAAAGGAGAGAGAATATTATTCACACCAGGGATGGAGAATAAATCAAACTTGCTTAAAATATATTTTCATAGTGTTTTGATATTTATTTATTTGCAGCAGTACTACTTTTTTCATAATTCCAGTATTGTCATGACAGAACTTCTTAATAATTGTGATTATTCAGTGGCAGGTATAGAACATAAGTTTTCTTGGTTCACTGTTGAAATGGACAAGGAAGTACCAGTGACATGGTCAGGAGACTGATGGTTTTTATTGGTTTTTGCAGCCTTCCTGGTCCTATTCTAAATACATAGAAGCCTTGGAGCAGGAGAGAATATTCCTTAAGAAGCAAGAAGATCTGGACAAAAACCCATCATCATTCCTTACAGGTTGCTAACCAAGCTCTGTAGTTTAGGAAGACAAGCTTATAGCTTAGGTGAAATTCTCTTAGTATAAGAACTTAGTTTGCTCTCCTTCGGGGCTATGTACATAAACTGCTGCTTCTCTTATTCTATCTGCAGAAGACCTGCTCTCTGCACTATACTTGTGACTGGTAAGTTTCTTAAAAAAGAGAAAGTGAAAGTTGCAGGATATCAGTATTGTTTTTACTGCACAGGTCCTAGTACAGAGAGGAATATGGCTATTTCTTCATTCTGTACAGTGGCATGGCAACCCTATTTGGGAAAGGTGGAGTTTTCTCCGAGTGTAAATATTCATTTCTTCTTGTTTTTGTTTACCACTGTTCAAATTATTGGGTTTTTTCTAATTGGTAATAGATTAGTTTCCCCAAATTGAACTTGTTTTGCCTGAAACAGTAATTGATAACCAATCTCTCTTTATCTTGGCTCCCTTTTCTCCCTTTGTCTTGCTGGGAGGAATGAGTGAGCAGATGGATGGAAGACTGGCTACTAGTGAGGGCCACCCCAACCACACCTTGATGCTCTTTTTTTGGATGTATTTATTAAAGAACTGTTCTGACTATTTCAACTGGCAGCAACACATCAATTACATTCTGTTACCTTTTACAGGCAGATTCAAATCTCTCTGAGGAACGGAAAGCAGAGACATGCAATGGAGATGGGCAGGAGATACAAAAATAATGTGTATGAAAGGTTTGTCCTTAGATTTCCAGAGCAAAGATGACAACTTGGAACATTATTAAGAACCATGGGACATTAGCCAGAGGCAGAAAATAAACATCTTCCAATACATTCCATGTCAACATGATTGCGATGCTGACTTTTGTGCTACTCATTGATTTAATAGTACACCTTGAGGTTCATAGTAGTGTAAGATTCCTCTGAAGTATGCATGGTACAAACAACTAGGTGGTCTTGGTCCTAAAGATCTTATAATTAAACCCAGTTCTTCAGTGCCTGATGTAACGAATAAGTAAAACATTGCATTGAACTGGCAGCCTTGAAGCACTGTCTTCGCACAGTGTGTTCTCAGTACTGCAATTCACACAACTTTTCTTTGTCAAGGATAACTCATGAAGTGTCTGAGCTACCTTAAAATCAAATGCTGTTGTGGTTTCCTCCCAGTCCAGTCTAATTCCTAGTCCAAAGTAACCTTCTGTTTAATTTCTGAATTTTGACCCACAGGAAAGCCTTAAAATACATCAGGACACAAATGTGATTGAGAACTTTTGCAAAATGTTTCATTTCCCAAGGTGTTATTCACTGTAATGTTTCAGGGGTTCATAGTTCATGAGTAGCTCTCCTTCCTTTCTTGCTTCTTTTAAAAATTTTAAATTTTAAAAAGAATTGGGGCAGAGCTGATGGGATTAGGGCCAAAAGATTAATTGGGGAGTTAAGAGGGGCAGGGGCAGAATTAACTGCTAGGCAGGGAACAGCATGATGAAAGACCTCTCCACATTTTTCAGACCACTTTAAACATCAGTCCCCAGCCACAAAGTTGTTGGCTCCATTCTTCTCTATATGCGTTTAATGCATGTAAGAGAAAGGCAGATCAACAATCTCCAGCTTGCTGATTTCCTGAGAACTAACTACCTCTGAGTTAGGGATGGGATTTCATTCCACTACTCCTTCCAACATTGGACAACAAGAATGAGCCATGCAGCCCTGTCTCTGTTGTCAGAAGTAAAGGTTCTTCAGCTGGAGCTCTTAGATCATACTGCTAAGGTCCATTCATGTGTGCTTTCCTGAGTGTATGGAGTGGCAGGTAAGGACAACTAGTAGTCTTTTTCACCCTTGACACAATGACCAAGAGTTGGAGTTGCTTCAGACAGGCTATCAGGGAAGAAAGACACTCTCTTGTATGGATGTACCTGCCCTCATCACATATCCTGGCAGAAGGAGAACAGGCCTTATGAGGAGAGGCTTAGGGAGCTGGGGTTGTTTAGCCTGGAGAAGAGGAGGCTGAGGGGAGACCTTATCGCTCTCTTCAGCTACTTGAAAGGCCATTCTAGGGAGGCGGGTGTTGGCCTCTTCTCCCTTGTGACTAGTGACAGGACTAGAGGGAATGGGCTTAAGTTGTGCCAGGGTAGGTTTAGATTAGATATTAGGAAGAATTTCTTTACTGAAAGAGTGGTAAGATATTGGAATAGGCTGCCCAGAGAGGTGGTGGAGTCACCATCCCTGGAGGTTTTTAAGAAGAGGATAGATGTGTTTCTTCAGGGGATGATTTAGGGTTAAGAGTAGTGTAGGGCTATCGGTTGGACTAGATGATCTTGAGGGTCTTTTCCAACTGTACTGATTCTGTGATTCTGTGGTTCAGCTCCTACTTTTCTCATAGTTTAGACTCAGAGTTTGCTTCATGCTTATCTCCATTCCATCTGTGTTTGGGTTGTTTTCTTGTGTGACATTACCTGAGAAAGGCATCTTGGTGGAAGCCACAAGGGAGTAAAATATGAAATTCTTGTGCTTGTTTTTCACATTTTCCCAAATTTTGTACATGCAGTAAACTTTAATGCTCAGTATGTCTGAGGAGGGTGGAATGTATCATCTTATAGTGAGCAGAGCACATGTGGTACTGTGTGGCCTACCACTTATTAATGTGAAAGGCAAAGAAGACTCATGAAATGCCATAATAGCAGTGGTGAATGTCAGTATAAAAAACATGTGAAAGGCCACCTTCTATTGCTGTGGTCGGTACAATGCACGCAACTACATGCTGGAGCATGGATTCCTGTTTTGTTGTATCCTTGCCTTCGCGGTGTTTTGAGACAGTCAAATAACATGGAGGCAATACTTAACTTATGCTGGTAGCTTTCACTTGAATCATACTTGGATTACTTCTAAAACTAAAAATATTATTCAGATATTTGTCACATGATAAAACTCCCTGTGACTATGTACACACATGTACAGTCATTTATAGCCCACATATTTAGTATGCAATTGAGAAGGATCATGTGTATTAGTAATGCTGGAAATACATGTTATATTATTATGCCTATTTTATGTGTTAATTTAAAATAAATATGGAGCAATTAGAGAGGGAATATATTAAGAGACAGAGCCACTTTCATTTCTAGGTTGCTGAAATTGATGCAATGGCAGGTACCCTATAACTGCTACTGGTGATACATCTGAAACAGAATAGTGGTTTTAGTATCTTCCCAAGGGAACAAGGAATGACTGTTGCCAGTTCCAGCTGAGCACCTAAGAACTTAATAGGTATAGAAACCAACTAAATGTTATTGTTCTGAATGATGACTCTATATCGCTTCAGAAAGCTTAGACTGCTATTGACTTCTTGTATTGCTCTTGAAATCTATTATTTCTCAGGTTCCTCATTTCCACCTATGTCAGCTCAGCAGTTTTAAAAGGCTACAAAAGTTTTACTTAACAACCCTAACATCTCTCCCTTTAGATAACAAAAACTTTATTCCTCATTTATTTTAACTGCATATACTTCAGGACTTTCAGAAGTCTGCAGTAGAAGTACAGTTCTCTGTGGAGTTTACTGCTACAGACAATAAAAAATAATTCTTTTTTCAGAAACCTGTAAGCCTAGAAACTCTTCCAGACAGATTGATGTGTTAGTGGTATTCTTAGTACACAATCCCATGATATTCATTTAGACTTAATTTTGTTGTTTACTTTGAAGTAAGGCAACAAATTGGGACTATCTTGGAATTGGTTTAAATCATTGTTTGGATTCTAAAATATTTATACTTAGATGCTATTCCTGTGTATTTCACTTTTCTCTTGTCAGACCTGCCTTGTTTATTATAACATTTCACAATCTTTGAGGGTGTAGTCTAGAAGTTGCCTATTCAAATAGTTTTGATATCAACACAAGCTGTGACTACATGCATTAGAAAGGGGCTCTATACATTTTCCTTTGACTTCTCTCCTACTACAGCACGACACTTGTGAAACGGCCAGCCTCAGTCCCACTCAACACTATTGCTCTAGTCAAAACTATTGACTTCAGCTTGTGTGTGTGAAAATGATTGAAAAGAGACCAGATATTTCAAAGTTCTGCCCCAAACTCAGAAAAGAAAATCCTTGTACTATTTATGTTTCTAATATTAAATACTGGGCCAAACTTACTGTGCAGTTGTATGTGGCCCATGGAGCTGCAGTAATCCAGCTTGAATTTGACCTATTTGAATAGTCTGATGACATTCAACTGATAATTTTTTTACTGCCTTTTAATAGAAATGCTTTTAGTCTGTCATTGTGGATCATGTCTGAATGCAGCTCAGATAGGGTTAATGTATTTTTTAAGCTTATGGAACTTTGCTGCTTTTAATACGTTCAGTAGTTGCTGTAAAAATGTGATGGAAAGACAGGTTTGAAGAAAAATTCTAGATCTGGATCTGTAGTCACTACTCAAACTTACCTCTAACGGCCTGATTTGGAACCTTCCCAGGATTTCAGGGAGTTATAATTCACATCTGTGTTTCTAACCCCTTCGTGCATGATTGTTTGAATGTGCACTTTTTGGAACAGGTCCATGTCTAATAAGCTAAATTGTAGTTCCCAAATCAGAAGCCACATGGTATTGCTATGTAGTATGGTTTTTTTTCCCTCTTATTATGTAGCCTTTAAATAAGGTTCTGTCAGTCCAGAAGACTGGATTAATACAAAACAGTGAAGCCTACGCTTTCTACCTACCTGCTAATGAACTCAAACATTTTGATTTCTGCCAGCGATTTAGTAAAGCATTTGCACAATGGTCATGATAGATACTTCTCTGCCAAGTAATAATTTATCAGAGTGCTGGAGCAGACTGGAATTATGCAGGATCCACTAAGCTGTCCTCATATGGTAAGGGTAGTCAAGGAATAGATGAGATTCTCTTATTTTTAATATTCTCTGAGCCAGCTAATTTATATGTCAAGCTCTTGCTGCATTTGGATTTTCTTCTATTTCTCTGTTAATTAAAATATTTTAGCTTCATGGTAACATATGTGAAAGCGTTGAAAACAGTATTGCTTATTCCACATGTTAATTATGTATTTGTTCAGAGTATGCTGATGAACTGTGTGCATTTCTCACGTTAAGTTTTCATTTCATGTCAAAGGAAAAGTGGAAATGTAGTAAGTGGATTTGTGCTTTTAATTTTAGATATTTATTTTTCCTCTAAAACAATCTTGTACATGATTCCTCTGTACCATATGAGTTTGAAAGTCTTTTGTTGGCAAGAAGTTTAAAAAGAAAGTAATACTTGCTTCTCAGAAAAGGATTTTTGAACAAAGCAAAGCAATTGTGGCATTAATGAGAAAGTTAAATGAAACAAATGACAAGGCAAGCAAGAAAAAAAATAACACAGCATCACCCTCAAGGAATGCACAGGCACACAATAGCTTATACAATATTCCCCATCTGTCAAAGTCAGTAAATACAGAGATTTCACTGCAAATATCTTTTATAACAGGCCAGTAAATGCAATCAACAAACTTACAGCATTCTCAGTAGTTTTTATCTGTAGGCAGCTAAATGAATTTCATCCCAACCATGAGATCCAACTGATCAGTACTGGTTTTGTAAACCCCGGATGCTAATTGATTTGAATGCTACTCTTTCCTGAAAAAGGCACTTTGGAAATTGAGTCTGTCACATTTCTAGAATAATTTACACCTTTACAGTTTTGTACATGTACATGTGCAGGCATGTATACAGGTCTGCAAAGTCTGTACTTTATGGATTTATGTGTGCTTGTCTGCATATATATGTACTCTGTACACATATGCAAAAAATTACCTTGTTTGGTAAACTGTTTTACTGTCATAATCACATGGGACTTAATTTTGGTGTATATCATCTTTTTCTAAATACAATATTCCAAACATTTTCTTCTGTGTATTTTTTTGAAATGAAGGTCTTTAAATGTTTGGGTTTGTACTCTCTTGCATTTGAGAGGACAGAACAATTACAATTGCTTTGTTGAGGAATATGGCCCTTTCCAGAGGTCTGCATGGGTACTGGAAAGAGAAAATAGATGCACTTATGGGGAGTTCTTTTTCCCCTAGAAAGCATGTGTAAGAAAAAAAAACAAACAAACTTTTTCTATGTTATTTCTCTCCAGTGAGAAAGTACTTAACAGCATGTGTTGGGTCACTCACTAAAGCCTATGATAAATGATTTACTGTTTTCAAGCTAATGAACTGAATGTTTGACCTATGAAAGATGAGTGTGTGATTGTGTTCATCTTCCAATTATGACCTGTTTCGAAGATCATAGTAAGTCCTGCCTGCCTGATCATGAAATTTGCTGAATATATTGAAACTTGTTCTCTCCATTCGCATCTCCAGAGGTGCTTGGTACCTGGCAGTAGCAGACCTTCATAAAGATGTCTAAAGGGTGAAAATAGTGACCTTGTTTTTTTGGTTGTTAGTGGTGGTGGTTGTTTTGTTTTGGTTGGTTGGTTTTGGGTGAAACACCTGGAAAGCATGGCTATTTCACTGCAGCTCCACACAAAACTATATTAAAAAAACCCCAAACCAAAAGTAAGGAAAACAAAATGAAAACACAGAAATACATAAGCTTACTTAGGCTTGCCAAAGTAATGTAGTACTAATCACAGACTGTATTTCGAGACAATAGTTAAACATTGGAAACAAACTGCCCAGTAAGCTTTTGGGATCCTTATCGTCATCAGAGGGGTTCTAAAAACTGATAAGATACACGAATCTGCCAGGAGCGACTAAGTATTTTCAGATCCATATTGGGGCAAGGGAGTGAGTAGATGAATTCTTGAGGGTCTTATTTGTTCTGAGTCTGTATTCAAGTTGTTCTGAATGCAAAAGCTTAGCCTCTGCTAAGTAATCTTATGAGAGGCAAAGGCTGTGACACTTCATTTGCTCTGCACCCGAAACTCCCACTGAAGCCAATTATTCAATACAAAGACCAGAGCTTCTCTGGCTGTGCAATTGTTGGTAACCATCAACAAACTGATTCATCTACAGTTGGGCCAAATGTTACAAAATCTGTTTCTGAGTTCTTGTTTGTACCCCCATCATAAGATTACACCAAAATTAAAGCATGCAGTACTTGAACTAACTTCAAAGGCTGAGCTTGCACTTCTAGCTAGTTCAGCCTTTTTATTGGTTCATGTTTTCCATTTGGCTTCAACATCCTGTTCTTTACTGATGCCCTTCTAGAGTTTCATTTACAAATATTACATCCCTGGTTAGTAAGCCATGCTAATTAATACTGTGGTAGAGGCTATGGATTAGAGTAATCTCATGCCTCCTGCTTGGAAAAACACTGCAATTTTTCCAGACATTTACATGTAATGCCATATTGAACATGGCCAAATTTGTCTTAGGAAAACCTATCCTGAACTCATTTAATCAAAATATATTTAACTAAGGTTGCTTATGCTGTTATCTATTGCCAGATTTATTAATCATGAAACTGAAAAATTTCAATGCAGTAGAAACCTGAGATCCACTGTTTCCTAATTAGATTATTTCAAACAAAGCAGTAAAGTTAAAACAGACTGGTTTAAGTATACATATTTTTAGAAGTTTATGCCAATAACAAGTTTGTTTAAAAAAATGAGCAGATTATTTGACTACTTTCTGGAAGCCTCACACATCTGACTGTGCCTCACCTTTCAAACCTAGAATCAAAATCTGACATGGATTTTAGTTCCATTGGGCATTTTGTAGTCAGACACTCCTTGACTGCTTGGAAGTCAAGCAATGATTGTGAAGAAAATTTAGTATACTTGCAGTTATCAAATATCACCTAAAAGCTATGGAGCCTTTACACAACATAGCAATCCTAAATTGGTTCTTCCAACACCAAAATAAACAAAGGCAATGGATTTTTTTTTAGGAAGAGGGGGTATCTTTTATTAAACCAGGTGATGTTATTGGAAACAACAGACAACCTTTCAGGCTCACAATTTGGTCACCAGGTCATAAAGAGTCAAGAAAAACGTCATCTCTGGGGTTCTTGTTATGTTATTTTTAATTGTGTTCATGAACTCTTTTCATAGATGGACAAAATACAGTTTATGTGACTGCAGTATGATGATACAAGTCACAACAAATCTGAAAGAGACACTCTCCACTCCTTCTAGACTGTCATTTCAAACCCAGAAAGGAAAATTTGCCAACACCACGTAACACTATGTCGTCACCTCAATGTGAATTAGAACAAGCTCAAACAAGAGGTTTAGAAACCTGTGAGAAAAGGTCTAAAAACTTGCCAAAGGAAACAATTGCAAAAATGGCTCTTTACACATGATCTGGGCCAATCTGTTTTTGTCAGAATGAGCTCTGTACTGTATTGAGTAAATTGAACAAAGGGCATAGACATCTCTAGGTTAAGTCCTACAGCTGCAAATTTTGAAGTGTCACTCTCTCAGGGTGCTCCCTGACCTGAGCAAGGCCTCATCATCTACTTATGGAGCTTGCTTCTCTAAGAAGACCACAGTAAGCCAAGAGCACAATGAACCTAAACAAGCAAGAAGGCAAATTTAGTGCCTGGTGGAGACTGAGTCTAATCTATTTGAAGGAGGCTTTCCCACTTCACAGTCACTGTTTTACAAGTAAGTTGGTCTGTTGCTGTCTGTGAGAATTAATTCCTTGAACAAAATTATAGCTGTATGAACAGCAGCAGATTGCCACTTCCTGATTTCTTGAAGGTCATATGATCACTGGTCACGTCTAGGAAATATAGAAGCTAACAAAAGGTCTGGTCTAAACCCTATTAAGATATGAATAACACTTCTTGTTTCAATGGCTTTGGACAACTGAAGGATACCTGTGCATCTTTAGCTCAGACTTACTGCAATGCATCTGTGATCAAGTAGGAGAGTACTAGTAAATGTCCCAGGTGATCGTGTGTACAGACCTACCAGGATTGCTGGCCAGGTCATGCAGGCATTGTCTGCCGTACAATAGTTTCCATATGGTAGATGATGTTTAGAGCTAGGGAATTTCACCTTATGTCACGGCACATCAACCAAACTGTGCTCTGAAAAGGACTATAAAAAGCTTGGCCTTTTGTCCTCATGTTGTGGTCCTCGCTTTCACTTTCAAAAGCCGGAACTCTGCTCTTATGCTGTTCTTACCCTGGACATTTTCTGGAGCTGAACCCAGGCTAGGAAGGCGTGTGGTCTACATTTGATAGGCTGTCAATTGCTAAAGTGAGATTGCAGAGTCCAAGTTACATGTAACAATTTTGTGTGTTGACTGGTTAAACTGTAGATTGCAGTATTTGCGTGTGAAGTTCAATGGTTCCTGGAAAAACAAGGATAAGGAGTAAAAAACCAAATAGTTTAAGGCATCTCCACACAAATACAGAGGAGTAAAGGAACAGTATAAAAACATTGTCTTTGATCACTATTTCCATTACAGACAGGCTACATAACTTTTAAAAACACAAAAGACAGAAGAATCCTGGCATCATTTGAAGAGCTTTGAGCAAGGAACAGGGGTTGGATGGGGATGTTTTTGTGAGTGTGTTTTGTTTTTTTCAAAGAAATCAGATGATAAGATAGAATATTTCTGGCAATGAATGACGAAGTTAGACTTTTGTAAGTCAAATTTTAAGGTAACAATGACACATATATAAGGTATTACTTGTTTAAAAATGCAGTTTATCTAATCAAAGTTTTCCTGTTGCTAAAATAAGCAGTGTATTGTTTTGATTGTACCAAACACAGGATATTCATGTAATGATATTGCTATTTGATATGTACAAAAATACCAAAATCTATCTCTTTACAAGTTGAACAAAACTTAATAATTTGCTTTTTTGGAAAATTTTCTATGTCACAAGCATGCATGAAATCAGCAAAGGCTTGTGAAATCCCTGTCTGCTCCATTTATTCTGACTCAAACTTTTGCTCCTTTTTTTTTTTTTTTTTTCCCCCTCCTTTGTTCATAATGTCCTTCTGGTAGTACAAAAATATTTTTCTTCCCCATACTAATTTTGACTTTTTCCATTTAGGAATCATTGATTCACCCTAATTTTTTTGTACAGCTGTGATTCCAATTCTGTTAAATAACTCCTTGGGCCACAATATCTTTGCTTGTTCCACGGCACCATAGATTGATGTCAACACAGCTGTGGTAAGAGAGTATTTGATTGCTTAATTTCTGGCACAGCAATGGGAGGAGGAGCACAAATGTATGTATTTTCCTATGTGAGACATAGCATTGTTGGTTTTTTTTCTCTTTTGTGACAGAGAGGTAGATTTTATAACAAACTAAACTATTTAGGAATGCAGCTGGCTCAGGGATTGCTGATGTCCCATGTAATCTTTTTCCAGTAGATTTTTGGTTCTAATTTGATCCAGATCATGATTATCTAAAGACTTTTTGTGGCATATGCAAAATCACTTGATTGTCACAGTCCTATTCCTAGCTGGCTCCAGCCTACACCACAGAAAGTACAGTCCTATGTATCACAGCTGGCATTCCTTGTGGAAAAGACAAGGATTCACTGCCTAAATTTTCTCTTGCTGAAGTCAGAGGTAAATTTCATTTTAAATTTCAGTGGAGCACAAACAAGTAATGATTTAGCATTAATGCCTTCCTTCAGGCCTGAAAAGACGATCCCTTCCAAGGACACCATGAAGAAACATCAGCTGTATTTTGGAGAGGAAAAGAGGATGTCAGACTTTAGTTTGGTAACTGTGGCATCTTTCGAGCAAAAGTCCTGAAGACATTTGTCCAAAAGACAACAGAAGCAGGTGCTGGAAACCTCAGGGGCTGGATGGACTGGGAAGGAAAGGACTGCTGTTGTCTCGCTATTGCATGCCTCAGTGTTTTCAGGTTTATTTGCTCTTTGAATGCATGGGGCCCACACAGGTCCAAAACCACGTTCAGCATTATAATCCGTTCAGAAATGGGACTAACAGGAAGCAACTCTATGCACTGACTTAATAGAGATGATTATCTCTGCCCCCCTTCCACAGCTCTTCCTCCAATTAAGCCTCTATCCTTTTTTTTGTCCGTTATTTGCACAGTCCTGAGCTGCCCTTTATGCAGAACAATAAGGGGTTGGCTGTATATTCCACAGTAATGATGTCAAAGAATAATAACAATTAGCACTTCGTTTAATATCTTAACTATAACACAAAGATGCCTAGCCAGCAGTATCTCAGGCACATGGGGAAACTGGTCACATAGAAAAGAATTTAATGACCTGGCCAGCCATGAAGGAAGCTATTGAAAACAGCAATCTAGATTTTTTTTTTTTTATTTGCAGACCTAGGTCCATCCACCAAAATATTCTCTCTCATGAAGACTGGTGTTTACAGGAAAACCCCTCATGTATTATTTATAACGTTAGTAGCCATGAAACCTGCTATGCTTTTATTCCAATTAATTTTGTATCTTCTTTTTCTGACATTGTGTAATACCAGGGTAAGTTGAGTGGAGCTTTTAAGATCCTCCCAGACAACCCTCCCTGCCATTTCTTTCCTAGTCTCACTGAACGACTGCATGACCTTGCCTCAGGAATAGCAGTACCCTTGTGGACCTGGGGATTTCCTTAGACCCCCACAACCAGGTTATAAATACATCTTTGTCATTCTTTCTGCATGACATAATTAACATTCAGCTTTTTGTGTCAATCCACAGAGGAAACACTCTTGGACAGATATTCGTTTTTTCAGTCTCAACTATTGTTAACAAACTTTTCTTCAATTTGAGGAACTTTGTCCAAATTGCATCTGTTCAGACTGCTGCTGTTCAGACCATTCTCTCAGCTTGTATCTGCAGCTGTATGGTTTCTCTCTGGAATTTTTTGCTGATACTTTCCTTTTCTTTAATCCTATCAAAAGAAAAGTAACTGAAGTTTCAAGAGCCCATCTCCTCTGTCATTTGTTGTCAGGATCTGCTGGCTTGGGCAAGGGAGTTCAAGGCTTGGATGAATACCTTGCTGCACAGGTGGGGCTTCAGTTTTTTCAAGGCAGGAACCTAGTGTAAATCCCACAGAGACTCCCCGGGAATAAAAACGATGACAATACCATATGCAGGTGGTGATTAGGTGGAAACCATTGGCAAAGCACACGTGCACCTATTTCCAAGCCTGTACAAAAACAGGCTAAGGGATATTTTTAAAGGATTACAAACTACCTGTTTCTACGCTTGGCCATTCTTAGCAAACCCTATAAAGATTATTATTTCATATATTCTAGTATTACAGCCATTTGGGTTTGAGGGCCACTCTGGAGATCTGGAAAAGTGCCTGACGTGGGCGGGAAAGGCGGAGGGCAACGTTTTGTTGGGAAGTGATGGGACAACGACCACATAGCATCTGCACCGCGCTCGGGTGCAGCCTGAGCGCACAGGGGGAAAGAACCAGGCTCCGCGCTGTGGGCAGGCTGGCTCGCGCCGTGCTCGCTGCGCCTGCCGGGGGTGTTCGGTGCTCAGGAGGGCTGGGGCGAGCGAGTGGCTCTCACTAAGCTCCTCGGAACTACGGTGTCGCCCGGGGCGTCCTTCCGGTGGGCTACACGCCCTTCTCCCTTGCCTCGCCTCGCGTCTTGCTTGGCAATAAGGAGGCCCTACAACACCAGAGCAATCACCGTTCCCACCTCCCCATCCACACCACACAGGTCCTAACGCTTCTCTGCTCCGCCCCGGGAACGCGCTCATTGCCGAGATTGAACCGAGCCGCTCGCCGTACCCAGGCAGCGGTCTGCCGCGCATGCGGGGTAGCGGGACTGCAGAGCGTGTTTGGCCGGCAGAGCGGAAGGACGTTTGTGGTCCTGGGTCGAGGTGAGGTCGCATTTTGCCCTTTTTTTTCCTACTGCTGGTCCTTTCTCCCATCTCATCCCAACGGCCTCCAGCCGCTCCGTTCCTCTCCTCTCGGCCACGGCGTCGCAGCCCGTCGCGGCAGCCCGTGACCTCTGCGCGTCCCTGAGGGCAGCGGGGACGAGCCCTGCGGCGGCCAACTTGTTGGAGGGTAGCGAGGGGCCAGAACGCCGTCTTCGAGGGGAGAACCAGTGCAGGGATTCGCTCGTGGCCGAGGCACTGCGGCCCCTTCCTCCTGGGATGGTTCCTCTTAAATGTGAGGGGAGGGTGGGTGTGCGCGGCTGTGGGCAGCGCCAAGGTCTTTGGGGATAGCTGGGCCATCTTTTGGTCTTTGCTCCCTCTTCGTGGCCTTCTGAGCACAGGAGACCGCAGAGAGGGCAGCATCGTGCGGGCAGCAGTGCCTCGGAGCACCTCCTAGCTCAGTGAAGCTTTATCTTGTGTTAAGATAGTACCACTTGCTTCAAAACCTTGTAGGTTTTCGGTAAAATCTTACCAAATAGGAAAGAAAAATAATTTAATGCAGTAGGGTTTGCAGTAGTTTAAAAAAAAAAAAAAAAGCCAAACCACAAAACTAGTTAAAGAGACATGATTTTCCTTAGAAAAGAATAAAATGTGACCAATGTTGTGAATGTCTTCTGATGTAAAGGCCACCAGGCCTGAAATGGTAGACACTGCAAGGAGGGAAAGATTTTGTATGAACAGCAAAGGCTAGTATTGATTCCATGAGTACTGGATGTAAGTAATATAAAAATGTACTTAGATTCATGTCATAAGTAGGTTGTCCTTGAATGTTGTCCTTGAAATATTCTCATTAAAATGTGAAGTGGAGAGGAGTGCTGCTGCTATTGCTTGTGTTATGAAGATGATGATTGCACAATACAAGAAGCATAATCTTTCTAAATTAGAGTTACAAAAAATTGTTTAAGTAGAGCTTCTTGTCCCATAATTCTTTTTTTTTTTTTTTTTTTTTAAGGGAAATATAGTCACCATGTCGTCTGGACTGTTGCCTAAGCCACAAATGCGGCGTCTTTTGGCCAGGCGGATGAAGTTTCACCTATTTGGGGCATTTTTTGTATCTGTGGGATGTGCAGCTTTATACAAGGTAAGCTCTGTAGTTTTTTAGTTACAAATTGGAGTTCATAGAATGTTTTAAGAATTCCTAATTTTTTGTTGTTGTTGAGGTTTTGTTGTGCTGCTCATCAGAAAGCTTTAGTAGTGTGTTTTTGTAAGCATGTTTTCCAGAACATAAATAAATCTTCCTAATCTTCATTTGAAGAAATGATACGATGCTTTAAGCTCTGTGATCAAGATCACGCAATTTTTGGTAACTTAACCTAGTCTTCTAGACTGCTCTTGCTCATTTGCACAGTTGATGCTCATTAACTCCAGATTGTCTGTGTCTTTCTTGATCACAGTATTGAAGACTCAAGAGAGTTGTCCAAACACTTACCTCTAGCCTCATCTCAAAACTTGCTCATAAACAATTTGGAAAACACTGAAGATGTCAGTGTGGGGAAGGCTAGCATTTTTATCCCTTCTTTTGAAGTATTATGTGGAAATGGAGCATTACATTTCAAAAAAAACCCCAACCCACTTACAGATTGGAGTTTGGGGTTTTTTTGTGGTCCTTAAGAGACTTCTGACAAAGATAAAAGCAGTAGTTGTTCTTGAATGCCTTTAGTAAATAATACTCAAATCTCATACGCAAAGCAAGCAACACAGTTTGTATTACTGTGGATGAACTGGATCTTGGTTTGCCCATTGAACTCATTTGTATACTATTTGCAGCATTTGAGTACTGAGGAAGCTGTTGATAGAAGTAACTAGAAATTCAGTTAATTTCAGATTGTTAGTCACAAGAATATCACAGTTGTCTGGAACTTCTCAGAGATCAACACGTCTATAAGAAGCAATAAGCTTACACAGTTAAAGCTCAGTGTCTATTTAACACATCTATTAAGAGGTAGGCCCCACAGTAGTGCACTAGTAAATAACAGAATCACAGAATGTTAGGACATGGAAGGGACCTTGAAAGATCATCTAGTCTAACCCTCCTGCCAGAGCAGGATTCCTAGACCAGGTCACACAGAAACGTGTCCAGACAGGTCTTGAACGTCTCCAGAGAAGGAGACTCCATAACCTCTCTGGGCAGTCTGTTCCAGTGCTCAGTCACTAGAACAAATGACATGGATCTCAGCAGTGATTTACTTTGTTACATGTTAGATTCTGTTGGGCAAACTGCTTTAGATTTTCTTTCATGTTTTAGAGGCTTTTTGAACATACATGCTTCAGGTGAATGAGTATCCAAGGAGTCAGGATTGTGTCTTTTTATGACTGCTTGGCAGTCCTGATTAAAGAGATCTGTGGTGTAGCTCAAATATAATACCTTGTTTCAGGAGTTACATTAGTAACTCCTCTTAACTCCTAATTAATTACATTAAGGAATTAGAAGGATGTATTTTATCCAGAGTTACAGTTTTGCAGCTTTCCATGGGCACAGAACTTGCCATAGTGGTATGTTTTGCATATGGAACTGTTAGCAGGGAGGTAATTGGACACTTGAGTGTCAGTGTAGGTGGAGTGTTTCTTGATCTTAAAAGTGCAACATGCTGTCTTCTAATGGACTTTCTATTAAAGGTTTCACTTCAGACATTTGTTTTCATGACCAGTGGTTGGGCAGCCTGAATTGCGGACTTGAACAGGAACAAAGTAATATTTTACTACTTTGAGCTAAAGGCTTTTTAGACTGATACCCACTGATACAAATCATAGCACTAATAGAAAACAATTATTCATAAAGCTTTGCAAGCATTAATTTTCTGTGTGTTGCTTTACAGTTTGGTGTTGCTGAGCCCAGAAAACGAGCTTATGCAGAGTTCTATAAAAACTATGATCCCATGAAGGACTTTGAAGCCATGAGAGCAGCTGGTGTGTTTGAGTCTGCACCACCCAAATGATGGTAACCTGTATTTACAGGTAATAGGCTACTCCACATTGGAACTAGAGTGAGTTAGATTGTTTCAGTGAAAAATTGTGCTTCTGTTTGGAGGTTCTTTCTTTTTGATCAAATAGAAAGGTGCTCCCAAAGAAAAAGGTACAAATTGTGCTTGAGAGACCTCCAGGTAATAAAAACATGAAGAAAAAGGGAAATTGGGGAGCAGGGAGTAAGGGCAGATTAGAAAGCTCCTGAATATCTTTTGGGTAATTTGTTTAACTTGTGTGATGTAGAAAGCTTGCACAGAGTGATGCCAGGCCTTTCCTTCCTCATGGAGCCATGGAGAGGAGACAGTGCTCTTGTATTAAGCTGTTAGACTTGCCTGATACCACTGATACCACGTTGATGCTGTCACATCTTGAATTGCTTTGCTTTTGGGCTGTCGTTATCTGTAACTTAAGAACGTGTGGCACAGTGAATGAGAAAAGGGAGAGGCTGTTTCTCTCTTAGGGTGCATCTCAGTGTAAGAAACAAAGACAGCTTCCACACATCCTTTTTGCTTTTGAAATTAGTGAAGGGGGAAGATAACTGGTTGTGAGGAGAACTATTATTTACATACATACATATACAAATTGCAATGGCATACAGCTGTGTACTAATATGCAGATTTTTGCATACTGAATTAAGCTTGCATAGAACTTTGTTCATGATACTATTTTCCTAGCACTTAATGCTGCCTTTTGTTTCAAGACTACCAAATTTTGTTCTCCCTTACTTGTTCTCATAACACCAGGGAAAAAAGTCTTGATTTCAACTTTGTGATAGCTGTTAATAAGCACAGTCACAAAACTGCACAAGCTCGTGATGTGACAACTCAATAAAGAATTCCTCCCCCTTTCTTGATCCAAATTTCTTGCACTGAATTCTCTGCTTCTCTTAAAATGACTTCAAACTAATCTAGAGTGATAGCTTTTTCATTCTTTTGGAATGTTTTCATACTGTGATCATTACGTGATAATCTGTGGCTCTAATTATCCTGGCCAGCTGGATTTTCTCAGCCTGTTTGCTTAAAGCAGCACAACCGAATAAGATTTGTGCTTAATACTATTTATACTAAAGTCTGTTGTATGAAAATCTACAACTATCTGGTTTTGCATAACAGTTACATAAAAAAGCAGAGCTCCAGCTTCTCAACAAATTTCAAAAGAAAATGGTAAAAAATTATGGCAGTCCGTTTTTTTTTTTTTGTGCGAGGTGGAAACTTAGCTTCTTTAGCTATGCCTGCAACAAAGTCAAGAAATAATGAAATTACAAATCTACCTGTTGGTTTTTTTTACCTGGTGTTTAGTCTGCACCACCAAAATGATGGTAACCTGCCTTTACAGGTAATAGGCTACTCCGCATTGGAACAAGAGTAAGTTAGATTGTTTTAGTGAAAAATTTTGCTTCTGTTTGGAGATTCTTTCTTTTTGATCAAATAGAAAGGTGCTCCCAAAGAAAAAGGATACAAATTGTGCTTGAGAGACCTCCAGGTTATAAAAAATATTAAAAAGAAAAAATAATTATGACAAGCCTCTTTTTTTTCCCCTTGAGAGGAGGAGACTTCTCTTCTTTAGTTACTATTGCAACAAAGTAAAGAAATAATGAAATTATAAACTTAACCTGGTTTTAATGTTAGTAATTCTGCCTCTGGTTTAGTGCTGCAGCTAATAGATAGGCACTTTTAAACTTACTTAGACACTGGAATTGCATTCTTTAGTCAGGTGGCCTTCATCAGTATTCTGAAAGGTCAGCTGGTGGTAAAATCATTTGAAGCAAACACTGTCAACAAGGATGCACACTGAATATTTAATTGGAATCATGAGCAGGATTTTTTTTTTCAGCGCGAATAGAGCTCCCACTTGATAAGTTAACTTGTTGCCTTTTGTGGCTTAAAAAGCCCCCCAAAGTTGTACATTGTGTGCACCTGTTAAAATTAAATGTTTGCTAAACATTTCTTCCATTCCTTAATTGTACCAGCTGAAAAGAAAATGTGAAAGATTTTTTTGTATGTGATTTTGTTTGAATAGCTTATTTATACAAGAATTGATATTTTTCACTCCTTTATAGTAGAAGAAGGGTTTGTTGTTTTTTTTTTTTTCATGCCTATACATGAATATTTAAGTAAAACAAGGAGAAAACAATGCCAGTGTTTTCAGGTCTTCTGGAAACACTGAAAGGAGCAAGTACACAGAACAAATGGAAGACATTTTCATTTGCCTCAGTAGCTTAAATCTTAAGCTATGGAAGTTTGGTAGAGGTTGACTTTAATGCTTTTTCTGGATGTAATTACTAAAGGGTACAGTAGTCATGCATGCTCTACATCTCCCATTTTATTGGTATATAGTCTGTATGTGGGGGACAGGCAGTTTAACCTCACTGAATACTCACTCTGGAATCAGTACTTAGCCTCGAAACTGAGGAAAGGGTAGGGTAGGCGAGGGGCAGCATTAATGAGTTAAGGTGTTAGCTTGGCACTCTGCAATGAATTTGTTCCTGCTGGGCATGCAGGGAACTTGGTACCTAAGTAAGTGTGAATTTACACTGTTTTGTCTGCTTGGCATGGACTTCTTGTGGTGATAATGGAAACTAAGGGCAATTATAAATTTGAGGAGTATCCTACCTCCACAGTGTGCTCAGTAATAGGCTAACGGGGCAAACTAAGATTTCAGTGCTAACCACTTGCATGACTCTTGTCATGGAGCACAGCTGGTCTTGGATCGTGTTCAATAAAATGTGGAGAAGCAATTTGAATTTGGTTTTCTTCCTTCCTTGGTAGGTTGCCTACACCACTTGTTTCCTCTCTGGCTCCTATCAGAAAGTTGCATTCCTTTCTCTTTCAGGGCCTTCACAAGATTGATTCAGTTACCAGTGCAGCATGTATAGTGAGTCTGACGTGCTGTGTAGTATTGTTCCAGCTCTTGATTTGTTCCATGTTTACTTCTGTTTGCCACATGAAGGGTGTGCGAATCTTAAGCCATCAGGAAATAACAGGGGGAATTTCTCTAGACTAAACCACCCTATAAACATTTCTGTATGGCTTTGCATTCATGCATACTAGTATGTTTATTTAGTGCATGAAGTTTGTCCAACATAGTATTTTTTTTTTTAATCTTACAGATCCCCTTCAGTCTAAGGAGACTTGATGACTGAACCTTATTTGTTCATGGAGTTGTAAAGTGTAATGCACTTCAGTGCACGGCATGCTCTAATGCAACTCAATAAATAAAGTACATACATGGGTGGTGTTTAGTTGTCTTCATTAATGTCAAAAATACTTAAATGCTGAAATGCTGGGAAGAGTGGTGGAAAATCTTCATACATTGCTCAAGGTGAGTAAGTTACAGTCCTAGCTGCTGAAGGGAATGTGCGGGAGGATGGTTGTTACAGAAAGGGAGAGGCTGGATTTCTGTAAGGGCCTGTTTTACCTCTGGCATCACAAGGAAAACTGACCTTGAGATGAAGGAATGGGGAGAGGTTCTGGAAATACACTAGCCAACCTGCCTATTTTTTTCTGCTGCCATCACTGTATTGCCTTCCTTACAGCAGCAAACTTACATCAAGACTTATAAATTGCAACTGCTGACTCTTACACATGGTATGTTACTCTGCTTGGAAAAATGAGTCAGCTGCAGGTATGTTCACATACATTTGATATACAAAGAGGAATAGGGTAAAAGAAGACAGAAAGAATACTTATGGTATTACAGTAATGAAAATCCTTGCATGTTGCTTGTAGGTGTATCTTTTTTTCTAATTGTCTAGAAGTAGTTAGTAAAGCGTAGTTTTGATCTGTGCTTATTTGATATGCTCTGATCATTTGATTTCTCTACACAGTCTGTGCAGTCCAAGACCTGATGCTCTATCTTCTGCTATGATGCCCATCATTTGAAACATGCTTTTGTGCATTGCCTGTTGCCGAGGCTGAAGATGGTACTAGGACTGTCGCTCTTGATTGCTGACTGTGGATCTTAGGAGAGGAATCAAAGCTGATTGTGTGAAAGGAGGGAAGGCTTTGCATGAAGAAGCATGACAAATTAAGCCATCTGTGTTGTATTTGAAAGGCTTCAGTTCAAATCCTGTTTGGAGTAAGGCTGTTATTTTAAATGGATCGTTAACTACTTAACACTTAATAGGTATCTGTGAGCAGCAGTTGGACTAATGAAAGCACATAAGTAATGTATTTGATCCAGAACGTAATTATAGAGCAACAAGGGATTTTCTTTAAACTTTCTGTACAGGCAGTGCTTCCTTTAAGCAAAGAAAGAATTTGACATTAGTGGTGCAGGGGAAACCATCTAGTCATCAAAATACCCCTGCTCCTGTAAAAGTAAACCAAAGCTTAACAATAGCAAATGATACCCATTTATCTTTCCAATGTACAGTATAAACATTGTATGCCATTAAGTACGGACTTAACATTTTCTCAGGCATGTCTGCAGGTTTAACCAGGCAGGGGGTCTTTAGTCATACTGACAGCTTCAGAGGCAAAGAAACTTGCTAATGCCAGGTGTGCAGGGTAGTAGGCCTTGCTTGCAGCTCTAGCCCCTCCAGTCTTCCCAGTTGCTATGAATTAATGTACTTTTAAATACTAATTTTCTTTTAAACTGTTAACTGCTGTTGTCTGTTCCTTCAGTTGCCAGCATGTGCTGATTCAAAGAAATGAGTTTTTGTGACCGAAGACAGGGTTTTTGTAACCATACAGTGGAGCTCAAAGATGGTTCTGGCTAACGATAGCCAACTATGACAAAAAAAGATGAGCTCTACTGTCTGTGATGTCTGCACTCTGAGAAGCTGTAGGTCATACTTGGTGCTTTCTGTGTAATGCTATTATGGTTCCACAGTGGATGCAAAGCAAGTACTTCCTTTCAACAGGCAAAGCCAGCCAATCCATAACTTGCTCTTTGCTGGAGTGGGAAGGGAAGGCAAACCTGGGTACCTAACATAGGAGTAGGCAGAAGGGCTAACCTTTCTGAAATCAGCACCCTCCCCCCCCCGCCTTTGTTTTTCTTTTGGTTTTGCTAGCAAGAGTTCAGCTAATCCTATCTTAGGAACAATTGGGAGTGAGAGGTCACATAGTAAGAGGCAGACCTGGGTTAGACCCTAATCAGCTGCTTGTTACAGGGTCTGGCATCCTGTTTCTAGGAGATGCAGAGCTGAAGACCATGGTTGTCATGAGACCATCCCAACTGTCTGTAAAGGGGTTTTCTGTATTTATGTATAGAATAATTAAAAAGGAATTGTTTGACCTAAGTACTTAGGGAAAAGGTCTTGCCATGTGTAAATCTGGCCATGCTGTTGAGTGTTTGAGGAAAGATTGATTGTTCCGAAAGCAGACTAAAAAGATACAGATTTGAAGTTGTGAGTTCTCCATGTCTAAAGAGCATTATGAGTAGGCATGTTTTTAAGAGTACAGACTGGAGTGCTTTAACAGTGAAGTACAGGCAGCTGCTCTTTGGACAACTTTGTTTTCATAGTTCACACAGGTCATATGTAGGAGAGGCTGATTTATATGTCTCCCACATTTCCATACATGTGGCCAGAAGGGGAAGAAAGAACCTGCCTAATGCAGTAAAGATGCTAGCTTAAGTCACTGAAGAGTTTAATTAAAGCAACTGTTTACTCCAGGAGATGGAGAAACACAAATGTATTTTAAATAATGGCTGTAATCTACAAACTTCTAGAAATTAGATTGCTGCCTGACTTCATTTTTTACAGGTGTGTTTGCATCCTCCTGGCTAGTTTGTGTACTACCTAAATAATGGAACAGATCAATCTAATTCAAATCAAATGGAAACTACAGTGCTGTTTTGATTCAGTTAGTCACAAAAGCATAAAACTTTTCAGCATGCATTTTTTTGGCAAGCTTCTAATCAGTTTTTACGTCCAAAGGATCGTCATGATCTGTTGCATCTTCTGGTACATGACCAAGTCCTATACCAAGAGAGATCTAATAGGGTCTACAAGAAGCTTGTGTGTCTGTCTTGTCATTGTTCTACACAGTGACCTGTTCTTTCCCTTGTAACTGAATGACAAAAGAGGTCACAAAACCAAGTACTGTAGGAATAGCTTTATTAATTTATTTTAAACAACCCCATTATAGAACACTTTGTCCACCAATATGCAAAATTAGAAGTATTAAACTATTTCCATAAAATATCTAGGAATGAAGCATGTGTGTGTATATACATATACATTTTTTAAATAGTGTTATTTAAACAATGACAAGTTATTAAGTCACTGTATGAAATGTTGATAATGGATGGACTTATTTCTCAGACAGAAAAGGACAATACAGATCCCAGGCTTCTGTATTTTCAGTACACAAGAGACACAGCTTTTAGAAATATCTTTTAACAAAACAGAACTAATGAGAAAAACACTGCAGTTACTACATTCTTATTTACTGTCCGTTTGGTCATATCAAGTATGCATAGAAGTTACTAACTATAAAGCTCCAAAGGATGATCAGATTTTACTCCAGTTCTTGTCTCCAATTCTGGCCATGTTCAAGAGTCCCCACAGACAAAAGTCATGTCCGTAAGTATATGGAAAAGGGGAGAAAAGTAACACAGTTGAAAAGGTAAGCTTTTGGGTGTTTTAAAATACAACTGCCACAGCCAGATTTGGTTTATAAAGTAATCTAAGAGTGCCCAGAGAGTGTGACTTCTTGTCTACTACAAACTGTAAAACATCTGAGAAATAAGACACTTAGAAAGCTCATTTGTTTTGATGTGCTTAGCATCATATTCATAAGTATATCATGATGGCATTAACTGCTAATGTAATTGGCACTTGTGGGTCCATCCTTTTTGATCATCCTAAAAAAATAAATCTCACTTTGCTTAGCACAGACATATTTGAAAGGTCATATTTCTAGATATCCCTGGGTTTATCTGTTCAAAGATGATAAGCATATAATGAATTAGGGCTTAAGTGAGCATGTACTACATAGTGGTGGCACATCAGAAGTGAGACCCAGCAAGGCTATACTTAGCACCTGCACATCTATGTTAGATTGAGCTTACAGATTTTTGGTACATTTTTAAGGAGACTAAACTCTCTTAAATTTTTGCACTGCGTGTTACGGGCTTCCAGCTAACAACCGGACAATGCACAATGTCATATATACATTAAAAGTCCTTGTGAGTACTTTGAGGGTGGATAGAATGAAGTTTCTGTATACAGACAGTTTTAAAAATAAATTCATGTTGTAGTTCATGTTTTGTTCTCCAAACCACACAAAGGCACTAGTTTACATTAAGGACTAACGTCCTGCAAAACTTCAGTCAAATAAAGGAAGCTATTTTAAGGTTAAAGTGGTGCTAAACCCCAGCTGTCACTAGTAACTTAAACCAGCCACACGGGGTTTTTCAGATTTAGTGGGGGAAAAAGTTTTGCCTCAGGCTGTACATGTTGGTGGGAGTAAGTGTGTGGGGGGAAAGGCTCAGCCTCAAGCAAGTTTTTACAGCTGAGTTATAAACCTGGTTTATAACAGAAACTGGCAGACTCTAAAATATGATATAGTAGGTATTGATACACATTTTGTGTGTGTGGCAAAATGTCCTTAAGCACACAATTTTTCCATATTCTCTGATACTTGGTTATTGAAAAGAAAAAGGATTTGACTGAGCTACAGTCCAAAATTGTTTCTTTTCACTTTATTTGTTTGCTAAAACACTTTCCTTCCAGCACTAGTATCTTGGAATGATACAACAGGAATGTTGTCAAGACCAGAAAAACTATTGAGCTTATCTTTGTTACCGTCTCCTACTTCCTCAAAACCTGTAGGGATCTCTGTTTAATAGAGATTACTGCAGAGAAAGCCTTACTTTCAAAATGGTAATGAGTAATATACTCACCAGAAATAATTATTAATTAAATCCTTTCCTCAAGGCTTTATTTTTCACCATGGTAAATTTGCTAATGAATACTTGGGCAAAATTTGGATCAACTACATATTGATATGTTTTCACTATAGTTGGGACGTGTTCAGTAGCCACAGTTTGCAGTGCTGGCACTGTCACGGTGCTGGGAGCGAGGTGATGAGATGTCTTTGTGATGTACTCCACAAGGCGGTTGTATTGTTGTTCTGATAGTCTCTCTCTAGCTCCATCTGCCTGAAATCAGATAAGAAAATATAATTACTGAGTAACTAACTGAACTTAGTAGTAAGGACAATAACTTCCATATTACTTTCTGTATTTAAAAAATCTTCCTCCCTAGGATCTTTCTTACAATAGTTTAATGGATGTTTTAATCAACAGTGTTCTCCCGTAGTTTAGTGCTTGGTAGATTAGTTCTCTCCTTTGCTGTTTTGGACACTTCTTGAAATGTCCTAATGGTGCCAAAGAAAATATAAGCAGAAAATTTTGAGAATTCTAGGGATGGACAACTTGGACAAGAGTGGATCTTATAACAGGTCAACTCTTTGTAGATAGGAAAGTATCTGAACCCCTTTTGGAAAAAATACCAGTAACTCTTGGCAGTGCTTATCAGATAGCAAGTCTAATTAGGAGAATCATTTTCTGACAAAGTACAATTAAAGATAGTCCATAGCTGTATCTGGGCTGTTAAGTTTAAGGCTATCTTAATTGATTTAAAATAAAGACTAGAAGCTACCTTCCATTCCAATTAGATACGAAGTATTAGATAAAAAGCCATGGGCAAACCTGACTTTGGGAGATCAATCTGCTGTGCCCTTTTTTTAAAAGAAATTATGGATGACTATGACCAGCTTGAGAAGGGAAAGCATGCAAGCAGGTATCAAGCTAGTTGCACAGTTTCAAAGAAATGAATTTCAGAAATACCACCATGGATGCTACACTGGTATCACTCTTCTCACTGTGACTTTGTAGACACAGGCACAATGCTGACTTACCAAACAATGAACACCTCAGGCACATGTAGTCAGGAGAACCTGTTCTTACCAAGAACCCAGACTTCCTCTCCTTTTTCCCCTCAAGACAATTGCTGTCACAGATATGAAAAGTCACGATCAAGAACAGGACAGAAGAGAAAAGACTTGTCTTTTCATCCAAAGAGCATGGTCTCCTAGTTCACCACTTAGACCTCTGACCTTGCAAGTAAACGGTGAGCATGGCCTTTGCCAGAAGTATCAACAGTGTAACATCATCTTTGAATGAAAATTGTACTTAAGTCTTTACCTCCAAATCAGAAGGCACTCTCTGTTGTTTTAGCTGCACCTTCAGCAGGTCTTTTTGCTGATCATCTTCCAGACAATCAATTTCAGTCACAGGGAATGCCTGCTGCTGTGTGTCTTCACTGATGCTGACCACAAAGAGCACCTCTGAGGTAAGCAGCAAGCAGCCTTCATGGTGCTGGCCTGATCCACTCACAATCATGACATCTAAGGCCATATGGACCTCTGGCCTTCCTAGAGATTGCAGCATTTTCCTGCATTATCAAGGAAGAGGGGAAAAAAAATGTAGTCATTGTTGTGCATTGGATCCCTCAGGACTTCTCTGATTACCAGTGGTTTTACTTAAGTCTGTAGCTGTCACCTACAAATATAGAATAAGCCTGGGAGTACATTCCCAATCTCCATTACTGAAAAGTGTAAGATTTAAGATTTAGAGTCTAAATGTGAAACTGTTACTTCTCAAAACTCCTTAATCATTCACTGCAAAATTGGCCTAATAACTGTGCTAGGTCAGCCTATTTCCTGTCCTAATAGAAAAATTACCCTGAGAAGTGGCTTACAAATTCAGTGTAGAAAATAAAGCTATCTTCACTAACAGCTGTTTCTGGAGATGTGCAGTATTTTTCTTGGGCTCGGTACAATGATAAGTAAGAAAGAACTCACTGAATGCCAATAAATAAAGATCAGCTTCGCAGTCCAAAGCTGGAAGCAGATCAGCAGCCCATCATTGGCAGATTGGGTTTCTATGCACTACCTTTGTGTTTAATGTTCCTAAACAAACTGCCATAACTCATCATTTCCTAGGGAAGCAGCCTGTTAACTTGACCACAAGCCAGAACCTATTAATAAACAATGTGGATGTAAAAATGAGCAAGTGTCTAAATAATTTTACCAGACATATTTGACGTGGCTATTTGGAGCCTGCTCAACATGTTGATCGTTTGGATGAGCGCGCTGCTTGGGAAGCTGAGAAAGTCCAGCTCCATGCAAAATGCCTGTGGTAAGAGAATTTAAGTTTTTTAGTAGTTGTTTTCTACAAAACAGTTACAAGTTGCAGTGATGTCATCTGTTATAGAGCACTTCATAAAACAGTGCAGATCCAAAGTGATGTCACATCTTTGGAAGCTGCAGTCAAGATAATTCATTAAATACTACACTGCACGAGTTCTGCACTTAACCCCAGCGATCTTGCAACAATAAGAAACAAAAAAAACCCACTGCATTTTCTAAAAATCAGTCATACATTTGCAATCAAGAGAAACATAATGCTCGAGCCATCATTTCACAGTAGGATCAGACACTTCACTTAGGATTGATGTAAAAAAAGTCAAGACCATTGTTAACCTTCTTGCTTAATATCAAAATACTTCCATATATGTGTCACCATAGGTACAAACTAGAAGGCAAGTTTACCTAGATACTGTATTTACATGTTCAGTTACTTAATCCAGCTATTAAACACAGATCCACATACATTTATGAGATTTCCTGGGGCATGTGGTTTATTGTGAACTCTTCTTAGTGCCAAGCTCAGAATGGAGACTACAAGAAGCAGTTGAACAGGTTTCTGAATGGACTGCAGATGATACAGTATGTATGCTTTCAGATGGCTTGTAAACTTTTAAAGATGGTCACCAGAAAGAATGAGCAGGGTGCAGAAACTCACAAATTAAGAAGTTTAAAAAATTTGTACAAGACAGACAGGAAATAGGTTAGGCAGCAAGCACCAGTATTGTACAGTTTAGTGCAAAGTTACTCTTTAAATAAACAAAGAATTTTTCTTTTGTCTAATTAAGCATTCCATTGAAGCAGAAGGCATTTTTGTGTAAGGGTGTCAATAACTTAGATTCCTTTTTATACAATGGATAATAATTTAAACAAAACAGCAGTGCTGAAAAAAACCCTTTAATTTTTAGCACACATGTTGATGGTAATACTTAAAAGCAGCATCCCAGTTGTAACAGTTGGCTTACCAAGGTTCTCAGCATTATGTGAGTGAAAATGTTATTTACAGATGGAAAAAGGGAGAACATGTGTTTACTTCTGTGTGGTCCCCCACTCCTTGTTTCCCCCCAAGAGGCATGGTCCCACTTCCAATCCAGTTGTGGGTAAGAGTTACTTGAACTCTTGTGTGTTTTCCTCTCACGCACTGTCAGCTACGATACAGTTTTTATGTTTTTTCCTGGCTAACTGTTTTTGTCACATGCTCATGGAAAACATGATGTCTTGTACACCCTATCTGCAAGGAAAAGTGTCCCTCTGCAAGTTTCTTGATAAAGACTGCAGCAGAATTAAATCTAGAAAGAACAATGTAATGGGCAGCAAACACGACACACAGGCAGCCAGCAACAGCCAACATGTTCTGTTTTTACCAATACAGGTTTTACACTTATGGGATACATAATTCAGGAGAACAATTATTATTACAGTCATAGAAAAAAGATACAGTTAATTTGAAACAACTGTAATAATTAAATGTTTCATTATTTCTTTAAATGGATTGCTTTAAGGAATGAATTCTGAATGATGTGGGAAGCATGGAAACAATATCCTAAATGTAAGCCTGACTTAAATACTCATATTCTAATCAACACATCACAAACATCAATATTGATAGCCATTAAAGGCTTAAATGGTCAAGATTTGTCTGGTATAATTAGTGAAGCAACATTGTATCAACAGGTCTTCCCTGACTCCTCTCCCTCCCTTCCCCACCTTTTCTTCAAATATCCTGACGAATAGCTTTGATTTATTGATACCGGAAGCAAATAAGTTAGCATATTTTGATATTTTATTTTCATCCTTTATAGTTTTTGGTCATCCAGAAGTATTCACATCTATCTGAAAGGATTCACCACCCCTGCCACTAAGTGCTCAGTCTAACTGGAAACCCCACGTCTGGTTGTTAAAAGGTTACCCATGTATCCAAAAATGGGATGGTCTTCTCACAACACTCTAAAGGGGATGCTCCTACTACATGACTCACTTCTTTCTCCTAGGAACATAAGTGTCTCTTTGTGTAGAGATAGTACAACTCTTTCCTTATCATAACAAAGCAATCTCAAAATAATGCTCTAATTGGATATTGGATACATATCTAATACTTTCATGTCAAAATCTCTTTTATAAGCACATATGTTTCTGTAACTGATTCTACTGTATTCCAAGAATTACTTCATGCTCTCTGCATTCTCCATTTCTGTGGCTGTGCAACGCTGATCAGTAACACAAGAGAGAAGCACAACATAATGGCTTTGAGAAACAGTAACTCAAGAGAGAAGCACAACATAACGGCTTTGAGAAAAAGAGCATAACATTTATTCAGCAGTGGCATTTCTAAGTCCTTCTCTAAGTTGCACAGCTACTGAGCTGAACAGGTAAGGCAGCAGGTTGCATCTGAAGAACATTTTAAAATTTAAATGGAGGTGTTGGAAACAGAGAAACTCACCATAACCTGTCTGGGAGACAAGCTCAGCTGCCCCTCCAATGGGCTTTGTGAAGACACCCATGATTCCTTTCCCCACACCTGAGATGACCCCTCTGGCTTTGTGCCCAGCTGAAGCCTGGGCCTCAGATACTCGCTGAAAATTCTGCATCGGCTGATCCACAATCCCAGCAATTGCACCTGAAAAAACAAAGAGTCCCTAGTAATTAGTGAAGATTAATATCCCAGAATAAAAGGAAATCTTCCTGCTGGACCTGAATGTTGCTTGGATTACAGGCTGCACCCCACCCTTCTTATACAGCTATTTAGCATGTGACCAATAAGCTAAACAATACCTTAGCTTCAGTTTAAGTTAAATCTCCATTTCCTTTTCTTCTTTTTTTTTTTTAAAGTATTTTACTTTTTTAAGCATTCAGATCCCTTAAATTGCCAGTATGTTTTCATCTTTCAACTACTATCACTACGTGTTTTCACTGAGTGAGTTAATTCTGAAAATGTTAGCCCTGGAATAAAATTCACCAGTTTTAGACAACATGAGCTTCTGTGGAAATCAGATTTTCACCTAAGCCCAAGACTGACTTCATGAGAATAAAAATTGCCTGTATGCAATAGATCATTTTTATATCCTCCTCCACTGCCAGAAACATTCATAAGCTAATGCAACTTTTGATATATTACTAAGATTAGCAGAATTAGACTTTGAGACTTCTTGTTACTTTTTTGTGAAAACGATCATATTTTACTTTAATGCACATGGGTCAAACTTTTACAAGTGACACAGTGACCTTCCCAGCTTTTAGTATCAACAGAGAACTCTGACTTAAATCTTCCTAAATGTAAACAGGTATGTGAGGTGGTGCATTTCTTTGATCTTGAGTTTACTCTAGCCACTTAGCCACGGACATGTCTCTAGTTATTGTAATTTTGATAGATACACTATTTGGAAATTGCTAAGAGTACAAGAATTGGACAAAGTGACAGCAGTTAGAAAATTAGTCTGCCTGCTCTGAGGTTCTTTGCTCAGTGAAAAGCAAGTTTGCAGGCTCCTTGGCTAGCTCTCAGTTTGCACCTTCATTTGCAGGTATCACAATAAAGCGATTCTTTAAGGAGTAGGACCAAGTGTCACCTTGGTAACCAGGCATTTTAGTTCAAGCCAGACATTTTGGAAGATCCTAGTTTGTACATGGAAGCAAATTCAGGCATAATTCCACATATTTGGACAATCACAGCCAAAGTATTTGGCCTCGTGTTTACCAGTGTGACATGCACTTGTCAGCTAGCTGCTGACCAGTTTTCAGATGGTTTTAGTTACAATTACTGTATAAATGGAGAAGTTGCTGACTTCGAACATCAATATTGTACTTATACACTGGTATTGTGTCCAAAGAAAAGACGAGGATGAGAAGCAGCACACATTTTCCCAGATCCTTGTCCCTGGGATACTATCAATCAGCAATTCAAGAAACTTGCATCCCCCACAAATGTCTCCGACTCCTCCTAGGGAGATCGCTTCCAGCTTCTGTACGTGTATACTTTACTGATAAATGTAAGAAAATGCTGGCTTATTTTTAATGTGATATCCAGCTTTTATTGAGCTCACTCACTGAAGCTGAGCACACAGCTGGACATTCACCCTTTGTACCACAAAGTCCATGAAGATTCCTGAATGCTGTGCCATGGAAATGATACAATTTTCAATTGCATTCTGTTTCATTACTACTTACCAGCTGCTCCTGCCACTTGACTAAAATAATACCCCAACACCGCATGGTACAATTGGGATTGTTTGTCCAGTCTGCTCTTTTGTACAACTCTGATGCATTTGAAGGCATAAAACAATACCTGGTGTTCTGCTAAGTTGCAGTATTACGTTACCCTGTGACCTCCTTCACCCTATCTGCTGAGGTCATCCACAGCAACAGCACTTTCAGAACAGAAGTTATTGCCTTATTAAATGTAATTCACCTAAGTTCTAGCTCTAGTAAATTATTTACTGCAATACACTTAAGCAATGTTATAAGGTAACAATAAATAAGAGCCTTCTCTGAAAGACCTGTGGTATACTCCAGACACTTCTCAGCTGGAATTAGGCCCTGAGGACAAGGAAACAGAATGTAAACTGCTGTGACTGTGTTATATAACATTATTTATATAGTACCCCAAGTAATGTATAGCTTAATTAGCCTGTTGTATAGTACTTTCACCCTTTCTGTTATTCTACTGTTTTATGCATGCTCTGAGCTTGTCTGCAAAGCCACTGCCCTTTTGTACCTCAAATCTTTCACAAGTCTTGTCTTATCTGCAAAAGAGATAACCAATGATCTTCTCTTAGCTTTCTGCTCACCCTTTATAATCTCCTATCTTGAACTGCAACTTACAGACATAACTCGTTCACTTGCTGTGATCATGCCCACAAATCACATATCAAACTATAACCTTACTTCTTTCATTAAGGAATAGCTGGTTCTACCACCCTTGCATAGGCAAGTGAGATCTGTGAAGCTCCTTTCCTGTGTGCATCATATGTGGGCGAAGGAAAGTGAAAAATAGGTCAAGGCTGATCAACCTCAAAACCCAACAGCAGTAAGATAATGATGACACACATGAGGTGCATTGCATCTCCTAGCACTAGAAACTGTGTGAAACAGATGTCCCCTGTGTCCATGTGGCTTCTTTCTAACACAAAGTTATTAACTTTGACAGAAGGTCTCTCCCCCAGATTTCAGTAGGATATCAGGGAAGCAGAGCATGGAACCACATGTAGTGGTTCATTCCTTCCCACTCTCATTCTCATAGTCTAGAGACAGCTATGGTTCCTGCTGCTGTCCCTGACCCTTCTCTGTAATGTCCTCTGCCCTCCACTTTTTTTTTTTAATGAAACCATTCTCCATTTTTCTTTCCTTTCTCACCCAAGGCATTCAATTTTATATGCATGTCCACATATGTGCACACAGATTATGTATATATAAAGAAAACCTCAATAAAATTAAACACCAAAGCAACAAAACAAAACCATATTCTTCCATTACTGGACCAAAGAGGTTCCAGCAACACCATAACATCTGCTAATCATCAGTTGGGTGCACTCTGGTTAGTACATGTTGCTCAGTAACCATAAAAAAGATACTTTGATAACTACAAAATTCAGATAGCTCAGAGTGTATCACTGTATTACCTCAAGAAGAAATTGATTACAGGCAGCAACTGGTTTGTGCGCAGACTGACAACGTTTGGTGAATGTAGCACAGCTCACAGAACTCAGCAAAGCTCAAGTTGCTTGTGACAAACACTTTCAGAACAAGAAATAATCAGAAAAAACCCCCCACCGGGAGAAAATGGCCATGCTTTGCCATAAGGCTGCAAGACAGCAGAGCTGAAACCATTTCACTTCCTCTTCTTTTCTCTGTTGTCCTTCAGGATTGAAACAAATTTCACACTGAAAATATGGCTGAACCATAGTTACATCACTGCAAACATCACATAAAATACCGCTAAATGAAAAGAACACCTGTTGGTGTGCATTATCTGCAGAATTTGTGTGTGGAATAGCACAGGCCTGCAGGATTAGCACTGGCTCTTAGCATCTTGCCTGTAGACATGCAAATGTGAAGTGGCCTCGATTCAGTGATATTTGCACAGCACGAACAACAACCACCACCACCCTTAATAACAAAAAAATTGAGCCTCTGAAATCCTCCTCTAGCAGCATAGTTACACTGTCAGCCAATATGACTATAAATTCACTTTCTCCAAAAGCAGAAAGGAGCAACTGAAATGTTGAGCACTTTTGCAATTGTGAAAACCAGCTTTTCTAAAAGCTGTCCATTTTTTGTTAAGGAGCTGCTTCAATATGTACTTCTCATTAGGACCAGTAGTTGAAATTAAAATCTATAGTTTCAATATTCTCTTTTACATGGTTATAAATTATTATTTTAAACCTGACACCATCATGCAAAATGCAAAAGACAGTTCCTCAGTGGGGAGCGCTGATCGTCTAAGTATTTTAAATACAATTTCACTGCATACATACAAGACCAAGTGCAAGGTCCTACATCTGAGCCGGGGCAATCCCAAGCACCGATACAGGCTGGGTGAAGATTGGCTTGAGAGCAGCCTTGCGGAAAGAGACTTGGGGGTGCTGTGGATGAGAAGCTCAACATGAGCCGTCAGTGTGCGCTTGCAGCCCAGAAGGCCAACCATATCCTGGGCTGTATCAAAAGAAGCGCGGCCAACAGGTTGAGGAAGGTGATTCTCCCCCTCCACTCTGCTCTTGTGAGACCCCGCCTGGAATACTGCATCCAGTTCTGGAGCCCCTATTACAAGAGGGATATGGGGGTGCTGGAGTGAGTCCAGAGAAGGGCCACGAGAACGATCAGAGGACTGGAACACCTCTCCTACCAGGACAGACTGAGAGAGATGGGGTTGTTCAGTCTGCAGAAGAGAAGGCTCTGAGGAGACCTTATTGTGGCCTTCCAGTACCTGAAGGGGGCCTACAAGAAAGCTGGTGAAGGACTTTTTAGGAGGTCAGGTAGTGACAGAACCAGGGGAAATGGGTGTAAGCTAGAGGAGGGTAGATTTAGATTAGACATTAGGAGAAAGTTCTTCACCATGAGTAGTTAGATAGTGAAACAGGTTACCCAGAGAGGTTGTGGAAGCCTCATCCCTGAAAGCTTTTAAAATAAGGCCTGATGGGGCCCTGGGCAACCTGATCTAGTGGATGGTGTCCCTGCCAGGCAGGGGGGTTGGAACTAGATGATCTTTAAGGTCCCTTCCAACTCTGACAATTCTATTCTATTCATTTTTGTCTAATCAGATAAAAGAAAAAACACATCTGTCATAAGCTTTTGCTTCTTTTCATGCACAAATGTTACTAAAATGACCCAAAAGTCTCCCCCAAACTAAAAAAGAAGATGACAGTTGGCTAAAGATAATAATCAAACAACACCCTGACGGTGCTTGAGTCATTTAAAATGAGACAGGACAAAGCACTTAAGAATGTATCACAGGGAACAACTTGCACTAAGGAGGAGACAAGAGTACACGATTTTGGATTTGATTCAGCAAAGCTCTTAAGCACATGCTTAAGTGCTTTGCTGAATCAGGGCCACCATATGCCAGATTTTCAGAAAAATCAGAAATGCAACTCTTCCTTCTGTGAGGATACCACAATGTATCGGTGAACCGAGGGCTCTTGCATGCCAGTGCCTGGGCATGAAATCTGCATTTGCAATTCCGTAAGCTGCTTGCATGACTCAGATTGCTTTTACAAACATGATAGTACTGCGCCTATCGCAGAAATCTTTTTCACACATCTCAATCTTACAATGAGAAAGTCACAGAACTTATGGCTTCAAAGGGTCTTGCTCTCTGCATTCCTGTGCTCATCTGAACTCTTCATCCTTGTGAAGGAACATAATGTAGCATCTCTGCTTCATTAGGTATGAAAAACCTAGAAATGTTTTTAGAGTAAGTATGCTCATGTTTACTCTGAACATGCTGGTGAAAGAAAGCAGCATGGTGATACCTCCCGTTCAGCTGCAACTGTTTTTTTTTGGGAAGCCACAGTATTCTTTAAACCAAGTGGTCAGGATAGAAACAGCTTTCTGACGTGTTTGTGAAAACCAAAATGCAGTACTGTTCATAATTTAAGTCTCAACACAATTTAAATGAATGCTGCTGTGTTTACAGAGAAAACAAACTTTTCAAAAACCAAGTTTAAATAAAAATATTATGACTGATAAAAACTCAGTGAAAAATTTCTGATTCCTCCCTTAGTGAGAGGTGTCATACTTGTCAAGTCCAGCTACACAGTAACCATAGCTATTTATCTGGGTGCTTCGCTGTTCTGCTGCGAAGAACAGAGGTATTTAGCAGGGAGGAAACGCTAAATAGCAACAGTGGGAGTAAGAACAAAATCCTATCTTGCAGAGAAGCACTGTTTAAAGCTCTATGTTTCTAAAATGAAATCTGATTTCTTAGGAAATCAGCGACATTGAAATTCTAACTTTTTTTTGTTTTGTTTTTAACTCCTGCAAACAACGGAAGCCTTGTGCCCTGGGCGGCACAGGCACGGCGTATTAGTGCGTGGATGTTAGGAGTTCCTGGCTTTTCTGAACAGCAGGAACTTTGCCTCGTTACAGCCAAAGCTACAAAGTTTTTCTCTTTACTTCAGGCTGTACAGCTGATGCTTTTAGCTCTGAAGAGCTCTGGTGTATCAGTGAAGGGGACAGCCACCACGATACCTTGCCATCTTATTAAAAACTGAGCAAAGATCGTCAAACCATTTCACCAGCACATATTCACAGCTGACACAGTGCTTCTAAAAGTATAATCTTTGGATTCATCCAGTGACTCAACCTGACTGCCCTCTGCCCAATAAAATAAGAAGGAAAAATAAAACCTTCTCTGAACTGCCTTTGATTTGCAACACCAGTAACAGCTTATTATTGGGATAGTAGCTACTAATATATGAAATTTCTCCTTTATGCACACTTCTCCCAGAACACTCACTTGCTGGTTTACAGGCATTATCAAGTGACAGTGCTTCACATCATCTAATGTTATTGCTTAAAATAATTTCCAGTAACTTAACCCAAACTTGTAACATTTTTACCACTTCCTCTTTGGGGCTTTCAGGGTTGCGGTTGCAAATTTAAGAGTTGTGTACACTACTGAAGATTAGGAAAGAGGACAAATCCTTTCAAGCTTCAGCTCTTCTAACCTTTTGCACTGGAACTACTTCTGGTCACTTTGATCTCTAAGGGATTCATACTCTAATATGTACTGAGGAACTCTGCCAAACAATACAGTTCTGCATTCCTTTGCTGTGTGACAAGTAGAAGAAACCTAAAAAAAAAAATCCACCCTCTAACTGCAAAACTTCTTGCAGAGATTTTTTCCACTGTAGGGTTAGTTTTCAAATTTTTAGGTACTATTTTGAAATGGCCAGCGTAATCTTCACTCCAAACCACTTGGCTGCTTGATGAATACAATTACACAGAATCAGGACGATCTGTGTCTCTTTGTAAAAGCTGAATTCCTCATCAAAGCTTTTTTAACATCTGCACTAAGTTCAAGTGGTTTTCAAACAAACCCAAGAATCTCTGATATCTACAGTGTAGCAAGCAGGTTTGGAAGGCATTCCTATAACTTATTGGAAAGTAAACATCATTGTGATGACGTCTTTGTGCTTAGTTACAAGCCACCCTGCCCAATGCAGAATTATTCTTTTGTTCTCAGATATATATCACGTACCAATGAAAATAGTATTTCACAAAGAGAGTGCAAAATCATTTTATATCTGCATCTATTCTATCAGAAAAAAAATACAAAAAAGTCACTAAACCTTAATAAAAGGAAAAAGTATCCCAAATACATACTTGTGAGGCTATGTCTTAAGAAAACATGAAAGCAAACAGAATTTGCAGTTATAACTCACGTGTAGAAAAGGCTGGTGAGCAGATCAGAAAACAGTATTATCACTCAACTTGATATTTAATAGTACGTTACCTAGAAGGCTAATGCCTAAACGAGAAAGCCCCTGTCTCAGTCCTTCTCCCAGGCTCTCTGGAAGCTGCCGTCTCCATTCTTCCTGTCGGTTGTAATGCTCTTCATCCAGTGACAACCTATCCATATTCCGAGCAAGACTTGTTGCCAGATTGGTAATTGACGTCAGTGTACCTAAATACATGGAGATACACATTTGGGTCTGGATCAAAATACTTTAATTTAAAACACAAAGACATTCTATGCCTCACTGCAATGCTAAGCTTACCAGCACAACAGCAAGTCAGTTGAAAAATTGCCCATGTGTAACATGCTTTGCTATTTGTTAAGCATCACCACACTGCTTCTACGGTCCACGTCACGCCTTTTACATTAGCCTGCACCAGGTTTGCCTGGCTAGTGGGAACAGCAACTCATCAAAACATCCTTCCCCAGCTCTTAAACTTCTGTAAGGCTAATTTAAACAGAGTGGGGAGGGGTGTGTGTAGTGGAAAGGCAAACAAATATCTACAGAAGAAGCCCCGGAGGACACGTCTTGAGGGAGCAGCAGCAAGTGGCTGGGGCAGCCATGGTCCCTCCTGGGCAGCTGAAGCCACGCGATGGCACTGTTTATACAGACTTCGCAAAACAAAAGCGCTCCTGTTCTGAGGCCAGACCAGTCCTGCTGTCAAAACCTATCCACGTACTTACACAGTTATGACAACTGTATCTACTTACTTGAAAAAAAAAAAAGATGAGGCGACAGAGTGTAGAATTTCTGATGGTTAGCAGAAGTACAGAACACCTTTAATATTTCTGCAGTTATCACATGAAATACTGGCTGAGCCAATCTCAATTTCCCACTGGGAGGTTTAAAATTTTGAAGTTTTTGAAACATTCTTATGCACTGTAGTTAAGCAGTGATCTGTTTAATACATAAGATGTTATATGTGAACTTTGTTACCCTCCCAGCATTTCACTGCAGCCCAGCAAGCCAAACAAAGCTGCAAGCAATATCGTTTAAAACTTTAACACATCCTTTAACAACGCATGACAACAAAGCTTTAGTTGGAGCAACAAAGAAAAACTTCTACCTTTGGAAATGTGTTTTACAAATGATGTTGTTCCCCTGGAAACTCCACTGACAAATGCTCCTGGACCTCTGGTCAGCCCTTCATAGGGGAGCCTAAAGAAATCAGCTATGCCATTCCCTATGCTTCTCACCAAACTAGCTGGGCTTCCAAGAATTTCCAAAGATCCAACGACCCAGCCTGTGTGGAGAAATAAGGCACATGTTAGGGCTGCAAAAACTGCAGAAGCAGCAGTTGTGAAAAGGTTATTCCTTAATTATCTTTTTTACACTAGAATTCATCGTATTATGAACTTCCTTTGAGCAAAACACAGGAAATAACTCATCCACTATGAATTCAGAAACGGCAATCTTTCATACTTCGTAAATCAAAGAAATCCTTTTGGCAAACTCACAAATAGCTTTAGAATGACTTCCTTCTAGGAGCTTCCCGTATTTCTGCTAAAAGTGTGCTAGGGAGGTGGATGCTAGAATCTCACAGCTATGGAGGAACAGGATTGCCAGTTCAGATTGCTGGGTCAGTTTTAAACGCTGTAAGGTAGCATTGTGATTTCACATCCTTATGTGACAGAAGTGTGACAGGGAGTATACACTGATACAATGTACTGCTTTACAGGAGTGTGCAGGTCAATTGCTTGACGGAGTGTTAGGAAAGAGGATGCAGATTTTTGACAAGTGCTTAAGAAGTTATTTTAAATCCACCCCAACCCTTCTAAGCTGATCATTTTCCTACAGAGTGCAGTGAAAGCCAGACAAATGTCTTTTGCTCAGTACAGTTGTGTAAACAGCAATGACATCTACATGCTGATTAGGTTACTCATAGGGGAGTATTCCTTATGCATATCCCAAGAGAGGTATCTGTGGATCTGGTTTCCTACATAAACGCAGGGTTGCCAGCAGCTTGCTGGATGGCCAAGTGCACAGCAATCTGTTGCTGGGAAGCTGTTTTCAAGTCTTGTCTTTTTCAGGCTGGTTGGTAGCAGATTTATTAGGGAAATACTGCTGCATAACTTTTTTTTTCAGCAGCCCTGAGAGAGCGATTCAGAAATGGCAATAAACGTTAAAGGGAAAATGCATGGTTCTTTGAGCTCTGGTACCATGACTTTCAACTGCCACCGTCAGAGCAACACAAGGCATGGCGGGGCCAGGAAACTGAAAGATGGACAGATTGGCCTCCTGCTCTCCCACTGAGGGCCCTTGATCTGCACTGCCCTCTCATTCCCATCTCATCACCGCAGACTCCTGCTATCCAGATGCTTTTCTTGTTTTCTCTTAACCCCTCCCAGCCACTCCAGTGGAAGGCTGAATCATGAAACTGAACAGAAGAGAAAATGTTTCTCATATGAAATGAATTAATCTCATACTACCATTCTAAGCTCCCGGAAAATCTATTATTCTTGTTGAATCCATCCCACATTTCAGATCTGGCAGGTTGAGAACTCCAGTATATGTAGTGTAAGAAGTGGGAACCACAATGGACATAAGGGAGAGGGTGGGATGGACCATGAAAACAGAAAAATAAGTACTACTGGCAACTTGACGAGCAGAGCGTCAACGAGCACTGTGGCTTCATGTTGCCTGCCCTGAAAAGGAGTGTCCCCCTGGCAGTCCTTCCCTGATGGGGACCAAGGGAAGCCAGCACTCCAGGCTGGGCCTGTGACTCCTTCACTGTACTATTTTTAATGAATTATCCTTGCCACTGTGTGAAGTGATGAAAAGCTGGAGGGGTGGGGAGGTGTGTGCAGATGGAAGAGATGCTCTTTCTGCTTTTCTGATCAATAATGTTGCAATAATCCCTTACAGTCTTTTTTTTTTTTTCCCTTTACTCTAAATATTCTTGGCATTCTTTGTCCTGAGGTGGTGGTGAGACAGAAAGGGTGCGCATGACACCATGGCTTAGTGCCTTGCAGCCCTGCAACACATCCAGCAGGCACTGCCAGGACACAGGAGACTCCAACTCCACTTACTTGTGTGGCCAACCAGAATGTTCAGGAATGAAAATTGGATTAAAATCAGGAATGAAATCAGTTAAACACAAAGCTGAGGGGTTGCCTGGTATCCTGGGAATTGGCTTTTGCAGTCTAGCCCTGGCCTGTGGGCTGTCAGTTTTGGGAAGCTCTGGAATGAGTGTGCTCACCCTTGGAGAGCGCACAGGAGGAATGTACAACTTGCAGCAAGGGTGACCCTCCTTGGCCAATGCTCAGAGCAAAACTAATGGCTCCTTACTCCCAGCATGGACCACCCAACCCAAGGAGAAAGGCGTGGGAGTAAACTGGGAATATGAGAATGATGAATGAGGAATAATCTCTCAATTCACAAGCTCTGTGCTGTATTTTACTTTGCAGCAATCACGTCAGGTTACCATTTCCCTAATTATGCTTAGTAATTATATCCACTAATATGAAACAATTATGACTATATTAGCAAAGAGCCAACACATTTTCTTTATAGGCAACTATAGGGTTAGATCTGGCTGAAACCAGTAATATTTTAAAATAGAATTTTATTAACTTTTAAATGGAAGCCAACTTAATTAGAAAAGGATGGGAGATTTCCACTGCAAGCTTTGGTAATCTAAGACAAGCAATACTAAGAAGTGTGTGTGAGCTGAGCTCTCCAGCCCCATTCATTTGTTTACAAGACACGGATTCACACTGCTCCTTTGCAACATATGAGGCAGCCTGATACACTTCTTTAGCAGGCTTTGGGCAAATCCTGCCCCCCCTCCCACTGGGAAGCAATGGTCTTGCACACAGTTAAAGGCAAAATGAGACTATACCTCACTTGAAGCATAAGGCATAGCTGTTTGGGAATGCCATTTGTGCAGGTGCTACAATTTATGCGTGGGTAGTGGTGAGCACAAGGGAGTCAAACAACCCGTTGTTTGCAGATTAATGTAGTTAAAACACAGAAGAATGAGGTCCTCTTCCACAAGAGACCAATTCAAGAAGTGTAACTTGCCTGATGGTGAGGACTCAGGGTTTACAGACCATATTAAGCTCGTTGCTTGATTTTTTACCTTCTTGTTAACTTCGTTGACACAGCCTTTTGACAAGCATCACAAACTCTTTAAGATAAAGCATCTTCTTCACCCAAGCAAATACTAACCAAAACAATTCACCATTTTAATCGTGGTAACCTCTTTCAAAAAATACAGTTTAGCTTTAGTTCATTGAGTGGGATTTACTTATGTATCTTCCTTAAGTGAAGTTCCACAGAAGCGAAGCTTATTTCTTAATATTTAAACCTGCTTGATATCAGCCTACATCATGAGCCCAGAGCAAGGGGTGGCCTCTGCACAGCTGCACACTGCAAGCGTAGCACAAGACCAAGACTAGGTTCAGGAATCCCTATCTAGAATATGTGCCTCACCTGGGATGCTGCAGATTAACAGCCAGTATAATCTAAATTTCCTGCTGCAAGTCTATCACCACTCCTAGTCAGTTGTGGGGACAAACATCAATACTGTGGACCATATTTGGTCAGTTTCACTCTTTAAGAGAGGGCTGAGAGGAGACCTTCTAACTCTTTACAACTACATGAAAGGAGGTTATAGAGAGGTAGGTGTCAGTCTCTTCTCCCAGGTGACTTCCAGGAGGAGCAAATTCTGTTGGACATAAGACACATTAGAAACCTTTCATGATTTCCAAAATAATATTTAGGGAAACAATGTACTTGCTAACCTAATAGGCTAGCTGCTTACTATTGATCATATATGGGAAAAAGTTGGTAGCAGTAAACTTCATAGATCTTGGATCAAAGGACAACAAACATCTGTGTGCCAGTTTAGCGTGAAGGCTGTATGAGGAAAGACAGATTCCTAATCATAAACTGCAGCCAAAAGGAGTTTTAACAACAAAACAACATTCAGGGCTGTAATTTACTTCTGAATGCAGAGTAACATGCTGAATAATTTGATTAAACGTAGTTTTGGGGAGTTCATGTGAAGAATGTGGGTTATTCTGACCAGTGTTATAATACAAAATGACAAAACCTAACCCAGCTACATATATTTTTATGCTTGTTCAGGATTTTGTAAAGCCTTCAGGCGGCTGGCTAATGTTTAGCACAACTTCACAAACCTTCACTGGTGTCTGCTCATCCATTTTATTTCCCTTCTGTTATATGGCAGGACATGAAAGGTGTCTGAAAATATCATTAACAAACAGTGTCCGAGGAAAACAATAATTGTACAGCTAACACATAGGTTATTCAGCTTGAGAGACAATCACAGAATTCTGGTACCTGATAAAAATGTTACATGTTAAGAAGTACTGACCTGCTCTGAAAAGTGCTCCAGCAGCATAATGCATGGCCAATGCGTGGACAAGTTGCCTGGCAGTGGTGAAGATGGGTCCTCGCTCAAACACAGAGAAGGAGAGAGGGGTGTGATCTGAGGCTATATACAGTTTCAATGAAGCATGAATACTGACAAGGAGATTAACAGGTTGTATCGTTAATTTTCTTAACTTCACTGGCTTAACTAAAGCTCTTGCATGCTCTTTCACTTGTTCAGGCAGTATCAGGGTAGTATCTAAAGTATTCACGGACTGACAAGTGTTTTTGTTTTCTGGAAGATATGTATCAAACAAAGTCTTAATGTAGTAAACAAAGGTATCTTCCACATACAGCCTAGCTGGTTTGAGCTCAAAGCTGAGGTCATTGATCTGAAACATGAAGTTCTCTTCCTTGGAAAAAGCAATGCAGAGTTTTATAAAGCAGTTTTCCTTATAGCGTTCCAAGTCTTTGTTACAAACAATGAGATTGTTCACTCTGGACCACTGCACGGTCTCATTTTTCTCTCCTTGGCACAGTAGGACTGCAAAATGGAAATTGGATTTGCTGTACAACTGATTGTCCAGTTGGAAGTCTTCACAATACACTTGGAGACTATGAAATTGTGGGAGACCTTCCACGGTGTCCCGCTGGAACTCCTGCAACAGGGGTCTCAGATAGTTGGTCGCTGGGGCCACGTGGAGGAGGACGTTGTCTGCTGTGAGACGCAGAAGTTCACATGACACTTTGTGGTTTGTAATATCATCAAATGCAGCAAGACTTAACTGACTGATGAACATTTTCAGTGACAGGGTCTGCTCTTTGCTTCTAGATAGGAGGGAAAAGAAGTTTTATTATTTCATGTACTTTTGAGTTCACCTGGCATCTTGCTTTCTCAAAAAGCTATCAGGAGAGACGTTCTCTATAATACATGGGAAACTCATGTAAGTCCCATTAAGGTTAATGGGATCTGGCAGCCTTAATCATCACAGTGGGTACTACAAAGGAGGTCTTCTAAGAAATGGGATATTACACATCTATGCCAGGATTCTCTTTCTTTCTCATCAATCAACAGCATTTTGGGACAGAAACATCTTATATACACAGTAGTTCTCTACTAGATTTGCAACAGAGCCAAGTATTAAAGCAGACAACAAACGCAATTCTCTGGTAATTCACATATGGCTGTTACAGTATTTTCTAGGAGCCACTACTGAAGGTTACTACTATGGCTAATTCATTTCACGTGACACGCAGTGAGTGCCCTCCAACAAAGCCACCAGAGCATTTTTATACCAATGTTACTGAGGGTCTTCCATGCTCCAGTCTCATAGAAGTCTTCTAAAAAAGAGTGTTATGATAAAGTACAGTTAATTACTGACTGTATGACTATTTCCACAGCCCTTGCACATTGAGCTTCCTGCCAGTTCTAGTGGGAGCCTACAATTACAGATGGCAGGAACTGGTTAAATTAAACTGATGAACACACTCAATTATGATGGAAAACGTAATTTTTAAATGCACAATTCAGGACTTCTATTTGTATCAGACATCTAGGGTTCACCATAAATTGACATGACTTTTAATGTTAGATTGTCTTTTTTTAACTGTGACATACAAAGCACAACGTATGGTCTAAACATAAGCCACAGAGCATGCAGCAGTATTAAACAAAACAAAGAGTTAAGCTGAAGTTTGTAAGTCAGTTAACACTCAGAAAGCTGACCGACCTCTCAACACTGTTTGGCAATGCTTTTTATCAATTTTGCTGTGCTTTATGTACCTGTTGAGGTTGCTCTCGATGGGTCCCACTCTTCCTTCTGGGGCCAATGTTATAACTATTGTTCCACACTGATGAGCAATGTCCACATAAACATAGCCAAAGCCAGTTAAGAACACAATCTAGTGAAGGAAGTTAGAAATACATGGAATACCACTGAAATAATTATTTTAAATATCATAATTTGAATTAATCCTATTAATGCCTTCTCGTTGAGATCTTTTACTCAAATCATGACACTGTTCAGGAAAACCAGAAACAGATTTTAATACTTTAGAAAATAAAAGATCTGATACTTCAAGAAATTAATTTGTATGGTAAGATGAATTCACACCTCATCCTTTAACTGCATAACTGAATACATTTTAATACGAAAATTATTCTCCAGAAATAAACAAGATGTGCTGGGTAGAGGGGAGATTATATGAGAAAAGAACAAACAGGAAATTTTAATGTGTGATTTTGGATTAGGGAGAAAAACATATTCCTGGAGCTCTGCAAAATCCCACCTTCTCCTCTGGAAAACAAACCCTAAATTAACAGTTTGTTGCTACACTGTAGGTCAGAGCCGGTTAGATAAATGGCTGATAGAATGATGCAAAACACATGAAGAGTAAAAAAGTAGTAACATTTTTGGATTTGTGAAGACTTGATAGCAACTTAACATTGAACACATTGTAAGCTACCTAAACTGGTTTTGTGAGAACACCTTCACAGGCAAGGTGCTGCCACAACAAAATGGTAAAAGTCTACTGGAAAGCATAAAACGTCTTAAAAAGTAGGAAAATGGGAACTTGACAACAAGTTTTGTTTTTTTTCTGCTTAATTTTTCGATATTTCTATGCAAGTTTTTCCAGAATATAAAAGATTAGGGTCTTGGGTTTGACAAATTCACAGCAGTTGTTTATTATATTGTAATGACAGAAGCAATAATTTAAAGGAATGCAAACTTAAGGAATTACACAAAGATAATGAGCTAGCACAGGTAAAATAAACAGTTGTTTGCTCTGAAGAATCTTTTCCGCTGTTAACAAGTCACCAGCAGGAAAAGCTTTTGGAAGTGTAGGATCAGCACATAAACCGATTCTTGTTACAGTATTTAGAATAACTCTGCACAGAGAATCAAATTTCATTCATCAAATTATTCTTCTCAGAATTATATAGAAGAGAATTTCTAATCTGAATAAATTAGTTTTAATCCTTTACTTATCTGAAAAAAATTCACAGCCCTGCATGATGGAATTGAAGAAAAAAGGACATTTACTGAATTTTCAATACACCCTCATTATTTTAAAAACCCCACACTGGTCTTACAGACTGCTCATTTTAATTCCAATTTACGATGACTCTGATGACAAACACCTTAACTTTAGTAAGTTAATAAAATTTCCTTCAAATAGAGTAAGAAGTAGCTATCTGTGACTAGGGAGAAAGAATACAAATTACTTAGGATTCTCTAAATGTCGGTTATTTCACAATCTGAACCAAGTTCTATGGGAAGCTATTAGCATATTCCTTATTGACTTATATTTATTGTTTTCTAAGAGAAAGACTGAAAAATCCTGGGGAAATTCTTTACATGTAAACCCTAAAAATTTAGTAACAGAAGGCTGCATTTTTGAGACTTCAAGTAGACAACAATCCCCAAATGTTGTCTTAGCATTTAATTCCTTCTAGGAGCCAGATACTTATAAAGAGCCCTGGTCTGGCATGACATTAATGACTGAAATTTGAAACCTTGCACTGCTTGACTGGCTTGCTGAATGAAACTGAACTACTTGCTATATAACAAAACACTCAATAATCAAGAGTATTTTGTGATTGGTCCCCAGGGAAAACATCTGAAACCAGTACTTCCTTCAAAGAGGCAAGCAGTTTATGTTGATTCCATGTAAACTAATGACTTCAAAGATGGAAAAAACTCCCATCAAAAAGAATTACTCCAGTCAAGGAAGTTTTCATTTACCTCCAAACAGGAGAAAAATAACAGAAGGAAAGAAAATAGGGTGGGAGGGTAATTTTGTTTTGGAAAGACATGCATAGCTTCTCTGAAAACACAGAGAGAGAATGATAGCGATGATTCCTACAAAATACAAAGGTAAAAAATCAGTGATAAATAAATTACCAAACAGAAGGAATTTCCTGGACCCTGTGGGATCATTTGCTCTTACAGGGGTCAAATTTCCAGGACTGATTTTTCCAGGGAATATCAGATTGATTAAAAATAAGTGGAAATATTCAGCACTAGAAAGCCTGTATTTTTGATCTAACTATTTTTAAAAACAGCCAGTGAAGAAGGAAATCTATATTCTAAAACTTCCACAGGAAGGAGATTAGGAAGGAGAGCTCCCAAGACTTTAAAAACCCCTAAAACCAAGAGAAAGCATACACTTATTGCAGAGGAACAATATACTGTGCAGGTCAGGATGACAAGTGTTTATGCTGTGAATTAGGAAATAGCGTATAATGATTTACTTGTGTTCCTTGATTGTTGATGTCCACAAAATCACTCCATTCATTTACTAATTCATTGGAAGACATCACTTTCAGAAGAATGCTGGGCAACAAATCTCTGGTTTTGCAATCTGGATAGCTGGAGACTTGATGGTAAAGTTCATGATGCACTGAACATTCAGCTGGAATCTTCCTACAATAAACTTCAAATTTTGGTGTATCTGGAATTTTATAAAATAGACAAGATGAAGGCTTTCTAAAACCCATACTAAATCAAAAGTCACCTATGCTTACACAAATGAGGATGTTTCTGTCTGAAATATTACTAATAAATAAAAATATTACTTTTCTCTTGGCAGGAACTTTATACATGTTCAGGATGTTGTCCTTTTCCATGTTGTTAAGATTTACATAAATAATGTTAAACCCATCATTACACTGACATACTGTAACTGGAATTTTGACAATATGTTTTGTGTTACATTTGTGAACCTGAGGAAATGTAAATGTTCCATGGGATTGGACTGAAAAATTCCGCTGCCTACTAGTTTCCTACAGCCGAGTCACTTTGACAGCTGGAACCAGGGAGATCCAAAAGCCTGGAGCCATGCAAGTTCATACGCCTGACCTCATGATTAGCTTCAATAGCTTCCAGGCTTCAGTATCTTCCAGAGTCTCTCACTTTGAGACAGACCTTTATGAGGGCATCAAGTTCTTGTCGTAACCAAAAGACATACTGAATTCACCCTTGTATTGGAGATACAATAAAATAATTGATACTACAAAAGTGCACTGTTTCTAATTACTGTGTACTACCTACCTTTGAAGTTCTCTTTCACAAGCAATGGAACGGAGCACCTATTGTGGATAATTATACGAGGACTAGGATCTTCTGTAAGTGTGAGGTATGTCACGCCAAGATACTCTTGATAAGTCAGTGCTATAGCTCTAAAACAGAAGCAGGTATATTTGCTTATGCATGTTTTGCATGAAATACTTATGTATTATTACTGTGGACAATGAAAAACATGCCAAACTAGCATCTGCAAGAATCCTTATGATCAAGTTCCAATTCCACAGATATTTGTATACATGTAGGCAAGTATGTATCTCCACCAAGAATTATATTTAAACAGAAGAACATGTGGAAATAGCATGAAAAATAACATCAGAGAAGAAATCACTTCACAGAGACTACTCTTGAGTAAAACTGAGCATGTGTTTGCTAGAAGAGAGCCCTAGACAGCAGTGGTTTATATTAAATTGAAGGCCCACATTTTCAATGTAAATCTTTAATATTTTGCAGAAGAATTTTTTAATCTGATGTGTGTGAGAATCTTAAGTATCCACAACACCACTTCTTAGGCTCTGCAGATGAACTATATGAGGGTTTAATGATATCAAGCACTTCAGGCAAGAGAAAGATCACATGGCTGGTAATATATACTGATGTAGCTTCTCCAATTTCAGCAGTGTTTCTTGTTGATACCAGTATATGCATGAATAGATTCAGATATCACATCTGAGAACTGAAGCTAGGCATCCGACAAGTCACTGGACTGTTATTTTTATCTAGCTGAATGCATTTGTAAGTAGAATGCACTTTTGGATATCCCAAGCTTTAAAAATTGGAAATCTTTCCTTGTAGTCTTAAAATAGTTTAACCCCTTTTTTTTCCCCTTTTATCCTCTCATTACTCTAAATTTTTGTATTGTCCTTGAACAGTTAAATTGTTACCCACAAATTAAAGACGACCATAACCATAAATTTTCATGCTCTAATTTTGTATGCATATAAAAATATAGCAGCCAATACATTATAAAAATTGTACAATTTATATGGTAAAACATTTAAAATATAGGCATCAAAACCATCAAAAGATAACAAATCAAATTAAAGAAAGACTCGCCTTTACATATGGGGGTTGTGTGTTACTCTGACTTTTGCATTAATCTCTTACTGTTTCTTACTAGCTGAGGCTTTATAGCAACAAAGTTCATTAGTCATAACTGTTTAGTGTACAGTACCTTGTACAAAATCCACTTTTGCTACAAGATCCTGTGGGCACTGCCACGCTCTGTCTAGCAAAGTCTTGTTTAATGACAGCTGGTAGGCTCCACAGCTCATGACATCCAGCACAGCCACTTGGACTGAAACTCAGTAGCATGTATTTTTCAGTGAGAGGCACCCCTGAAGTTAAGGGACTGATGTCTGACATCAAGTCCCAGCAGGGCACAGTGCTCAGCGCCTCACTGTGCGGTGACCCGGCTGGACCCACACTAAACACTGTACTGTCTGGTGAGTGGAAGTCCTGGAAAGGAAAAAGACAGTAGTAGCATGACATTCTGGCCCCTAACTAGAAGTTATTCATGTTGATATTTCACAGAACAGTCTCAAGTAGCCAATGACCACAACGAACTAAAGGTTGCATTAAGTCCATTGCATTAAAGCTATTTGGCCAAATTCTGTCTTCAGCAATTAACTGAACACAGTTGCCACAGTTACCTATGGTCCACAGAATCATAGAATCATGAAGTTTGGAAAGGACCTCTAAGATCATCAAGTCCAATCACTGAACCAACACCACTATGCCTACCAAACCACACTGTGAAGTCTATATGGTTTTTGAACACCTCCAGGCATGGTGACTCCACTGCTTCCCTGGGAAACCGTTTCCAATGCCTAACCACTGTTTCAGTGAAGAAATTTTCCCTAATATCCAACTTGAACCTCCCCTAGTGCAACTTGAGACCATTTCCTTTTGTACTATTGAAAGTTATGTAGGGGAAGAGATTGCACCCCAAGTCATTACAACCTCCTTTCAGGTCACTGCAGGGAGCAAGAAGGTCTGCCCTCAGCCTCCTCTTCTCCAGACTAAACAACCATTGTCAGCCATTCCTCATAAGACTTGCACTCTAGATCCGTCACCAGCGTTGCTGCCCTTATTTGGACACACTCCAGCAACTCAATGTCTTTGTTGTAGTGATGGCCCCAAAACTGAACACAGTATTCGAGTTGTGGCCTTACCAATGCCAAGTATAGAGGTACAATCACTTTCCTAGTACTGCTGGCCACACTATTTCTAATACCAGCCAGAATGCTGTTGGCTTTCCTGGCCACCTGGGCACACTTGCTGGCTCACATTCAGCTGGCTTTTCACCAGCAGCCCCAGTTTCTTTTCCACTTGGCAGCTTTCCAGCCAAGCCTGTAGTATTGCATGCTGTTGTTGTGATCCAAGTGCAGGACCTGGCACTTGTATTAAACCTCATCTCATTGGGCTCAGCTCATTGATTCACCCTGCCCAGATCCTTCTGCAGAGCTTCCCTATCCTTCAGCAGATCAACACTCCCACCCAACTTGCTGTTATCTGCAAACTTACTGAGGATGTGCTCCATCCCCTTGTCCAGATCATTGATGAAGATATTAAACAGGACTGGCCCCATTAATGAGCCCTAGAGAACACCACTTGTGACCAGCCACCAACTGGATTTAACTCCATTCACCACAACTCTCTGGGCTTGGCCTTCCAGTCAGTCATTTACCCAGGAAAGAGTACATCTGTGTAAGGCATGATCTGCCAGCCTCTCAGGAGAATGCTGTGGGAGACAGTGTCAAAGGCTTTACTGAAGTCTAGATAGACAACATCCACATCCTTTCCCTCATCCACTAGATGGGTCACCTGGTCATAGAGGGACATCAGGTTGGTCAAGCAGGACCTGCCTTTCATGAACTCATTCTAGCTGGGCCTGATCCTCTGGTCGTCCTGCACATGCCATGTGATCGCACTCAGGAGAATCTATTCCATAACATTCTCCAGTAACAAGGTCAAGCTGACAGGCCTGTAGTTCCCAGGATCCTTCTTCTGACCCTTCTTGTAGATAGGCATCACATCTGGGACCTCCCCCAACGTTAACCAGGACTGATGATAAATGATGGAGAGTAGCTTGGTAAGCTCTTCTGCTAGCTCCTTCAGTACCCTCAGGGGGATCTCATCTGGCCCCATAGACTTGGTCATATCTAGGAGGAGTAGCAGGTTGCTAACTGCTTCCTTCTGTAAAACCTAAGGGTTTTATTCTGCTCTCTGCCTTCCAGCTCAGAGTGCTAAGTACTCTGAGGATAACTGGTCTGACCATTAAAGACTGAGGCAAAGAAGGCATTAAGTACCTCAGTTTTTTCCTCATCCTTGGCAGCAAAGTTCCCCCTCCCCAACCAATACAGGATGGACATGTTCAGTGGTCCATGCTCAGTTGCACAACATAACTCTACTAAAGCAACTGTTACATCCCCGTAACACAACTGTGAGAAGAAAATACATTTATAGATACAAAACTAGGAATGAATTTTAGCCTCAACATTCTTTCAATTCCCTATCTGTCCTGGTTTGGGTTAGAACAGAACTAATTCTGTTCAGTGATTTTACTTTTTAGCTAAAGCTCCTTTAAGTAACTGCACTTTCTGAAACTAACAACATATTTTTACAGACACTGCCTGCTTCTAGAAGTGGTAAGACCTAATGTTTAGATTTACTACCAGGGATTGGTATGCAAACCAAGGTCACTGCTAAATCTTGTATCTCACACTGGGGGGACGAGGAGTAAAAGCTGCACCTTCAGGGAGGAGTGGACAGCACAGGTGACCCTAAACTGACCGACTAAGTATTCCGTTCCATATACATCATATTTGATATAAAACTGAGGATTAGTTCCTTCCTCTTCCCTCTTCTTCAGTGGCTGTCATCTGAGGAGAATCCTGTCTGTTCTGCCCTTGATCCTGATATGTAAGTTCCTGCATCCAGTACCAGGATCCAGCCCCTGAGCCTGGTTCCCATCTGCTGCTTTCTGCCACAGTATCAAGGGTGATGGTGACCTAGTTACCATATAGGGGGGGTTGGGTTCAGTATTGGTTAGTTGTAAATATTTGCATATATTTCATTTATCATTATTATTATAACTAAAGTAGTTTTAGTTTTCTTTTCCAATCCACAAGTCTCTCTCTCTTATCCCTTTTCCCTTCCCATGGAGGGGGAAAAGGGGCTAAAATGGAGTGTCTGTCACTGGTTGGTGGTCAGTCCAGCCCTGACCCTTGACACTATCCCATAAGACTGCCATAAAACCCATGATGCACAGATGTAGAAACTGACATAAGAAAACCTAATGCAGAAGGAAAGCAGTACAGAAATAGGGAATTTTAGAAAATTGTTTATCTGCCAAATCCTCTAGCAAGTTTGACCCTGAGAATTCTTTCCACATATTTTTCTATAAATGTAATCTTCAAGTATGTATAAATTGTTGATTAAAATATATTGACCATGCATACACTTTGGTTCCCCTAAGTTAGTCCTTAAATATAGTGTGTGATTATCAGAAAACTGATATTCACAATTTGATGCAGTTCACTGAAATGCATGAACTCTGGGCACATCTCTAGTTCTGCAGCTTTGTTCAGCAAACTGGAATCTTCCCAAAAGGATAACAAAGTTTTCAGCCTACCAGGCCAATATACCTCTTTTACACGCGAACTCAGTAAAAATTCTGAGAACAATTTCAACAGCTACCATGGATTACGCTGCGTATTTTACAGAAATGGCCATTAGTGCCTGAACAGATGGAGAACAGGCAGAACTAATTCTGCAATGTGCAAGAATCTCCTGCTTTGCACAGACTTCTGATCACAGTAAATTACCGGAGCCAAATTTACCCAGGATTCTGTATTTTAAATTAAAAGGATATAAGATACCTTGGCATTATTAGGTCTAAAGATTTCTGTTCAAGCTCCACTACGTACAGTTGAGACCATACAAACTAAATACCCACGTCTGACAAACAAAATCAGTATCCACAGTGCTTTACCTCTTCTCCTGAGTAAGGTCTGGAAATAGAAAGCTGTGGCCTATAATAGATTTGGTATGACGTATCATTAATTATTGTTGTCTTATCTTCAATCTGTAGAATTTGTATACCTTGTCGCACCATTGAAGAAATGCAGAATTGACACAACTATAAGATAATAAAATGATAATGAGGCACAAACAAATCACAAAAAGTATTGAAAGATAGTTATAGAACTGCCATTTTCTTTTTAATGTGGAAATCATGTCTATTGTCATGCACTTCATAACTGGAGCCCCATACTTTTGAAGTTGCATCTATCAATGTTTTCCAAACAAGATTGAGAATTCATTGATTCTTTTTCCAGGTGATACCGTATTATCTTGATGAGTTGGGCAGAATATTTTTGGCAACCTAATTCTTTAAATTATACTTCATACATTGTTTATACTGTTACTATGTTTTACATGTATTAGCATAATCAGAGAGGAGCTTTCACACTGTATATATTTGATTGTTTTCACCTGCTATATGTCTTTGTTTTTAAAAGTTAAAGCTATAAATCATAATAATTTTCTTCTAACCTTTTGATGACCTGGAAAAGCACCAAGTTTTATTTCAGCTTCAATAAAACCTTCTTCATCCAATGTTACTACTTCCCCATTATCGACATCCTTCCATTTCGGGGAGGTCACATTATGAACCAGTTTAATTGCCACTGATTTATGCACAGTGTTAGTGTTTGCCCAGTATATTCCAACCTGAAAAGCTTCCTGCAAGTGAAAAATGATTGGTTATCACTTCTTGACAATTCCATACACTTGTACTAGAGTTAAATGTACTGTCCAGTATGAAGTGGATCTTATTTCCTCCTTTCCTCACTGTAGTTCGGTGTGGTACAAGGATAGAAGAAACCACAGCGTCGATGTGAGACTGATCCTCATGGTGGAATCAAGACCACAGTCTACATTGAGACGTGTTAACAGGCAGACCTTTTGTTTACTAATATACATATATGGCAGGGGGAGATGGCAAAACAAACAGGAAGTATCAGATAGTCCAATTGGAATTGACAAACTGCTGTGTCAAATTACTTTAATTCTTTCAAAAATAAGAATACTGTGGTTGGTATAAAAAAGCATGTGCATAGCCAAGCGAAGTTATCTGAGAAGATCCATTACACAAAACTCTGAATTTAGGAAGGCAGGCAACCTAAAGAATCTTCCTTGTTTGTAATTCACCCTATCTTATTATTAAACCTTTCTTGGTAGCATATGAGCTATGAAACAACTTGACCTAAGACACTCTCAAACCAAACACTCCTTCCAGGCTGTCAGCTGTGTTACAGTGATCAACATACTTTGCAACTGACAGGTCAGCACAGCAGGGGCCAAAGTCTATATTTGGCCTTTATAGCAATTTACTGGGGCTGCTACATTTCACCCATGTTGCAGATTCAGATACAGCTGCTGAATCAGATGGCATGGAGTTTTTCTTCCTACAGTGCTTTATAAACAATTTTTAACTATACACCTTTAAGACATGTTCTTCAAACACTGTTATCAAGTATGTCATGCTACCCACTCAGTGCTTTAGTCATCATGGCAAATTTCTACCAGTATTTCTACCACTCACCATATGACTAATAGACACTGACTGGAAAGCTGGAAACATCTGGATTAACAACCATTTCTCAGAATCAGAATGCTTAGCAGTAACTGTGCGTATAATGTGAATGGCAACATTACCTCAAAGTTGGGAGGTATAATTACTTTTCCAGTAGGTACTTGAAGAACAATCTTCTCTCCTTCAAACAACCAGAGGTCCCACTTGGACTGATTGATAAGCAAAGCCCAGGGCAGGAGTTCTATCAGGAGAGTTTTAACACACGGTTTCCACACTGACAGCTTTACCCGCATTGGGCTATCCCACTGGGAGAGGTGTTCATTGCTGTTCAAAAATAAATATATAAAAAAATATAGTCAAAGGAATAATAGATTCAACATTAGAAATAAGCTGTCATTTTCAGAAATCTGCAAGGTTTTTCTGATTTTGTAATAGAAAAACAAATCTCCTCTTACCTTATCATTCTGGAACATACTGAGACGCTGTCATACAGATCTAGCTACATATATGTTTTAAAGACATTTTAACTGCATAAGCTCAAGCTAAATTTGCTCAATTAAAGAATTACTACTATGCTTCAGAACTAAACCTGTACTTTTGTAGTCATAAAATCACACTTCCTTTTTCCCCCCAGCAATTCTCTGCTTCTGTACTGAAAAAAAACAGCTATGGAATAAACAGCCTCTAGGACTGCAGTAAAGAAGGTGCATCCACAACAAACTACTTCCGTTGTTTTAGTCCTTGTTGGTGTAATCTTCTCTGTGGAATCACGGGCAGACCCCTAGGTTGACCTCCATTTTTTCCTACCTGCAGCTTACATACAAAAAGCAATGCTGATTCATATATAGTCTTATTGAACATGATTTCAGTTTATTCAAAAAGGCAATGAAACAACCAGGAAGAAGGTTTAGCAAAGAATTACCTGTCTGAATCCTTTCTATTATATGGCCATGCAGGCTGGGAAGGATTAGAGGTGCCATAGAACTCGGACAGCATTTGGTTGGCATTGCCACTTGGATGGGATTTAGTTGCTATCTGTTTAATTAGCATGGTTGAGATAGGGACTGCGCATTCTGATGGATCATCTTCCTCCCTGTCATTGAAAACAGATTCAGTCACACAACAAGATCAAACACGAGCAGAACTAGTATTTTCTTTAACCACGCTTTCCAAGAGCACCCTGCAGTAGGAACACTCTTAAAGTAATCATGGATCAATCAGTTTCTGTCTAACAAATTTCTTCAGCATTAACTCATACGTACAAATTTGTCATGACACTGTAATGACCTCTTTGTCTGATACCCTAGAAACTCTTCAGTACTCTCAAAAACATTTAAAGATTCTTCAAGAATTTATTTTTCAAAACACAAAAATGTGGACTTTTTAAGCAAAGAAATGCCAATGTGCTTAGGATATTTATATCAAATTTAGTATTTCCTAACGTACCATTTCAGGCCCCATATGCTTGTTCTGTTGTATCTGCTCTGCATGTCATACTCTTAGAAAAAATGCACCAGAAGCTAAAGTGTCAATTTGTTCCTTCTTTTCCATACAAATAAACAATTTTCAAGGAAAGTAAGTGTTTTACCTGGCTTGGAATGTCAGGTGATGAGTAAGATCAGGTTCTATATTCTTCAGTTCTTTCTCCTGTCCTTTCCCTGGAACCACTTGAGTTTCATTCAATCCCAGACTTCTTTTCTCTAGATGTATGATAATTGGGTCTGGAAGATGGCTCCTTACAATGAAAAGTGGGCTGAAAAGAATCTTCAAAAAGAACAGAATATACTAATTTAAGACTAAGTTTATTTCAGTATTACAACCGTCGAAACAAGCTATTAATAAATCTTTGAAGTAGGTAATTCTATCCTTAATTTATTATATGACATGTAAGCATAAACATTTAATTAAATGTACTTACTAATCGTTGCTGCACATGAGAGTTGGGCTCTAAAGTCAAAATTGTGCACCACACATATGTAATTGAGCTCTTGGAAGATGGTACCTGTATGCAGAGAGATCAGCAGCAGCATTACAGTAAAATAATTTCAGAATGATAACGTTCAACATTTCATCATTATCAAATAGAAGTCTAAATACAAAGTCCTCAGTTGTCTCAGACATTTTTATGCTACATTCCATACACCTATTTTTAGTCATACCTGAATGACTGTGCTGTGCTCTGTATGTTTAGGACTTAGACATACGTCTTGGGACCAGTCTTCATCTCCTGTAGCTTTCACACTCAGCTCAGTAAGCTCATTGTTTTCCAGGACATACGAAGGCAACTTCTGCTTGGCTGCAAGGCAGTTGATGTGTTCTTTAACAACAGCCTGTCCATCCTGACTAATGTAATGCTGAACCACTTTCAGTTCAACACTTTCGGAAAGGTAACTACAGACTGTCTGTCTTCCACAGATTAGGATCTAAAACACAGAAAAATATGCAGCTCATATATAAACAATTGTGAAAAGGAAAGGCCAAAATTGAATTATAGAATAAAACCCTGTACAAGAATAATCTTCCTACTTTAGGTTTTCCCAAGCACTGCTGAAGGCAGTGATTGGTAAAACATTATTTTTATTGGCTAAATGTATGTGCAATTTCATAGAAACCTAGACATTAAAATGCTTGAAATATTGCTAAGGCAGTATCCGGGCTTGAAAGAAACATGTAACATATCCACTTTCATTCCCACTGAACTCAGCAGTACTGCCCACAGTTGATATAGCTCTGGTTTGGATTTTATGAGCACTGTGATGGTTTCTGAATGATAAACCCTTTCTGAGCAGACACAGTGATGTGTCTGCTTCCAGAAGAAAGGTTTCTACTAATACCAACCCAGGTCTTTCAGTATGTTTGCTGTTTTAAAGCTTACAATTCTATTAAATGGCTATACCATATTTCTGTATTTAAGTGCACCCATATAGAAAATGCCCAAATTAGAATCAGAGTTGTTGCTGTCCATCGTACCTGAATTACTTATCATAGAACACATATCTGGCTTTTTCTAAGGTATACTGAGGAACAGCATTCCACATGTATCCCTGCTACAACCACCTTCATCAGCTTTCCATTAATGAGGGTGCATACCATATCTACAGCCTATCAAGTAAAATCTTAGCAGGGCCTTCAGTGATGCCAGGCACCGTTCTTGCCTGATCAACTCTGTTGCACAACATAAGGCACTCCGTCATATCCATGAGCTAGATATGCTATGTCAACCACATGCTCTGGCTTCTGCAGAGCAGGCAGAATGGTTGCAGTGTTATTACACATCTCTTCACAAAGACAGTATGAGCAAAGTTACTGCACAGTACCCATTTTCAAATGTTAATTTGGTCATTACTTCTTTCCTTCTTTGTTAACAATTCAAAGGCTTGAGATACAACACAGAATAAGATATGAACAGTTTCTTAAATATAAATTCTGCTTCCTAAGAGCTTAAAAATGCAAGAGATTGAATAGTTTAGCATTGTTAGAACTTAGAAACATCTCCCCATGCAAAGACATGTTGACAGGAACATGTAGAATATGCGGTGGTAATTGAGCTCTTAAATGCTAAGAGCTATACTGAAGAGAAGAGTAGAGTTGTAAAAACTCCTGAAAATGCTCCCAAAAGACTTTTATACTTGTTATACTTGGATTTTTGCAGATCTTAGTAGGAGAGAATAAATCATAAGGTGACTAATTTGTGAACAGAACAGACAACAGTTTAAATTACTCATGTTATTTTTTCCAAAGTGGATCAAATACTTACTTGCTTTTGCACTCCACTGAGCTGCTGAATCTTGATAATAAGTGATGCTGTCCGGCCCTTGTACTGAATGGTGCGAATAAAGGTCCCTACATTGTCCACACTGAATGGTTCAGACCACCGCCAGTTTCCCCAGCCTTCAATACAGATGTGTAGCAGCTGGAAAGAAAGCAATTACTACTTCAATATATACCTAGGAAAAACGCACCTTGCAGTAGAGGATAGGAATTCCCATGACAGAGAAGTATTCTTGGTTTTAAAACTCAGCAATGCTAACCACACAAATTCTCTGAATTATCATTTTGTGATACTGTGATTTCAAACAGAAGAATCAACAATACTGCAAGATGGCTCTGCATCATGCATTTCTACAAATTACCTGCTTGAACAGTGTGTTTAAGATAGTAAGAATCCAACACCAACTGTTCAGAGAAAAAAGGTTATGTTGAGAGTATAAAACAGGAAATAAGAGACTTTCTTTATTGCCCTTGACATTGCTCTAGAAATCCACTCTCTTTATTACTAAAAAAGTCATATGGAACTCAAGTCCACGACAGATTTTTGGCTTTCAGAATAAGACAGAAAATTACAAATATGCTTCTCTTCAAAATAAAGAAGGATTCAAATCTATTTGTATGCATGCTTGTATAGCTCAAATATATATGTATGTTAAATGTAGAACTTTGCATGTTGCTGAGATATGGGAAACTTCTCATTTCTTACACAAATGTGGTGGCAAGTTCAAGCTTGACTTCATGAGAAAAACTTGAACTGCATAATTATACTCCCTGTGTGATTTATTCCGGAAAAGGAGTGGCTTTTTTCCAGTTTAACTTAAATCACTTCCAGAGCAATACAGTCTTTCATCATTTGAAGAGCCTTTCATCCATTTACCCAACATACGCACTTACCTCTATCCCATGGAGATTCTTTAAGCCAGAATAGTGAAAATTGGTACTGTTCCATGTAGGTCACTGAAGTTACATAAATTTACGCCAGCTGAAGATCTGGCTGTTTAGCTCTGTATAGATCTTTTGTGGCTGTGCAAAGTTAAGAATGTGAGTTATATAGAAGGGATCAAAGCAGTAAGTATTCTGGGTAAAATTTATTCTTTGCAGAGGGTCAGCACAGAGCCTAAGCATCACTTAAGTCTTTTAAAACAGTTATATAAAGGCCTTGTGGGAATTCCCTCTTGAGGGTTGAATTTCACTCTGATTTTGGACATCTGTCATTAATTAATTTAAGTAATTAAAAACAGGATCAGGCCCAAAGTTTGATTATTTACACAAGCTAAATTGAAGCTTATAAATATTATGTTCTCCCATGATTTGTTTCCAGAAGAGATAACACTAGCCATAGATCTGGTCAGTTGGACTTAGTGCATGGATGGATTCTGGGGATTTTTTTATTGTTTTAAGACACAACCACAGCAACAACTTTCAAAGATACTGCAACCCAGTAGCCTGTTTGCAATTTGTGGTATCCTCAGCACAAGTTACATACAGAACAATAACATCCATTCAGTATGTGGCTTTTGAATTTGCAAGAGTGATGAGTGCTGCATTCAGATTCAAATTAGTTTTATGCTGGAAGCACAAAGGCTAATGTGTGCCAGTGTGCACATGGGCATGTATCTGGATGTGCACAGGCGTGGGCACAGCTTTATATTCTTGAACATTTTGAGGGAAGCTGTGCACTAGGACACTCAAACTTACGAACACTTTGATTCTTAAGTATTAGTTACAGAAAAGGAAAAACAAATAAAAAACCTGAACTGCAGTGGGCTGGAATCAGCTCAGTTTCTTACAGAGGCAGATGGGAATAAAGCTCAGCAAATATGAAAACTAAGAGAAACAAGAAAACTGTTTACTTTGGAGAGACTGGTAGCTGGAAATGACAGACAAATAATGAGAAAAGGTACTAAGTGGTCAGTCTCAGCTAGAAGGCACACAATACAGTGCGGTCCAAAGATAGATGTCATCTAAATGCCATAATTGATCATTAGTAATTGTATGTAGCTCCACCATTAGGATGTCTCCCACCCTGTATAAACAGCTTTGCTCACAAGTTGAAAATTCCCAAGGAACATGCTGTCAGCTTTCTCTGAGCAGTCATTAGCTCCCAAATGCTGCCTTACTAATTTTCTTTGTAACATAATGATTAGTCTGCATTTAACTTCATGATTCAGAAAAAAAAAAATTAAAAAAAGAGCTATTATCTCACACTGGAAATTTCTTATTTTAGAAACATACTATGTGTATATTGGTTAATGGTATGCACAAAGGAAACAGCCTTTGCAAGTTATTTTAAAGATAACTAACATTTTTGCATTATTGATGTAACAATGTAAGAACTGGGTGCTGGTAAGTTTACTGTTGAGCCAAGAAACTGTATTCCATGAAAACACAAAGGGATCCCCAGGTTAATCACTGATTTAAATGTGAGGTTTCTGGAAAACCTGGCTAGCAGTAATTATCAAATGACTCTCAGTGGTACAGAGATATATGGCAGGAAATAAAAACTGAAGTAATTTTAGAAAATTAAGCAATTGAGTGTTAACATTATTTTAGCAGAAGACGTCATAATAGATGGTGTTAGATACTCAACAAGGCAGAGTTCTAACATTATGAAACTGATTTAATACTACAGACTCACAGTAAAAGCCATATAATTCCCTTTCATTTATCAAGCTTTAAGTAAATTCCAAGTATTTCTAGGCATTCTGCTTAAAAAATGTTCAACAAGTACAACTAAGTATGGTATGTGTATTAAGAGAAAAAAGTAGTCATTGCAAAAAAGTACAAAAAATATTCAGTGGACTCCAAAAGCATTCTAACAAATATAGTCCAGTGATAAGAGGCAATTTATAGCTTACAGAGAATTTAAAACCAGCTATCTATTGTATATACGAAGATAGGTACTCATTTATGTAAATAATTTGATTTTTGCATTTTCTGTCAGGGAATCATATCAATAGATACAGCAGAGTTTTTTGTTCTGAGTAGAGTTTGCTGGAGTTTGGATTTGTATTCTGACCCATCATGGATTTCTGTTTTGAGAGGGAAAGAAACTGTCTTCAGAGAGGCAGATGAAGATGAAGCTGCTCCTACTGGAGTGAATGGCTAGATAAGCTATATTCTTAAATAGGTTTCTTCACAGAATGTTTCCATGTACTCCTCAAAATGTACATAGGTATTCAGCTAGATATGTGAGTGAAGGATACAATCTGAGTAAACAAAGCTAAGTGTCATATGACAAGGCATGAAGACTAATACGGGGGATTAAAAATGAGACTAAGAAGGGAGCCTGTCCAGAAAAGGCAGCATTTTCCAGCTGTATAAATAATTCAAAGCTTATGGCTTCAAAATCTTTAGTGATACAAATTTGATTTCTACAGTGCTTGTAGATTCGCCAAAGTTGGTTTCACTCTAGTTAGGTTCTTTCTAAGTGAAACTAGAAAATGCTTTTTGGAAAGAACAAGGATTACCACGCTCAACTCTGAGAGATTGCAAGGAATCAAGTGAGGATCTGGTTAACAGTATGAAAGCAGTTGGTTATTTTAAAAGATACAAGTCAGCAAAATAAAAACTGTGAAGGTGCAACAGCATGGAGGAAACAGAGACCTAGAGATTGGAGCTCAATTCTAAGACTTGAAGCTAAAGCAATTTTCAACTGAAAAATTGAGGGAAAAGGGTGACTGCTATCTTTTTCAGAATACGAGGCGGTCCCTGAACAGGATTAGGATTTATAACAATAAAACCAATTAGCATTTAGGAAAACAGTGAATGAAACATTGATTATACACATTCTCAGCTGCAGCAGCCACAAAAACATTTTGAATTTCAGTTTGGCTTCATTTTCTCATGGGACCTGGGAGATCTGACCAGTCCTACGCTATTTGCCCTTATAAGACAGAAGGTCAGTGCAGAGTATGGAAGAAAGCAAATTTCATCACCCCTATGCTGGCTAATAGGAAAAGAGGTCACACTTGGCAGATAAACTTTGAGCGCTGGGGACTCCTGGAGGTGTAAGCCTCAACACAACCTGCAAAGCAGGCCTGAACATCTCAGGTACAAACCAGCTCTGCATGCTACAAAAAAGAAAAGTCTTCTAGTTGTTACAAAATTTTGAGGGGTCATGTGATTCATGAATAATATCAACCCTTATCTGCCTCAGATACTATCTAGAAAGTCAATTACATATATTATAACCATTGATTTCAAATGCACGACTCCAAAGGAAAGGAACAATACATTTCTCACTACTAAAACAGTATAAAATAATATATATTCCCCTCCCCGATATTGTTCTGTAAACTACCAGGGGAGGATTATGTAGAGTACAAAAGGTTGTACAGAGAATCTGTTACATCCCTAAACAATAAAACAGGAAAATATCCCAGCACTAACTGACGCACAAGCCCCAGTTTCCATGTTTGAACTCACAGAGTACTGTATATCATCTTACAATTTATATAACCCAACGCTTGAAAGAATGGCAACTTGGAAATAAGTAACAATGAATTATGATCCTGCTGGAGATGCAAGATAAATTAAATTAAATTATTTGGCTGCAGGCTTTTTTCGTAGGAGAATGAGGAGCTATTTCAAAATCTACAACTGCGTTTAAAATTCTGTTTATAATATTCTAGTAGAAGTTGTGCTTTGCAGGCAGATTATTTAAAATAAGAGAAGAAGAACTTTAAATGGGTTCCAGTGAAGGTATTACTAATATAGTAACAACTACCAGTATCTAGTTAAGAATTTATAAGTGTACATTCAGAAGAACAGAAAAGCAAATCGGAGATATTTTCCCTCAAATTCTAAGTAACAATAGAGTGGCACAGAGCTGTTTCAGGCATATTTACTACTTTGATAAGGGAGAAACCTATTTTGTTTGTAAACAGTAACTTGGCCACATTTTCACTGAAGTCGTGGCCCAAATCAACACAGGAACTGATTTTTACCCACTACACCTGCTGCTTCAAGTGAAGGATGGTGAAAAGTGAAAATGGCTTTTATCCTAACCCCGGAAGAAGACTCTGGAAAACTATGCAGACACACTCTGAGCAACATTATGTTTTGCGTACAAAGCAAAACAACGAATTTAGATCCATTACTCTTTGCTGTTTCAGAGGACTCTGCTGAAGTTTGAGAGTGGGGGAAAACCCTAATATTTTATAGAAGATTCTTGCAGCTTATTTGCAAGCAAACTGTTTCTGCAGAACACGTTCAGGGAACTCTCAATCAATAGCTGTTTTTCACATTGGCTGTGATCCCTAGTGGGACACCCCGATAGCCTACTGTCTTGCAAGACAGAATTCCGTAAGAGTACATCGCTAGGAAGATGTGATCTCCTCTAACTTCAGAGTTTCACCCTAAGTATCATACGCTCCAGTTCTTCTCCTAAAAAACACAGTTGTCTTGGAGACAAACACGGCTTTTGACATAACTGGGGCCCATCCCACAAAGCAACTTGAAGATCAAGATAAGGAACGCAGACTGGATCCAATAACAACGTAGGAGCCAGTGCTGTCTGTAGAGCACCAGAGTGATGTAGCTTCTCTTCCCTTCTAATGACATCTAACAGACCTCTAACTTTCATTAAAATCTGCAAAAGAAACTCACAAGGTCTGGCAACTTTTGCCAGAATTGCTTAAGGCCTCAAATATCATTAGTTTTGGACCCACCCTAACACTGAAAAGGACTAAATAGCTGGGGGTGTCTTATCCATAAGCAAGTTCAAAACTTCATGAAATCTGAGGAAAACAGAGGGGATGAAGTGAAGTAAAAGAGCAAGCATTGGACTTTGGGCTTGTTACTGAAATATTAGCCAAGCTAGCGAGACTTATAGGAATCAGAGTGAGATTTAAAAGGGAAAGTTCAGGTTCCCTGAAATGTAGAAGATCCAGGCTTGGAAAAAAAGAAGGAAGGAAGGAGCTTTAAGTTAAGCCAAGCAGTTGGAGGGACACCATCAGTAGCTGATAAACACAAATCCTTGGTGTGACATAGCTGTTTCCATAAACAAATTGAACAATTTTTAATTACAGCCTGTAGTAGCTTCATTAATATTAAAATAAATTCTAAATGTAAATAAATCATTATATATTAATCTGCTAATATAAAGATAACCTAGATTAGGTATATATTTTTTGTTAAATAATTCAAATGGGTAATTACTGCATCTCAGTATGCTTAATTAGCAAAAGAAAAATGGAGAATTTTGTTGATATGAATGTAAAAGAAATACAATCTTTTTAAAACTATTTATTTTCATTTAACCGAACTGACTTGCCATACTAAAAAAACATTTTGCAGAGGTTAAATAAAGTATTTCATGGCAACCGCTGCTTCTTAGTGCCTGTGTAACAAGAAACATGAGCCAGCCAAAGTTGTGCAAGTTGGTTTTCTTTCCCAGTAAGAGAATGTGGTATCTAAGACCTTGTCCTAACTCATTTTATCCCCAAGAGTAAGTCAAGTAAGTCAAGTATGAACTAATGCCTGGAGGGAAGTCCCTGACTCCAGAAGTATGGATTATTTCACATTTATCTTACAATCTGCTCTCAGAGTTCTTAAAATTCACTAACTTGGCAAGTCAGGAATTATCATGAGAAATGAAATAATTTCATAACTATGAAGTCATCTAGCATTCCATGAATATGACACTCGGAAGGTTTGTTCATGCTTGGGCATTATTCTGACCTTTGGATAACAAGCTGTTAGATAGTTTTGCATGGAAATAATTAGAAAAGTGCCATAGCATAGTAGGGACAACTTGATGTCTTAATTGAGTCATTGTTTTCACTTCAATGATTTGTATTAATCATTGAAAAAAATGTACACTACAGCATTTGTAATAATATTTAAACAAACTTATTTTGTATGATCAAAAATGACGAAGGATTCTGTTGTTTAGGCTGCTTAGATGAACTGCCATTCTGTAGCATGCTAAATTTACAGTGATTAGTATTTAGCATCAACCAAATGAACAAAGCTTATAGATCGATGCCAAGATTCTCTGACCTTTGTAATGAAAATTTGCTACTATCTCGATAGCGTGTGCAAAGCCTGTGCGTCCATATATTTTCAGTGAAATTACCTCACTCTTATTTTTTAGTCTCTAAACTTTCCAGCAAGAGAGAGCTGCTGAAAAACTTTGAAAGAGCAGAAATATTCTTGAAATTATTCCAAGGACTGGGACAAGTCCCCCTACTAAGAAGGGCCTGCTGGCCAGAAAAGTGGTTGAGTCGGGAGGAGTGAGCTGTTAGCTTTGGCATCTCCTGGGAATCCAACATGACACTCCTGTTTATCAGTCCAGTTCTTCAGTGAATCTGAATCTGATCAGAGCAAAATGGGATAGTAAAACCCTTTGACATCGACTTTCAGCTGAAGAATAAATATCTGAAAAATGAATCTGAAGTTCATACTGTCACTTTACCCACACCCTAATGTGTGATTTAGTTTTCTGATGGACTTTTCTACCTTTCCTCCTGCACTTTTATTTTTCATTTAATAAGAAACTTACATAGCAGCCATGAAAATGAAATGTTTTGCATTGCTCAAGTCTGTGACTGAAAGGACAAGCTAAAGATTAATGTTTCAATACTTAAGTTCTCCACGTGTTGGATGGCTAATGCCATATGCTGTGCTGGTGGTCTTTAGCAGCTTTGCTGCAACTCACAGAAACTGTCTGGTAACAATTTTAACCCTTCTACTTTTCACTTTACTTGAGATAATCCTCATTTTCAAAACTCCTCCCAGTATGCACCATTATTGGAAGTACACCATTATCACAAATACTACCATTAGTTGAACCATCTAGAATGATGGACGAAAAGAGGGTTCTCCCAACTGAATATTTTTTTAAAAAGTAACCAGAAAATAAGTAAGAAAAATACTAACAGAAAAGCCTTACTTAGTTCTGGATTTATTTATAGTTGCTTAAAAAATTTCTTTCTTTTTGGTGATTGGTGATGAAATACAGGCCACATTCAGTTAGCTTTCTACAAGCCTGGTTGTTCTTTCTCCCTCACACAACTGGAGGGAGTTATGTCAATTGTAACCCAAGGGCTAGTACTGTCACCCGATGAGTGGGGATCGTGTCTTGCAATCTGGCATTTGCCGAATTAAACAGAGCACAGTCACCCATTTGTATTGCTTGCCTGTGGGCTGGGGCATCGCAGGCATTTTGCTTGTATGAGAAAACATATGTCCTTTTTGAAAGTGTGACAAGGGACATGCAGTACCACAGTGTCTCTAGGTCTCCAAGGTCTCCCTCTGTGCACTATTACACCAGCACACACGGTTTATAACAACTCCTCTGTTGCTGGGGTGAGATAGTCCTTTATTAGGCTGCCTTCCTCTTAGCTTATGCCTTGACTTCAGTGTCAGCTGCAACTGTTTAATCTGGCTGAATTTGCTCTGCACCGATTCCTGCATTCATATAAAATTTATGAAATAAAGTAGTTTTGCATATCCATCAACTGACATATACACAAAAAATACAGTAAATTTGCCAACTCGGCTTCCCAGTGAAACTTGAAACTTGTCAGCAGTGAAAGTGGGCATAGCTTCTGTTCAGAATTACTATCCAAATTTCTTTATCACATGCTAAAGCTGGTAGTTTCCAGGGCTCTAGAGGAGTCAGGAACTCCTATCCACTACGCTTCTCCTAGGATTTGTAAAAAATTTAGTAACTCTTCAGTGCAGGACTGCTGCTCAGCAAGTGGGGTGGCACAGGTCTCCCACTCAGTAGGAGCTGGGAATATATTAAAAAGAGAAGTAATGCCTTTGCTGTCTCAAAAAAAAAAAAAGTATTTATAAGATTTACATTCTTGCCCTGTCTTGAATCAAGATGAAAAGTCCAGTTTTCACCATTACTCAAGAAAACCAACAACATGGTTTCATTGAAACATCTCCTGTCAATAATTTGAAAATATTTTATTTCAGTTTCAGTGTTTATCCTTAAGAAAAAAAAACACCCAAGGAAAAGTGCGTTGTTGAAACAAAGTAAGTGGGGTGTTTCTGACAGTTTCAAATCTTTCCTAATGAGTTGAGAGATTTGTCCAGTTCGACCCTGTTCTGCAAACAATTTCAGTGAACAGATGCTTCTGGTAAAAACAATTCATTAAAAAAATTCCCCAAATCTCTAATGTACATCTCAGAAAACAGACACTGATCACTTAGTTATAAAAACCTGGCAAGCAATCATCTTCTGCTTTTTCTTCTTCCCCAGAAGCTTCCATTTCCATAACTGCTCAGGTTTACAAAAAGCGCTCATGCACAGCCAGTTCTACCCTCAAGTAACTTCTAAACACTTTTGGCTTTCCTCACTCTGTTTACCTTTTCTCTCTGATGCAGCCCCAGTATGTGGCTCCTGAAGGAACTGGAGCATTAGATATTGCCGAGACCATTAAGAAAACTAAAGAATCAACGCATGAAGCCACTAGTCAGCTTCAGCAATTGCTAGATTCGAAGGGCTATTTCTGACATACCTGCAGGGACTTGTGCGAGCGCCAGCTGTACTGGTGACTGTGGCAGCTAGCCAGCAAAATGTTTTCATCAGTATCCACCTGGCCAAACCGCAGTGTCTCTTGTGTGTCATTACAGATCACAAAATGGCTGAAGACCAACTCCTCCGCCTCAGGACATTGGTTCTGAAAGGAAAGGGATACGAAAGGCAGTAAGTATCGGATTAATTGCAAAACATTTGGCAGCTGTCTGCCCAGTGGTGACTGTTACAACACAGAAATGCTTCGAGATCTCTTGCCATTAGCTTTGGTCATATAGTACTTTACTCTCTGCAAAAACTAGTGTTTGGGATGACAAAGTATATCCTAAGACTTAGCATATTTTATTTTATGTAAAATATTTTATGTTTCTGTAATGCAAATCTTAAAAGATTTAAAACTACAACAAAAAATAGATTTTCTAACTTACATTAAAGACTTTAAAGAAACTAAATTCAGTGGGAAATGACATGTCACACGGGGCAGATAGGGCACTACAGGCTGAGCAGACAGGCATGAAGAGATTTCTCCATGCTTGACAACAGGCTGCACTTCCCCAGCTGCTACTTCTACATTGAAATGTTGCTGTCAGTCAGCAGCAGATAACTCTCTCCCGATACCACAATACTTAAAAAAACAACTAAAGAAAACGTATGAGGCATAGGGAGAGTATTTTCACAGCTCCATGAGGCTACTTTGAAAAAGCATTTTGCAGTTTGACAGTCTAATACGAATAATCAAAAACTATCACAGTTCTACAATACTTTTTCTTCTGCCTACAGCATTCTTCCATCCCTCCCTTTCTGATTTTCATCTGGCTGTTTTGTTACTCTGTTAACACAATGAGACTATAGGATAGTCAAAAAAACTACCGGGCTACATGTCTTCCACCCTGATGGCATGAACTACAATCCCCTATACAGGAGAAGTCAAAGTGTGACCGACAGTTTGATTTGGAGATGACCTCTCACCTATTCCTGTCCGAGTCACTACTGGGCTGGCATCCTCTGCTTACAAGCAACTATCTAGCAACCATAACGATTATTTCGAAAAAAGCATTGTTTTAGTCTTCACGCAGTTTGATGGCTATAACACAAAGAAATCACATTCTTGTGCTTTTTGTTACCTCTTTTTGACCCATCTTTCCTAAAATACTCTTTTGACAATGCTTTATTGTTGGTTGGCTCCCCTCTCTCCACAGTACAGTCCAGCTGCTTTTTTCTCATCCTTCCTTCCCATGACATTTTCTCTAACTTACAGAACCTCTGTGGTCTTTGAAAGCTGAATCTGTTTCCCCTCCTTGCTCTCTCGGTGGACCTTTTAAATGGATATAATGAAGCTAGCACCTCCTCTGTCTATGATCATATAGGTCTCTAGTTCTTTTGATAACAATGTGCCTGGAAGCCTGCAGAAATTCAGGGATCAAACAGGAAAGAAAAATATTTCCTCATAGATCCCTATGGATCCTTAGTTATCCACTGAAAAGAGTATGGTACCTTGCTTATAGCACATTGCTCCGTGATACATGTGGAACAGATTTTCTGAAAAGTGAAGCAGGCAAAGTATGTCCAATTTAGCATCCTCAAATGCATGTTCACTGCCATTGTTAACTTCAGAAGAACCTAAGGTACACATCTACAGGCAGGCTGCAAGTCCTTTTGTGCCAATGTCAGAATGGTTGGCTGGGAGCATTTGTGCAAAAAAACCCCAAACCACTCTAGGTGCATTTAAGCATAAGAATATTTAGAGCAAAGCTTCTTTCAATCTCATGAATTCTTCTGCATAAATTCAGGTAACTTCTCTGAGATAAGAGTTGGGTGAGCATAACCAAAATCCCACTTTTTCAAAGCGGTATGCTAAAGGCTGACATTTACAGTGCCACTTAAGAATGAAGAGTTTATTTTGGCATTTTCTAGTGGTGGATCTATGACTTTTTACTGTCAAGCTGCCATACCCACATATCCATAAGACTACCACAAATATATACATTTTCATGTTACAGCTTTGCAAAATGTTCTTTCTAAAAGGGAGGATTTACTATCCACAGAGCTCAGCACGTTGTTGTAGTAAAACCTAGATATAACCCCAGGAGAATTTAAGAACTTTTTTTTTTCCACAGAGACTGGAAGAACACTACCAGAAGACGATGAATTTCCTTCTTTTTACCTAAGTAAGTAATTTTCAATTAAGTTAACAGAAACTGTAGGTTCTTGCATTTTCCAGAGAGAACAGAGAATCTAGCACGTTTTTGGCATGCACAGAACTCCTAAATTGCAGTGGGAGAATGTTATCCCATCAGGGATTATTAATAGACTTGTACACGGTTTGGTGCTGATGAATGACTGCTATTAATCATGAGTCTTAAATGATAGACTTGCTACTAGAATCCACTGCTTTTAACAGCAACGTTTCTCAAAGTTAAGCAAAAGAGGTATTTTCAGCTCAATTTTATAACGGTTCTGAAGTTTTAACCAAGGAAATAGCAAGAATTGAATAATCAGACATTGCCCCATGCTGCCAGGCTTAAAAGAGATCTACTGATGCCTCAAGTTTTGATAATAACAGCTGACTACAGGATCATCAAGGAAGCTTGGGCATGCTTTAGCTCAGTATGGCAACCATGCATTGTACAAACAGGGTTCTAGGTGACTCTTATTACCCTTGCAGTAAATACAGGAGACTTTTCCCAGACAGAGAACTACTCATAGTTCTCAGTCCCTGAGGAGCTGCAGCAGCTCCCTGCACCCATCACAGGGAATTGGATCCCAAATTCACTGCTGAAGTCTGACACTAGAAGCTTCTATGGTAAGCAAAAAGGGACAACCTCCCTCTCCCCCAAAACCCAAACAAAACCAACAACACAACAACCAACCAATCAACCAACAAACCAGCAAAAGATGGAGTGAGGAAACCATGACTGATAAAAAGAGTGTAGAGAAATAAGATCTAATAAAAAGAAATAGAACTGGGTCATTTGTGTGGCAATGATGCCGATGGGTTGAATGATGACACCAGGGGCTGAAAACACCTAAATGTGGATTAGGGAAAAAAATCCCTCTCTGAATTAAAACACCAAATGAAAAGAATCAGCAGAAGATCAACAGCCTGAATCAGATAAAGTTTAGGGTCAGTTCCTGGGGGACAATTTCCTGCCCCTCTTTAGATCATTTTTCAGCTGTTCTTTTCTCTCAGATAGGCCTGGAAATTGTCCCTCCTTTATTGGGCTTTCAAATATTTTCTGAATTCTATTCAGAGAGAGGAAAAACACCCCACATAATACTAATCACCAGGCTCTCCCTGTCTCAGGACTTTCTGCTCACATCTCAGCTCATAGCTATTTCAAAGCATTTCTGAATGCAGAAAACCCCCCCATAAAAGTCTAGGCCTCTTTATATGCACAAACTTATTTTCTGTGTACTTCACAAACTGAAGACCAATGCAAGCCTTATCTCTCTTTCTCTCTCTCTCTCTCCCCTCCAGTAATGATTTTTGGACAGGACATCTTTAGTAATTTCTTATCTCTGTCCAAAGTTCCTCTAAGCAAAAAGAACATTTTCCTTCTGATTGTTTAAACTTCATTCTCATGGTAGTGTCCTGACATTATCAACTAGAAAGTTAAATTGAAGCTATATGCAAATTTTCTGTATCCTTTTCCCTTCTTCTTTGTGCTTGTAGTAGGATGGGGAAACTACTGTGATCACAGACATCATTTTGACTGATCCCAGCTCATTAAGAAAACTTATGCAACTGCCAACAGAAGGGTTAAGCACTGTGCAGATCTTGAGGAAAGGAAGGTCTAATGGTTTAAAACAGGTTTAAAACAGGAGCTTTTATAACTTCTGAGGGGTTTAGGAAAACATTTGCAGTGCAAGACCACAAAGGAATAGGGTTTTTTCCCAAGAATACTTACTTAGTACCATACCTGGGGAGCTGTTTTCTCAGCTGACCTTGTGTCTCCAGATATCACAAAGCATTCACTAATGTTATAAAACAATTTGCGAAAGCTTTAAAGTGCAAATAAAGGGGGGGAAAAAAATCACTCCCCCATGCATATTCACAGGAGACATGCATGTTCTATCTCACTTGATACTCTCTCATCATTATTAAATAATAAAACTAAATTAATAACAAAGTTCCTTGCCCAGTTATTTGATTATTAAAACCATTACTTTAGTTTTGCATTTGGATGTGCATTAGCCTGTTACTGCTTTTACTTAAGCAGGGATTTCAGATTAGACAGTGAAATATGCCAAAAGGGGAAACTGTTTTTAAAAAGTGCTAATCCTCTCAGATTTTCAGCATGTGACTTAGAAGCATAAAGCCAGTTGTATGCCTGGTGTTTTTTAGGCTTAATCTGCTTTCAAAATGTTCATCATTATTTAAACAAAAAAAAAAATATCAGTCCATAACTAGAAAACAAAGACACTGACAGAGGCTTCTGTTAATCCTGAACTCTTGACCTAAAGGTGCAGGGCCAAATTGTTTCATGCTTCATCTGTCTGTCCACTGACTACAACATCACTTATTTCAGATATTAATCCAGTAAAAAAAAAATGTGGAGAATTCAAATAACCATTTCTGCTTATTAAATTCATGCTTTTAGTTGGCAGCATTTATATTGTGTTTTGTGCGAACAGCAAACATCAAACAATGCTTATCATTGGGAAAATCAAATCTCTTCCCGTGCAGTGTGTGCCAACCTCCCAAACTAGAGGTAAAGCCACTTACAAAACATCTTGGTAGCAATTAATTTAATAAGCTGTTTTGAACCCACTTGTGTGTTAACTGCTCCCTAATTTCACAGTGATGCAAGTTTTTAATCTTGAATACTCAGGGCCACATACCCACCACATCAGAACATGGTGGCAAGTACCCTTGACATGAGAGGAAACGAGAAAATTACAGCAACAATTACAGAAGTATATCTTCCTGTGACTCGTGTTAACATTGCCAAATCCATGTATAAATCAGTACCAACTATTCATAGAATGTACCTGTCAGCAATATACGATGCGACATATGGCTCTACTTAATCAAATATACAATTCCATTTTTTCAACTCAGAATATTCCTTCAAGGCACAGGGTAGTCAGTCATTCATTCACACTGTGATGTGGTTTAAAACATTTAAATATTTATGCACCATATTTTATTTATATGTATAGCTGTGTCTGAGAGAAATTTTTTTTTCCATCCTAAGAGGAAACTGACCTTTCTGAAGGCCATTTTGCAGTAGCTGCTACACATGTCTTAGATGAGGGACTAGTACTAAGTCAGACATATTTTGGGTTTCAATAGCCTACCGAGGACTCTCTTATACTTTCTATGTTTGTTTTTTATTAAAAGCATTGTTCAAAATACGACATAACCTAGAAATTGGAGCTACAAAGATTTTTGTTCACATTGATATTTGAGCCACCTGTAAAGATTTAAATCACACTAGATCTTGTTTTATGAATGTCCTTTTGCAACAAGAAAACCATGGAATGCCCTTAAAGAAGAATTTTTTGATATAAGCCAGATGCTTATCCTTTTTTGGGGGGGCTTTTGTTATTGTACTGCCATGATAGGCAATTAATTCCCAGGCTCCAAATAGGTGTTCAAGTCAGATGAAGAGAATGATTTGATTTCAAGGCTATAGTGAGTAAGAGAATTACAGGCTTTGGAGAGGTCATTGTAGAAGCAAGGTTGCTTACACTGGGCCTGGCTTCAGACGTTAATGCTGTTTGCACAGGATGTAATGTGTTGAAATTCAATAAGGATACAAGTAGTAGCTGGAAACAATATGCTCTATTGCTCAGACTGAGCTGTGCTTACATGTCAGGGATTGCTCACCTTTTCACAAATTGGTGGAATATTAGTGGAATGATTCATTTCAGGACCAAGATTCGGATTTTGCTGATAGAGAATCCATGCAGTTTCACTGGAACGCAAGCAGTTCTGGCTACAACTACCTTCACATACAGCATTCATTGTCTCCTGATTTTCATTGGTATCACAGAATTGATTTGTATTACTAAAAAATACTTCTAGTGTAAATTAAAGCTTTTAAATGTTGGAATTCTCTAACAAATGCAGTTGATATTCTAATTTGATATTAAATTAACTACAATAGCTACACGATTTCTTATTACTGTATTTGCATACCTGCTGCCAAGCTTGAATTGCTGTATTTAGAGAATGAAGTGCATATTGGCCAAAGTTGATGAAAATGGGGTCCACCATTATCATGCAATCCAATAGCCTTCCTACTGTGCTGCTGGAAATAGCAATCTGCCCCCAGATTTTGAAAGGTTTCAGAAGACTCTGCATAGTCACATTTCGGCACTCCAAAAGTTTACAGTCAGCTTGAGTTGAAAACTGGATCTCCTTGAACATTGACTCGTCACTCCACTGACGAAGATACACATGAGGTTCATCAAAGGAAATGATCATGTATTCTAGTTCAGATGGTATGTTCTTATCAGACAAAAATGGCTGAAGAAACTTTGGTGATGCTGAAAAGTAAAAGAACAAACAAGACTAGAACACCACCACATTCTGTATATTTTTGTAAATTGTGTTTTAGTTGTTGTACATATGATGAAAATAAGTAAAATTCATGAGTTAATATTTCTAAAATCCACAATTATCTTGTTCACATTTTTTATTAGATGTATAATAGAACTGTAATTAATAGCAGCTGCAAACAAAAAGCATCTGCAAACCAAAACCTTTTCATGGTGAACAGACCAGACAGCCAAACTGCTTTATCTGCACAGTGCACGATACTTCAGATTGCTACCTATTTGGAGCAGAGACCATACTTCTGCGACAATTTTTGCTGTATTGGCTGCATACCATACTCCACACATACCATATTACAAATACAATGAAAATTAGCAACATATTATTTGCTGACATGTCACTGTGCAGGCTAACAGGCTCCACAATGAAAATTTGTCTTTGCTGCAATTACAGAGAGTTCAAGACCACAAACCCACAGAGATGCAACACATTACCCCATCATTCTAGAAATTAAACAAACCAGTATCCTGAGACTAAAGCATAAGAAATAATGAAAAAAAAATTTATCACATTCAGTGAAGTCTCAGTCCTGCAAAGTGCTGAGCACTGTGGGAGCAGACACTGCAAGGCTTGTACACCACTTGTGTAAATTTAAGCCTGCAAGTATTTCCATTGATGTTATTATTTAATTTGCTGGAACCACTCTCACGTTTAAAATCAGCATATGCTCAAGCGGTCAAGAGATCTGGAACTAAAGCACTCCTCACTTTGCAGGATCAAGCCCTATTACTCTACAAAAGCATAATGGATACAATGAGTTTCGTGCTCCCTTTGCATATAGCACAGCACAACAAAGTCCCAAAACCTGAGGCTTTTAGGTGCTGTAACTGCATCAGCATAAACTCAGTTGCTGTTAAAAATCAAAACAGCTGGTTTTGATTTTAATCTGGTTTTTGCTTTTCCTAGTACATGTAATTTTAAAGATTGAGCACATGGAATTGGAAGGTAACAGTGACAAAGATTATGTACTGATAGAGGTAGCTGATAGATGAGAAATTATTTGCTAGACACTGAATATCAGCCTCGGTATGATTTTATAATGAATGTGTTGCAATACTCACAGAAACACAAAAACTACTCAGGAAGAAAGCTGAGCTTGTCAAAATTATCTACGATACTTGCTCATCTTCCATGGAAAGCATTTCTGGCATTTGAAAAATCAGACAATAATCTAAAGATCTCTTGGAATGTATTTGCCATTAATGCAATGACAGAGAACACTGAACAAAACCAGATGTAGCTCCAAAACTGATAATAATTGAAATTAGTTAAATCTGCAGTTCTCAGAGCTCCTTCAAGGAATTCTTACTAAGGGGGTTGCAAAATCTTGAAATATTTTAATAGTAGTGTTAATATGCTGGAAAATTGACAGCACCTGCTGTCACTAATCAGGCTATGAAAAAATGGATGGCTTCTACAGTTACCCATTCTGCAGGCTGGAAGGGGGCTGTATGTGCTTTCTCTACACAGAAGTCAACAGTTCTATCCTGAAGTCTGTACCACTAGTGGCTGTCAGTGATAATTTATTTCAAGAATGTCTGTTTGAATGAGGAAATGGGGACTATAGATAGCAAAACAACAATTAAGCAGCATGGATGGACAATATACTTTTATTATTTTACATAATGGAGTACATACCTGTGCCTAGTTGATCAAGATGATGGCAGAGGTGGACTTCCAAGTAGGTAAATTGCATTGACACACTTAGTGATGGCACAAACCAAGGAGTAAAACAGGAATCAACCCTGGTACAGGCTGCTAATGCTGTAGGGGTTACAAGCTGTTCGCATGCACTTTGTGAGCCAGATTCACTCTCTGAGCTGTGGAAGGGAGAGAACAAAGTGGTAGTTCAGTACTTCCAGGACTTTATTGCTTTACACCAGGACTTAACCATGTGCCATTTGGGTTTTCTAACACAGACAACGTCACTATTTTCTTTTTCCTGCTGATGTTAGTGTATATACTTTTTCCTATGCAAAACATAACAGACAAGACTGCAATCCAACAACACATTTATCACACTGTACTTCCAATTAACAAACTGAAACATCCGAACCACAGAAATGAAGCATACTTACAGAAAATAACCCCAAAATATATGAGGTACCTTTAATTGTTGAAATAGCTAAACAGAGTACATTACCATCACTAGAGCTATAAGAATGAGCTGAAATTTAATCTGATAATGATAATATTTTTTTTCATTGTTTTTTAAGGAAACCAGCTCACAACCACCAAACTACTTCTCTGCATAAACCCTGGACCTATAAGCTTTCTTTCCTCTTCCCTTCTCACTCTACATTCATCATTTAAAAAGAATCTCCAAATAACATAAGCTCAGCCAGGAGCCTTTTATTATCTTCTATTACAACATACTAACTATACATTTAAAATACCACCCCACTTTTTTGGTAGCTGTGCTCCTGACATCATGAATTTCCAAGCATTATCTTTCAGTCTCTTGAGAGAAACTAACACTATACCACAATTCTATAGGTTGCTAAGACACCAGTGAAGTACAAATAAACTTTCTAATTAAAGTCAAATCTATCCTTAATGTTCCTTACTCTCTCTCCCTTTGCAGTTTGGCACTAAAGATTTTCAGTTGATTCAGGAAAAGTAAGCCCACATACCCAGTCAAATAATGCTTTCAGTTTTAAAATAAAATTTAACAAAGTATTAACTAAGGCCAACTTACTATTTTTGTCGGAGGGTAATCAACTTCTGTAAAGCACTGTGAATAGATTTTTATTGATGTTTTAAAGATATTTTAAATTCAAACACAAGTTTAGATTTGAACACTAGCTTTCAAAGCAACATGTCTTATGTTTTTATAGAATCATAGAATTGTCAGAGTTGGAAGGTACCTTAAAGATCATCTAGTTCCAACCCCCCTGCCTGGCAGGGACACCATCCACTAGATCAGGTTGCCCAGAGCCCCATCAAGCCTTGTCTTAAAAGCTTCCAGGGATGAGGCTTCCACAACCTCTCTTGGCAACCTATTCCACTGTCTCACCACCCTAACAGTGAAGAACTTCCTCTTAATGTCTAATCTAAATCTACTCTCTAGCGTACATTTCCCCGGTTCTATCACTACCTAGCATTTTTAGCTTCAAGTTTTTCATCATTCCATACATACTGCTGCAAAAATGATGCATAAATACAGCAGGTACTCGAAACGTGGCAGGAGGTAACACCAGAGAAATAATTTAAAGCCTTTAGCCATACTTTGCTCCCATATTTCTGTCCCACAAGCAGCAGACCAAGCAGAGGTAATATTCTTGAACTTAAAATGCTGGGAAGAAAAAGATTCAATAGTGCTTTTTTAATTTTCTCATGGAGAGTCATCTTAGAAACCAAAAAGGCCCACCCCTGAAACAATTCCCTAACAAACTTCAGCAAAGGAAGGTGGGATAATGTTGCTCCCTGGGAAAGCACTAGTCTTGCATCCTCTCCTATGCTAGGGAGGGACAAGTGCTGGCAGCAGAGGACTGAGAGGAGCAGGACAATGTGGGCTAAACCACAATTTAGAAGAGAAAGTCACTCTTCAGAGCAGCATTGCTGCTTTCTCCTTTTACCTTGCATAAAGCACAGAGACCAAAGACAGACCAGACAGAGTCCTTCATCACATGTTGTGCAGAAACAGAAAATAAAGCAGTATTAGCTGAAAAAAGCAGGAAACTTTCTATTAAGTCTTGATGAAGAACAGTAGGTGCATATCAGAGTTAGATCTGATTATGAAATCAAAATTTATGCATCAAATTAATACAATATAAAAAAAATTCCCACATTCTCTTGGCTTCTCTTTGTAACTACAAAATGCAGTGTATTTTACATCTGGTGAGAAAAGGATTAACCAGCTTCTCTTGCTTTGTGTGTGGCACAACATGCTGAGGGATAGGTGTAGCAAAACCAGAGGAAATTCTAAATAACACTGAACTGACTTTAATACTAGAATTTTTTTCTTGCTTTTTTTTTTAATCCTGTGAAATATCAGAATTTTGAAAATGGAAAATACCTACAATCAAAGTCATTATACATTATAAAGTATGATAATTTCACACCATGCAAAGCAGTTCAAGTTAAATATACGGCAACTGGGAATAATGACTTAACAGTGACCTGCATTATTCTTGTTATTTTAAGAGTGGAATATTTAAACCTAAACTGCCATTTATGATGAAACCACAACATGGGAAAATATCCACTGGGAAGAAGAAAGAGACCACTTAACTCATTTAATTTATGACTCAAATGCTGGTCTGAACTCAAATTGTTAGAGGTCAAGATCCACTACATCTTTCACTCTGAATAAAAGCTATAACAATTAGCAAGAAACATGATCATAATTCCTCACTTTAGTTTTTAAAAAGTAGCAATTTAAGGCTTATTTGAAAGATTTTGTACTTGTTTCATGGTTTGTATCTTAAGGCATTTTCAACTACTATTTCACATTAGTGTGTCACTAATTATAAAAATACCATTTACATTACAGAGGAGATGCACAAATATATAAAATGTCTTGTAACATAAACCAGTTAAAAAAAGAATGATAAACCCCACCCAGCCAAATCAGGGGCTTTAGTGTCTCTCCCACCAGCAAAGCTTTAAATAAAAATGACTTTGACTCTAATGTCCTGCAACATGAAAATGCAACCTATAAAAATAATTACCCTATGATAACTTCCTTTTAATCTATTTTGAAGTCTTCCATAAGCAGTTATTTATGCCATATATGATTCCTTCCATAGATACTGTACTAAATCCCCAAAGGAAAGCCAAATTATTTCTCTTAGGACTTCACATTTGTACACTCATTGAATAAACATTCATAAATGTTCATACAAACCTTATACATTCACTGAATAACGAATGCTTTACAAAGCTCATAAGAAGAAACAACATACACATATATAATACGTCTTCAACCAGATTGATTTTTATGCTTCTAATTAGTCCCTGATCAATCTCAGGAAGAGCTTGTATACCACAGGATTTGGATCACAACATCGTTGCATATTCCCATATTCATTACTGGTTGACATACTTCAGCCTGCCAGCTACTGCTCAACATGACATATCAGCTGGATCCACATCTTCTCACAAACCTTGTTGTTTTGCTGTCACATGAGCCACATAAGTTTCATACTTTATAACTGATGTTAGGAATCAGTAATAAAGTACTTAAAACACAAGGGAATCAGCTCTATGGTATTAATAATTAGCATATCATAGAGGTTACCACAAAAAAAAAAACCCTGCAGAATTTGAAGGAAAAAATATTATCACTGAGCAGCAGCTGCATGCATATGGCAGCTGTTAGAGTCTGACCCAAAGTACAGGAGCAAACTAAGAAAATAAACTTCAACAAGACTAAGCATTTTTATTCTTTACAATTAATAGTGAACTGAACTTGCTTATCAATCACACAGTTACAGCATATAACTGATGTCAAATCATCATTAAGTCTACAGGAAAACCAATATTCAACTTAAATACAGTTTTTGCTCCTGGCTCACACTTGCAGACACCTCAGCCTTGACATTTCCTGGTCTAACACTTAGCACTAGCTTTAAGTACAGCTCCCTGTGGCTCTTCTCACAAGTCTATCTAATGTTAAACACTTGCTTTAGGAACAAGCCAAACATTGAAATTTACCATGAAATGGGGCAGTGTCTCTCAAAACAAAAAAAGTTTGCCTTTTTTTGGTCAAGCAGAATCCATAATAAATTTTAGGGTGCCTGGTCACTAGAAAATACCCATACTGGTAGCAGTATGTTTGTCTGATGAAGTCATAGTTTCAGCAAAGTTACTCAGGTCCACAGCATCTGTCACCACCTCCAAAACAAGGTTTCCTTTTAACAGAACATGACCCTTTGAGGCCCAACCATTACCTTAAATTTGTTCTGTAGCTGTAACTGTATGTATTTCAGTGAGTGCAGATTGTCTCAAAATCTCAGGTCACTGACATGTGACTGATGTGATTTGCTCTGTTTCCAAGAAAGAGGTAGGTAGTGTGCCTCAAGTGCCACAGGTTAAAGCCTCACCTTTGCTGAACAGCTGCTCTTTTTCCTGACCAGTTAACGGTCTCTGAGAGGGATCACTTGAGGCTAGTCAGGACTACTTCTTCCACACCAGTACTTCCTGCAGTCAGCCTTAAGAAAGTTTGCAGTGCAGCCTTGTTTGAAGGTCGTATAAAAAGAGATCAGTCTGAATTTGCATCTGAAACCGCTGCTGAGGCAGGGAAATTGTTCTGATTGAAAGTAGAGGTTTTCCTCATGTACCCCTAAGTTTTCTGGCTTCTGCATAGAGTTCACCCTGACTTACAATGAATCTTTAAATTTCCAGGCTACTTTTAGCTCATGTAGGTGTAAACTACACCTCTTAAAACTATTACAAATTTCTCAGACCACCAAAAGTATAAGGACTAGTTACTCTGCAGTCTCTGTACAGGTGCCTAAGGAGGTAGGAATTCATGACAATTTCCATTGACTTCTTTCTCTTCTGTTTACTTACCTTCAAATGCTTTAGTAGTGTGGCACATGTGCTTTGCTGCCATCTTTCCTCTCCTGCTATCCCTCTTCAGTGAACTGCTAATGATTTAGTTTAATTCCTGTTCTTTCAGTTGTATTTTCTGCTTTAGCTTTTTGTGTACACATACAATCTGGAGGACACAGTGCGAACATTATTGCTGTGGACAGAACAACTATCTTCCTTGGAGTCTTCTGGTACCTGAAGGCCATTAGGATATTTCTACTCTTTTATAATTTGACACACTGATACCACTGAGGATGGTCACTATTGTGAAGCAGGTCTGCAGACTCCCTGCTGAAAAATTCACCAGTTTAGACCTTCAATGCAGGTGAATTCAAGTGCTGATTCTGATGTTAATCACAGTCCAAACTGCTTTTATACTGCTTTTTACTTATTTGTATTTCATTTTAACCCTTGTCTCCTTCTGAACTATTACAAGTCATTAGCTTATCAGAGATATCTGAATAAAACACTGCATGTAGTGATGAAGTGTATTTGAGCAGAAAACAAATGTGATTACAGTGCCAAATGCCTTAATGAAAAAAAATCTACTGAATTTCACTACTTCATTTTCAGTTCCCACCGAGTTCACATTTCTGTGGTGTTAAGCTGACCAGGAAGGCAATTTTGCCAAGGTCCCACATTCAGAGGAATTAACCTTGTCTAAAACACTTAACTTCTCAATATGAAAATGCATTCTTTCACAATTAACATCAAGAAATCATTTCCAACCTGATACTATTAATGGAAACCAGATGTTTAATTTTCTTCATTGATTTTGTTAGCCATGTTCTTATTTCCTGATTTCTCTGAATCCTGTAGCTTTACGTAACATATAGCATGGATGCTGCACAGTCATTCAAGCATGTGTTCATGCAGAGGCAGCAACAATCACCAAATACCAGTGATCCGGCAGGGTCATTCTGGGAGTTCTGCTCTAACTATAAAATCTTCAGAAGGTCACTGAAACCAACTCCACTACTGTTTGTGGAGAGAATTTGTACCCATTTCTTTTTATTCTACATATTAACCAAAACTGAACGAATGGAAATAGAGTATCTGTCACTGTACATTGTTTCCAGCTGTAAACATAATGAAAATTGGACTCCTCATGTTTGAAAATGCCAATTAGATTTTTTCACTGTTAGCATAGCAAGCAATAATGTGTGTGAATAATAATGCAATGCTCTTGAAGTACTAAAGTTTTGTTAATATATTTAAAATGGACACTTGGCTTGCTTTAGTCATTGACTTGCACTGAGGATAGAATAAATGCGATGTATGGGGAGAGCATAGAAGGATGTTTACTCTGATGTTATACAATGGATTGTGCCTTTTGTAAATTAGCTAATTTTACTGCCTTGTGCAGCTAAGAGGTTTCAGGATATGGCCTGAATGTCTTCACTTTTCAGTAATCCTTGTAGTCAGAAAACAGAAAAATATGATGCTACCAGGCTGCCTACAAATCTGAAAAAGAGCTCTTTTTGTGCCCTTGTGCGAAGGTGAACTATAGTCTGAAGCTCAGACTACTTTTACTGCATATGAAAGCAGTATCTTATTTCCTGGGGTCTCTTGAAAAAGATCTCTCAAGAGTATAGCATTAGTTTTCTGTTTTTCCCTCCTCCTCTGAAATTACCTTTGGTCATCAGCCACATTCTGACTGCTGTTCAGGACAATCCTCCACAGATCAGAGGCTATGAGTTCTTTCTGATCATTCACAAGGTTGATACTGGGCAGCTGTAGTTCACAGACTTTGCTTTCTGATAGACTGAATTCCCGGAATGCAACAAATGATTTCTGAAGCTCATCCCAGTACTCCAAGCTGCAAGGAATCTGTGATAAAAGGGAATAGGCTTAATTACTTTATGCTTGATTGCAAATATAATGGGATTTACTGTACAAGCTAAAAGTGCAAAACCAAGTAAATAAAAGTAAGCCATCATATAGAAAATCAAAATTGTAACTGTTACTCAGATTCTGTGCTGTCTTGACTTAAACTAAAGTGTTTTAAGAATGTCATGGCAGTAAAACACTTCAAACTTTCTCTTACTAGGTACAGAAATAGCTAGTTGTTCCACAGTACCCAACGATGACAAAGACAATTCAACTAATCGTTATTTGTATCATGCGGCCAAAATATCCACCAGATGTCATCATATTATGGTATCAAGGGCATTCAAATAATAATTACTTCTTTTTTACTTGAACTAGCTCTTTCAGTTTTGTTACATAAAATATAAATCTATTAATTACATATTTGTTGTCATACTAAAATGATTAAAGATGCAGAGTAAAAATGAAGACAGGCAACGCAATGCCTTGTGGTGGGACAACACAAATAAAAATCCTGTGAGAAATCATGAAGTACTTACTTGTAATCACATGGCCTTTTCTTTCATGGAATATGCTATTTAGGCAACTGTATGGTTTTGAGAACTCAAACCAAACAAATATATAGTAGCTTCTGTTTAATCACATCCCTAATTTTAAATTGGGAAATAACCCATTTGGATTACTCCTGAATATATCACTAAGTTGGAAAGAATATTTGAGACATTTCTAAAGACAACAGAAAACAGATTTTAATAAAAGCATAGATGCTAAAGGGCTGTCTCTCAGGCCTCTTTTTTTCCTTTTCTTGGAAATGTCATGAATGCAAATGAGAGTTTAGGACAAATGCAAACTTATTAAGATATGAAGATTTCAGAACTAAGATACAGAAATCCACATTTATAGCACTTGTACACATTCAAGAAATACTAAAAGTTAAGTTGACATAAAGCAAATAGTAAAAAGATGCATGTGTATGTGTTATTACCTTTTTTATCCCTGTGTGTCTGTATAGACATACACATATAAAGAACTAGGAAAATAAGTAAGAATGTAGTAGAGATGCAAATAAATTTAGGCACAGCTAGGAAAAGCTCTATAAATATTCTTCTATGTTACTCAGTAAGGACTATAATGCACGTGGAAGTGACAGCAGGCTGATTAATTAACAGGAATGAAGGTTAAGATGGAAAATTCAGGGAGCTCCATGGTTCAAGCTGTGGAGGGGGCAAGAGAACATAAATAATCACCGAAGAATTCTGGAAGAATTAACATGTGGAACCACAAGAGCCTGAAAAACATGGATTTTTACAACATCTGTCAAGTCACAATGATACCTTAAGACTGAAAAAAGCAACCACAGTCACGAAGTTTTTGTAGGTCAGGATGGAGGAAAAATAATACCAAACAAAATGTATCTGATAACTGCCAGCAAAACTCTGATGCCAGTAATGTACATAACATGGAGTAGCACAGCAGTATCAATCAGGAGTGCTGATTTAATTTCAAAGGCTAGAATCTGAGAAAAAGGGATTGACAGTGTGAAGAAAGCATATGTCACATGTAAACACAGCAACTCATTTGTTGGAAATGGTGAAGATATGTAAATGTCAGCTGGAAATTTCTGAGGCAGTATGATGGTGCCCAGAAAAAAAAATGCCATCCTGAGAGATATCAGGTAGAATATTTCCAAAAGCAAGGGACAAATATTAATTGACTTGTATAAGACACCAGTGAGGAGTCATCTGTAATATGGTACACATTCCAATTCTTCATCTTAAAGCTGTATTAGCTCATGCTGGAATCTGTGCAGAGTTAAGGACCAAACAAAGGAAACCAAGAGGAGTATGACTGCTGTACTCAGACACATCAGCAGAGAAACAGTTAACAAAGGAAAAGGTGTATAGAAACTAGTGAGTCAAAACTGAGTTGCTCTATGAATTAAATGTAAGACTAGAAACCCAAACAGGAAAAGACAGGGAGCTTAGAGGACAGCCTTGGTGCCCATGACAGCTACTTTTAAAAGCTTGTTTTGTTACTAAGATGAAGACAGTAACAAGCATTACCCCAATGGGAGGAGGCTTGGTTTGATGACTCAGAATCTTCCTTGGTTCTGTGTTGCTAACTGTGCAATGGTGCTATGCACAATAACAGCAATATGAAATTACCACTTTATTGTGCTTGTAGTCATATTTCAACATCACACTACATTTATTATTTTTGCTTAGTGTCACTACAGAGTTTTAGAGAAGATTTCTTCTAAACTTCTCTTTGCTGAACTATTTTAGCCTTTAATGCCTGTGAACAAACACTCAAAATTACAATACCACAGTAATGTTCCTACCCTCCAATTATGAATATACCCAAGGAATTCCCCTGTGTTAACTAAGAACACAAACAGCAACTTCCATCATCCACTATCTTCTATACTACATTGTGGAGTCATTCACACTCACATACTTCAGTCTCCACTGATGATAAAATATTTTATTTTAAAATACTGCAATACTTGGCATATTTCCTATAGCATAAAGACTTGGAATTATATGATTACAATACTGATCTGTACCATTTATAACAAAATGCTGCAGCCTTTCACGGTCACACACATACTCCTACATAGAGCAGTACTTATTTCTGCATATTTGAAAATATCAGTCCTTAAAAAAATGTGAGATTTTTTAGGAGTGTCATTCAATATATCTGAATATTTGGTTTGGTCTTGTGCTTCCTATTGTTTAGCAACCCTTAGGTTATCTTTCCTTGTCAATGCTGTCAAGCAACATGTGTGCAACAGAAGTCTTCTAAAGCTATCCTATTATTTAGGATATTTATATTTTTTAGTTTCCATCTCACAACCATTGTTTTTTTTAAATATGCAAGCCTCCCTAATGAGACTCTCATAAAATTGGATCAGAACGGCAAATAGTGGGTATTTTAGAAAAGGCTAAGCAGGGTGATGAATTCTATACCCATTAAGATTAATGAACTCGAAGAACAAGTTAAGAGCACAATAAAGGAATCTCCTAAGTAGCACTAAAATACAAAAAACATAAAACAATCAGTGAGGCTACAGAAAAGTAATATTGAGAGATTGAAAATAAAGACTGCAAATAAAGGTAGATCAAAACTTGAACAAAAAACCAAACAAGATTTCATATATATTGTTTAAAAAACACACCAAACCAATCATACAGTTGCTACTTTAATATTTACACCTGCTCTGTAGGTGGTGGAAACATTGAAACTTACCTTGAGGAAAAAACAGCAAAAGTAAAATGATCAAACAACTATTATGCCACAAAGAAGTATAGTTCCTATTCAGGTACTTGGATAACCTACCACAGTGTATTTGCCTTTTAGGAACTTCATGGTAACTTCTTAAGTGAATTACGAAGTACAGATCACCTAACAATTAATACTGGCTGGTAAGCACATTGAAAAGATTACTCTTTATTTTGCTCATGAATTTTTTCCTGTGTTGTAATATGTTAAGAAATCTAACAGACCAAGAAACATTATGTTTCAAGGCATCATCTGCACATTAGAAGCAAAAAGTCAAAGACACGCTTTATGTCATTGCTTATACAAAACACAGCTCACTCTTTGGGACTGTCAAAACTGTCAGTTTTCTAGTTCAAAGCTTGCAAAAGACTTAGCTGATTTAGAATCTTCGATTCCTACACATCCAGCTTCATTTGTTCTAGGAGGTTTATTACTAATGCCTGATCTGGGTAAGTTAAAAGAAAGGTGGTAGCTCTGGGCAAAATTAGCTGCCAAACATAACAGTTGTGAAAGCGTGGAAATAGGCTATAATGCCAGAACTGAGTCACAGGCAGTGGGAATAAGTGAATTAGCTGCAACAAAATTTTCCCCATACGTAGAATTAAATGTGGTACTTTTACCATGTTTGAATAAAACCTAAGCTATAATTCAGATAACCATTACCTCTTAGAAAAAGCGGCCACTAGTGCTGCTTCTATAAAACTATAAACACTAACAAAGCATAACAAACCACAAATTTCTTTGCTAAGCAACAAGCATACTACTTCAACAGACACTTCTCCAGAACTTTTTGATTTTCTGGGTCTCATTTTGAAGGTTCCTCCTTTTTCTGTTTCTTGCTGTAGACTATTATAGACATGGGAGATCTGAAAATTGTGTGACATTGCTCTGGTGAAGAAAGAAGACGGCGTATTAGCAAATTCTAATAGGAAAAAAAGCAATTGCCTCTGAGAGACAGCTCCAGGCTTGCTCCCTGTGAGTCCAGCACACAAAGGAACAAATCAGCTGCCTTGAAGCAGAAATCTTTTGAACTAAGGAGAGTATGGATTCCTGTTCTCTGTGAACCTCTCCTTTTACTCTATTTTAAGAAAAAAAATCTTAATGTATATTACACTAACATAGACATTATAAGAATGACCTCTGTGAACATATGTCAGCTCTCTACAAACAGAACCTGTCTTGATTTAAGCACAACTGAAATCTCTATGATATACATTTCACAAAAAACCCTAAATCCCAAACAAAAAGAAAACTCAAGAACAGTCTTAAAAACCTGCATCACAGAAGGTTAGGAGTTGGAAGGGTCCTCAAAAGATCATCTAGTCCAATCCCCCTGCCACAGCAGGATTCCCAAGACCAGGTCACACAGAAATGCATCCAGACGGGTTTTGAATATCTCCAGAGAAGGAGACTCCCCAACCTCTCTGGGCAGTCTGTTCCAGTGCTCCAGCACCCTTACTGTGCATCCCCTCACCTCTGAGTTTGGTGGCCTGGTTTTCATCACATTGTCCCACAGCTTGCACCAAATGGGCTATGCTGAGAGGCCTGCTCTCCATGCGGCCTTCAAGTAATTTCCTGCACACTTGCTAAACTATGAGCAAGAAAGTATTAATAACCAAAATGAAGTATTCCTACTAATGCACTGATAGATTGTAGTTTTTTCTTATTCATCATTAATTGCATTAATCAGTATCTATACCAGAATATTTTAATTCCTATTTGGAAACTAGGGGTCAAGAAATGCTACAGAACGTGTTAAAATTATGTTATGTGGTAATACTTTCATCAGTGTGTTGTACGCCCTGTTGACCCCCTAGATACTCCTTATTCCAACTTAAAAGTTATCATAGAACCATAATGTCCTGGCCTGGAATGGACCCACAAGGATCGTTGAGTCCAACTCCTGTCTAGGCATACAGGAAAGCCCCAAAACAAAAAACCAAACCTAAACGAACAAACAAATCACACACTGTGTCTGAGAGCATTGTCCAGATGCTTCTTGAATTCCATCAGGCTTGGTGCCACGACTACTTCCCCGGGGAGCCTGTTCCGACACTCCACCTCTGGGTGAAGAACCTTTTCTTAATACCCAACCTAAACCTACCCTGGGAGAGCTTCACACTCTTCTCTTGGGTCCTATCAATGGTCATCAAAGAGAAGAGATCAGGTCCTGCCCCTCCACTTGCTCTCATGAGGAAGTTACAGACTATGATGAAGTCTCCCCTCAAGTCTCCTCTTTCCCAAGCTGAACAAATCAAGTGACTTTAGCCATTCCCTGTATGCCTTCCCCTCTAGACCCTTCACCATCTTCATGGCCCTCCGCTCCCTCAGATCCCTCTCCACAGGGCTGCTCTCCCCAGCCTGTACATACATCCAGGGTTGCCCTGTCCCAGGTGCAAAATCCAGTACTTGCCCCTGTTAAACTTCATATGACTGGTGACTGCCCAGCCCTCTAGTCTGTCAAGCTCTCTCTGCAGGGCCTCTCTTCCTTTGAGGGAGTCAACAGCTCCTCCCAATTTGGTGTCATTGGCAACCTTATTTAGTCGACCTTCCAGTCCTGCAGCCAAGTTATTTATGAAGATGTTGAAGAGCACTGGCCCAAAATGGAGCCCTGTGAAACCTACTAGTGACCGGTCACCAGTCTGATATGTGTAATAGTAAGAGAAAATGGTAGAGAAATGACTGTTGATCTATAAAGTGCTTTACAAAGGCTTCCACGGTCATAACATGCTCCTAGACTTTCCTGTGACCTGATGTTATCCTCCCAGCTTTAGACCATTTTGGTAATTTGGACCCAAAAGCCTTGAGTGCACACCACTTATCACTAGGTGTGTCTCTATAGCTGAGCAGAGGGCCAAGACCCATGCACTTCTACAAGCTGTCACGTTACCATAAATTATCATACCTATTATTCACTATACCTATTGTCATAATGCCAACAGGTCTCATCTCAGACACAGACATCATTGATATTTAGGACAGAAATAATTAAAATATCTGTTTCTTAGCAAATTTCTTTTTTCCAGCGATATCTTTTTTTGTCTCTAGGAAAAAGCTACAGCCAACTGCCTACAGTTTTGAGGTTGCTGAATACAGGGTATATAAAAGTATTATTGCTTTATGACTTAAATACTGGAGCATGTAATTTTTAAACTCAGTATAAAAAAATGGACCTTTAACTATACACATACAGGTTGCAAAATGCATCTTGTCCAGTTGAGAAAGAAGAAACATTTGTGTTCCAGAATATGCTTAATGTTGCTTTCAGCAACACTTCCTTTTGATTCATGCTTTTGCTAGAAAATAGGCTTCTACAGAATGAATGTTCGTTTCTTGAACCTCAGTCCCTCAGGTGGTGGGCGCTTGCTTTTAGAAATTAAGTTATTCTTATTCCAGAAACAACTACTGTACAAGAAAAGGCACACAGAAGACAGGAAGCATGTGTGTGTTTTATCTTCTCCAAGCAGGGCCACCCTACGTGAACAAGAGGCAGAATACAATACAAACTAGTATTTTGTGTCAGACGCCAACCCATGCTGAGATTTTAACTCCAGCTTCCTGAGCATGAATACACTGATTGCTCTGTAACAGAATTGTTCTGTTATTAGGATATTCTACTGTTTTCAGGGCCATCTGCCTTGAAAATACAATTCTCCCATTAGGTGAACAGAAGTTGCAGTAGTAGGAAATAAAAAACTTCACCCCAATTTTTACTCTTGGCAAAAACTACCACAAACATTACTTTTAAAATTGACAGTGAGTTATTATTTATATAAAAAATAAAAGCAAAAGCACCCTGCAGAAAAATACATTATGTAGACAATATACTCAAAAGAATATGAATATTAAATAGAATAAAAAGTCTGAAATGTGCCTGTTCACATGACACACACAATCTGACCAGTGGAACAAGATTTTGGACAACAGTAGGATACTTCAACATCCACATTCCTGTTTATCTTACATGCCTGACACTGTGAAAGCATGCTACAAACCAATCTGCCCACTGGATAACATTTTCTTAGCCTTCCTCCAGGCTAAGATTTTGTCGTACCAGTGGGGAAAACAGCCTCTCTTGGCACAGCTACAGAGCACCATTTTTTTCCTTTTCATGAAGATCCAAATAATAATAAAAGAAGAAAGCTGTGGTGGCTTACATTGAGGTAAAAATTTAGCCTAGTATTTGTGGTATTAGGATTAGCAGTAGTACTAGGATTAAAAACATTCTAGCTGTACAAAGTATTTGCTGTTCCCAATATATATTCCTCTATATTTTTATTATGGTTTTCTGCACTTTGACATGTACCCTGTACATTTTGAGCAGTAAAAGTTATTCCACTATGGTGCTTTCTCAGTTTTCAACAGTCAGGAACAATCAGCTACCTTAACTGGAGACATTTTTCAAAATTATCCTGTATAATTTCTTCACAAAAGTGATTTTATTTTTTTTTTTTTTCATTTTGCCCATTTAATCATAAATACTGACTTTAAAATTGAATATGCAATATCCGCTTAATTTAATTTTGTCCACTATCCATACTGAGGTCTTTGGCTGAACAACTAAAATAGCTACTGTTTTGCTTTCTGAGTAGTAACATATATTTCAGCACTTTTAACTCTGTAACAAATTTATTTCTGGTCCCATCACCATATACACATTTCATCTTATTTAAATTTATATCTGTACTAGAGTTGATAAAATAGATATTAAATAGAGTTATAATAAAAAGATGTGAAAGAAAACTCCTGTCTTCTGAGAGAAATTGTTCTTTAAAAATACATAACTGCCTTTTAGCTGACTTTGGAAAAAAGCTTCTATACATCTTCAACTAATAGAAGCTATAAAAAACCCTTTGTAATATTGGAACCAGTTGAGAAACCACAAGCATTCAAATGCAGGAAATAATGATTTTATAACATTTTAATGTGATCTACTCTTGGGAAACAAAGTTAACCAAGCCCTTTTTCTGTACAGGAAATATTCCACTGTACAGTTGTAATACATTGTGGTAAGGGGTACAGCTGCAATTTTTTCACCTGTAATGCCCCACTGGTATTGTGGCTTAGTGAATTGCATCAAGATTGCCTTCCTGTCCGGAAAGCCCTCTAAGTACAAACAAGACTCTAAGCCCAGGTTTTATTTTCCCTTGGTATCAGAATATGGTAATTTAAGAGCCCTGAGAAATGCTTTTTAACCTTTTAGAAGAAATATGTTGCATTCTTTTATGAGGAACTATGTTCTTTGCCTTTTCAAAACAACATGTGACCAACTTATCAATTTATAAGGCTAGCAGGTTCAGAGCAAATGCAGGTGCATACAGTAATGTAATCTGTCCACAGACACTGCCTTTTTTCATTAGGGAAAAATTACTCTAAACATACTAACAGCGTTCGTTAAGAAAGCAAGAAATAGCACTACGCTATAACTGAGAAGATTTCTGCAGAACTTTTTAAACAGGAAAATGTGTTCATTGTTAAGGGCCAAATTCATTGTGTCTAATAAGTATCATTCATTTTGAGACTGAGTTAATAAGAAGGTATTTAATTTAATTTATTAGGGTCTTAATTTATTGTTGGAAGTACTGAGAAACAAAAGTATATAGATAGGAGATCTTACATCAGGGATTTACTACTTCTTGCAATACTCCATTTTTCTTTGTTCTGGTACAGGAAAAATCTTTCACGTTTTATTTAAGGCTTTTCATTTTCTAAGCTGCAGTATTTATTAATAATATAAGCACTATGCTGTTGAAATGTAGTCACCCCTGGGACTGAGGGCAGCAGTCTATTAATACATGAAGCACTGTGTAATTTTCAGTATATGGGCTATTTTGACCGCATATTCTCACCACAGTAAAGCCTGACTCCTAAGAAGTGCCAAAAGATCAGATCCTGTAGAAAGCAGGAAGGACTTGGGTTTGCAAAGTTTCATAAATCAGAGTTACAAAATCTGAAAAGTACAGAACACAAGGAGAGTGTAAATCTGTCATTGAGATAATCTGACCGTTTTGTCAGTCCTCTGGCACCCGGTAGAATTTTCACTGGCTTAGTAACCCCAAAGGGTAAATTCCAGTGTGATGCACAAGCAAATTATGCACAACTTCCATTAACATTCCCAACAAGTTACGCTTTAACTCCCTGCAGACTGCACAGAACCTGTAGGCTAAATGATACAGTCTCATCTTGATGCAGTGAACACTCAGATCACACAGCAAAACAATTAAGATTATACACAGAGAATACAGTAACAAAATAGTAAAGTCTGAGATAATCCTGCTCTCAGGCAAGGAAGCACAATGTTTAAAGCTGGAATTCTTAAAGAGAACTGGCTCTGTTTCAATATCTGCTTAAGACTCACTGTGTAATACTGAAACTCCTTTAGCCCCCATTTCCTTCTTTGTAAGACAATGAAAACAATACTTATCATTAATAGTCAGTGTCTTAACTTTGGCAAATGTGCAAAACTCTGCCCAGAATCACAAAACTTTCTTGCATCCAAATCATCTGAAGTGTAAGTGGCTAAGGCTACAAGCAAGGCTACAGTGTGCTCTTACGCAGAACAGTTGTTTACATGACGACCTACATCCATTTCTGTATGTATGCGTGGATGTAAATACTGCTTCTACTGATAGAAAGAAGTTTCCTATGTTAGAATAAAAGGAATTATTTACAGTTTAGTTCATGATCAGACATGCTCAATAATTACACTGCATTGTTTCCTTCCAAGCTTGTTGTAGTTGCAACTCTCATGCAGTAAAGTGATCATAAAAACACCATTTACAATCTATGTATAGTAGTACTACAGCTAGTACAGTAATTTTTAATAAGATCAAAAGGTAGAATTAAAAAGAAAAAGCAGAATCCCAGACAAAGTACCTCATTTGCCTTCTGAATAATCCACAACAGCTAGACAAATTATTTCACCATCCATCTAAAAAGTCAGATTATTTGAAGACAGTACTGAACTGCATGGCAGTAGAGTAAAAAATTTGCACAGTGACAGGTTTATCGATAAGCACAGTTGAACTTTACAGCTTATTATCTAATAACACTATGAACTCAAATCACTAACCTGTCACACACAAATCATCTGGATTCCCAAAATAGTTGTTGCTTTGGGAATCTAAGAAATAAATCAAACGAATAAAATTTGTGGTTTCCCAAAAAGCTCTTTTCCCAGACTCTCAAATGCCCAGCTGAACACTGTAGCCCCAACTGGGAATGAAAAGTAAAAAGGAAGCCAAAAATGAGGTATTCTCTGTTAAAAGGAAAAAAAGAATGTCTTTGACATTGATCATAATTCTTTCCTGTTGACTGTCACATCAAATCCTTCCTGGAATAATAACTTACAGTAGGTCTAATGTCAGTCACTTAAGCTCACGCTTCCTTAAGCCACTGTTTAAACAACCACAAGGTGTTAGAAAATGACTGTTTCTTGGCGGACAGTGCTGAAAAAATTAGACTCCAGACTGCAGAGTTTGCAAATGTGTTATTTAAATAGTATAAGCATATAAGGCAATGCATGAGAAAATTTTTTGAATCTTCACTTTTTGAAGTTTGATACAATTTATGTTCTCCTAAAAGGGAGTTCACCATCTCAGCAAATGCTCTGAGAGACTTTTATCAGAGTGGTTTTACTTACAGAATGTTAGGAGTTGGAAGGGACCTCGAAAGATCCTCTAGTCCAACCCCTCTGCCACAGCAGGATTCCCTAGACCAGGTCACACAGAAACATGTCCAGATGGGTTTTGAATATCTCCAGAGGAGACTACTCTTTCCTTATTAAAACTCAGTTAAACTGTTGCAACCTCAGAACCATACTCACTGCCCTAATTCTCTCCAGTAGACCTTGAGATTGGGTTGATTTAATCACCACTTTTCTAAACCTGGAGTAAGTGCTCTGTTCATTAGGTCAACATCTAAAGAAGACAGGCCAAAAAAGGAGAACTCGGCACACTCTGATCTTTTCATCAGCTGTTACAATGCTGACTACACTTGCTGACTACCTGGCAGATACACAAGGGAAACATCCTCAAATACAGAAACCTGCCAGGGTTCTAGGTCAGTAGATATTTTATTTTAACTTCATATGGAAAAAAGAACAAATGTCACAGATTATGTTCCTTTTTTCTTGTAAGTTTTGGCAGCTTGTATCTCTCACTGGGTGACAATCTAGGAGAAAGATTTTTAATTTTGTTAGTGATGCAGCTTAAATAAAAGAGCTCAGAATTTGGTACATTAGACGTGATTTTGATTAGCCAAATCTGGTTTTGTCCACCTTTTAAATTCACAATCACCTGTGTAAAAGTTCTAGTGACAATGTATAGCTTTTTATTAGAGATACGCAGCAATGCCAGCAATTTCCTTTTCTTGGAAATAACTCTGCTGTGGAATGGCAAACACTAAGCATCTCTGTGCAAAGTTCACTAGCTAAACCAGGCCTCCAGATGCATAGGAAATCATTTGCATGTCCTATTCACCTGCTTGCATGGAAAAGCAGAATACTTCCTTGATGGCATATAAATTGCTTTCCTATATTGGTCAGCCCCTCCTGACCTTTGCTCTCTCCCCTGACAGCCAAAACCTGTGAACTTTATTCTTGGCAAAGAAAAACGATACAAAAACGTGACCCAGCTGATATCAGAAAGGTAAAACAACATAGGCTACGCAAAGGCAAAGACAAATGTAAATCTGAGATTCTCAAGACTCCTGAAAGAAACAGGAAGACTTTCAGAAACTAGATGCAAATACAGTTTTAAGCCACACAACGCAAATACCCAATAGCACTTTGAGGTTAAAGGTCTAAATGTAGCTAAAATCATGCTGTATCTGTACAATCTGAAAGTCACTACTGAATCACTAATAGATTTTTTTTTCCCCCCCTGCAACAGTGCTATTTTCCTTACAACCTGGAAAAGAGGCAACCATTAGAAGAAGTGAAACAGAAGCTGATAGAACAGTTAAGAGTTAATAGTTTTGATCATGAAAATAGACAGATGTTCTGTGTAAAAGTCTGAAGATATTCTACACCTACAGCACATCTCTTTCTTTGCTGATACAGGGCCTAGTATTAACTACTTTTTTTCAGTTAGCTGTACAAGTTTGCAGCCAAAATGCTTTTAAGCTCAGTGGCAAATTGATTTTTGCTTTACTTAATCAAATTAGTGTTCCAAAAATAATAACCGTGTACATCCTCTCTTAATAATTAAGAACTTGCCAATAAGACTATATAAACTTTAAAACAGTCTTGAGAAGGTACATTCAGAAAATATCTTGGCAGTGAGGTAGACATAAGGGGAGTAAAATAAGAAAGAGTCTTCAGGTCAAAAGAGGCTAAAAGTAATGCCAGACAGAGGCTTTAGTACCTGAGGAAAAGAAACACCTTAAGTCACTGAACAGCAACTCCTTCAAAAAGTTAAGAAGAGGTACCAGGGAAGTTAAAGATCCAGTTATCTAAAAGAATAGTAAATCAAATAGAGCTAGAGAACATTTGTAGCAGGTGAAAATGGCACAATGAGGGATTAAAAATTAAATAGAAAGGAGCTGCAATATACTGTAAACAGGAAGAACAAGTTCAGATGCTCTCAATCTCCCAAAAGAAATACAATCCTGATCCACAGTTTCTTTCAGGTGCATTTAGCATCGTCTCTCACTTCCTTCAAACAAATAAATTACACTTCTATTTCAAATCACTAAAGAAAATGCAAAATGCCATGCCATGGCAGAAACATCAGTCCTTCCTTCTCTCTCCACAGAGAAAAGCAACAAAGTTGGGATTGTAAAAAAGTAAATTATTAGAAACTTGACCGGTGAAACTGCTTGCCTTTGGAATAGAACTAAACACACAAGAAAAAAAGCTCTTGGGGAAATCTGGAAATAGCAACAACATAAAGCTTTACAGAAACAATATAGTTCATATCAGCTCTTATAATCTGAGGCTATTCACTTAACCTTTGCCTGCAGCAGATGACATATAACTTCAATATCTATAAAAATTCTCTGTATGGTGATGCTTTTGCAAATTCCAAGAATTTGAAGAAAAGCCATTAAAACAGACAGACTTCTAAAAACTACCCATGATTAAAATGATATGCCAAGAGTTTAACAAATATAGAAAGCCAGATAAAATGTCACAGTAACTTATTTAAAAAAGACAGAACATGCGACTGGCAAACTTCTAATTCAAGAAAAGGTACACAAGTGCACCTTTGTCTGGATTTGTGTGAAGTAAAGGATTAAGGGAGACTGGTAACACAGCTGGTGACATGATGGATCCTCCTAGCAGTTGAACATATACATAATCCTGGAAAAGTTTTTAAAATATATTTTTAATATACTTTGAGATCATTATTGTCCTTAAATTTAGATACTTTTTTTTAAAAAAAAAAGCTGAAGTCTTTGGCTTGCAGATGCTCCCCTAATGTTTCATGTCAAGATGTGAATAAAAGTGTTGTTTTGTCTTTTTTCTCTATGTTGTGAATTTTCCATAAGCACTAAATACACAATATATTAAGAAAATATATGGGGAAAAAAGTAGAGCTGAAGAAAGGCCTTCTGATGAATTTATATCAGAACCTAAAGGTTGAGATGAGTATTTGGTAAATGTAGTTTACTGAAAAAATTTTAAAATTGACTCTGTACTCCTTATTCCACCCATACATGGATGTTAGACCAATAAAAAAAGGTACACTGTCCATGTTTAAAATGGCTTTTTATCTACATTGTGCAGAATGAAGAATTACATGAAGAACAGTCCAAGCTGACAGAACCTGGTAGGTTTCTACCTTACTGTCTGAGGCAGTTGCAGGGGAATCAGAGAATTGCAACTACTTTCTTTTCTCTAGGCTGTAGCATGGAAGCACAAAGCAGCAGAATGTGTGTGCTACTAGAAATCTAACTGCAGATGTCCAGCTGAAGAACCACCGATATTCCCCCTGTTACAGAGCTGTATTATTCATGATGTCTGTTATCTATAATGGCAGCTTAATGTAATTATACCAAAAACCTGCTGTGCTGCGATCTGAAAATACCGTCCTAAAAGAAGGCAAATTTCTGGGTTTCATAGCAACCTAATAGGGTCATCAAGACAGCACACAGTAACACAATTTTGATCTTTGATTCAAACCTCATGCCAAGCAGAGCTGAGGGGTTTTTTTCCATTTAATTTTAATTTTCATATAACTAAAAGGAGCTGACATTTGGCTGTCTAGAGGGCAAAGAAACTGGCAGGACACTTACATGATCTCACTAACAGTATGTGCACAGTAATAACATTACTCCATTTATCTGAGGAAGATAATCCTACTTACCATAACTCAAAGCATATTGGTACATAATTCAATTTTAAAAGCCATTTTTAATGTTATAGCAATACTGAAATATAACTCAACATTTCTGAGCAAATAAGATGAACTGGAAGAAATTTATTTCCCTTGACTCACAACACTATTCTGATTATTAAGCAGACTGAAATTAGAAAAAAAAAATGACCGATCCAATTTGTAATACAAAAAGAAAACTGAGATAGCAACATTAAAACTGAGCTAAAATCAAAATAGGTATGCAAGGAATAAGTGAATTTATAAAGATGAATTACACTAGACAGTAGAGAATGTAACTACACGTTTGTGTATTTTACAAAGCAAAATTCTGAGAGTTAAGGATCAGTGTAAGTGTGAGGTATGGTCTATTTTTGGAGCAGAGTCACACAGCTGCAGCATGCAGCTCTCCTTTGAAGGGAAGTTCCATGATCTCACACAGTCACACTGGACTGCCCACTTCAGCCTGCTCAAAACAAAATGAAATTAGATCCTTTCTCTCTACTCTGTGGATCTTCCTAGAAGTACAGCCCTCTACCATCGCATACACAGGAGAGGATGGCTAGATCAGAGATATGAGTTTAATCATTCCACTGAATCTTCGTCAATTTCAGAGCAGGTCTTTCCTCACATGTTTCAGTTTCTAATTCAAGGAAGTCTTTAAGTGAAGACTGATGAATGAAATCATAGGAAGCCAGAATAAAATCTCTGCATACTTGCAAACCAGAACTTGTAAATTTGGCCATAGCTTCTTATGTCATGAAAAACTTTACAGGAAAGTGGTTAAAATGTTTGCGCAAGTAGTTTGAAAACTAAAGATGGGCTCAAACTATAGTATTTGCCTCCTATTAATTTTATAGAGCTCCTGATACTTGTTTCGTGCAAAAGCAGAAAACATTACCCACCTGAAGAACATCTCCGAGGTCAGCAGTGCTAATATCCGGGTCCTCAGTGGTATTAAAAGGAACAGGATTAATTCTTACCAGAGTGAGCACTCTGGGTTCTGGGTATCTCCACAACATCATTCCTGGACTATCCTCAGTTTCATTGTAAAACACAACTTCATAGGCACTGGGTAGTTTCTGTGCTTCTGTCAGAAAAAAACTATAATGTGTTATATAATTTCTAGAAAGTAACAGGCTGGCTGATGAGACCAAAGTCATTAAAAATAAACTCAGGATCAAAAGGAGGGAAAATAAAATAAAAATTCCCTTACTTTTAAAAGATTACAGCTTAATGGAAAGAAATCAAAAAAGTATTCTTTTTTCATTCTAGAAGATGTCTTTTCGACTGTTTTTCAAAAAAGTCAGTTATTCACTGTAAGAGGCAAACAATTTTTAATAGTATAATTAAATAACATAATGTATTTACTTATCATTAAAAAAGCCAAAACACACAACAAAAGAAACAGAGACAGAAGACTAAACATTCGTTTTACCTGCATCTTGTATATACTGGAACAGGCCTGTTCTCAGGTCATCTGAGGTATGCTCAGTTTTTGAGGCCTGATTCCTTTCCACAAAAAAACGAGTGGGGTGTGTATGTTCAGGTATTAATGTCTCTACGTTGCCCTTTGTAGAAAGGTACTGCCACAGAAGCTCCTGGAGAAGAACTAAACAGTTCAGATGCTCTTGACCCCAGAAAACCTTTTTTAAAAGAAAAAAAAAAAAAGGAGAGAGAGAGAGAGAAAAGACAAAACAGTTACTTACAAATATTTAATAATTTTTGAAGGAAAAAACCCTCTCCAAAACAACAGGAATTCTATATAGCTTTCAGCCTGCTCTATTTATATCTTAATTGCTTGCAAGTGCCCTTAATGTGAAAATACAGAACAGGAACAACAAAAAAATCTCTACAAACCATTTGGAAAATATGTTCTTTTTATCATTCAAAGGAAAACATTAATTGTTACTACTTACAATTCATACTGATGCTGCCTGGAAGAGCACAGATCTTAAAAGTTGTAGGCAAGAACTTAACAGCTGAGTGGTCACAAGTTTAGCAGTTTAAAATGTAACCAAAACCCCTTAAGGATGAAAATTTTAAATTGTTCAAAGAATTTATTGGTCCAAAGGTGGAGTGCATTAAAAACTAAGTGACATAGCAAAGAAAATGACTAGAGAGACATACAAAAGATCATCTCAAACGCAAATATTAAGTATATACAGCAAGCAAGTTCAAGAGTGAGGTTTAAAATTTTAAAGGTTTTTGAAGTTTAAAGCAGAAATTTAGAAAAATATCTGGCATTCAAATTCCAGAAGATTCATGCACTTTATAGTAGAACAAAAGGCACATAAACATTCCCCTCTCCCAGCTCAGACAAGCAGCACTGCTTTTCTCAAATCAAACTCCTGTCTGAGAGAATCATTTTAAGAGGGTCAAGTCCTTCAGTCTTCATGTGCAGAACTGGGCCCAGAATAATCAGAAAAGAAAGCAACTAGTTTTAATTAATTCATAATAAAAAGACCCAAACTTGGAACCAGTGTGGAATAAAATAAAAATCACCGGACAGTAACTTAAATGTCCATGGTAAGGGCAGGAGTAAAAGTAAAGAAGTCAGGTGTGCACTTAAAGAGTAGGGGAAAGTATTTCACTGGGGAATAGCAGTTTTTAAGTACAAAAAAAATCAGAAGATGCCTAAAGGGAGTATAGTACAGCTGTCAAGAGGAAGCTTTTCTTTCCCCTGCATCCACATGCAAGCCCATGGAATAAACCAAGACCCTCTTGAAATACAGCTACAGTCAGTCCCAAGCTAAATAGTCCTGGGCTTGCCTTATTTAGTGCACCTCTGCTGCATTGCCTAGCATGCTGATAGGGTCAGGGTCCCCCCACACTTGGTCTAGCACCATCTTGAAGGAGCTGTGCCACCTAAGTCAAGGTCAGAGACCTTAGTCCCCCACGACAGAGGAGGGAGGAATACCTTTTCCCCCCCACTTTAATTCATTTTATTTCTAGGCAGCAAGAACTCCAGAGCACCGAACTTCTACTACAATCTTCATAGATGAGATGCCAATTTCACATAAGCTTTATAGGTTCTGCTGCAATACGAATTAACTGTGTTAGAAGATGAGGTCAAGTTTAGAGATCGTAAGATCATTAGCCTTGAATAAATTAATTTGAAATGGAATTCTTAATGCTTTGTCAGCATTCTTAAATCTACTCTGCCAAACACAAACACTTAGCAGTTTTCTGCAAAAGCTAATTGTACCAGACTATGCTCTAATAATAAATGACACTCTCAGATCTATAGATATATTTTTCTGGTCCTTGTCCAAACATGAAAATTTTGGAAAAAAAACTAAACCCTTTTTATTATTAACAACATGAAGAAGTAGTCAGCCAATACATGTGATTAACAAATAAAAAAGAAGCAGAGAAACAAACTGGCCTTATTTATTCATTAAGATATAATTTAAAAAAAATTGTATTATACAATTAGCCCTATTCCAAGCCCTGTGGTTTTAAGAACTTCCAATACCAATTCTGGGAAAAGACCTAATGACATTACTAAATGTCAGAATTTCCTTTTTGTGTTTTATATGCTTATGTCTTTATTTTAAAACGTTTGCTGTTATACACACTACAACGAAAATAATTAAAATGACATATCTTAATGTCTGATTGTTTAAACCCCACAGAATTTACTTTTCATTTTGGGAACTCCCATGCTTCTTAGACTGGTTTCAAGTTGTGGGCACTTCCTAAAAGGAGAGGATAGCATGGAAACTTGTGTATTAACTGCTACAAACAACAGATTATAATCACTCCCCTGAGAAATTGGTCTAAGTTTAAAAAGAAAGGATATGTATTTCTTAAAGCTAGCCTTAAGCATTACAGACATATAGCTCATGGACAGACAAACACACACATCAGAACAGGGTCCCAGATATGAAGTGTTAGTAATTTGATCCAGTAGTATTAAGAGAACACGCACACACAGCATGGCTTAAGCAGTATCTAAAAAACCCCCAACCAAACAACAAAACACTATACACAATTTTTCAATCAACACTTTTACATGAAAGAACAGATACTTATTTAAAAAGGTAAAATAAAACCCACCCAAAACAAACAAGCAAAAAACCTCCAATTCAATGAACTGCTGTAGGCTGCAAAGCTTTACAGGCTTTCATGAAATTTATCTATGAAATCTCAATCATTCAAAGTGAGCCCAGCTCAATAGCAGAACCAGAGGCATCTTATACAGACCTGCAGCACACCTCCTCTCAGATCAATGTATATTTTTGGAATAGATTGCTCTGGGCCAGGATCACCACTGTGCTTACACCACTTTGCTTCCATGTTAACAGAGCAAGAAAAAGGGCCCATCAGAGATCTCGCTTTTTCTTTGAGACTTGTTTTAAGCAGGAAATCTTTTATGTCAAGGACAAAAGATGATCCTTGGAGTCCTAAAAAGAAAGAGAGAGAATTAGTCCCACTAGTAGTTATTCTCCCAACATTTATGTGCTTTCTTCCTAGACTCACTTTACCACAAGCCTGGGAACGTCTGCCCGCAGGCAATTACTCACACAAGTAGTCGCACTGACTTTCATGGAAATGCTTGTGTGGACAATCACTCTCCTCTCCAAGCAAGAGTATCACAGGCCACAAGACCTCTGATTAGTTTTTTTTATTAGCTTGCTCTTCCAACACTCTGGACCATGCTTTATACAATGTTGCAAATATGGAGCAGATATGTCTCACGCACTTTCTTTACAAAGAATATTTGCCAAAATATTATCACTTTTTACACGTGTGAGTATTTCGAGGTTTATGAGAAGAGACATTTTTCATAAACTATGAACATTTTTCCAAGAGTATATTAAGAACATGAACAGCTGCTTCACTTGATTATATTTTAAACTGATAGGAAATAACTATTTTGAACAATTCTCTCTCCTTTTGTTCAGATTAGTTATTAGAAAATATTGCCTTGCCAGACTTTAGAGTGCTTAGCAAGATAATAAAGGTAATATTTGAATTCAAATAACCCAAAAGAATTACTGTAACTTACTATACATAATGTCTGTTTACTAAAAAAACCCAGTTTAATCTAAACTTTTCACATCATAACCATTTGCACTTTACATAGCTTTATAAAACATAAAAATGATAATGTTAGATTAGATTTATGACAGAACTTATGTACTCTCATTAGAGACAAACATTTTAAGGAAAGAAACACCATCCAGAAATATCACATTTCCTGTAATTTAACTTACTGCAAATCACCATTTATATAAAACAAACCATACTTAGTATTGCTGTGTTTCTTTTGTATATTTACATGAAGAGTACTACATCTGAGGTCTGGTTAACTTTCTTCTCTTCTGGAGCTTGTACTTGGATGCAATGCTGAATACTGAATGCCACCATACTTTATAGTACCCACAGCTTATTTTTTCTAATGAAACTGGGTAGTTACAAAAGGCAAAATATGAAAAAAACACCTAAGGTTTATATACAGATATTTCAAGATTCAGTTCCATTTTCTGTATTCCTACCTTTGCTGGTAGAAAAATCCCACAAAACCACAACTCACTGTTTTGAACACATGCAGTAAAACTTCTTCTAAAACTCTCATCTAAAAACCTGTATGTATGTATCCTGGGAGTTATGATTTCATAGTACCGAGAAGTATTTTATACAATGGAAAGAAATATAGTGTTGTTTTTCTTTTTTCAATCCAGCATCCACTAGGAAGGTGGTCCAACAGTCCTCATAGTAATAATGGCATTGAATTGTATCCAACCCAAGTAGCAATCACAAACAAGAAGAATCTTTCCCCTGAGAAGTTTGGAGTTTATTAAGAATGATCAAGGGCTTGAGCAATCCTTTATTCCATGCCATTCAACTGGACTCTTGTCACTGATTGGGAAAGGGGTTTTAGGCTCTGGGATATTTAGGCTGGTTTCTGAACCCCTGGTCTGGTCTCAAGTGCAACAGGTTTAACCGACATAAACTTTTCAATGTTTTTCTGACACTGAACTTCAGTGATAATCAAGAAACCTAGCACCAACACACCCTGATCGCTTTGGTGCTGATTCAGGCTTGATTATGTAAACTGTGGAATGAAGAATCTTCGCTTAAAGACTTAAATCAAGAAAAAGAGATGTTTTTACAGGAAAAGCCCACCCTCACCCTGCTCTGCTCAGTCTAGTAATCTTAAGAGGTAATATAATATTTGGAAAATTAATTCTTTTTTATGCTTCACATGGAATTTTTATTTTAAAGAGGATAAATTCTCAGTAACTATTGCGCAATTCTGCTATATACAGAAATGTTCTATAGCTTTCTTGGAATATGTGCCAAGTTGCAGAAACAACAAAAAGGAAGAAGGAAAGTCAGAATACAAGTGGTTTTATTTATGTTTTCTTTCACTGGGATTACACTTGGAAGGATTAGGCTTTGCAGACTTTTTCTGTTGTCATCTCAGCTTCACAAAGTTCCACAAACACAATATCCAACGGCTTAGAAACAGAACTGAGCATTCAGCACATAATGCTCCTGGTTCAAAATCAGCAGTGCCTTTCTCAAACACTATGTAAACAATAAGAAATGAAGACACACCTAAGAATAAAGAAGTGTGGATAAATTTTAAATAAACAAGCTACTACATGTTACTATTACTATTCATGGACTGTGTCCTATGAACACTGGGAAAAGCTCAGGGACTCAATGAGAGGTTTTGCTTTTTTTCTTGCTGCAACTCATGATTTCTCTTGTATAGGCAAGAATCACCCCCTCATCGTTCCTAGCAGTTATATCTATGTGCCCTTTTGGGGGTGAAATGAGTCTTAGTATAAAAGCCACTGCACACTTAATAAAGAAATGCAGAGAGCACTCGGACAAATTTGCACAAAGTGACATCTTAAAAACACTTAAAGTAAACAAATGAAGATTGACAAGCATTCACAAACCCTAAAAAACAACAGTAAACAGAGATCTCTGGGCCTGACAGAAGCTTCAATAGAGTACCATTACTACAGAAACTCGTTATTCAAATCAATTCAAATTCTATTTGAAAAGAAACAATCTCACATCCTAAGGGAACAGAGTAAAGAAATACCAGTGTCCACTAGAAGGAAGCGTATTTTAAGATTGCCAAATGACATACTAAGATTTACATTATATGCACAGTTCTGAAGGTGCTTTCCTGTGAATAAAGCAATCATCTTAGAAAGGTAAAGATGTAAAACAATTCTCCTCTGTTTTTTCCCTCCCACACATTGTGTTCTGTCAGTCCTTTCATGGATCTCAAAATTCTATTGTAGAATTCTAACTTCAGTTTAAACAGATTAAATCAAAGTCTCCATTTGAAGTGAACTTGAGATAACACCACACAGAAGTAATATATCCTCATAAACGTTTGTTGTGATATGTAGAAGTTAACTTGTTCCATTTGGATTACTGCTTATGAACAGCAACACGCTTTTCAAAACGTACAATAATTTACTTCTCGGAAAAAATAGTTTAATGACTTTTAATATACTCCTCCAATAGACTAATAAATATGAAGCACTAGCTTTGGACAGTGTTTAAAAAAATGCTGCCAGTCCTCCACTGTCAGACTTCACCCAGAGCCATAATAGCACTGCAATTTGCTGACACACTAACTGAGCAGAATACAACTTACACCAGGCTTGCCATTGGAAGGATTACCTTTATGATGACATATGCTCAAAAGGAATACCCAGATATTTTTAAATGGTTGGAAGTAATGTAGGAGGGTTTGAAAAAAAGGCTAGCATTTGCTCGGTATAGTCAAGAAATTACCTTGGTCAGAAACTTGGTGAAGAAAATTTACTAAAGGACAACATTTGCTTTTATATTCTAACATTCTTTTTCTGGTCAGTAGAGATGTTATTTATGGTAACATTTATAAAAACATCTCATAGAATCCAAGTACCCTAATATAGTTAAAAATATAGTTACATTATGGTTTATATATAACTATGATACAGTTATATGAGAATTTACTGATAATAGGAGGCTCCATGTTTGGTAAACTGCCCTGTGTGCATAAATCTACGTCCACAGAGAACTAAAACAAAAAACTAGCTCATTTTAATAGATGCAGCAAATACATTAGAACAACCCTTGCCTTACAGTAGCAATCTCTCAGTGTTTAGGCAAAACAGGTGCCTAAAAAAGGAGAAAAAGAGGGAGATAGTGTTTTGACAAACTATGGACTTTCCATTTTCAAAACCATTTAAAATACTGATATTTGAATCAAGTCCAAATGAAAGAAGTATAAATGTAGCAGGAGAGGTTCTGTGCCTTTGCTCTTCATTAGGTAGCTGAAAATCCTGATTGGTTCACTGCACTGTCACCTAACACAACATGAAGCACTATTTTAATTGGTAAACTTGTATAGGGAAAGAGAGTTTTAAGAAAATGGAAACACACATATTGCAATAAATATAGTAAATGGCATGGGTCTGTAGTTGAACAATCTTTTGAAAAGCATCTTGGAAGCTGGGAGCCTTCCTATAAACTGTAGTGCTAGGAAGAAAATTGCTTTTCTGAGTTCAGGGTGGCTCAAAAGCAAGACCTTCCCAGAGCATAGTCTGCCACAGTGGTCCAGACTGGGCAAGATGCATGTGAGCAATGTGGTCTGCACCAACTGCAGCAGCTGGTAGAGTGCATTCCCACCCAAATGTGCACTCTGAAAAAAGAAGTCTGGACTTGCCCACGGGATTTCAACACCTAGGTGGCAGAGATACAATCTGGCTACTAAAGGTTAGCTAGCAAGTGGTTTTCCTTATTACCTTCTGCCTTAATGTCACATGTGACTAAGGTGATATCCTGTGATACTTGCTTCTGAGCATTCATTCATCATATCAGCAACTACATTAAGTAGTTTAATGTCACCTGAGATACTAAGACAGCTTTGAATATGTAATTATGATATTATATCTAGTATCTTGATACAATTACGTACGTGACTTTTTCCTCTGAAGAAAACTTCAGATGTATCGTGCAATGAGCAATGACACTACAGTTACACTGCTTTGTTGACAGGTATCCTCTAAGAAATAGCTTCTGAGGAGACAGGGTAACAAAACTGAGGAAATACTACAGTTAATTTAACACTCAGCCTATACTTTACTCAAGTCTAGAAACAGCAGTAGCAAACAAATGGTGAGACATAGTAAAGGACAGTTTTCCAGGAGAGATTTAGTTAATAATCCACTAACAGCACTGGATTTCTCCTTAATGTTGAACTGAATCTTACGATAGTTCACTCCCCATGAGAATAATAATTACACATTGCCAATTAACTATCCTTCTGTGAAAGACAGTTTTTCAGCACTACGTGGGGACACGTGGGCTCTGTAAAAACATGAGACGTGTAACACAAGGTAAACAGAAAGTAATGATCTTAAACAGGCCAAATCCTTGAATTCGTCACTAATAAATGTCCCCATGCATTCAGCAGTCCTGGCTGCTGGGAGCCTGTTTTTTTCAAATACTTCAAACACTAAAATCCAGGAACATTTATTATTTTAATCCATTACAGGCAGTGCTTGATTTAACTTTATTGGTTGTGGTGGTGGTAGTAGTTATAGTGGGGGTAAAGCTATGTTCTTTTACACATCATTTCAAAAGGGCTTAATTATATTTTATAGCTCAGGCCAGGAATCCTGCTTGTTTTGTATCTATCAAGGTTCAAATGGAGTTCAGGTTAGCGATGAATCAGAAGAGAAGTCAAAGATGGTTATCTGTTTGAAATGAGCTCATCGCCCTTAAAGAATAAGTAGGCAGGTACATCATATGGTCATTACATTGCTGCATACTAAATATCTGGAAAATCTGAATTAATTTGGTAATTAGGGATTTTGTGATGCCTTAAAATCTAAAGGGATTTTCACTTTTGGTGAAGGCTGTTTATGGTATACAATAATTTTGAATATATTTGTAAAGCTCTGTATTACTTTATCTAATTCTAATTAAGCAGAGAAAAATACATAATGAAAAATGACAAAAATAGTGTTCATTTTGCATCTGTAAGTTCAGCTTTAAAAACTGAATGCCATACTGACATGATTAATACTTATTTCTTGTATCATAAACATTTTATTTTTAGGTATCAGCAGGTTTTACAATTAAAAAAGTCTTAATTTTAGGTGGATGGTTGAAAACTTTGGTTTCTTTTTGGGAGATAGCTAGTACCTACAAATGTCACTGTTTTATAAAGCTGCAGATACTTAGCATTACTGAAAAAACAGACATTGAATGGTTGAACAATAAATGAAGCATTACAAAATAGCAGATGTCACTAAAAATGTAGCTCTATGTAATTGCCACAGGTTGAATCAGAATTACAGCTTTGGTGTCTTCTTGCTTCTCTTCTCTAAGCTTGATTCACTGAATTTCAACTGCTTTACTAAACTAAAGAGTCCACGAACAAGAGGGTAACTTTTCTTTACAACTAACCATGCTGAAGATAGTGCCTGGCAGCACCTGAGCTCTTAGAGCCTCTAAAACCCAGTGAATTATACTTGTGGAAGTCCAAGGCCTGACAGATATACCCCAGGCCTCACAAACTGAACATGTTTTCCTGCACTCTTGGGATGTAGTTCTCCAGGGTTAAGGACAGACCAGATCCAGGCTCCTATGTTCCCATCTACTCCTCCCTTCAAGCTTCCTCCCATTTCCTACATTATATAGTTCTCTCAATTCTCTTGTGCCAACATAGTCATTAAGGGTACCTGTCCACTGAGCCAGCTGAAGGAGATGATCTTGCTGGAAACTTTTATTTCCTGTTGGATTAGTTTTCAGAGAGATCAGTGCCCTCACTCAACTCACTGAACAGCTGTGCAAGTAACAGACTAAGCACAAGGCAGAGTGGAAATGTTTGGCCACAGTAACCTAAGCTTCCTATGGAATTGCACCTTTTGTTTAGGCAGAAAGCTGGTGACCTCATCCCGTAAAAATATATTCTTGTCATAGAAAAAGAAGAATTACATTGCCAGGATGTCAACAATGTAAACAACTTAAGGAATTGGTCCTTAAGAGCAGGCAGTAATGCCTAATCTCTGTGTTCTGCACCTCACACTGCAAAATGTAGACTGAACTGAAGAAACTGCACAGAAAGCATAAAATGTACAAAGAAAATATTAATCTTTCATTGTTATCTGTATTTCTTCATGTACATAAATATTTACAGAATTACCACCAGGAAAATGCTTTGTCGCCTACCACTGCCACATACACAGCACTGAGCTCCACATAAAAAAATTACATTCTCAAAAAATATGCAATTACTTTCACAATAAAAGCTGAAGAGATTAAAAAGGCAATCATATTTTTTCTGAATTGAATTTCATTTGGAGTCTACTTTGTAAAGTTGAGCTATTTAAGCTGTAAATGCAGTTCTACAAAATTAGCGCACAGTGTCTAGAATCAAGACTTAAAACAAACTTTTTTTTTTCTTTTTTTCCCCTTGAGTTAACATGCTAGTTCATCAGTAGCAATTCTGAACCCTGCTACAAATTACCAGTAGGGAATCTGACCAGGATTAATAGTGGTACTCACTCCTAGAATTAGGTGGTGTCTTGTTTCATGGACTTTAGGCCATCTGTTCTTCCCTCCTACATCATACTCCTGCAGAACTATAAACGCACCTCCACCTCAGGGACTATAGAAAGGAATTAGAATTCTTCTGCTTTTCATTATCACAAGATTCAGTAACTCATTTCATTGTCAGGATAATCTCCTTTTACTCTTTCTTTTGTGCTTGCAGGGTCTGCCAAACTGACAAATAAAATCCCAGATGTTAGAGACCTGATGAGGTCTCCACCTTTACTTGGCTGTTGGGTTTAAGCTACTTGGGACATGGTGTCAAATCTGACAGGACTCTAATGCCCACACCCAATATGCATTAAGGTTTGTTAGTGATTTGTATAGTTGTCTACAAATTCCACCTCAATCCTCAGTGGCCATTTACATATTTACTTTTTCCTCTGGCTTTTACTGACAAAGAATTAATTTCCTATTGTTCAATTTCTGGAAAGAGTTTATATTTCTTTCTAAAAGTAACAAAGGTCTTCTGGGTGTTTTAAATGGCTTGTTACTGCTGCATATTATTTTAGGTAGTCATATCTAATTTAACGTTTTATTTCCCCATGGACTAACTTGCATTTCTGCAGCATCCAAAGGCTATGACAACGCCTTAGCAAGTTTTCTTGAGAGAGTCAGTTAATGCCAGAATGAAGTTGGGTCTTTGTTCTACACCAATTAATAGCTGCATTTAATTTTTAATATTTCTGCAAAATACCTATGTAATTTCTTTCAGGTTTAGTAAAAATACTTGCTATTGACATATGTCAAAGTAGTGTTTATTTTTCCCCTTATTTATATGCTAAAGAAATCATCTCTGCATATGGGACAAAGGGCTGGGGAATTCTGTCTATGATCTTCAGAATACTTTGTGCCTGTAACACTCTCAGTTCAGACACTGAACAGCAAGGCTTCCCTCCTGTGTCCAGCCAGAGTGAAATAAGGCTCCACCGAGAGGCTAGAGGCTTCTTGCTGTCTTTCACTCTGGGCAGAGTACAGTCCTCAACTCCTCTCACTTATCTGCTCTCTTGGCAGGTAGGTAGTGCTAATTTCAACGCCAAACTTAAACTAACTGAAAGTCATATCTTTAGAATCGCATTCTATTTCCTAGTATGTATTGCTAAAAACTATTTCAACTTCAACTTTCAGCTGTTCTGGAGTGAGTTACATACCTCAAGTATGATACCAAGAAATCTCAAATCTGGGTACATAGCACTCAAGCTCTAGCCACTTTTAGGAAATGTTACGGTGACAGATACCACCTACTTCAGAGGGCAAAAATCAATGAACTAGTTGTATTGATAATTTTTGAGCTTGGGATTTTTGTCAGCAGCACAAATAAACTGCCAAAAAATAGACTAAATGTTTGTTATTTGCTTGTATGAAATGGGTACAAGTTTTAACTTGTAACTCTAAGCTGAAAGATACAAAATTACCACAAATAATTATTTTATTTATTGTCAGTATGACAAACTCCTGTCATTAAAGGTATCAGAAAAACTATACTGGTAGCCTCTTCTAAAGCAAATTTAATATATATATATATTTACTTTTAAGAGGGATTTTGTTTCACTTCGGTTTTTTTGCCAATGCACTGTCACGTTCTACAATAGTATTACTTTACTAAAACCAAAATACTACAGGTTTCACCATAAATACAGGAGAAAACTTAAGTATTTTAGCAGAAACAGCAACCATGTTGTTATAAGTAACTGTTGTATTAGAACATGAAAAATGTTGAAAAAATTAAGTCCCTTGACACACTAAAGGCTTGGGGTTGTATAAGACTGCAGCAGGATATGTAGAAATGCAGGTGTTTCAATTTGATACAACTGCAATATGAGTGTTCAACACTTACTGTTTTATTTTGTTAGAAGTGAATTCAAGTGATTAGCTCCTCTTTTTCAGGAGCTACATCTTTTTACATTCACAAGAAATTTAGAAGAAAAATTAAAACAGAAGTCCTTTAGCTTACATGATTAAAGTCTAGAAGGAAAAGTGATAATTAAAAAAAATATATGGCAAGCTTCTTCCTTAATTTCAGCTAAAAAAATCAAGGTATTACACAAGGTCATGCACTTTTGTTTTCCCCCATAAGGGAGAAAAAATGCCGGCAATACATTCTTGAGAGGTTTTGCTAAGTAATTCTTAGCAAATAGGATTCCTTACAAACCAACTTCATCCCCTACATTAAATCTCATCTGGAAAAGGGGTAGTATACACTGTTTATAAAATACTGCCACATAAAATGTGTAAAAACCCCTTTATTTCACTAAAAATAGCTTGTGTAAGTAAGGGATTAGAGTAGTTTCTACTGCTATAATCGTTCCTTTGTAGTTTTTTCCATGATGTTTTTGAACAGTGTTTTTAACTATGTTTATTAAATTCAGCACATCAAAAAGGATCAAAGAAAAAGCTAGTGAGAACCAAAGAAATCCCAAGTGTATTGTGTTGTCTCACGGGGGAGCTATGCAGATTCAAGTAAACAAGTGCAAATTGTTGAGGTTTTAATGAACATTTTCTGCAATTATTGTATCTGAAGTCATTCTATATAATAACATCTGTACAGCAGATGTCCATACTGTACAAAAGGCAAGCAATGCTTCTTTTCCTTCCTCTGTTTTAACAGTACATCTGAGATGACTACTTTTGTCATTGTGCTTAGTTTGGTTCAGCAAATAATTCGTAAAATGCAGCTGCTGCAGATGGTCAGAACAGTTATTTGACTATAAAATCAAAGACACAGTGAACTATTTGTGTATTAGTTTCATTCCATAAAAAAAATAAAAATCTGCCATTAACCATGTTCAGCTCAAAAGGCATATCTATAAAACCTTTTGTAAAAAGAGAAGTGGTGAAGAACTGGCATTTAAATACTCCTTGCTCCCAAGCCACAGCTACTACTTTTTTTTAGTTAGTTTGCATAATTTCTTTGCAATAATAAAACAAATCTAGTTAGTAACCGTGGTATTCTTCTAAAGTATTTTTAACACAAGATTATATGACAGTTTCAAACAGTTTTATGGAGGTGTATCTTTCACACGTCTTCAAACTGAAAACAATTTTGTACCATCACAATAACATGCAAAACCCTATGCACATTGCACATGTATTTTTCTTTTTATAAAGCAAAGATAGAGAACTTTAACTGGAAAAAAAATGTGAAAAGAGTCTGCTGATGTCTAGTTATTGTCCGGTTATAAAGGTTCTTCCTATTGAATCACTAATTTCCAGTTTCATTAGATTCAGCATCAGTATTGCTTTACTTAACAATGCTTGCCAGACTGCTACAAACATACTGAAGATTCATAGGACACAAAAAATAAAGACTGGCTTCCTCAAACTGTCAGAAGAATTAAGAAACTAAACTTCATAGGAAATGTTTCTGCGACGTATCATTCAATGCAAGGTACACCCTCCTTGGATGATGAAAAACTCCAGGGTAAATGGACACTGCTGAATTTGTCAAATTGCTTTACAGCACAGTGACGGGACGGGCTCAGATATGATATATTGAAGCTTGCTTTGGACATCATAATGAACCATGGGATGGATAATGTACAAATGAAAGAGGTGAAGTGATGGAGGGAAGGAGGATTATTACACAGAAAGAAAACTGGAACTATTTAAATGACAGTAGAAAGGCCTTTTCACTCAGTTGCGGTGCTTTCTGTGCTAGGGTTGCGATCCAGTTGGAAAAGTGTGGGAACACAGGCGATGTTTCTGCCTGTACTGCTGTTTATTTATGGATAAATCAAGAGTTTCAGGCTCCAGCAATTTTACAGGCTTTCATGTCCTGTGAACCTTACATTGTTCATTTTAAACTTTTAAAACAATAAAGAAGCACAGAAACTTGCTGGCCTGTGGATAAATATTTCTGATAAAAAAGAAATAAATCACCACTTTGCTGGGCCTCCAACATGTTCTTCTCAGCTACAGACCATTTTACCTCACAAGCTACTCTGCCAACTACCTACATCTGGCTCATTTCCACATCATGTAAATGTACTGTCTTATTAATTTAATTAAAAGACTAATAAAACAATTTACAAAGACACTCAAAATATCTCCATTTTAAATGAGTCTCTGGTATCCTGCTAATTGTAGACAAGGTGTAAAGTTTCCTTGCACTTCTGCAGTAATGAGACTGGAGTGCCTGTTTTCCCTTGGTGACTCTCAGCTGTGTACGTAAAAATCTAAAACTTCATAAGCCTGGAGGAGAATAATGGTATGACCAAATATTTACGTAGTAGCATATGTCAAGGCTCTGAGCAATTATTTTTGTATTTCTTTTTAAGCAGAAATATAGAATCCTAGCAAGAAAATGTAATTATAGGGTGAAAATAGTCAAAAGTTTGCCCTTTAAAATATGTGCTCAATTATCGAAATACCAGAATGGTGGTTCTCGTAACCACTATTCCAGACAGATTTCCACCAATAAATTAGTAACTACAAGCTAGGAGATATTAACTACAAAATCAAGCACTCTTGATTGCTGCTTCACTGAACAGAAAGCTCAGGTAACGGAGTCTGTCAGGGATTTGATATTTTCTGTGGTGGATTTACAGTTAGAGGAGTTCCCCACAATGCCCCACACATTAAACCACCACTCGAACACATCAGCAGCACTTCCCAACTTTCAAAAACTCTTACCTGCAGTTTTATGTCCACTTTTAATATTCAGGTTCCCACTGAGGTTTGATAAAGAGACTAAGAAACAAGGTTTACTGGGATGTGGGATGGTTTCCATTAAAACAACCATTTGAACGGTGTGAACGGAAATTTTCTGGAAGCAGGAGAGGGCTTGCCACAAGTTTTCTTGTACTGAAGCCTTCTGCGCAGCATTGGAGTGTGCTGCAGGTAGCAAATCCTTTTTACTGGGATGTTTGGTTATTGAAGCGACATCCTCCACTGGAATAACGCCAGCTGATGAAGCAGCCTCCTTCTTGGGCTCATCATCATTTCTGGTTATAATTTTCTTCAAAAACTCGTTTATTTGATCAAGTCTGACAAAACTGAGATTTGCTTTCAAAGGTTTTGATATGTCCACATTTATGTCAGCTGTAGGAGAGAATTGGAGAAAGAAATATGAGAAACTGCAAGTGCAATTACTCAGCCAATGTAAAAATACTAGGTATTTAATGGAGATATTATTTCTACTATGTTTCAATAAAAGGACTGAATCAATGGTAAAACATAATGGAACAACATTTTAAGGGAAAAAAAAGAATTAAAACATCATGAAAATTACTATAAGCAACCTGCACTCTATACAGTTTTTAAAGAAAGAAACATTTCATAATGTTGATCTTATTTTCTTGTTTCTTCCCAGGGATCACCACAGCTATCTGAAAGACACATACTTTATTCAAGTTTGTAGGAGGGTAAATGCATTAGTCCTTTTATGTCAGAATAAAAATATACTTCACATTCTCTTGTGGTGGATCCAGTAGAACTATTTGACTAAATTCCAAAGCCAACAGCGAATATTTTCAACACATTTAAATGAGTGAATAACATGTATATTCTCTTGTTTCCTACACAGACAATATGCAGTATTCTTAAATGCATTTTCAAGATGAAATGTGAAATAAAAATTAAATACAAAAATTGAAGTATGTTTAGATTTCTTTTGTTTTCCAGGGAGACTGGGATAATCTAATATTTTTAAAATGTTCTTTGTCTTCTTAGTGAAGGATTTTAGTACTTCTCAGACTGTTAAAACTCTCACAGAACTTTTAGAAATCACAACAAATATGAACAATGACAAGACTGATATTTTAGTAGCTGAGACGTTGCAATTACCACAATTGTTTTGCAGATGAGAAGCAGGAGTTTATGATGGTTGAAACTTATTTCTGTGCTGTTATCTGGCTTTTTATCAATGCATTACACTTCATTACAGAAATTCAGCTTTTAACTTTTTTTCAGTTTTTAAAATCTTTCAAGTTCAGATTTCACTTAGTAATGAGACAGCTACCGTGGGCAGGAGGAAAAGTTTCCTTTTCACTTTGCTGTTTTATTCCCACCACCCCACCCCCAAGAAACAAAAATGATTGAAATTCTGTGCATATATCTCAACTATATTAAATGTTTAGAGAAAAGAGCACTAGTTAGTTTAAAGTTTCATTTTAAATATATACAGGAAACATTATTGAAGGTTTTACACAGATTAATGAATATTTCATCAAAATTAGGACCTAGTTTCAATCTCTCTAGGATCAGGTTCTACTCTTAACACTGATGAGCTCAACTCACCCAGTCTTAAGGTAAATTACAAGTTTTTACAAGGGTAAAGAACTCCAGGAGCAGAGCTTTGCAGCTGCTCTTAAGCATAGGTTTATACTGACTTCAGAGTCCTGGGGACACGACAAAATACTTTTCTGACAACCCAAAATATCAGGGGGTTGTAGATTTCAGTTAGATGCTTTAGTATCTGAATAGATAAATCTCTGAATTACAAACCAGGACTTTTTCTACAAAGATAAGGGAAAATTATTAATGGCCATGTAAGACCTGTTACAGCTGAATTAAAAAACCCAAAACAAACCTAGAAAAAAGTCTGTAGTACTCCACAAGCCACAGGTAACTGAAATTTATGGCTGAAAAACTATTTTAATTGTGACATACAAGATTAATTAATGGTTTTCTGAAAATGCTTTATCTTGTGTTAAAGCTTTCCATGCTGAACTAGAAACTGTGGCAAAACATTAGCTAACACGTGGACCTAGTAGAAAAACAAGTATCAAAGCTAAGAAGCTGGACATCAGAAGAGAGCATGATTTTTAGGCATCCAAAACCACACATATCAACCTGGATTATTTTTCAAAATACTTATGCACTGATGTTTTTAATCAAAACCAAGGGAAGAAAAATGTCATAACACTTAGGAAAAACTCCCCGTGGCCCTTCTTGGCACTAAAGAATACCTCAAGACTCATCTGCCTTTTTGCACACAGCACTGGTGCTCTCCTACCCTTGAATGGAGAAAAGAGACTTAACAAAGAAACTAAAGACCCATGTAACATCATGATATTTACTTATGATACTCAAATGAGAGCTTTATTTTAATGAATTATTTAAAAAAAACCCCAAACAAACAAATGAGCAGCATTTTTAAAATAACTCAAGTTTGAAATCCAACTCGCACTAGGATTAGGGGTTCTTAACCATTGAGGCACTTTTAAAACAAGTCTCTTACTGACTTAATTTTCTCCAGTAGTGTGGCAGCAATAAAGGAGTAAAATAGATGTTCTTTGCTTTGCTAATAAAGTCTGTAAGCCAGTAAACAAGGAAAAATCCCTTATTGCTTGGCATGACAGTTTTCATATCTAACTGCTTTGTCAAAGGCACATTTTATTACCAACACTTTCCTATGGTATATAGCTCAAAAGAGGTAAAAACAAACAAAAAACCCCCCTACAGCCCCAAAATTGCTTCATCCAAAGTTGTTAGAACACGTGTCAAGCTAAAGCCAAAGAGTAAACTGATTAAGAAAGATTTAAAAGGCAATGAACATCAGAGTAATAGTCCTCCCTTGGGCTTCCTGAGGTCAGAGAAGACATAGGGTGCTAGTGAATCTCAGTGGTGGAACGTGCATGGCACCTGCGGTCCTGGGCCTGTGTTTTATCACTGCTGCTAGTCCCTTGTTTTCACAAACACTGAGCTCATCTGAGAAAGCAATAAAAAAAAAAGGATACTAAAACATCAGAGAAATGGAAATGACCTCCCTGTTTTCTGTTTGGAAACCACACATCTCACACAGAAGAATACTGTCGTGACTAATAACTTGATAAAGGTTTGCATTAAGTTGTTGTTATCCAGTGAATCAGCCTCAACAGAAGGTGGTGGCAGCTGGCAGCATAACTGCAAAAAACGTAAGTCTGGAACCTTCACTGCAAATATTTTAACTATCTCATAATGACACAGGTTATTTTTAGAACTAGGTAAAGATTCTGTAAGGAGATTCTTTGGCATTTTAAGTAAAATGTTTAAAAAAAATCCAATTGAGCCATCAACATGGTTTTTGACTTTATCTTGTTCTATGCTTTACTTTTCACTGAAAGGAACTTTAAGTTTCCATCTAAGAAAAACATATTTAAGTGATGGAGAGAAACAGTGAAAACTGACGAAATATGAAGAGCTTTTTATAGCACTTGATGAAGATAGATCTTCAGCAGCTTCTCCATTCACTAAAAATGGGCTAAATGAGATGCTACAATGTAGTGGGTCACCTAGATATGGCTGGAATAAAATTTCCAGGGTGCAAAATCCAAGGGTATCAGCTTTTCCGGTTATTTCAAACACACCAGGAAGCACACCACACAACACTCTGCAGATTCTGTACTGGTAGGAAAACAGAGGTTCCTGGAATTCAAACAACTCTTCAAATTGTCCAAAATTACATCAGAATCAGAACAGGGCAAAAGATAGTTCAAAGCCACCTTTAACTCCCCAGCTGCAGCATTCCATCTTCTGACTGCTACTGACTAGCTACCACAGATAGATGCCAATGCTTTCTTTAGATTTAACAGAAATAACTTATTTTGCCAGGCATTATCTATTTCCAGCAAATAAACAGTACAGAAATTACTGTGCTTCTAAAGAGATTGCATTCAAGTGAGGTATTTCTGGTTATGTTTAAATCAACCTGACCTAGATTATATCAAAGCAATATTATTAGTGTAGCATTTGGGTGTAGAATCTGAATAGGTCTTTCACACTCTCAATTTCTTCACTGCATCTCTTAAATTACCCAATAAATCCATGTCTGTCGATTATTAGTTTCTAATTACCCTTCACAACTTTCTGAACAGCTACTAGGAAACAGAATGATGAAATAACTATTGAGTTAAAAGGAGATTAGATAAATATAAATAAATTACACTTATTATATGCTCCCACCACACCAGAAGATGACTTAACAGTGAAACGAAAAGAGTCACATTGCAATAATGAAATCAGAGAGGGAGTTTAGGTCCCAGAGGCAATTCTACAGAGTTTATGTTAATGCACACCTTGTGGGGGACCAAAAATCAACTGGAATAGTTTCCTGAAAACTATTTCCAGCTATTTTCTCATTTTAAAAGCTCCAACTTCACTTGACCCATTAGTCATCATATTACTTAAATTTATTATGTATTTTGAAATCTATTACAAAAAAGTCAATGGATTCAATATGGCCTGTTTGAACAAAATCATAACATCTATAAAAGAAAACCCATGAGCAGCACTCTGAAACTTCTGTCTGAAACAATTTCTTTCTTTGTCATTTTATTACTTAGAGCTTCAGATAAAAAATTTCAGGGTTATGAGTATTTTACCCTTGTTCTCCATAAAATTCAGATTTGTACTGTGAAGATATAATTTTATTCTGTGAACATGGCATAATGATATTACTCAAAAGGACTTTTTCTTCGGTGGGCTAAGGATGAATAAGCAACACAAAAATAACAGAACTCCTAGAAAGTAGCTTTAGGTCAATCCCATCTCTTACTTAAGTCAGCAGGTTTATTCTAATATATGCCATAACTTAATGTACACCAGGTTACTATTTCTATGACTACTAACCTACCATAGTATAATGAAAAAACAAAGTAAACAAGATTAAAATTTTGATAAGATTTATTTGTAAAAGTGGGATCTTTTCATAGACTATGAGAAATGTTGATCTGTGAGAGGGGAAAAATATGGCATTTTCCAAGAATTTGTTCACTTCTCAACTCCTCATTCTCCAATGGATCTTTTATTTCTCATAACCAATATAAGAAAGGCCAGGTCTTTATTCCTCAGGTTGGACATGGGTCTCACTCTCCCCTATGCCAAGAAGGCCATAAAATATGAAAACTTCTTAATAAATTGTACTGTTGTAGAAGAAGAATACTATTTTTCCTAAGTTCTTAGGAGGATTGAATTTCCTAATCCTAATCAGGAGAGGAGCAAGCAACACGCATGAAAAGTTTTACTATCAGTAATAGTCTTTCTCTAGGAACAACCATCTTGACGTAAGAAAATCTAAGGAAGTTAAAGGTAGTCTTGAGCCCTGATTCCAATCTGGAGTCAGGGTGGCCATTCAGTAACAGGGAAATGGCTGAATTGATTGCAAAAATTAAATTTGTAAAAATAGTAGAGAGACACATAAAGAAAAGACTAGCTGTACTGTTCTCAATTGTCCCTGGTCAGGCATCAAAAGAGAGACAAATTAAACGAAATTGAAAAGCAAGAAGAATACAAATGAATTGTTTTTATCCACTAATTCATCATTCTCAATTTGGATCAAGGGAAAAGAAGAAAGAAACTCGAGACAAGGCTTCAGAGGCCATCTGCAGTCCATCTTGTATTCTGCTTCTGTGAGACAGATGCCAATTAGTCTGGAAGAGGCTGGTAGTCACAGCTCAGTATTTCTACCTACTGCCATCTGTGTGCTGCAGCCCCACAGAAGCAGCTCTCCACGGCCAATATGGAAAACAATTGCCTTCAGGGAGCTTAATCAACTCGAGCCATGCAGGGTGTTCCCCAGCAGTAACAACTCCCACTTCCAGCATGTCGTTGACATTATGTGAAGGTGACACTAAAACATTAACAGCACTACCCAGCCACTGCCTGGGTTTGAGATTTCAGACAAGGCTCAAAGTGATTAATTCTACTTTTTTTTTCAATTGTCACAGTTGAATCAAAATAAACTGTAGGTTGAGAAGAGCAAAGATACAATTAATAAAGGATAGAGGGTTACTGCAATTCACAACAGGTCGACTGAAATTAAGCAACTGTGCAGCTACCAAATATGCTCCAGAAGTGCGTCAAGGGCTGGGTGGCAAGGCCCAAAACTATAAATGGGGGCACTGGGAGGCACTACTATGAAAGTACAACCCTAGGCAAGAGAATCACTAACTCCCCCAAAAGAGAGTCAGAAGTTGAAGCACAATATGGTGAGATGAAAAAAATTGTTCCAGGTCATGGAGTATGTTTGTGGAGAAGAAAAGAACTCATAAATACTAATTCTATTTTCCGCTTAGCTGCTAAATAATACATCTCTACTAAGACTTACACAAAAAAGTAAATGAGATTTTCAGGAAATGGAGAAAATATTTTAAGTAAGTTTTAAAAGAATGCCACTGAATACACTGAAAAAGATACCAAGAGAATATTTTCCAACTTTTCCATGTGGCTTTGGTTTTCATTTGCAGTTTTCATTTTCAGTACTTAGGTATTTAAGTAACTAAATCTAAAGTATGTGTTGTAAACACTGCTTTTAGAAAGGTACTTTGGTAATTTTATACATTATTACACTATTACAGACAACCAATGTGTCAAAACCAAAGCAATACCTACAGGATGAGACACCTGTTTGGAATATTTCTCTTTACCCTTTCAATCAAAGAAATACAATTTCATGGCTACAGTATCAGTGCTTTAAAAACTTGTTTGTAAAAGAGCAAAACGAAAAAAAAACCTACGAGAAAGCTCAAACGTTTTGCAAATGACCCAGAGTTAATTAGAAAAGTCTGCAACTTGGCTAGTTCCCCTTCTCACGTGTCAGCTCTCATTAAATCAAAAAATTCTCATTTCAAAGTTAACAAACACCACGGTTAACAAAACTGTTAAACTGGGATCAAGTGGGCACATTCCTAGGTTTATATATGATGTCATACTACGCAGCCCACAGCTGAAGTTGCAAGTAGTATGAATGATTTTTCAATATATTAAGTATCTGATCTAATGCTAATTTTCTCTCTATAGGCTAACTGTGCTGGGAACAGGTGGCCCTGCTTTCAATTATGGAGGGCTAACATGCCAGTGTGAGGCCTGGATTAGTTCACCTTCTCACAGGGAATTTGCCTCGGTTGGGAATGGATTTATTATGGCTTCACACATGGAACGGAGCTCATGTCAGCTGAGGGCAATGATACATCATATGATTCAAATTAACCTGCTGTGGACTGTTCCGCAGGGCAGATATTGTGTATTAAAATAATGACATTTTTAAAATGGCTTGAAAGAAACCAGGATTGCTGAAGTGCAATGGTTCCAATTTGTTCCAACTAATCTATCACCTGCTGGAGATATTATTCTAGTGGGTTTCTGGTAGCTGCTATTTTACAGGTTTCTCCAAACCACTGACCTTGCTAATGGATACAGTTGCTACCTCTGCAAATAGAGGGGAAAAAAGATGGAGAGAGTGCCATGGTGTAGTTTTGTTGGCAGCTCTTTATGCACAACCCCAGACCTAGTGCAGTTCCCCTTATGATATCCAAATAGCATGAGGAAGGGACCGGCAAGAAAGACAAATCCCCCAGGCCTCCCTGTTCTTACTTTATCTTTTAGCGGGACATGGCACTTCTTAGTTTGTCTGGATAGTTTCTTCTGCAGAAAATATTTTGAAAGGCTAACTATCAAGGATTACAGATATTTCACACCTAGCCTAATGTCTTCTTAAGAAACTGCTGGGTGAAGAGGACTTTGGCACAAATCATCTTTTGCATGTGTAAGCATTTTAAGGTAATTTGTATGAAGCTGTACTTCATAAGCATGTTTTGTATCATTTGCATGCAGAAAGAATACATCAAAAAGACAGCTTTTATACTTAAAAAAGCAGAGGCAATTAAAAAAAAATCCAAAGAAAGGACTAGAGGGTAAAGAGAACAAATTTTCAAAAACTATTAAAACAAGATGGTCATATTTGTTCCTTACCTAATGAGTAATACCTGAAGCAATAAATAGTTCACTTATATGTATTAGTCAAGAATCAGACGTTCAATCCAGTAAGAGACTGAATACAAGAGAGAGGGTCTGATGTAGATGTAATTAAAAAAATAAATAATTTAAATAACTTAAATAATTAGTTACTTTAGAATGAAAGAATAGTCCTTCAATACATTGTGGGGTTAAAGCTGAGGTCTGCTCCCACAGGCCTGATGACGAATGCTTATTTCTCTTAGGATCCTATTACCTTAAATCTGGAAGAAATATCATTTTTCTTTAGTTGCCAAAAATGTACAAAATAATCAACTCATGGCAAGAGATGCATTAATGTATCCTGTTATTCTCATTTAATTAGTGGTTTCCAAGTTTAGCTACTTGCTTTAGGTTTTTGATCTCCAAGCTAATATGGACTGACAACCTGGTTTCCTGTGTGGCGAAACCATACCATTTTTCTATAGAACACTATCTACTTATCTGCTTCAGCTGACAAACTATTTGCAAGGAGTACCAGTTTTATCTAACACAGCAAACAGTGGGAATCACTTGCTGATTTATTTTAACTGCTTGCATAGTAGTTTGCATCATAAAACACAGGCACGTTTGATTGCTATTTGAAATTCAACCTCAGCACACTAACAACGTATTTTTCAAGAAAAATGACATTACAATTAAACTACCCAACTTCAAGCACTTAAAATCTGTACAGAAAACTGTATAGTTATTCCAACTGCTACCTCCAGATTTTTGTCCACATAGGCATAGCTTTTGAAAATGTGCTGACTTTTCAGATCAACAGATCAGCTGTACCCAACAGGCAGCACCTACTTGTGCATCCAATGCATTTGAATAATTTACTTACTGCAATTATAAAACACATATACATAAATCAATATGAAAACACAGTGTGTCCTTAGAAAATATGCCTAGCTAGTAGCAGCATTTTCCAAATATTCACCAAAACCAGGTGAAAAGGGAGACTTTTGAGGCCTGCAATGTAAGCATACTCCAGCAGTGCACTTATTTATTCAATTTATTAACTGTAATGCCTCCCATCACAAATATTGTGTGTCTGGTGACCTTACAAGAGCTCTCAGGAGCTTTGCTGAAGTTCTTATCCTCAATAAACAACCGCCAGCTTAGTTAGGACCTGTAGATGCTTTCTCCAGGCCTGCTGATGGCCAAGCTACCTCACCCTGGAAGAAGCTGTGGTTAGAGGACTCTCCTCCCAGGAGACATAGTAACTGATTTTCCAGTAGCCTGCAAGAAGCTCTCAAGCTTTCATAACTCTTTGCATATGTCGTTCTTATGCAATCACATGCGGAAAGTGCCTTCCATTACTCATTCAATGAAACCTCCAGCCCCCAAGGAAGGCTTCTTGGTAAAGGTTAGTTTACTTGAAAGGGATCTTGTACTGGGAACAGCTGAGGTTAGAAAAATCTAGAAAGGAATGTAGAGCTGTTCTGTTATATTACACTTGCAAAACACCTCATTAAAATTCAGAGTAATTACTGTTGAGTCGTGTAATGATAGTTCCAATTAGCAGCAAAAAGATGATAAAAAGAAGTGTCTTTTGGCAAAGAAGAGATCCTGGAGGAAATCTCTGAAGTCTTATATGCTTTGTGAGAATAAACAGACTGAAGTTTATGATACATTTTCTTTATGATTTTTCAGTTCCCTGTTCAGCCAAATACCGTGGAGAGCAGAGATGTAACACTGATTTGAGATCTGACTGATCTGGTTGACAATGAGGTAGACAGACTACTTGTGAATATACACTTGGCAAGCTGTTACCAACTTCCATGTTTGCTAGTTCAGTTAGAAGTCTGTCCTACTGACAGGAAAGCATCAGGGAAGCACCTTCAGGTGTGTAATTAAATATAAAGGCTGCATCAGGGAAATACAACGAGAACATTGAGAAAAGGGGAAAGCACAGACAAAGGGCCTAGGAACATGGGAACCTGCCAGATGTGGGCAGCTTACAAAAATTTTCAGAAATATTTTAACAGTCAGGTTTTATAAATATAACTGCAGTAAAATTTCAGTTTTCTAGGGCTAGAAACAGGTGTTATTATGTTGGAAATTTGCCAACCTCAGCCTTCCGGAGGATTAAAAGTTCTAAATTTACATTGGGAAGAAACCAAACCTTAAAGCTATGACTGGTACAGGGCTGATCATTCCTCAGCTTTTCAGAGTAATTGCTGGAGGAAAATTTCACATTCATTGGCAAGGAATATAACATTTTTCCGATGATCTAACGTGTGCATCTACATGTGCATATCTACACATAGATTACACTAGAAAATAGAGATTAAGGTGCAATGCTTACCTGGTCCATTAAGGAAGTCTTTAATTTGCACAGTGATAAGAGGAGGTGGAATACCACTTTTAGCATCTACCTCTCCTGCTACTGTCTGCAACCAAATCTTGCAATAATCAAGAACTTCCGGTAAAGTCTTCCCAGGATCTACAGATGGTAATGAACACAGCCATTAATGATATTCCAGGAATATGACATATAACACAATGCTACCTAAAAATTTGAATAAAATGAAAAAGCTTAAAAGGTAACATAAAAAATATTCCTAATTTGACTGTCATACACGGCATTTATGCCTCCGGACAGATGCATGTGTATAAAGATGCGTGCATAGACAGGCACGAGGACAAAACTCTAATTTCATACAATGTAGGAAACCCACAAAAATATCAAATAAAATATAAGTAAAAGACATCAGTTACCACAAGATGTGTCTTGGCTTTACATGGCTTTAAATAACACGCACTTTTAGCTTTAATTATGGTGACACTTATGCAGTCTATACAAGAAAATCTCTGCTCATAATCTGCTACTTCTAATTATATTTTCATTGCCAGGTAGAGAAAATACTAATGGAAAGATAAATGATAAAGGCTAAAAAGCTAGAATGCTACCAGGTCTCAGGAATTACATAATCACATAATTACAATGTGGTAATACAATTCGCTTTGGAGTTTCACATAATAGCTAATAAGCAGTTACTTCTTGCATACCACCTTGAATTATACTCCTTTGATCAGTCTAGAATAGTACACTAAAATTAATTTCCTCCAAATACTATTCTTTTCTTCACTTTCTGCATATCACAAATGGCAAAACCAGTAGTGTAAAAAGGCTTTTTAATCTTTAGCAAATCATGACCTTCATAATAATAGTCCTCAATCCTCACAGGTCTTACATTCTACATAATCAATTATTCTTTATTATCCAGAATGTTATATTAAATACTGACTGTCTGCCTCATCCTTAACCATTTAAGGAGTTTTTTTGATATTATTCTCTCCCATTTTCAGTCAATTAAAAACTATTATAATTGCTTCATTTGAGTTTTACAGAATGAATTGCTTTCAAGAACAGTACTTACATACCCACTATTATAGTCAACATATGGTATCATGGCATAACAGTCATATGTGGACTGGGTATATAAAGTCAGCTTTGGAATTTGTATTTCTTGACCTTATCATGTGATTCATATAAAACTTGGCACATACGAACCCTTATGTGATTTCAAGAACCTACTGAAACCAATTGATCATGACTTCAGATCTATATGGAAAAGATCAAAAGTTAGCACATTCTTCTGGTTTTATTTGATCAATTTTCAAGCGATGACTGTACAGCAGTATTTGTACTGCATGGCATATACATTACAGCCTTTCTATCCCTTTATTCCCACTATACATTTATAAAGTCAGCTCTCAACGGTTATTTAAGAGCTGTCACTGCACACAGCAGATTTGTGTATTTTCCACATGAACGTCTACATTTTTATCGCTCTTGGCTCTTTCCTTTAATTACACTAACCAGAATGGTGCAACACACTCCCTCTTCTATAGTAACTGCTTTAGGGAATACCTTTTTTCCTATGTTTGGAGTCTGCCTAGTCTACTGAAAACAATAAACAAAAAATCTTTAATATCTTTTCCAAAATACAGTTTAGTAGTTGTTCTGAACAAGGACATTATCTCTAAGATCTCTACCATAATATCTTGTCTTGTGCTAGTATCTCATAATAAATGGTATGTTAGTGTTTTTCAGAATACAGAGTAATGCATTGTAAAAATTACTGAACATTGTGCAATGAACATCACTGAATCAGTTTCATTGATCTCTAAGTTATTGTCCCTTCAGAAGTATTAGTATAAACATGTAAGTGTATCAATATGGGGTAAAATGTTCCAATATGGCCATGCCTCCTTCCTGAAAGACATCAGCACACACTGTATATCGCAGTCTAGATCATCCACCAGCTTTTCAGAAAATCCAGCAAATTCAGTCAAACATTTATTTTGCACAATACGTTTACAGGTATTCCTGTTGTCCTAAGATGTGTTTATGTTATAAAATACTTAATAATTATTTCAAAGTAGTAGCTGTTTAAAGATGAAAATATCTCTGTTGTAAATAAAAATTACACAGCAGAAAATCCTTGCATGACATAATGCATTAGCTAAATAAACACTGCCCTCAGGGCACTGGGAACTGTAGCATATAAGTACAGAATCAAAAAGTAAAGAAGCTATGGGGGTCTCAGGAGATTATTTTGCTCTGTTGTGTTTCCAGGGAGAGCAGTACCATCAACTCTTCATCACCCCAGGCACGGCAGGACTGGAATACATGAATAATGAGAAGGACTCCAGAATTTACAGATTAGGAACACAATAGAAACCTCAAAGCACAAAATTCGCATGAGCCCAACAAAATATATTAATATGTATTATTATATATTACTAATATATGTATTATCTGGCACTGACCTTACTGATTTTAGGCTTTTTTTTTTTCCCCCCCTCTCAGTTCCCATGAAACTTCCTTACCTCGAATACTGGATTCAGTTTTAGGCCCCTCACTAAAAGAAAGACACTGAGTTGCTGAGTGTGTCCAAAGAAGAGCAAAGAAGCTGGTGAAGAGTCTAGAGCACAAATAATATGAGGAGTGGCTGAGGGACCTGAAGTTGTTTAGTCTAGAGAAAAGTAGGCTCAGGGAAGACCTTATTGCTTTCCACAACTACCTGAAAGGAGGTTCTAGTGAGGTGGGGCTTGATCTCTTCTTTCAAGTAACAAGACTAGAGGCTTCAAATTATGCCAGGGGACTTTCAGAACTGATATTAGGAAGAATTTCTTCACCAAGAGGGTTATCAGGCATTGGAACAGCCTACCCAGGGAAGTGGTGGAACCACTCTCTCTGGAAGTGTTCAAAGAACATGTTGATGTGGTGCCTGGCTACATGGTTTAGTGGTGAGCATGACAGCGTTGGGTGGACAGTTTGACTCTGTGATCTCAGAGGTCTTTTCCAACCATAATGATTACTTGAAAAAACTGTGTTATTCTAAAACAGAGCTAATTCTGGAAACAACATAGTTACATTGACACAATTTTGCATCAGAGGTAATAATCCCAAAAGGCCACACAAAGAACTATTTTAAGTGCTCCCAAGCCCACGGCATACGATTAATTTGGAACTTGGGTAACAGACTTGACCGTACATCCAAATATGCCAGATGTGGATAAATAAATCTCTTTTTACATAATGAGAAAAATCCAGAGATTTCAAAAACAACAGTGCTGCTGCATGCCTCAAAAACTTGAAGGTAGTTCCAAGTAGGAGCTATGAAATGTACCTGGGTAAGACAAACTAATTTACATCAAAGGTCAAAAGACCAAAATATGCATATCTTGATTAAAATACCTTCTAAGGTAGAAAACAGCATATGCATTTTCATAGGGTTAAGGATCAGGAAAAGAAGAAAACAGTATCAATCAATCAATCAATCCCACTGCCAAGGGAATAAGAATCGCCAGAGAAGCAACTGAATGAAAAAGAGAAAATTTAGGCTGTTAAGTGAAGAATTCCTGAAGGACTCTTCTCCCTCAAGGAAATGATGGGAATGTTTAGAACTACACTTGACAGAACACTATAAAATATACAATAGGGAACAATTATGCACCAGCAGGAAACTGGTCTGAATAATGTATTAAAATAGGTCATTTCCATTTCCATTTTCTATGATTTTCCCCAAAATAAACACTAAAATTTGCAGTTATTTGTATAAAGAAAATGCTGCAGAAAACCCAAGGGATGCATATATATAAGTGAAAGGAGAGGCTGGAATTACTCCACAGCAAGCCAAGAGAGGGAAAAGAAAGGCTTGAGAAGGGCAGTGAAGATGTCCAGAAATTCTGTTCCGTACACCATGTGAAAAATGGTAAGGCAGCTATCACAGATTGAGAACCAAGATCATAATTTAAAATCTGTAAGACTAAGAAGCTGAGGCCTTCAATACATCAATACTTCCACAATTTTCTCCCCCTACTCCTTTAAAAAAAAAAAAAAAAAAAAAAATCTGGCTATTTTTGAATCCACCCAAACATCCAAAGCCACTTTTAGTCTTGTTAAGGTCCAGGCCTCAGCTCCAAACTTCACAGTTTAGGAACTGTCTTCCTAAATCTACAATCTTCCAATTTCACCTTTATCTCATCATTCTTACATTAACAGCAGACAGCAAAAATCAAACTTCTGAAGAGAAAAGGGAGAAAGGGGAAAGGAGGGAAGCAGGGGAAATTTAACATCTTGAAAATTTTCAGCCTCTAAAATGTGGTTTCGTTCCAGTTTGTAGCTGGGAGTCAGGGCAGCTCAGGGGGCATAGCCTGTGGGAGGCTTTAATACGGGGGTTCAGTGACCCACAGCATCTTACCAGCCACTGAGCAGAGACAGGACAGGGCTACCAAGTGTGTGTGCAGGACAGCAATTTGGCCTGTTCAGCCAGAACTTTACCCAGATCAAAGGAGCAGTCAACACACTTTTATTTCAATGGGTGAATCATTTTTTTGGTCTGCAGTCAATTTTAAAAACCAGTACAATGCTGCAATCATCTCTGCATTTCAAACTTTGACGTGGAATGTTTGTTCTTGTTTTAAAAATGGTTTCCAATGGAATTTAAAGAATACAAGTGGGAAAACATTTCTACTAGCATACTCAAGTGCTGTATCAGGAAGTTAAAAAATGAGCACTTGCAGTAACCTGAGCAACGTACATCCCCAGGCCACCTTGTCTTTACAGATGGGGGCTGCATCCCCCATCCATGGATGCAGATATATTGGACAACAAATACACTTGGAGGGGAACAGGTGATACTCCAGAAGAACTCCCTCAATGCTATGCTAGGAAATAGCCTTAAATCCTCTCTGCCTCATAGGAAGCACAGGCTGACAGAGAGGCAGTGAATCAGACTTCCTGCCAGAGCCAGCCTGTGCTGTTCTCCAGGCATGCTGGGCTTTCCATTAGATCAGAGGTTACATGTGGTCTTAGCTACTGCATCTGCTCTTTGTGGACCCTGTGCCAACAAAGGTGTGGGTGTATTAAAAAGAAACAACCAACCAACCAAAAACCCCCCAAACCCCACAAAAACCCCAAACAATAAGAATAATTCTGGATGGCCTCACAATGTCTGTTTTTTGCAAAAGCTTCACTGATGGAAACTGAAGAAATTCCATGCATAACAGATACTTAGAGACATTTCTCTCTCCTAAAACAAGTATCTACCACAACCTCCTCTTTGAAAGTAAACAAACAAACAAATAGAAAAAAGATTCTTCAAGAATGCCCAGAGCACAATGCTCAGGAAATGAGGCAATTTTATATCTGGATTACATTACCTGAAACAAAGCAAATAAAGATTTAAAAAAATATTTATAAAAGTGGCTTATGAGATTACATTAAAAACAATTGCACCCATTTTTATTTAAGTGGAAATGGCCAATGGTCTGTTTGCAAAAACTAATGGTTAGCAGATGCCTTTTAGTTAAATGTTGGATGTGCACTGAATAATAAAAGGCTGTTTTATAGTATCTTTCAGGCTATTTATACAGAATCTTGTGAGTAAACTCAGGGAGCAACTAGTCTTTTTAATGGTCCTTATTAAGCAGTTAATATTTATTCCATTAACTTATTTACTTTGATTTGAAGTTCCTATACCTGGTAGTAGCATAATTGCAATCAAGCTGTGCAGTTACAAAAAATGATTTAAAATACAAATGAAGCAGTTTAGCACAACCATAATAAAACTGAGTGAACACTAATATCCTAGTAAGTCTCCTCCTCCTACAAACTGACTTGACAGTGGACTTGGTTGAAGAGGACTGAGGAAATTGAAAGCACAACCATCAGGTCTTTAGCTCCAAGACAGGCAAATGCTCCCACATACAGACACTGGCCTGATGCAAATACACTGCTACTAACTGCTAATTAACACACCAACACCACTCAACTTTTAAATAGCCTATTTCCTCCTATTTTATTGTTAAGGTCTTATTTCTTTAATGTTTCAGAAAGTAAGCAAAAAATAGCACAGGTAGTGATAGAGAAGTTCTTCAGATGAAGTTTGGTGTTTTGGCCACTGTACAACACTCTCAGGAAAAAGAGTGATAAGCTTAATGAACAAGATCCTGAATTTTAGGCTCTATGAACTTGAAATCTTATGAAAAAACCCAACAAAATCCTTATCTCAAATAAAATATATATGGCTTTGTAACAGTATTAGAAACTTCATTTCTACGTATGTTCAAAATAGTAAACCATCAGAAGGTAGTTAGCTTAACTTTGTCACCAGGTCAGATTAACTACTATTCTTTTTAAAATTTATGTTGGTGTAGTTTTACAGAATAATTTCCCTATTTTATTCAAATCTTTATAAAACAAACTCTTGCCAAACTATGCATTAGAAGCATTTCTAAATTTCAGAGTATTCTTTGTTGACTTATAGCTGAACAATATACTTCTTAGAAATGCCTGAATGGGAGGTGAAGGATGAAAAATGTAACTAGATTTAAACTATTACCAACTTTACCCTACAGGTTGTTTTGGAACTGACATCCAGCAAAATGCAAGACCTTCCTAATTTTGTAACAGAATTTGCATTTGCTTCTGCCTTGCAAGATTTAAGAGCTGCTTCAGAAGTTTTTCTTTTAGAAAAGCTGTAAGAAATTATAGCATAGTATTTCATAAGACTTGAACCTGCTGCTGTTGAACTAACGGCAGTCAAGTTTTTACAATTACACAACAAAACTGAATCAAAACAATTTTTCTAAATGCTTCAAAACAGTCCTAAAATACTCTTCTGTAACATACACTGTGTATACATAGACACAAATGGTGACACAAAATGGCAGAGATTTTACTAGTGTATTTTGGATCTAATCTCCATATTTCATATACAGCTTAACTATGGAAGCTTAACCATATTCAAAACTTATCTGGATGCGCTTCTGTGTGACCTGGTGTAGGGAATCCTGCTGTGGCAGGGGGGTTGGACTAGATGACCTTTCGGGGTCCCTTCCAATCCCTAACATTCTGTGATTCTGTGATATTAGTACAAGTAATGAGAAAACGCCCCCGTAGGAGTATAAATAAAACTTTGTTAACAAACATCATGTATTTTTCCCTTTGCTAAGGCAAGTCTCCATTTTTTAGGTTGTGATGAAATTTGGTATATTATGGGCCTGGCTGCTGTGTTGTTGCCTATCTCTATCATGTGATACAAAGAACACAATGCTTTCATCAGGCCTGCTTGCCTAGTCCCACTGTTGGGGTTTTTTTTTGTTTGGGGTTTTGGTATTTGTTGTTGTTGTTTTGTTTTGTTTTTTTTTAAAAAGGGAATATGCTCCATCTGTTCTTATAATCCAGTTAAAATATATCTTTCAGGTTTCACTTGTGTCCTCTTCCCCATCCTACCTTAGATACTGGAGAGACAGTTGTGTGCATACATACAGACACAAGAAGAGCAGTATTCTACAGAGTCTAACTGGAAATAACCTTGAGCAACATTCATTGTAATCAAACATCATTTATGCCCTCTTCCCACCATTCAGTCCTTGATATACAGAGAAATACAGGACTATAGTGCATACCTATTGTACAGAGGGAGACAAGCTAACATTTATTTCAAATAAACTTTGTATTCTTCATTTGGATGATATCTCTCTTTCAGACAAAACTGCCAGCAAATAGTCATAACGTCAAGAAAAATTGGCATGACAAAGGAAGTCAACAGTAGCAGTGCAGACAATGCCATGCCAAGATCCTGATGCTATATGATATACAATATGTATAGTGTGTATATATATACTTAAGCACATATCATAACACATATAATAGCTAATGGCTATTTGCCCTCAAATACATGTTAGAAATGAAAACCAGAAATTTCCAAAATAAACATGTTACTACGGTGATATGACAACATTAATCCTGAAGGATGCAATTACAAGCACAGTAGGTCTTCCTAAACAAGAAGCAATAAAAATTTTATACTAACTCTTTTGCTGTGTGAATTAGTGAGTGACAAAGTGCGGATTAGTTTTATTAACTTATTAATACACTTAGGACGGTGGTTTTAGGCACTAGAACTTCGGCACCTATCTCTCAAACTCTTTTGAATAGAGCCTTAATGCTTCAGTAGCAAGCACAGGATTGTGTCTGATACATGAGTAAGGTACTTATTACTGCCCACAAAGGCAGCAGAATAAAACTAGATAATGTCTGACTCCTGCCTCCACAACTTATTTTGTCAATATTTTCATTATTTTGTCAATTATAACCAGGAGTAAATGTGAAATGCTCTTACCTGTACACTTGTAGTCTGAGGCTACTCCTTTAAGACCAGCGTCAAACACTGATATTTCCACCTTTTGCTTTCTGTGGTGGCAGCTCATGAGCACAGAGGGCTGCGACACAATGAGGTAGAGAAACGGCTGTAGCTCTATGTCCCCAGTTCCCCTGCGACCAGGCTGCCGAACAATAGTTATACCCAGGGCTTGTCGAGCAGATGATCTTGTGGAGGCATGCAGACTTTCCAGTGACAGAAGACCTGGTTTTCTCCCAGTAGACAGGGGAACATTACTGTTCAGAAGATCATCTGCTGTGACGGAGGAAATGCACGGCTGACCGAGCTTCTTAGGATCATGGCTGCTACCTGAACCCACTTCTGGAAGGTTCAAGGAGCTTTTGCTTATCTTCTCATCATCTTTCTGATCTTGTACAGATTTTGATTTATGTAAGTAAGTGCATGAGTAAGTCATCAAGGAGATTCGACTTGCTGTAACAAAAATGTCAAAGGGAATGAAACTGAGATTCTTCACGATGGAAGACTGGCGGGAAGGACGGGCAATGCGGTGCTGACTGGTGCCACTGTGCTGCTCAATCTGAACGATTCTGATCTTGACACTGTCACTACCAATTCCGCTGTCCTGTGCTCCACTATAACGGGAAGAAGTCTCAAGTGTTCCTCCATCAGACACATCCATTTTTTTCTGCTCCTGTTTGGAAATCTGCAAAGGAAAATATTAACTTCTGATATCCATACCCCAGTATTTCCATTTCAGTGGCAGGAAACAATCACTATAAAAACATGTCAAAAAAAGAGAATTATAAAAAAATATCTGCCAAGTTAAATTTAACACAGTAATCCCTCATGAAAACAGAGCAGGTGTCTGTTCCAATGAAATGATGACTCACATCAGATGAGGTATCAAGAGAACATGTGAAGGAAAAAAACCCAAAAGGAGTAAGGATTTCTAGCCCTAAATATCTTTTTAAAATTTAAACTCTTTCTTTAAACTCTAAAGAATCTAAAAGAAATTTATCGCTTAGTATAAAACCACATCTCTGAAATAATACATCGTAAAAAAAAAAAAAAGCCTAGTCAGAATTTTTTCCACTTTTAAGCACTGATGCTCAAAAAGTCCTTTGGTACTAAAATACTTTAGTGTGATTAAATGAAACAGAATGCAATATTAATCTACTACAAAATCAGAGAAAGTTTAAATAGAAACTATAAGCTGAAATGTATAAATATTATGTTGCATAAAAAATACTTTTCTTAAGAGTCACGGAAATGACAGCTGCCTTTTACAAAACACCAAAGTTGAAAGAAACATCTCAGTTGAAAGACTGGCTCTGTGATGGGATATAAATTAACACTAAGGCACACCAAAGCTACATATGGTCCTGGCTGTCACATTCACCAAGTTCCACAGGAGAAATCACTGCATATAGAAGTATTTCAAAACAAAAACATAAACCACTGATAAACAAAAAATAGGAACATTTATTGTGTCACAGGAAATGCAAGAGCAAAACAAAAAGTTGTAAACCTGTGTTCAGGGACCACACAGTATCAGCTCAGGAGACAGTGATCCAAGACAAGGAAGTGTTTCAGGAAAAGACTGAATACTGCTTGTGAAGCAAGTAGAAATCCCACAAAGAGCTTGAGGGCAAGATACGGAGCAATATGCTATAATATTTGGAAAGAAAGCCTGCAGAAATTCAACAACAGTGATGATGATGATGCATGGCCAGCTTCTCAGATTCATTTAGAGCTCAGAGTCATGCATTCACCCTGTATAGCTTCCACAGCATAACACTTCCATCTGTGGTGTCCAGAAGAAGTGTTTCTGCTCTGCTTTGTACAAGAGCTAACATAAATGTCTAAATCTGACTTGAGCCCAAAATGTTGTTTTTGACAGCACTAGGAGAAGACTATGTTGAGAGAGCTCATAGACCCTGGCCACCTCCTGTTCCTCTTGAGTATGTGGACAATGTCTGGCCTCAACAACCTTCTGAGAGCAGGAGGTTCTATTTTTTTTTCTTCTTCTTTCATTTAAACCAATCTCCTATTAGTGTCATTACAACTCCCCACTCTTTTGTAGTGCCTGATTTGAATGCTCAGGTCCATATTCAGATTTGTAACTTTGCAAACCTCGATCATAGTCCCCCTCAGGCTTCTCCTCTCCAGACAGGAAAATCCCAGCCATTTTAGGCTTCTCACAAAGAAGCTGGTCCAGCACCTTTAATATTTAGCTTCCCTTATCTACTTCTGTAACTCTGCCATGCACTTCTTTGACTACTCTACACAGGATTCAAGAAGTGGGATCACTATGGTTTTATAAAGCTGTAAAAAGATGCCTTCTGTCTTGGTCTCAATCTCCATCCTGATGATGTCCAATATTTTGTTGAGGGTTTTTTTGGCTGCCACTGCACAATGACTCAATGATTTAATTTCTTTGTTCCAGAATCTATGTCAGTGGTTTCTTTTTATCTTCTACACCCCAGTAAATCTTTGAAAGCTAGAGCAAACTATACCTTAACTTCCTCTCGAAAAACATAATAACGAATAACAAGTACTTACAAAATTTATCTGCAACTTAATCATAGGAAAGAAGGGCAGTGAATTACTGAATTTCTTCAAACTTTGATCATTCTGCAGCAGTATCTGTAGGTCCTACATACTGCAGAAATTAGGTTCTGGGGGAGACAAAGAAAAGTAGGCTTTTTTAATGGTTACTTTATATTGTGCTTTATGAAACAAAAGGAGCAAACCCCTCTCATTTTCTTTAAAGGAATGAACATATTGGAAAAAAATATTAGAGGTAATCCTAAACCAGAACCATTAACTAGCTGAGATTTTCTTTGTAAAGTTTTTTGCCAACTCCAGTTACAATCTTTACAGATTCACTCATGTACATATTTTTCAAATAACCAATGAAATTCCCTGTGGCTGATTTCTATGGCAGACTCATATCACTGACCTGTAAATCTGATGCTACTTTTAACATAGCTTCTGTGAAAATAACTACAGACCATTTTAATCAATTACTACATTGTGAGCCAAGCAATCCTGATTCCTCCTGATATCCTAGCAAACTTACACTATTTACATCTCTGTCTCTCTGTCTGGTAAACTAAGTTCTTTGCCCATATTCTGCACTGATGGCACTTTCAAAAATGGTATAGATGCCTTTTTCACTCACACATTGAGGGCAAGCAGAAGAAAGAAAGGATGGAGCTGTGAAACACTTTTGCCGTATCATTTCATTGAAATGCTCCCTGAAACAAAGTAAAGGGCATATGCTCTAAACACAGCAATTTTTAATTGCTCCATAGCCATCATGAAAAAAATGAAAGAAAGATGAAAAATCTTTTTTGAAAGCATGGTTTTCTAGTGCATGGCAAGTACTACATGTCTCTTGTTCTCCTCCACACAGCGGAAATATCTACAGCTACCTGACATTTAAGTTATGCTTGGCTAGAGGGACTGAAAATACAAGGTCATCCACTAAATGATAAGTAGCTCTGTCTCCATACCCATTCAGACTATAGTTTCTCAGTGAAGACTACTGCAAGGGTGCTAATTGCTCCCAACTGCTCAGTTGCTATTATGTAGAAATTCCACTACAGAAACTTTACGGAGACCCCAAATTGGTTCACGCAGGTCACAGAACAGCAGTCAGATGGTAACTGTTGCTCAATACTAAGCAGTATGGAATATAAACCAGTGCCCGAAAGGTGAAAGACACCATATCCTATTACAGTCTTCCATGCCACCCAGTTCTACAATGAAACTTTGACATATGTATGCTGTTACCACATATATTATAAAGGTTGGAACAAGTGAGTAATGATTTGCAAGACAGCTTTATATAACACAACAGGGTATAAAATAAAGGTGGAGAAGTACAATTGGAACTTCTTGCATCAATGCCAGCTCAGTAAACAACAAGCCTTCCAACTAACTTTCACAGCTAACCTAAAAATATGCCTGGTAATGAACTTGGGAAGCATTTAGGTATTTCTCTTACCTCTAATGGGTAAGGAGAGGAGAGGGAATGACTCTCAGTATAACAACTCCAAACAATTTCTTTGCTTTATTATGGAATAAATGGGCCAATACTTTAAAGATGTCAAGAACAGCAGTATTAGCTTGCTGTTAGCAAATGTAACGGCAACATCTACCATTGGGCTGTATTATATCAGTTCTCTTACTCTTTACATAACCCATTTAAAATGAACAATAAAAGTTTTCTTTAATTAGCTACTGGTGTGCATTAACATGATCATGATTAAACCATAAAAACCAACCATACATTACTCTGGTCCCCTATCCCACGTGTTTTAAATTATTTTAGTTTAAAATGTACTTTGAGTCCCTTTTAAAAGTTCGACCTTCTGCTTTCAGAGAATTAAATGCATATTACTGTAGTGGAGAAGATAATGTTTCAGACCTCCAGGCATATATTAAATACACTGGCAGCACATTAGACAAAATGCTTTACTTATTAGATACTTCCTATTCTAAACAGTGTCATCAAAGGCTAAAAACAAAATCCATATAAAAGCTGCACAATGCTTCCACACAGAACCTGTGCCAAAATCCCTGTACTTTCCAACTAATGAGGAAAGGATGTGTACTCTTAACATATGAATGTAAGATTTTCCAAGCATTCACTTTAGGAAACAAGACTATTGATTCCACATGGCTTATGTTAAATGAAACTGTATTGGTAAAATAACCTTTAAGATATTTGGCATGATAACTATAATTAAACAGTATTCAAAGGAATAAAACAAAAGGGAATTTGGTTCCACAATGGCTAATTAAAATAAAATGAAAAAACACAGCATGTCATCTATCAAGATAAATTGTTATTGTTTAAGAACTATTTAAATACTGTTAAAATATACTTTTAGATAAAATCTGAAAGGACTGGAAAAATATTTGTGGCTTAAAAATGGATAGTTTGGAAAGGAAAAAAATAAAGGACGCTGAAATTTTATGCTGAGATAATAGCTTTAAAGCTTTGAGCATAACCAGATGGTACTTAAATCAGAGGAATTCTACAGTTTCACTGTCAGAATGAGTTGCAATATGGAAAGGTTTTCAATAGCTAGAAAAAAACATGCCAAGATGATAGTTTACTTCTTGGATCACTTGAGTTCATTTTCCCGTCCTTTCACAGTTACATATCCTATCAATACTAGACACCATAGAAAAGGTGTTGAAAGTTACGCTAGTACTCAGGGAACTGTGGCTAATTCCTCTTTTTCATGTGTTGATATAGGTAACTTTACTAGCTTAACCCCTCAAGTTCAATAGGGCATATGATGCATACATCTATCTACTGAAGAAGCGTGGAAATAGCACGTCCTGTAAAACACACACAGGTAAGTAAATCATAAAATCAAGGGTAAATAAATACACTTCCTTTTAAAAATTGGGAAGCAGTCCCATCTGAGGTCACTGCAATCTTAACCAGGTAACTCTTATTTAGTTTCCATTCCTGCTAGAAGTATTTAGATGGGAAAGACATGTCTTCAAAGTTTTCGCTCCATTAAGACTGGCAATAAAACCATCAAGGTAAACAGACAACCTAATACTTTAGACCAATAATTAACACATTTTCCAAATCAAAGAGAGGTGTTTAACAACGACTGGTAGCATATTTTCATCATATTTTCACTTTCTTAATCTCTCAAGAGTTTTCAACAATAACAAATGTAAGCATGTGCAAATTTCAGTATAAACTTTTCTAATAGTTTTATTTTCTTTTTTCTGATACTCTAGAGGATGACTCTAACTACTAGAATAACTGCAAGCAACATAATCTTTGGAAATGCAACTGCTCCAGATCAAAAGCATGTCCATCTGCATAATTTTTCCAGCTTCTCATATTAATTATGGTTATACAATGACACAACTGAAGTAAAATTTCTGGCCTTCTGCATAGCTGTTCCTTAACTCTGAACAAACGCATCAGCCAATCATGAGATCACTCTTCACATTACATAAATTAGGGAAAGAGTCACAAGTGTGAAACCACAGAATCAAAGTGCCAATCACAACTGCTCCATCACTGTGGCATGTGACCTAGCTTTATTTAGTTTGCCAAAGAGCAGTATGATTTTCAGGGAAATAAAAATCCTGGCTACCACACAAACTGAACTGCAGAAAAAGAAAAAATTCAACTTTTAAATTATTTTTTTCCTCTGTTATGCTGAAACTGGAATTATAAAGAACACACTGCATACATTCCAGCTTTTTTCTTAGTACTTCATCCCTCCATCAAAGAGTTTCCATCTGTTTAGAAATTTATTTGACATATCACTATATCTAAAGAATCTTTTTTTGTTAACCAAAGTTTGCTACATTGTTCTACTTAATACTTCAACTAAAACAGTTTTATTTTGTTTTGCATATGAGTTATATGATTGACTTTAGTTCTGACCATTATCAAAATTATTTTGTAAATTAACATTATTCTCACATGGAACACTTAATGAAAGACACATATCCAAGAATATTAGACTATTAAATTATGTCTTCCAGTCTAATAAAGTTTCTCTTTTAACTTTAAAATTAAAATTTCAGTCCTACAATTTAAGCTACACAGACTCTCTTTTACTTGTATTAATTCAGCTGCAGAAAGAGGTCTGTATAACATGAAGCCAAAGTTGTCTTCCTAAAAGGGAATGATCAAATCAAGCCAACAAGAGGCAATAAAAATATCAGGAAACGAGAGGTTGTGGAGTCTCCTTCTGTGGAGATATTCAAAACCCGTCTGGACGTGCTTCTGTGTGACCTGGTGTAGGGAATCCTGCTGTGGCAGGGGGGTTGGACTAGATGATCTTTCAAGGTCCCTTCCAACTCCTAATATTCTGTGATTCTGTTATTCTGTGAAATATATATTCACTGGGGAAAATGCCTTATTGCCAGAGACAATAAATTTTATGAAAAACAGGGAGATTTTTAAGAGCATGTTGATCAATTAGGTGCCCATCTCCCACTGAAAAAGTAAGAATTTGACAGATAATTTAATGATTCGAATCTCTCCTACTGTCTTTTGTCCTTACTTTGAATGGCAAATAATCAGCAAAAGGGTTGGATGTGTGGAGACCAGACTGTATATTCTATTTTGAAAGCAAAAAAGACATAAAAATTACTGCAAGAATAGAGACGAACTAATGTAAATGCAGACCAAAGTATCGCTGGATCTATCTGAACAAAAAATTCTTGACTTCCTAAATACTGTCTTAACTTACTGTTCTTCAGATAAATACAAGTTTCATAAAACTTGCAGGCAGAAACCCTACTCAGTAGAGCTAACATTTTCAGTTTTATGGATTCTGTATTTTCAATACTTTCCAATAATTTGAAGTAGTTCTCACTTGATTTTTGAGAATACTCTACTAATTCACTATTACTCCTGTGCTTTGATGGAGAAAGCTAAAATTAGTGGAAATCTTAACTTTGGAGGAATCAACAATGGACCTTTCAATCTTAACTCATTCAGTGAGTCACAAGTAATTTGGGGAGCAGGTACTGTCTCAGTGAAATTAAGAGTTGGAAACATTGCCTAGAAACATACACTGAGGAAAAAAATTGCTAATATGTAAGGTTATTAAGCAAACTCATTAAGCATAGCAGACACACCGAAGTTGCATATTATGTAAAAACAACCAAGAGCTTTACAATGTCTTCTCTCTAGGCAGGTACCGGTGGCCACTTATCTGCAGAAATAAGTTCAGAGTAACTGGAAATGGCTGCAAACCTGAATTCGATTCAGTAAATATTATTACTATCATGTGCACGACTCATATCATTGTCTTACAACAGCCTTAATCTATGAATTTACTGTTTGATATAGCAACCAGTAACTCAAGAGTGAAGCTAGCTGCAAAAATGTAAAACTGGAAGCATTGTTCTTCTCTTTAAACTCCTCCATGCTCATCAGAAACACTCTGCAATTTAAGCCAGTGTGACAACTACCTTTACTACCTAAATGGGACTACAACATATTGTTGCCTTACCACCAAGGAGTGAGGTGTCCTTTTGAGTAATCCTCATGTGCATTCGAAAGAACTCTGACCACAGACTGGATTTTTTTTTTTTTTCCAGTTTGAAACATTATAAGCATTAAACTCCCATATGACTACAGCTAATCCTGCTCAGCATACAACTGGTTGTAAATGGCCCAAGGATACTACTGCAGCTCAGACTCATGCAAATTCAATTCAGAAGAAACAGTGAGCATCATCTAACTCTGTCCAATACAATAACCTGGAACACTTGGACATCTCTGCCTCTGTTTGATTTTATATACATAGAAGGCAATTCTCTTTCATGTTTAAACTCACTACCAATAAAAGAAAATTAATTAATTCATATGAGTATTCTTACCACTTCTCAAACAATAAGAGAAGTTCTTGCATTTCTGCTAGAACTGGCAAATGAGTTTTTGAGAAAGTACACATATTTGTTTCCCGTCAAAATCTCTGGCATGAGTTACAAGATGTATCATTCTATGAGGCAGTCTCAGATGAAGCAGTATTACTCGAATCTGAAAACAGACTACAGTTGGCCAGAAAAAGTTCAAAAGTAGGAAGTCAGCTAATGTAATTAACAGGAGTACACTCTGAAAAATTGTCTCATTGTTTAAGAGACAAGGTAGCACTAAAGTGATATTCTGGCCTTAAAATCAGCATGAAAATAACCAGCGTATTTACCTCTAATTGACCACCCAGTCCATGTAAGCCACACAAGTGGCCAAACAGTGTCTACTGCTAGGTACTGATTAACAACTTTCCCCTATGGCAAAACCTGTTTTGGTATCTCACCATCCATTTCCTGATTTTCACAAAACAGATTAAAAAATTAATTAACATTGAGACTTCTACTCTGCTTTTTAATTTGGCTGAGAACACAAAATATCACATATTGTTTGAGGAAGACTGATACACAGAATGATCATATTAGCTTTTTTTTACTTCTAAAAATAGATAAAAATGCATGAAAAAGATGCTACTCATGAGGGAATGTCAGAAAAATGTGAAGATCCTTCCCAGAAAGAAAACAGGGAAGTTGAAAATCAAAACTGTTCACTGCCTACTGACTATAACTTCAATTAGGTCTTTGCTGGCTTCAGCAATCTTCCTCCTTTTATTTCTGAGCTTTCCCTTTAAGAAAAAACATATTATTTCACTTTAAAATGAAGAGAATTACAGAATCCATGTGTTTATAATTACTGTCAGGAATCAAGTTTTCCGCACTACCAAGCAGGTGATGTTCCATACAGGGAAGAAACTGTAACCAGTGCTGTCTAAAGGTAATGTTGCCACAGTGTCAAACTCTACAGTACACAAGCATTAGATTACTCAAAGGACAAGATTAGGCAAGATCAAAGAGTGGAGAACCCTCGTTGTGTGACCTAATACTCAAACTTTCGTCTCCTCACCAGATGATTAAGCAAATCATCCCTATGACACATTCAATGTCCACAGTGTGAGAAAGTCCAAGCACACGTTCTCTCACGTGTCTGTTTAGTGTGAGTTTGAGCCACTGTGTCGTCTTTGTTGATCTTGTCCTGCCTATACTTCAACAGCCTTCTTTAGGTTTTTTGCAAAACCATAATAGTTCTTACAGTTTCTGTTTTTATAATAATTTTCTGCAAATCTGTACAATGATTTCTTGCACATGTTCTATAATTTAAAAGTCTGAATTTTGGATCTATTTAATAACAATATTTTTATTATCTCTGTAATGAATAATTCAGATTTTTTGACTAATACATTAAATGATCTGAAATAGCAAGGTTTTAAATTAACTTTTCATACCATTTAGCTATTAAAAGCATACTATTTTGATAAGACAGTACAATAATATTTGACTTACTGATAATATAAATAATATTTACAAGCTACGTTACAAATATTGCTAGGTGGAGCATGTAATAGAGAGATTGGACAGAACATTTATGTGTTTTTAGACTATTCCACTAAGGGTAGTACAAGACAGATGAAACGTAATTCATAAAGCAGAGACAAGAAGGTCTGGCTCCAACAATCAAGTAATATAGGCTAAGGAAAAAAAAAGTGCACTTAAAAACTTGAACTTAAAACTCATGTAAAATTCACTCTATCCCATAAGGTTCCATCTTAGAACACTTAGAAAAATACCAAAAAATAATACCAAAAGAGAAAAGAAAAAACCCTCAATGATAAACAGATTGATTACTACTAATGAGAACAGAGAGGAAAAATTCTCTCTTCCCCTTCCAACCTCTCTCCCTTATTTTACAGTTTTCTTTCGCTGTTACACTTTATTCTTCCCAGAAAATAACAACAGTCCCTATCAGGTATTTTCCCATTAGCTATGTTCCAGCATGGCAGTTTCATTACACTTTAGGAAAGCAGGAAGTCTTTCAACACTACTGATATGAAGCTTTACAGTATGCTTATGAAAAACTTCTATTTTTCCTTTCCTTAAGAATACAAAATATCTTTTGACATTGAAGCAATATTCTTTTGAGTGTCAATGCAAGAAAGATTCAGAATTGTGCCTTTAATTCACAAACTTAACTGCAGACTATTGTTTTGAGTAAATTCCTCTCCAGGTACATTTTATGCGAAATCTTGATATGCATGAACATTATACCACCTTGATTTAAGTGGTCATATAAAATATTAAGGAAAATGTCAGAGAAATTGGTCCTGAATCATGCAGAGTGTTTAAACAGTTATGGAGTACCATTTCCCTTTTTTTCCACAAAGTTTGTGTGCTTGTGGACATCAAAAACTACCAGGAAAAAAGTTTACTTCTAGCATTTTTGCTAGAAGTACTTTGAATCTAGAATTTCAAATTTCATTCTATGATGGTAAGAATTCTTTACCTTGTAAGTTTAACATCTTATTGCTTATGTTGGTTGATCTTTCTGAACTACTAAGTCAGAATACTTAGTGAACAAACACTTAATTGTAACCATTTTTTTAGCTTTGTGTCTCAAAGACAGACCATAAACCCCACTTTTTTACTTTAGTGTTACATTTGCAGAATCTGAGCATGAAGATCTCTTCAATATAGCCTTTTTTTTTTGCAAGAATCAGTTCTGAACATTCATTTTTTCTAGCAATTCTAGGACAGCTTTGTTGTGACCTAGTCTAGGGAATTCTGCTCTGGCAGGGGGGTTGAACTAGATGATCTTTAGAGGTCCCTTCCAACCCCTGACGTGCTACGATTTTGTGACAGAAGCTAAAGATCACATATATTTACAGCAAAACAGATTTTCCTCTATTTCCTAGTTCTTCACTTTCCTTTTTCATATTCAAAGGACATTACTCTGATATGAAATGCTATTCATCCTTGCCAAAACTTCATGAGCTTTTAGGCTATGGAAGTGGTTTTCTTTACAAATTCACGTGGAGTGTACAAGGCCTAGTCTGAATTTAAAGCACACACAAGTGGCCAGGCTATATAGCAATGGAAACAGAAGACATCTCTTACTGCCAGTGACACAAATTAGAGCTACTCTAGAGATTTGGTTGTGGTGGACACTTTGGAACTACAACCTTCTGCAATCCTCCTCATTGAGAAAATGTTTCTCTGAAATATTTTGCTGTTGCCAAAGCCATAAAACAAAGACAGTGAGAAAAAACAGGCCTACTTTTAAGCTGACCTTTGCCAAGCTGCCTGAGAACCTCTGTGAAACTGCTTCAGATCTAAATAAAGCAAATTCTGTAGCTTTCTCCTCACCTTATTCCTTAGGGCTGTTACCTAAAACTTGATATTTTGTAACCTTATTAGAAGTTTTAGAATACCTCATGCTTTTAAATGTACAGCCATGAAAACAGAAAAAAAAAGAAGGAAGCTACATTTACTGATTACTCATGCAAAACTTCAGTCTACACACCTGAGGTAATGAGATCATTGCCAACAATCTTATTAATAAATTGAACATATTAACCAGCTGCAATTAACCAGTGCAAGCAGGCCAGAAAGCATCCCAAAGCACAGAATATCAAAGGTAGGGTACTACATGCTTAATGATCTGCTGTTCCCTGAAATGAAAATTTGAGGCTTTAGAACATGGGGCAACACTGAGCAGATATGCAATACCTAATCAGTAATTGTGCAAACTTCAAGAAATACAAAAGTCTCTGAGAAGTATTTTATTGGTTCACATTTCAATACCTACTGTTTCTGGGACATTACTGTTACCATACTCTAAGCTGGCTCTGCTTCCAGTCACTGCAAAAAGTTTCGCACACATGATGAAGAGAGCCTTTAAACCCTCAGGAAGCTATCTTCAGACAACATTACATTTTTATGTGCCAACACAGTTTCAGATACCAAGACTACCTAACTTTGTCTGATCTATAAAAAAAACAGAAACCAAGATTGTTTTGGCTTTCTAACCCTGATTACCTTGGACTTCAGGAATCAAAAGACAAAAGATAAACAGCTGCTTCAAAAGAAACTTGTAAATGAGGATGCCAACTTCTCAAAGTTTCAACACACTAAAAATACTTCCAATTACACAAGCTTTCCATAAGGATACTAATCAGTCAACACAACATCTGTGCAACATGTGCATCTAGCACTTCACACTTTGGCTGTCTGGCTTCTTAAGCAGTAGTATCTGGAACTTGTTTTATCAGTTTTCTGATTGTTCTATTTAAATGAAATACAAAAGGAAAACAAAGTTATGGTTGTTTTCAAAAAAATATACAGGGTTTTCTTTGGTCATTTTCCACAGAATTAATACATTGATAGCCTTGACTAAAGCTTAATTAAATTGTTCTGCACTTGAGAGCTTTCTCTGTTCAAGTACCATAGGCAAGAAAGACTGCTATAAACTGTATTGGCTATCATTCCTTCAAATTTTATGTGTGATACAATTGTAACAGCACTTTTGTACATATCTCCTGCTGATCATGTTCTTTATCTACAAGTGAGGTTATAGTAACAATAGAGAGTTGATGAGATTGCCATAAACAGAAATAAACTACAAGAGAACGTAAGAATGGTCCCACTGGGTAAGACCAAAGGTCATTCTAAACTCCTTTCTCTGACAGTAGCCATAAGAGGATGCTTAGGGAAAAAAGTACAAATAAAGCAAGCACAGAGAATACTTCTCCAGCAGACCTTTCCAGACTTCCTGAGCCAGCATATTATAGGGTATAATAACTTATCAGACCTGCTTTCTTAAATCTAATCTGTAGTGATGAGAGAATGACTTACATCTTCTGCAGATATTACTGCTATGTCTCTAATGTGATAAATCAGTACACAGTTTGATTCAACCAGGCTAGAAAGAAATCTCCTGCTACAGATGAGTTTTCTGTTTTCTTCCTTTTGGAGACCTCTCTGTTAACAATTAGTTTGCTGTAATTAGTGTGTTGCCTACTACTCACTGAAGCATTTGCCGATTATTTTTAGGTATCTGAGCAGACAGGAGCCATACTTCCCCAAGCTTTTCCCATTTTTTGGATGATTACATGTAACATTCTGCTCACTATGCAATATCCAATCTTTACATTAGTTAGACTTCAAAAATAATTTTTGTGCTAAAAGAACAGAATGCAAAAGTTGAACTGACTTTTGCTTCTTCTCCCCCTCCTCATCCCAGTATTAATATCATTTATTCAGGAAGCTGGTGGGTTGTCTTTGCAATTTATCAGAACATGGGGGTTAGCCTTATGGAACATGTCACATCTGCTGGTGGGGTTTACTCAAAGTGCTTGGCCAAAAGCCAGGTCTAGAAGCAAACTATCATCTGGCAGGCTGATGAACACTGCTGAGGCTAGTGCTTGAGTAGCCTAGACAGAGTGCTCAAAAGTAAAATACCCAGAAGCAGATATTAAAAAAGCAGAAAACATTAGCCAAGAAGTCACACCTTGAATTTCTGAAAGAAAACAAAGAGCTGCCCACAACAAGGTTCCCTCCTTTTTTCTCAACACTGCTGCCAGGGGAAGGACAGCTGGTGTCCATTGGCTATTGGCTGTGGCTGCAAATTATGCTTAAACTATATAGCAGTTATAAATAAAAATTCCAACCAGACGCTTCAGCTCCAGGTCATTTTTGTGTGACTGTTTCACCAGTACATCCAAGTCCATCTTTTACCAGCTCAATTGTTAAATACAGTTTCTCCTCAACTTTAAGGGGTTGATTTTTTTCATATGTTTTTGGGGAAGAAATAACTTTTTAAGCATCAAATTTGTGCAGGAACCACAGCATTCTAAAGGACAGCAACACATTGATACAATAACAGCAACTACATTGAAGAATTCTGGAAGCTTTGGTCATTGCTCGAGCAGAAATAAGAGAATACCAGATAGTGGTAGGGGAGGTCTCAGAGGGACCCAAAACAGGGACAATTTTTTGGTTTCTACTTACAGTGTGAGCAAACATCTCCATATTTGCATCAACTGATTCTGAGTGCTACATTCCGTACTGCAATTAAAAATTTATGAATAAAAAAATGACAGATTGAAAAGATGGTGAATTTGGCTACGCTTTCATCAAAAAACAGCTTATGCAGGTTTTTTATTAGTATATTAGCTGCCTAACTGAATTTCAGATTGTATGGGCTAGGTACAGATTTATAGCCTACTGAATCATGCATTTGGACTAACAAAAATTAAAGAAACAAGACAACATAACAAGACTAATAAGGTTGGAGGAGATAGGGAAAAATACTCATTTTTGGCCTCCTGCTGGTGTAAAGGCTTTAGATGACATCCTTTGGAAAATACTTCAGATCTTTAACTTGCCCTGAATTGTAAAGGCAAGCATCTTATGTTCAATAATGTAACTGTTTTCTCTCCTAAAGATATAATCCTCAGAGATGTTTTGTGAAGAAAAAGTAAGCATTTGAAAGTACTTTTTAAGTTCTTCATGGAAGATACAAACTAAAGGTGCTTTCCATTCATAATCTCCTCCAATGTAGACAGTTATTAGATAAGAACATTCTTTAGGATAAATTTAGGCAAAATTATTTTTGTGTAGAAATTTATATTTTCCAAAAGTCTAGCCTTACTTTGAAGCCTATGGAGGAGTACAAAAACTAGCTGGTAATGACCTCAATAGACATATTTGATTGAGGAATATAAGATTTACTCATCCAGTAAGATATGTTATTTATGCATGTCTACATGGGCATCAGCAGATCAAGATGAATGTTAGTTGGTATTTCATTTCTTTTTCAAAGAGGAGCTCTTGTATGCTAGTATGACACTTCTAAATGTTAGTATGACAAATAAATGCACTTGCCAAACTAAGAAAGTTCCTCTCTTCTTGAGAGCCCACCTGTTCTACCACTGATCAGCAGTAAAATGAGTTATGTATTTTGGAATGATTTTTACAAGAACACTGGAATTTTTTTTAAGAAATAGGAAATATGACCCTTTTATTAACATTGCACCTATAATCTTAGGTGTATCGCTGAAGGAAATCAAGACATTAACTGCACTTCACTGTTACATTTTTGTTTGTTTTCATTGCACTTTTTCTGCTCTCCATCTGCAGGTATTAGATCATCTTCTTGCAAGAATTTGGTGTATATTAATACTGAAAAAGTGAGTAATTATGAAAAAGCAGCAACACTCCTTGCCCCTCAGGTAATTTATCAAACGCCACATACGTGTCCCTACTCTAAACCTGTCAAGCAGATCAAAGCAATATTCTTTGCAATAATAGACTATACTTTATGAAGAAGTCAGTACAATAGGTCTACCGTACATCAAAGATGAATCTATAAAAGAGTATAAAGCTAGGGCTTATAATAAGTAAAAACACAGCACTGGAGACCTGGCAATGAAACTCTCTATAGAATATAAAAGCATTTAAAGAAAAAATTACCTGTAAGTACTTACTTTATTATTTTTGTCAATGCTAATCTTTAAAACATTGCCCTTTAAAACACCAAATATTTTCCATTTGGAAATCACACCTTTAAAGTTTAAACAAGGAGTCACTACTTTGATGATTATCTATATTTATGTGACCAAAGCATAAAACAGAGAACCACAATCTATTTGATTGAGAAAGTATAAAACTATTTAATCCTTCTATTTACCAAGAATTTCTTGTGAAATCAAGCTTCCTAACTAAGATTAATGATGTTTACAGCAGCTTAACAATCCTGAAGATTCACCTAGTCAAATTTTTTGGAAGAGAAAGAATTTTTTTCACATCTTAAATGCTGTTTTTCCCCCTATTTTTTCCCATTCTTCCCCTTCAATAGACATGAAAAACATTTCTCCAATGAGATTCAAAGCCAGTAAATATCCAGTGTGTTTTCTCTTTATTCTTTCAGCTTTAAAATATAGTTAGTTACTTCAAATATGGTTTCCAGACAAAAGGGAAAAGAGATAATACAGACTGTCACCTTGGCATTTGGGCACTAACAACAATTATTGAATTCACAAATTCATAGATTGTAATTTTTAAACAAGAAATAAGATGCACTTTTTTTTAGCTCACTCTACGGCCTCACTCCTCACTACAAGACAGACGTTGAGGCATTGGAGCATGTACAGAAAAGGGCAACATGGCTGGTGAAGGGTCTGGAGAACAAGTCTTATGAGGAGAGGCTGAGAGAATTTGGCTTGTTTAGTCTGGAGAAGAGGAGGCTCAGGGGAGACCTTATCTCTCTCTACAACTATCTGAAAGGATTTATAAAGAGAAGCTGTGAGAGCTAGGTTTGTTCAGATGGAAAAACAGAAGGCCAAGGACCGTGGTGAGGGATCACATTGCTCTTTAGAGTTACCAAAAGCTGGGTTATGGAGAAGATGGAAGTCAGACTGTCCTATGATTTCCTAATTCTATGAAGTCAGACTGTTCTTGGAGATGTACAGCGAAATGTTGAGAGACAATCTTTAAAAGTTGTATCAAGCAATCTTGGAATGCAGCCAATAAAAAGCTTTCTGAAATAATGTAGTAAATTGCTTTTAAGTTTGGAGAGTCCACATCAGTCATGCAGCACTTCTGCACAGCGCCAACTCAAAATTAAAATTGTTGGCACCCATTCAAATCTTCTGATTCTATCCATCCCACTGACAAAGGGAAAACAGTGCTCCACACATAATTTATTGAAGATATTCCCACATATACTTATTTAGAATGTTCATCTCCAAAAGAGGCCCTATGTCTGCAAAGTATCCATGAAAAAGAAAGATAACATTGAATTTCTTTTCTGCATCTTTCATGTTTCAACATGGTAATAAAACAATGCTCTTTACTTCTCTCTATCCTTGGGAAGGGATAAAGGAGCTGAGGGCGACGTGTTGCCTGTATTAGCAGATACAAACAGCTTCTGGGGTTTTGAGAGGGTGAGTAAAGAGGAATATAAGTAGTTTGGCTGCTCCAGAGAATTTCTCACTTCCACCCAGACTCATATGCATGCTGAATCTGTGACATTCAGGAAACGAAAAAGAAAAGTTTCTTCAGGTGTCCTATTAACTAGATACTTGGAAATGAATAGTTGGCTGTATCTTGCTTTTTAACTCTCTCCCTAACAGTTTTTCTTATTTGTGAAGATTTCTCCCTGGCTCCAACAGCCATTCCAGTGGAATTAGTGCCTTGTCACACATTAACTTCTACTGTCTTAAAGATGCTGTCAGTTTGACTAGATTCTTGGTTTAGAAGGCAAGAAATATGTATTTTTTCTTGGGGCAAAGACTACTTTTTTTTCCCCCCTATCATTTTTTCTGTATCAGCCCAAAAGTTTAGTACAAGTCTGTCACAATTAGTGACTGGCTTTTGATGCAAACTGAGGTATCAATTTTCAGAAATAAAGAAGAATGACAAATCCAAGAGATGGTTGCTGAACACAGTAAGACTCCAGAAAAAAAGGAGAGATTAATTGTTCAGAAGATGAAGGACCCTTCAAAATGTATCCATTACCATTCTTACTGAAAAGTATGACAATATCCAGAAGTGGATTGAATCTCTGGGACTTGAGTGAAGACAATGTGAGTAGTGGTTACCAGGCACAAAGAAAATCCTACAGTTTACTGGCTTTAGCAAAGCGCAGACTAGTATGTGAACTCATAGAAAGATGCCAAAGCTTCAATAAAAGGTAGTGAAATGCCAAACAACCTCAAAAACCTACTTCAAAACTTATTATCTTCATCGTTCTCAAAAGATCATTGTCCTTGTATATAAGATGTTGCATAATCACCCTAGTCTAACTGATTGAATAATATTCTTGTTAAAATAAGACTAATCCTCTTGTTAGAACAACGTTAGAATGCATTTTAAAGCTGACCAGACCAACAATAATACAACATTCACGTAAAAAATTTTGTCTAGATGATGCAAACAACTGATTAGAGCTATGATACTCTAAAAAAATACACCAAACAAAAAACCCCAACAACAAAACTACAAACCAGGGAAAAACCTACCTCAGCAGTGCTACTGGAAGGTTCCAGTCCAACCATATTGGCATGTACCAGCTGCTGAAGAAGCTGTACTTGAGCCACATTGAGGAAGAAATCTAGGTTTGTTGTCACATTCACCTCCAATGAATGACCACACACCAAAATTTCCTGTGGAGAAATTAAGGGAAAATACTAGATAACAGCTACTGGGGAAAAAATTTTCAGCTTCTTTATAACTGTACTGTGAGTCTCTCCTATAGTCAATGCTTCAACATTGTATAAAAAAGTGGTGTGTTTGCTTTGCTTTCAACAGCATTAACTATTAAGACAAATTTTGCAAGAAAAGCACCTCACGAGAGGTCTTGTTTCCATCTATTAGTAGTCTCAAAACAGTGCATTGTCAGATTTTGGTTTTTACTTCCTTGGCAATGACTCCAATTCTCCTTTCCTTCCAAGAAAAGGGCTTTTTTTTTAAAAAAAAACCAAAAACCCAACATAAATGTTGTTTGATTTATAATAAAACATGTATGGGAACACACTGATAACCAACCTAATAGATTTATCTTTGCTTGTAAACCATTGTTAACACTTTGATAAAGCTAGCTGGATGGGTGCTGGTTTATTGGCACTGGTTGGCCGCTGGTTTATTTCACCACAGTTGGCAATCAAGAAAGAGGTGAAAACCAGAACCAATGCAGAAGGTTTGTTAATGAAGTAGAAGTATTGCCCCTTCACAGGAGATGGTTGCACAATGTTCAAGCTCTTCATAATCTAAACTAGACTGCTCCCTTCATCAGGGATCATTATTCAGGAACAGATAATAAGAAGATATGTACAGAAAACACTGAAACTCTTGAATCTAAGCATTAGTACAGCTCAGAGATCTTTTTTTTTCATTGAATAACTCCTACACCTCCTAGTCACATCCTAAGCTTTCCGTTTTTTTTTTACATTAGTTTTCCATCTGCCCTTGTGATGACTCCTTGACACAAAATATGAAGCAGTCAATTTTTAATTTCTATACCCATTAGCTATTATTTTCCAACAATGTACACCTACCACACATTGCAATATACACCTACTATCCTTTATGTGGCTGTACCGGTTTTGCTCTTCCAAGTAGGTAGCTGTTATGAGAAACACTCCTTGTGAGCTGACAAAAAACTTTCTGACATTTCCCCTGCATAAAATATTTTAAATTCTTGAGTTACAAACTAATGCCAAAGTGAGCCAATATCTTTTGTCTGTAACATGCTTCACAGACTACCATTAACAAGCTGACTCACAGACTAGTAAAAGTGATTGTTAAATCTGGAGTACCTTGAAGTACCAACAGTAATGGTTGGGAAATGGATGCTTTGTGGCAATCTGTGGGCTTGAAAATTTGGCTAGAACAACTCTGCTCAACTTTCTTCTTATAGACACTGTATAGATTGCATTTTCAGGCTTCTTTATGAAAAGATTGTGAATACAATGCTTGGTAATGTTGCACTATAGCACCTCTTCTGAACACCTATGATAAATATTTTAAAAATACTGCTGGAAATCATTTATGGATTCCCATTTTCTGAATTGCAAACAGGCTTCTCTACCTTTGGACAGGCTGCCTTTTATATCCAGTGCTACACACAAATCCTTTCTGCAGCAGAGAAAGAACATGCCAGCTGATGAGTAAAACTTCCCCCCTCCCCTCCTCTCCCCCCACCAGTTGTCAATCTCTGTATTTTAAAACACACCTGGACACTTCAAATGAATGAGCAGTAAAATATTAAGATTATCCATATATTAAAAGTTATGCCATTTCTGTTCAAATTTTGTACCAACCTCTGGGTGTAAATTCTCTGCAGCATCAATTTTTGTAAAAATAATAGCAGGAGCTGCAGTGATTCGAACTGTGAAATCTGTTAAAATTGGAGTTAAAATTGCTCTCCTTTCCTGATGTCGCCTTATGCTAAAAAAAACCAAAAAACAAAAGAAGATAAAGAGAACAAAAAAGATGAAATTACATCATAAATTGTTGAGAGGCACAAACTTCTTCACATGCAGCATGTAGCACAAAACTGCTTCAACACCAGTTTGCTGTTTGGTTGCTACCTCAATTAGCATTAAATATCATTAGAAGTCATGTTAATTCCTGTCCTGAAATTGGACTTCTACTTTCATTTCATAGAAGAAGTATGTCTAAATCTTTGACTTTTCAACCCATCTTCACGTACGTAAGTTTGACATTTGACCTTACTTCTACTACTGTTCAACAAAATATACAAAATCAATTGAACAAAGATACAAACTTTATTATTAGCATTTTTTAAACTTCCCTGTGGATGTTTTTCACCTTATGAATAGTTGTCTCAAATGTTTAAATTCATGCATTGAAACTCTACAGCGAAAAAATTCTGTACACAGCAACACGACTGACATCAAATAAATCAAATCAAATACGTGAAAAATTAAACTAGCTAATCCCATGAAACTTTAGGGTTCTGCACATTAGATTTGCATTAACTACTGCCCAAGATGTTTAAAATGCCTTGAAATGGAGGGATGTCAACCTTCCACTGCTTCTGTCAGTGGTTGTTCTTAGTTGGTATCTTTTATCACTTATATCACTTGCTTACTAAGAATATTTGTGTCATTCAACTTGATAATTACAATTTGTTTTGGTTTTTTTTACATTACATTTGTTTTCCTGCTAGGTGTTTACTCCCCGCCCCCCCCCTCGTTTAACCAAATACTAAGCCTAGAGGCACAACTCTAGATGTTACAGATGGATCACTAATAGCTTATGACAACACATTCCAAATAGCCAGAATCTTCTGGGTCAGGTCAAACAAACTATTGCCATAAAACGCCATCTGAGAGCCTCTGATCAGGGAAAAAAATGTAATGAGATCAAGATGGTGTTCTGCCCCTGAAAGAGAATACAGTTCAAATTCCTGGGAGAATCCTTCCATCAGGACAGTTTTTTGATAACTCTCTTTACCTACTGTCATTTACAGAAATCCTAAATACCTGCATTTCATCAAGGAAAAATCTAAAAAAAAAAAATAATCAAAAAGTTACTGGTCTAAGATAAGTTTTCCTATGCTTACAAAATAGAAAATTATCAACTGTGGAACAACTTTAGCTAAAAACATACATTAATTATGCAAATATTTATCATACTGTAAAAGAAAATACCAGACTACATGGTCATATAGAAGAGAATACACCTACACAGAACTCTTCAGATATGTCTGTATGTCATCCCTGTAGTTATCCCTGTAATATCTTCAATCTTGCCACCTCCAGTAATGCAGACATGGCAGTAAGAATATCAGCATAAATCCCACAAGTGAGCCAGATACATGAAGTATGCAACTAGACGACTAGTTATTCCCATCAGCTAAAATTATCTATGTTAATGTCACTAAATATAGTTATATGATTATCTGTGCAGAAATCTCTAGACTGCATGTGGAATCTGTAATTAAATCTCTTGATTAAGAAAGTTATCGACATGTAGTCTAGTAAGGGTTCTAGTAATGGTTCTGAAACAATCTCAAACGCTGATGCTTTGTAGGCCAAGAGTTAAGCTGAAAAGAAATTCAACAGATATCATAATATGACTGTAACTCAGTCCACTTCAAAAAATTCAAAATCCATAGATGACCATTTACTGCTTAAACTATTCTGATTTTCATGTTTCAAATTCTACTAACAATTTGATTAAATGTCCTTAAAACATGCAGAAAGCATGACAATCCATAAGGGAATATAAGCTGTGAGATGTGAGTTTGCCTTAAAGATTTTAATTTATTTAGGGCAACACTATACAGACATTAGCAGCAGATGATACAGAGCACAGAGACCTAGTATCTACTGAGTACAATTCTAATAAATTTTTGCTTTTAATGACCTTCGGAAACACTATTGAGCAGGCTAGGCTGCACACTACCATTTGTAGTATGGAGTATGCTTAGGAGCAAGCCAATTAGTGAGCATGAGAAAAACACCATCTTACATTAAAAGTTTTAACGTTTTGGTCAGCTGTAGCTCTGCTGATCTTTAATGATGGTTTTTAAAGGCAGATTAGTCTAACTAGATGCCCAAGTTAGAAAGCAGATCCATTAGTGGTTAGCATACATCTTCAACTGAGAAAACGGTCTTAAGATTTTGCCAGTTCTACAAATGCTTCTCTCCCTTCATTTTAAATTTGAACCAGATGGCTTTCTACCCAATTCCTATTTCCCCTTCTCAATAGGAAGAGTAAAAAATGCCTTTGATTTTGAAGAAAATAAAAGAGTTTAGTAGAATAATTCTATGAAATTACGCACAGCCACATATTAGAAAACTTCCACTTGAAGTAGCACAAAAACGCTAGTAAGTATGATTTCAATACATGAAACAGAGTTGTAAAAGCAAGTTATTTGTTGAACCCCAAACCCACAATTGGCTCTCTTCAGTCACTGTTCAAAGTTTTTTTCAGTTCAAACATATTCCCACTTCTTACTTTTCATGTAATTCTAGATACTTGGTGCACTGCACCTTTAAGTAGTTTTTTGGTAATATAAATCAATAGCTTATTTATTTATTAATCATCCTTCCATGGTATCCCTGTACTGCTCTGCTTGCTACTTTCTGCATTTCCAGTTGGTGAATTTGAACCTCATCTAAATCAAATATTAACAAAATAACGTTAAGTACAAACAGAAGGCAAACAGCACAGCAAATAATGGAGAGGATATGAGCACAAAGGAACAAAGAAACAAATTCCACTTTTAATTATTATGTCTTCCACACTGCACCTAAGCGCACCGTTAACTTAACACAGGTGTATGCCACATGAGCTTATGAAAAAACTTGACTGTGAAGAGCATAATGATTGCACTATGTCTGCAGCACATTCATTCCAGGCTCATTTATGCATCTGTTACATATTTGTCTTGGAAAAAAAAAAAAAAAAAAAAAGAGAAAAACTAGTACTTTTTGAGATGTTAAAGCAGTTGATCATCTACACTTAAAAGTACAGCACATTTGAAAGACCATATGCTAACATAAAGCAATGAGGCAGCAAAGCAACTGTGATAAGGCCTGGAGGTGTCTTTTACTTAGTGCTGAATTTGGGCTGTATCTGCACAGTAACATGAACTCTGGTTATGGACCACAGATCCAGATTGTAAAAGCACAGAATGAAAATGTTCCCAGTCCTCAAAGGCTTACAATTTAAGTATAAGAAAAATCACACCTGCAAACAGAGAAGTAAAAGGGAAAAACTAACATCACCATACATAATGATATCCATCCAGTGGCAAACTGAAAGCTGTCTTTAAGAGTTTTCATATTACAGTATAATAGAAATGATTTTTTTTTTTTGAATAATTTGGAAGAAGATGTTGCAATAACCTTGTGAATGTTCACAGGAAATGCCTTTATAACACAGAGGTCAGCCTAGGAACGAGCGAGAAAGTGCTGCTTCTAAAATCAAATGTGGCAGCACTGGTAACTCATATGAGGTCTGATGAGCAGTCAACACAGATGTGTCAAAGTAAATGGAAGAAGACATGCAAGGGGAAATAGACAGACACAGGAGTCTGGAAGTACCTTCAGAGCAAAGATGTATCTAATATATGACAAAAATGTTGTGGGAAGAAGAGAGGAAAAAATACAAAGAACAGAATTTTGTAATCAAAGCAACAACATTTGATTACATCACATCAAATCATCAGTATTTGATTACATCCACTCAGAAGCACATCAAATTTATGAGGATGAAGGACTGCCAAAAAGATGATGCTGCACTAATTAAGAGGGTACGATGATGTGAGATTGGATAAGCTGTAAAAATGCACAAGAAAGACTATATTTTTTTCCACATAAGAAGGCCAAGATAATCACAACAAACAGAAAATACTGGCCAGGAAGAGCTAAATATAACCTAGATGTAAAACTTGGAAATGTGTAGTTTACTCTTAATTACAATTTTTTTCTTAATAATACCTTACTGAATCTAGAGTTTGAGACCCTATATACTTAGAAAATACGTAGGTTAGGGAGAAACTCATACTCAACACTTGAATGACAAGAAAGAGCTCATTTATGCCATGTAAGTTTACTATCTACAGAGATGAATCTTCACAAATAATTTTATGAATTGAAAAAGCAAAAACCCCAAGTATTATGGAATAGGTCACATCATCAAAAAGTGTTCTCTAGTAGCATGATGCACACAAACCCCAAAGATGTTATGTTGGTTTGCATGCTAACTTAGGAATGAGATTTCTCTTGCAGGTTTTTGTGTTGTTTTGTGTCTTGTGGGCTTTGTGGTGGTGGGAAAGGTGTGTCTGTTGCGATCTTGGAGGCCTTTTCCAACCCTAATGATTCTATGATATTGCATTTTATACCAAAAGATTCACAGGGTATGCCCCTACTTCTCTACAGACAGATCTACAGATCACTTTTTTTATGTCTTCCTTATTAGAACTTAGCAAGCTACCCTTCAACTTTCCAAAAGAGCATGAAATGAAACTATTCAAAGAAAAACTGCAGGAAACCTTTCTGAGGATCTTTGCAAAGCAAGAGTGGCATTTTGTTCAGTTTTGTACAACAGATTATTGGCTCCCTGATGTACTCAATGAGGGCCACAGAGAGCTGTTCCACATGGTGGTATGCCAAGGACAAAACTGTAATTCAGTATACTCATAGAATCACAGAATGTTAGGAGTTGGAAGGGACCTCGAAAGATCATCTAGTCCAACCCCCCTGCCACAGCAGCATTCCCTACACCAGATCACACAGAAGCGCATCCAGACGGGTTTTGAATACCTCCATAGAAGGAGACTCCACAACCTCTCTGGGCAGTCTGTGCCAGTGCTCTGGCACCTGAACTGGAAAAAAATTTCTATGTGTATTCACATGGAATCACCCATGCTTCAGCTTACAGCCATTGCCGCTTGTCTTGTTACTGGGCTTCACTGAGAAGAGCCTGACCCCATCCTCCTGACACACACCCTTCACATACTTAAAAGGATAGATGAGGTCACCCCTTAGTCTCCTCTTCTCCAAGCTAAAGAGACCCAGCTCCCTCAGCCATTCCTCATAAGGAAGATGTTCCACTCCCTTCATCATCTTTGTGGCTCTGCGCTGGACTTTTTCCAGCAGTTCCCTATCCTTCTTGAACTGAGGGGCCCAGAGTTGGATACAATATTCAGATGTGGCCTCACCAGGGTAGAGCAAAGGGGGAGAAGAACCTCTCTTGACCTACTAGCCACACCCCTTCTAATACATCCCAGAATCCCACTGGCCCTTCTGGCCACAAAAGCACACTGCTGGCTCATGGTCATCCTTCCACCTACCAGGACCCCCAGATTCCTTTCCCCTTCACTGCTCTCCAACAGGTCAGTCCCCAACCTATACTCATACATGGGGTTGGTCTTTCCCAGGTGCAAGACTCGACACTTGGCCTTATTGAATTTCATTCAATTTCTCCCTGCCCAACTCTTCAGCCTAAGTCTCGCTGAATGGCAACACAACCCTCCAGTGTGTCAGCCACTCCACCCAGTTTAGTGTCATCAGCAAACTGGCTGAGAGTGCACTCTGCTCCCTCATCCAGGTCATCAATGAATAGATTGGAAAGTACTGGTCCCATATTGCCACATTATTCATTACCACACAGAGAAGTAATGCTTTTAAGCTCCTTCTCCCCCACCCTTTTATTCAGGCTGCAGGAAGCAGAAGCTGCTGCTGGGAGCTGTAGGACTGCACAGAGATGGGGGCAAGGCCTCAAGAGAGGATATATTTATTTCCTTCAGAGTTGTTGTTCTTTCCACTGAGAGGAGGTGATCTGCAAGCTGAAAAAGCAGTTTTCAATCAAGAAAACGTCTTTTGGTTAAGTATTCCCAGTTCCCCACATGCTGTTTGGTAAAGGGAATAAATGTGGACAGGTTTCATTTGTATACAACCCTATTAGAGCTGTCTGACTGCTTCCACTATTCTTTTTATATATTACACCATTAGGGAGCTTTTCATAACATCTACAGTGAAGTATAAACATTTCATAATGGAAAGACTTATGATCCCTAATTCTCAGTACAATACACCATTTGGGCATTTTTTTTCTGAGACAGCATCCACCCTCCCAGAGTGCTCCAGCTCCCCTATCTTTCCTGAGGTGACCTGCGGAGGCACAGGAAGCATCAAACTAGCACTTTACAATAGCCACACTTGAAGAATTTTACTCTAAACATCTTGAAATAGTCAATACTTAATCTCAAAGCAAGACTGCTTGCTTTCCAAAGCTTTCCAAATTACTATGTAGAAGTTTAAAACAAACCCCAAACCCATGAGATATTAAGTACTAGAAATATGGAACTCCAGAAAACACAGTGGGAAAATCTGAAGGATTTACTTTCAATGTAAAGATTGTTAAAGCATTTAAATGATAAATTATGTCAAAGCTTTCAAGTATTTGTTTGTATGATATCCACAGGTCTTATACTTTGAGTGATTTGGTTTTCATGCAAATTTGTACAAGACCAAATTTCAACCCAGCAGACTAAATTACAACAGACTATTTCAGAATTTTTACAACTTTGATTTGTTTTAAAAAATACAGTAATGCTTTTAGAAATGGGAATGGAGAATGAATGGCTGGTATCTGTGCTGAAGTCTTCTGTAAAGTAACTGTACAAAACACTTGGATATAGATTAGATTCTTTCTATATTGCACCACACAGCACCCAGTAATTAACGACTGAGGGAAATGGACCTCAAAAACGAATCTTAAAATACTGCAAGTCTAATAAACCATAATAAGAGGTCTAAACCATAAGTAAAACCAAACAGAAGTATATTAAAATCAAACAAAGAAATTAACTCTAAAATAACTTGTAAGAATCATTCATTATGTTCCAGGTTAAACATGTCTAAGAAATGTAAAAATTTAAAAAGAAAACAGTATCACAAATAGGTCAAAGAATAAAGCTTCTGTGGTAGCTGCAAGAAATCTTAAGATAAACATCACTCTGAAAACACTAAGCGCCATGTAAAACACCATGCAGTCCTCTTGGTGCATGCTGGAAAGATCTCGGTGGATGGCAGAGTTCAATGTCAATTCTGCCAGTTCTCACCACACCACTTCCACAGATCATAAAATAAACCCAGATGCAACAAAACTTACTGCCAAGTAAAAGCAAAAACGAGAACATCCTGAAAAGGAACCGTAGTAAATGTGTAAAATTTTAAGCAAAAAGGATAAGAACACACTCACACCAACTTTCTCCTTAAACAAATTCAAGCTGGAAATAAAACGCCATATTGCGTTTTAGAAAGGAAAAGCTAATGTATTTACTTACAACTGATCCAAATTAAAACCAAAGTAGAAGATTAATTGCAAAGCAATTTCAATACAAACACACTTATTTGTCAAGTATATACTAACAAAACATAGAAGTCTTCTGAGGAAAAGTAGAATGTTCAAGCAGTTATTTATTTAAAAAAAAAAAAAAGAAAAGAGCAATGAGAGAAGTCAGATTATCTGCAAGAGCTGTTCCCCTTAGCTTAAAAGCTTTTTAGGAATCCCACCAAATTTCCTATACAAATCTATAAGCATAAAGGTCAGACCAAAGTGTGCTGGCAATATGATTTCAGTCACCAATGGGAAGGAAAAGAAAAGCCAACTCCTCAGTAGCTTGGTTTTGCTACGTTAGCTTAACTTGAAAATTGGCCAGAAGTCCTTTAAAGATCAATGTCATCTTATCTTTCAAGAAATGCCAGTGGATGTTGTTTTGTGAGAAAGAACTTCACAGGCAACTTGCTTACCATCAAGGCTCAACTGGAAGGTCATATACTTTTTTTCAAGGGTATGAATTTAAGAGAGTATTTTTTCAAGGGTATGAATTCCATTGCCCATGGAATTATATTATTAAAAAAAACCTAAAAGAAACAAAAGAATCAAGTGATCTTAAAACTGAAGAACACATACTATTACTGTATTTAAATATTTATCTGTACTCCTGCCACTCTTGTGGTTTTATCATTACTTTGGTAAATCTGCTTTCCTTGCCCTCTATTTTTCAGTGATAAACTGGAATTTATTCTTGATCACATCTTTTTTCCTGCATGCTCTCCTTCAGAGTGACCTTATTTGTTCTCTTGGTTTTTTATCAAGCCATCACTTCCAAAGCCTCAGATTGTGCAGCTTATTTTGCTACAGCTTGTCTCACTTTCAGAAAAAGTCTGAGAGCCCACTCATCTCCCCTCTTCCTTGAAAATTAAACCAGCAATAGTTCAATTTTTCTCCTCCCTTATTATTCTGCCTGTTTTTCTATACCACTTTTAGGAACTCATCCCTCAATTCAGATAGGAATCTTGTCTTAGGAACACTAAAATTATGCACTTATTTAACAAAATTCAGATTGGTTTTGTATGAATTAGATATAAAGGAATTTTAAATTAAAATAAATTAATAAATGCATGGACAAACAAGAATCTTATAGCAGAAATGATTCTAAATCCACTAAATGATTTTTGAAAGCTTGTTGTTGGCCATCAGACCTTACTCCTGTCAGTTTGAAGAAGAGACTTCTGACTGCTACAGTATGTAAGAATACAGTTTTAAATAACCTGTATGAATTTAAGTATAAAAGAAATAAAAAAAAAATTTTAATTTTCACAAACTGCCAACCAAAAACCCCATTTTATATTTGAAAACTTTAAAAAATACCACACATGTGAAAGCATGCTTGATCTTTCAACACTGTTTAACTAGAGGGTGAGGCTTTGTATGTGCATATCATACAATACCAATAAGGGAGACTCAACAGAAATATCTTATTCTCAAAATTCAACAGTTTGGAACCACTAAGAAATGTTCTACTTTATCCTCCTCTACCTTGGAAATGCCTACGCTGGTTTTACTTAAGATTTGTAAAAATAAAAACAACAAAAGGTTTTCCCTAAGAGAAAAAAAAATAAAAAGGAACCCCAAACCCTCCCCCATTGCTTGTAGATTGAGAAGCTGAAGTCTCAGCCCTGGAGTTATTTTTGTAGACATACAGCAAGGCACTTAGAAAGTAGCTTATAATGGAAACAAAAAGGCACACAGTAAGTAGACAGTAACTATAGTGTAGCAATAACAGTAATATGCATTTCAAATGTATAATCCAAAACTTCATGGAAATGTGCTTGTAATGAAAAGCAAAAATAATACAGAATTATTTGATTCAGATGTACTGTGAATGATACCTACAGTGTTTGTGGTATGGAATTCTAGAAAAGAGTAAGTTAAAAAAACCCCCTTCCTACCTACTGGCCATGTTCCATTCAAGTGCTGGATTTTGAGAATTTCTTTCACTCTCTTTCAAAACCCCTCCTGTTCCATTTTCCTTCTCTGGTTTCAACTGACTCCAATGAGCAGTTCCAATGTTTATAGATTGAAGATCTATTTGGTATTGTCTGTCTTCAACCTCTGATCCAGGGTCTCGAAGTATTCCTAGATTCAGTGCCCTCCTGTAATGCCAAAGAAAATAGGTAGAAAGAAAAAAAAAATCAGCAACAAAGGTCAAAAGCAGACCAGATATTCATTAAGGTAGAAAATTAAGGTATCAATTCTGCCATTCTCAATTACATCTAAGTATTATACTAAATCCAGATCTTGTGAATTATCCAGCTGCCCCTTTCCTATGGAATGCAATGGGAGATATGCAAATAAACACATTCCAAAATTTAGCCAGATCTAAAGTTGATACAAGATCAATCTGTTGACTTTACTGCACTTTCAGTCAGGTCCTTATGGGGAAGCAGGACTTATACATGCCTACTGAACAGATAAAGGTTGTCACATACAAGTCCTCAAAAGAACAGGCACATTATCACTATTATGACAACATCATTGTGAGACAATTGTTCCACTGTTCAAATTTATGCAAGACTAAAAATAAAAAAGACCATTCCAAGATGATGGAAAAATGATATTAATATGGAATTTCAGTACAGTGCTTCGTTAATAAAATTCTTCCTATAAGTGAGAAAAAAGCATTTTGGAGTGATCCACATTTCTTGTGGATTCTGCTAAACTCTACCACATTAGATGTTACAAAATATTTAAATCTTGAGCTTCAACTTCAACAAAACACTCAGGAGCTATTGGATGAATGGAGGCTCCTGAAATCATGTGGTTTTAACAGAGACCAGTATCAGAAGAGTCTCCTAATATGCATTGGTAAATCGTCCAAAAAAAATATCTTGCCCCTTCTTCACTAGGAACTATACAGCTTTATGTGCAATGCTCATAAAATATAGTAATAAAAATGTACGACTTAATTTAACTCTGTTTTTCAGAACAAGCCAATAAGGGGAGCAAGGGGATCTTAAATGTTTTGGCTTTGAATCTATGATCATGCCAAACTGTAGTCTATTTTTATTGATTTCATACATTTGAGGTGAAGCTTAAGCTTCTTATTTGCATATGCCATCCAATCTACTGTTCCATTCTAGATTGCTGTTTCATGCCAGCGGCATTGTTTAGTATGTAACTGATGTCTCCACTGAGAACTTAATCCTTCAATTTGTTCCTTTGTTGATGCTAACAATCTAAAAATAAATCGGGATTAAAACAGCATCTCTCAAACTGTGACGCATGCACTGCTTGCCATGCGTAAGTACAAGGTATGCAATCTATAGGTATGCAACCTATTTCAAAGTGCAATCCCAACACCACTCAAATCCAAACAGTTGAAACTGCTAATCCCATTGCCATTGTCACCAATGGAGTATGCTAGCAATTAAGGAAATCAAGTAATTAATTGTATCTACCCACAAAGGCATGTGAATGGCAGGACCGCTGTTTTGATAGAGTCATTCCTGGTGCAGCAGTATGATGGCATTGTTCAGTAGCCCTAGAGCTATCTTAAATGCTTAGCAGAAATACACTGAAAAACTGTTATGTCAGTAGTGGCATTTCAAAATTAAATGTGGTTTCTTAAAACTGAAGAATGTGTTAAGTCAACTTCCCACATACAGAGATCTAACCACAACAACTGTGTCTTTTATTATTCTTTCTAGGCATTATTTCATCATCATGAATGCAGTTCTCTTGGTTTTTGTTTTTAACCCACCACATGTCTATTTACATACTTTGTCTAATGCAAGCACATATTGGAATATATGTTTTATGAAATATTATTGAAAATAAAGCACCAAATATATTTCATGAAATCTATTTAAATATATAAAATAGTGAATACATTACTAATTTCTGCTGCATAGACAATTGTTCTCTCCTGTACTTCACAGTAAATAATAGATTTTATTTGTTCTACTATGAGCAGCTTGAAACCTGCATTAAGTTGCACCTAGCACTATATTCCTTAGGCTCATTCAGCACAACCACGACCTTGTGAACAGAATTCCCAGAGCAAACTGCGGCTGTATGGCCTTTCTGAAACTCTCCATTGTGACAACGGCTTTCTTCCCCTCATAAATGTACTTATTTAAATATAAAACCCAGGAAATCATTGTTTGGCACTCATTTTTAGGTGCACCAAAATACAGAGATACGATTCAGACACAAGGTACTAGCGCACTGCATTGCTGGTATAAGATTGGTCATTAGGTATTTCTTCATTTGACCCAATTAATTTTGTAAAATCTCAAGAATTGGATAATGTTTATACTGCTTGGGTTATCACAGCCTAATACTTTCACAGTGATATAAAAACTGCATTTTCTTTCTGTTCCTACTATTAATAATCTCCTATGCATAATACAAAATTCTTCCTCTGATCCTTCAGACACCCTTTGAAATCCAAGCTAACAAACTGTGTTTCTATAAATTACCTATTTAAAGAAACACATTTTACACATACATGTAAAATACAAGGTTTTCTTCTTATTGCCTTGATATTTCAACTGAACTGACTACCACTTTCACAAAGTACATCCTGCTAGTTGTACATAAGGATAAAAATACACTCTTTTCCCAAATAAATTATATGCATACAGGAATTTTATAAGCACTCATTTTTGGTTTTCTAAGTATGCTTTTCTAACTGTTTTCCTAAGTATGTCCCCAGTTTATTAGCTCTATACTTCCTAGAAGGATGGGAATAAGTTAACCCGCAGTAGAATTGGCCTAATCTTAAGCATACATGCTATGAATGAATTCTGCATCCTTTTTGATTCAGCAGCTTTTGAAAACCTTGTAGCAAATACAATCAGGGAAACAGAGTAAGTCAAATTCATGACTTCTCTACCACTAGGACAAATGCTGTTTTACCAGCTGAAATATACCGTAGAGGTTATGATTTTAATTGTTTCCCCCTTCTGAAAACAACTTCACTATTCCATCTAAATGTTTCAGCAGGTGGTGTAGGATGCAACAGTTGGTCAATAATACAGTGAGATAAGTAACCAAAGAGACCATAAGCATGTAACAGGAAACAAAGGTTTAATGTTTTTCTTTTTAAAATTGATTTAATCTGCACCAGACTTTTTGTATGTTTATATAAGACACAGCTCATGCTGAACCTGTTACTACATGATGCTGAACTGGCATAATTCTTAGACACACTGTAAAGAAGTTAAATCTATTTACTTATAGCTCATCTGAGATCTACAAAAAGCTAAACAAGCTAGGAAAATGGCATTTAAAAACTATACATTATGTAATGATGAAGAAATCTGATAGACTGCTTTAAGAATGCAAATATAAAAATACGTACCAAAATTGAGTACTGAAGTTTTTTAATGAATATACTGCTATGTATACTATTTATGTAACTACTTACATATTTTTATTTTGAAACCCAGTACATATTCATAGAAAAAAGTAACAATATCCTCTCAGGCCCATTAATTACAGCAGCTGAGCTAGGTGGGTGCTACTGTAATTCCATTTGCTATCCATTTAGGAAGGTCAGATTTTAGTGAACTGGACCACACTAAGATCAGGACTGGTAGCAGCGCATTGATCTTATAAAAGCTCTGAAACACATGAAAGGAATTACAGTAGATCACCCATAAAACATTTTGGCCCCGTGCTCCTCCCTTTAGTCTTATGGGCAGGAAATGCTCTTCTTAACCTGTGAGGTGACCAGACATTTAAAAGTAGCCCTTGTTCCAAAGACTCTGGTACAGTAATTGCCTACGCAGAACCTTAAAGACTTCTGCAGTGCAGTTATCTTCTAGGATTTTATCTGGAACACAGATAATAATGATCCTATGACAATAAGGTATCGTATGGTAAACTACAAACTAACTTCAGTCTCTCAAAAAAGAAGTGTAAAATGAAACAAAGCTGAAGTTCACAGCTGTGCATTTAGATGTCATCTGTTTAATTACTTTTGTAATTTTATTGTTTAAATTCCTCAGCAAAAATAACAGCATGAGCAAGTCTGAACTTTCAAAGATCAGTTTTTCATTTTTATGCTGTTTAATGTTTAGACAGTTTGAGGGATCTCAATGTAGTTTTGAAGCACTCACCAAAATTCAGGAAGCACAGTATAAATATACAGTTGACAGACTGTATAAATGATAAGTATGCACAATTCCAAAGGAAGGTCTGTATGATATTTTTGGATGTCAAATTTTCTAGAAAAAACAAGTGTAATAGAGTTTCTTTAAACAGAGTCAGTGAGGAGAGAGCTTGAAGAGCTTAACTGGGTGGAGTGGCAGTCTGGGGTGGGTGTTAACAAAAAAGCCAAAACATAACACAACCCAAAGACTTTTATGCTTTTGTTTCATCGTAGCAATAATTTTAGCTCAAAACTTCAGGCTGTTTGGCAGTAAAAGGATCTTTAATTTTGATTTTTCACATATTTCATGTGCATTTGGTTTACCACATAACTAAGGTAAATAACTGTGATTTCCCCATTGCTTTCATTCTGTATTTTACTTTGTTTTAGTTGATTCACCCAGGTTAGTGGTACAATACCTCAGTCTTTTCAGATGGTCTACGAATTCACCTGGAAATAGCGAGGTTGAGTTTCACTGAATGCAATTTTTATATTTGATGCATGGCATGTCTTTAAATGGTGTGGTACAAGCTGGTACAACAGTACAAACTAGAAGACATACTGTCCACAGTGTGTTTGATAAACTGACACAAGACAGGATTTCTTTTCACTCGTTGTCAGTACATCAAACTCATACCTGGACATCAATCAAATTCTATACAACGTCATACACAACATTAGAAATAAACTTTATTTTTCCTGTATATTAAATAATGTGTACTAATGCAGATTATGAAACTGTAGCCAGTTAAAAAACGCTACTGTGTTGAAACCAGACTGGTTCTTACTTCTTCGTTCTGAAATTAAGTAAATATATATTGTATAATCCTAATATTTAGATTTATCTAGATTTATGAGCATCAGAAGTAAGATTCAAGTTGCCTCAGGAATATAGCAGGACAGAATGGATAAAAAAGATGGCCCTTTAATCCTGAACACAGGGGCTAGCTCAGACTGTTGAAATGGTCCTTTTGCAGCAGAATGTGAAAAACTGAGATGTCAATACAAGTAAAAGGAAGTAAAAATCACCTAAGCATTGCAAAAAAGCAAGTGACTGTTTGATTAAACACTTATAAATTTCCTGTTGAAAACAATTAGCCCCCTCCAGAAATCTAGATTTGCCTGAATGTTGAATTTTTTTATGACAAAACAATATTTTCACAGACATTCATTCTTTTCCTGCTTTCCTTCTCGTTTAGGCTCCAACTCAGCTAGTTTCTCAATATACTGATGTGTATTTAAATGTCAGTTTTCTTTGGTAATTGCCACAGTGTCCTCTTCAGACATAATGCATGTCTGCATAATAATGGCATGTACTGTATTGTATTTTCAGGCAAGGAATTTAGTGTACTCCCATTCTTCCCAGTCCTTACTATTTTTTTTAAAGGTACTCTATCTCCTTACAATTAATTTTCCTGAAAGTGTATCTTGAATACATTTGATGCAAAGAGTCATAGGTCATTGTGAATGGGATTACATCAGGCTGGAGCCCCGTCACTAGTGGGGTTCCACATGGCTCCATCCTTGGCCCAGTACTCTTCAACAACTTCGTAAATGACCTGGACACAGGGCTTGAGGGGATAGTTAGCAAAGCTGCAGGTGACACAAAGTTGGGAGAAGCTGTTCACTCCCTCGAGGGTAGTGAGGCCCTGCAGAGGGACCTTGACAAATTAGAGCACTGGGCAATCACCAACCTCATGCTGCATGAGGTTTAGCAAGGACACTACACAGATACACACACACACACACAAACAAATGCCCAGCTCACTACACCATGCATCTAGGAAACAGGAAACTCTATAATCGCTAGTTATTTTGGGTCCAACTTATTAAGTATAGTTGCTTAACTTTTTATGAGTTACGTGTGAAGAATACACTATGTAGATTTTTTAAATTATTTTCAGAAAGTAACTTCCACATCACTTGTATTTACATAATATATCAGGTACTTTTTCATTATGCCAAGAATATGGAAAAGCAACCATTGCAAGCTGTCTGAAGAATAAAGTGTATTGAGAGTCTGAGCTAACACATACCAAAGAACTGCATTTCTCTGAATTGTTCTTGAATAAATTCTTGAATATGAACAAACACAGGTATATATACATCCAATGTTAAACTGGGAATCAGAAAAATTTCAGATTTGCTTTGCAGCTGGATTTGCTAATCTGCAAGTTGTTTCCTGTTCCTTGAAAAGATGTCACATACAAAGATTAAATAATACTATTCAATAGATAAATAACTTTGGTTATCAGGAAGAGTTCACATCCTATCCTGCAAGTACAGGGTATACCCTGTTCCTATCCAGCAAATACAGGATATATCTATGTATCCTATGTTCTATTTGTATTGCCTCCACACCTGTTTATTTTTTTTATTGCTGGAAAACACATGCAATTGTGCCAGAAAAATGGAGTATCTGTGATTTATGCCAATCACTGACATTGAACTCAATGCAGATGCCTAATATTGTCTCCATATTTTATGACTCTCAACATGCACTTGTGTTAGCCATTAACATACCAGTGTTGGCTATTGCCTTCTGACAGAAAAAAACCCAAACTGTAACAACCAAAAGCATCAGAGTGTATGAAAAACGTTTTGAGAGGCTAAAGAATACTACATTCATCTTTGTGTCTTACAACTAATTTATATCTTTAAGAGGAAAAAGAAATGCTATCTTCTGAGATGCAACAAAATCACTGTATGTACGTTTTAATCTATTTTTTAATGCAGCATAAGGTTTAATAGTGATATTAGGAAACAAAGTATTGTGCACAGTATGAGCTTAAACATAAGAAACATTCAGCATGACCTGACTGTACCTAAGGTGTTTGAATGCTAAGCTATTAAGGAAAATCAGTAAGGCCGAGGAATATACAATACAATTTGAGTTGTTTAGGATAACAAGGATTTCATTTTGCCATGAGAGCTCTGAATAGTTTTCCAAAGGAAAATTTGCTCAAAAAACATGCTATGTATTTCTGATAATCCTTTTTGTTGAATAACTGAAAATCTAAGAATACTTAAAAATGTTAAATGGAAAAGAAAGACACTGGCAAAGAGCTTTGCAAAAGAAAAAAAATCTTATATCCAAAAAGTAGTTTAAGAACTGTGGTATGAATTCATCACAGATAAAACCCTGTAGGGGACATCAGAAAACCCACAAATATTTATGGAATGAACCACAATCTGTATACAGAAGTTAACAAATGCCTCATTACAAATGGGATATAGTTTTCCCAGTAACAGTAGCACACAACTTACACTGTATTTAACTTGAGATCCTGTTACAATTAAAAATACTACAAAGAGAAAAAAAATCTGCTTTATACCTCACTGGAAAATACTTATCAACAAACAAAAAACTGTTGAGATGAAATCTGATTAAAATTATATTTATATAGATTTTTATTATTATAAATTTTTATATTTATAAAGGAAATGGGGAAAAAACTACGTTAAACATCACCTCAAACCAGTATGCACAAAGGAAATCCTAATCTCTCCTCCACTCACTCAGTCACCATACAGATATTACAGATTTCAAAACTAAAGTTTTATGAACTTCGTGTATCAGGTTCCATATATCTCACACAACAAATACTAATCAAACGCCTTAAACCAGTATTTGAGACATCAAGAATATCAGAAGACCAAAGAAACTGAGTTCAGGCTGCCATGTATCTTTAACTTAGCCTTGACTTTGCAGAATATGACGGTAGTTAAGATTACCCACAGCTGAGAAACCTTTTTATAGAACAAAGTGTAGCACACAAGCACAACAGTGAAAACAATGCCCTTGTGAAAGTTTTACCTTACTACTGTTATTTACTTCTGACCTTAAGCTGTTAAATAATGGTATCTTTACTAAGCAGTCAATGAAATGGAGCATATACTACAACAAATTCTATAAAATATGGCATTGAACACTTTGTAAACTCCTTTTTTTGGAAGAGTTGCCTCTATCATGCCCGTCTCACAAGTTCAGAGCTAAACTGACCTGTGAATTTCAAGACCTGAACCCATGGGCCAGTTTAAAGGGAGTCTGAAACCCTACTCCTAATTTAGCTCTAAATCACACACAGGTGTCAGAATTAACTATACCTTAATAATGAAACAATTATAACCACACTGTAAACTCAAAAGCTTTACCAGAACAACTAAATGCAGCAGCCCTAAGCACTGAGATCTTCACTCTACTGCAGCCCTTTCACTGCTAAGCAAATGGACTACAGTGAAACAAACAACCAAAACAAGGCTAGAACACAGAGCATGAGGTTATCATCATCGTATCTGCCCACTGAAGCGTGTGTGTAAGCCAGCCACAGCCAGTCAGGTGTTGATCTGGAACCGGTACACGAGGCCGGGGAGACCACTGCACTGCCCTGGAGTGCTACAGAACAGGCACCTCCACAAAATGTCCAAGCTCTGAGAGGTTTCTCCTCACTGTGCCTTGCTACTGGAGTCCCTCCTGAGCACACAGGCAAATTCCCATGATCCTCCAGGTCAAGCTTCAAAGAATCTGAGAGATCTGTGAAGTTGCTCTCTGAAATCTCTGCTTGCCTCTAGAGCAGGACTCTTGGACACACAAACCACATTTCTGTGAATCTTCATAAAATTAATTTCATTTCCCCCCCCCTTCCCCCCAAACTGCTGGAATGCTGCTAGTTTGAAGAACACTTTGTGCAAATACCTCAGCCAAGTCAGAAGCAGTATGCCCAACTGAAAGGAAGGAAGAACTCTGCAGATAGAAGCCATATTAAGTTCTCAAAACAAAATTGGAAGTAACAATAAATAACTGAGGAGGGATGTTAGTTTTAATATTAAAACCTCTTTTTATAACACATGCATTGTTAGAGAGTTACCAGGAGACTTCAAAAATTAACAATTTTGCAGATTTCATCTTTGCTCTGTTTGAATGAATTGTTTTCCTTTATTGACATTTAAATGATTTTTTTTCTGATGTATTTAATAAGGTTTCCAAAAGAACTGCCTTGATTAACAGCAAATGGGTGCTTAAATGACACAATAATGCCGGTGTTCTTTGACAGGAAGGTTTCTATAAAGCATAGGTCAATTTGCTTTCTATAAGGAATTGCACAAAAATTAAAAATTACTGAATTTCATATTCAGTGCTACTAACTGAAAGAGAAAATATAAAGTGGGTATGTGTATTGAGCATGCAGTGATCAAACTGATGAGTTAAATAGAAAAATAAAGTTGTAGAAATGTTTTTCTTATTATTCTATTAAAACTCAGAAAGAAATTTCAAGTAAAAATAACACTGATAGTTAAAGCTGAACATTTTTCAAGTTGAATTCCAAAAATAAATTTAGCTTTGAATAGCTTTTGGTATTAGATGATTAACAAGCTGCATTTCTGAAACTAAATGGGCAGTTCCAGCTGTTATTTTACAATTAGTTTCCACTGAGGGTTTTAAATTAATAACTGCTGCAATAGCCTCAAACATGCCAATGTTAATTAGGAGTGGTGTTTCTAAGTAATACTATCCATATATATGAATATTTTACTATGTGATACATCTAAGCAGACTTTTTTTTTGTTACTCTCTACTAAACATAGAAGAAGAGAGAAATGTAAAGCAGGAAAGAACTTTGCTTCCAAGCCCTATTACAGAGAGAGGTATGGGATTCCTATGGAAGATAACTTTCCTAAAGTCCTAATGCTAAAAAAAGCCTGAGTTCAAGTACCATAGCAAAGGACATTATTCAGAATTTGTTATTTAATATGAATATTTTAAAATATCAATTCAACAATTAATAAAGCTAACGATTATTAAATGCAAAAAAAAAACCCCAACAGACTGCATGAGCAAATTAAATGTAGAGAGAATCCTGCTAAAAATGCAGACATATCTTGAGGAATAAAAGCATCCTGGTCTGAAATCTGAAAATTAGAAAACAAATCAGAGAAACAAGTTCAGATATTCACCTTTACCATTTTTTTTTGGTTTTAACACAGGAAGAACTGAAAATGATGTGCGTGTAACCCTGTTTCACAACTTCTATGCAGTAAAATAAATATCTCACCTTGAAAACACCACATTTTTTTCCTGTATTACCTCTGCAGTTTTAACTATTCTGACATAAAAGCAAAATTGCAATAGAGATTTTATAATGCACTAACTTTTACTTTTCCTAATTCCCTACAGTACACACAGATTTTAACAAGCTGCTCAGACTTGCTGTTGCTCAGACAACAATTATGTATGCATACGTCTTTACACTGATTATCTTTGTTGCCTCTATTCAAAGAAAAATAAAGGAACTCAGGTCAGCATTTGCTAATTTCCTTGTTCATGTATAAGCTTCAATGAATTCTTAAAAACAAATAAAACATTAAATAAGCTTTCTTAGAACCTTTATAGAATAATCAACTCTTAAGAGGATATTATTTATATTAAGTCTGTCTGCTAGGAAACATTTAGTTATCTAAATACTAAAATTCTATGCAAAAAAGGGGTTTTCCTAGCTGTTAATTGGTTTGAAAAGGAAAACAAAAAAATAACATTTTTGCTTATACTACAGTTATAGAAATCCCAGGCTTTTTTACAACACTAGTTTAAATGTATCGGGTTTTGAATATAAACACGTCCCACAGCAATTTAATACTCAACAAAAATATTTCTGGAGAGAAGATGCTTATAGCTGTGGGTGCTGTTGAAAAGTTTTGAAAAGCATTTGATTTTCCAAACCACATATGAAAGAAAAAAAACAGATTTCCACAGAGACTGCTGGGTATGTATGTGCATCTTGCATAAACACTTTCCATCCTTCTTTCCTTTCCCTTACTCCAGCACTATCAACACAGATACACAATATTGTTCATTACTCCTCTTTTCAATGATGGGTTTTTGTTAACCAATTATGGGAATTACATGATCACAAGCATGTTCTAGATAAGGCTCCTTCAAATAAAGACAAATAGCAGATATAAGAAAAGTAACATTGTTCTGTTATTTGTAAATGTTTGAGAGTTAAAAACCATTAGAAAATAGTAAATTACAAGACTTACACTGATGAAAAATTTTAAGAAAAACTCTAGTAAATTACAAGACTTACACTGATGAAAAATTGTAAGAAAACTCAAATAATTTACAGCTACCTAGTCAAACTCTTTACATGTATTTTTTTTTTTCTTTTGGTGGGGGGAGGAGTAGTGGTGTTTAAAGAATTTCCATTTACATTCACAAATTGAAAACAGTCTATGGACAGCTTTATGCTTTGATCTATGAAAGATCTACACATGAAAATGACCATGGAACATTCAGACCTCAACTATTAAGCTTTGATGTATGACATGAATGAAATCCTTGGATTTCAAAAATGATGAATCCAGAGCATAGGCAACAATTAGATTCTTTACTGGCCAAGCTGAGGAAAGTTTGTGATTTTGTTCACTGAAACTTTCAGAACTTGACAATTTAGCAATATTTATTCTGTAACTTACAAGGAAGGCCTTCCCATAATAGCCTCCAAACAGCCTGTATTCTCTGTGTTCTTTGTCAGCCATTTGTATTCACAATATTTTACCGCAAAATTACTTTATCTGTTCATGGATAACTCCTAAAATTCTGCTAATGTTTCATGTCAGAGTTTGCTAAAAACAACCACATTGGGGATGACTGGCAATTATCATTATTCATTATTAATGAAGTAGGCAATTTGCACAGCATTTGGTATCATAGTGCCATTACCCCATTATAGAACTAAATACAATCTCAATTTCAGCTCTTTGCTGCTTCATATTTAAGCAGAGCCTTGTTTCTACTTCCTCATATTTTTCAGTCAGAGAAACAGTAATGGGTCTTGTAGGGTACCTTTTCTCAGCCATTTTCCTACTAATATTCTCCAGTTCTGCTGGTAGCTTAGCATAGCTAATGCTACACACGTTTGGTTTTTTTTTTTTAATTGAGTCATGTTTCTACTAAGTGTTCCAGGATTCCAATTATGAGCCTAATTGCACTAAGCACTGTTTGCATATACAGGAAAATACTGTTCTAATATAAAGAGGCAGCAAAAATATCTCTCAGAATGTGAGATAACTGAGCAGAAAACTAGTTAAGATGACTACAAACAGATTTGATTAGTTCCACTTTTTTAAAAATATCATTTATTCATGCCGATATTCTACACTGGTCACCTGCATTAAAAGAGAAATAATACAGTTATAACGAAGAGAAAACTTATGAAGATGCTCAAAAGAGGAAATCTGTCTTTTTGAGCTACCCCAGGAGATATTTGTTTGCCGCAGACACCTCCATACATGGAAAAGGATCTTGTGGCTCAGTGCCCTCAGAACTGCTGTCTGTTCTTTTGGCAAGAGATTATCAAACAGATCTAAACAATCTGCTAGATTTGTTGTCTGGAGAATGACTTAAGCAACTTGCTCTTTGGGTAGGAGGCTGGACTAGAAGAACTGGAGAAGTTTCTTCCAACTGAAAGTATTCCATGATTCTATGCTGCTCTTGGATTTTTTGTAAGAGAATCAGCCCCATTACTTCTTTTAGAACTCTCCACATAAAAACAAATATATACATTTTGAGAGAAGTGCTCACTGCTAATATTGCCACTGGTCTACAGCAATGACTGCCATGTAAGCAAATTAACAGCTATCTTCAGCCATGCTTTTGTCACTACAGTATGTTTTGGATCAAAGAATATGGAATTAGAAAATACATCTACTGCGACTCCAAACTGGAATCTTACTATTTTTAGTTCAAAAACATCTTAACTGATCTTTTCCACAGTAAACAAAGCATTGCTACAAACACCACAACTGCTAAAAGTCTCCGTGTAGTTGGTATATGCTTATGTTCTTAATTTCATTACACTAACGCTATAGCAGAAGTGTACTTTTGCTGCAAGGTATGAAAGAGCCCATAGATGTGTTTTATGAAGATCTTGAAGAAAAAAGTTCAGCTGGAATTTTTATCTTATTAAACAAGAATGAGCCCAGAAGTGAGAAATGCAACTTTCTGCCTCAAAGAGATGCTGTTTTTTCCCTGTAGTTACACCATTTATAAAATTTCCCTCCAATGTGATTTTTCTGGTATCAAACACTGGCTAACTTTCAGCCCATAATTTCCCTGTCTCAGCACTCTTCCTTTCCAAAACTGCTAGACCTTTCTCTGTTTTGACAAATGTATTTGACCAGGCATCTGGCCACTTCAAAAGTTCTAATGTACATAGCATGATCATACAAGCCAAGAAAAGATGACGTCATCTTGTTCCTCTGCACCCTGGCGAGTTGCCTCCAAGCAGTAGTCCCGACTTTATATGACCAGGTAGTCAAAATCCACAAAACTGTTGTTTTGTCCTTCACTGCTTAGCAGAAACTCCATTTACTCTGACTCCTCTATAGTTTAGTTTAACTGCTCTTCTTTCTCTTTAGCCAGGCTAGGCAGCTGCCTCACTTGCATCTCATCCAACATCTTCTGCTCCCTGTCCCAAGGCCTTCTGGTATCTACAAGAATTCTGCTCCACTGAACAGGCAGTTTCTTAATGGGAACCAACACATATGATAAGAATTGTGTAAGACAAACATACCTGATCTGAGGTTTAAGAATCAGAAATTTGTGAGAAATCATTAAAACAAACCAACCAAATCCTAGGATTTAGTAGCAGGAAGGAGGGGAAGAAAAGGAGAAATTGTCTTTTGCTGTGACCAGCTAAAAACCTGTCACTGCACTTCTTTCAGAAGCCCTGTATTTACTGCTATGGTACATGCATCTTTGTTTACTACATGTATTAAACATCTAAACTAAACTGGTACACTTCCTACTGGTGGAGTTATTTTTAGACTAATTTTTCTATGGTGTAAGAAAACTGAAGTTACTATGTTAAAACATTTCTTTCCAACTTCCAATAATCACTTGAAAAATATTTCTGCCCAAACTTTTGGGGCACATTATTTTTCCAACATTGAGTTTCTAATTTATTTCTCTTTCCAAGCTAAGCAAGTAAGATATTTTTCCTAAGACGCAGATGGAGTCACTTCAGCTTACAGTCCTGGTTTATTTAGTATGACTTGCAGCCATACCAGATTTACCTTTCATGCACTGGCATTCTGTTAATGACAACATAAGCACATTCAGTTTTTCATTTATAACTTTATGGGACAAATTCAAAAGATATTTGGAAATGCTATTCAGCCTTTTCCCATCAAAAAGCTTCTCAGCCTTTCCTAAAAGTATTGTTTCTAAATGAGAAGCAAAAATACTTCTTTGTCATGAGCCTCTACAAAAGTGACATTAATTCCATGTGGTTGTAGTTCAGACCTAAACAGAAGACTGTTTAAACCAAAGTGACACTGCAAATTAAGTTCGTATCCCCACATCAGAAACAGTGTAAAGACAGTGGGTCATACAATGATTTATTTTCTTTTATTCTATTAAAAGCAGCAGCAGCAAATTAGAGGAGAAAAGAGGCTGGAAAAGACAGAAGATGACATGTTGGGATTATTAGGGAGCTAATTATTCAGTAATCAGCAGGCTGTTGTAATTTTTTTTTTAAGTCTCTTAGGCTGGATATTGTACTGCTTGTACCTCTGTTGGTATTTATTAAGGAATCCTTCACCAAAATATGTAAGTTACACGTTGTGTGGGTTTGCTTATTTCACTACTTCATTTCTAAGCATTCAGTGTTAGCTCCAGTTACACATTTTGCTGTGTAGTAGCACCTAGTTAAAAAAGGCAAATAGTGTCTTAAGTTAAGAAATCTCTATACTAGAGAAACAAACGCTAACATCAGGCCTCTGTGTTAAAAATACCCTGCAGCCGTTTTTTTTTGTGTGTCCTGCCTTAACAATATAAAAACCTTAGTATTATCTTATTCTCAGAAAAAAAATGGACAAATGGTGAAATTAACTCCCCTCACAAAAACATTGGTCTAACAGCAGTGACTGCCATGTAAGAACATGAACAGCTATCTTCAGCCATGCTTTTGTAACTACAGTATGTTTTGGATCAAAGAATATGGAATTGGAAAACGCATCTACTGTGACTCCAAACTGGAATCTTAATATTTTTAATTAAAAAATATTAACTTAATGTTGTCAAAAGTGTTGAAGCTTGCTTGAACAGATCAAAATGTTAATCCTCTTCCTGAAACTAAAAGACCACCCACTACCAAATTCAATATTGTCTCATAAAACTCTGCAAAGTAACTTGACGCTCTGCCCTGATGCATTTTAAAAACACTAAAGCTAGTATAATTGGATGATTAAAGGCACAAAGATAAGATTGTATCATTTGACTGCTGCTGAGAAATTAGAAGAATGGTCACTGAAGCAGTTAAAGAAATATAAAAGACATGGGAAGCATGATCTTGTCAGATTGCTCACAAAGAAGCTGCTAAAAGTCAGTTAAGAGGCATCTTTGGCCCAGCGCTCCTTTCTACCTTACCCATTTGGTGCCTTGATTTCTAAAGGAGGACTGAAGCACATCCCAACTGTATAAAAATATGGAAACCAAATATACGCTGCGCAAATCTAGTCTGGAACATTTATGTGCATAAGACTCAGGGACCCATAATGCAAAAGGGCATCACAACTTCTACGCAACTGACTGACTTCTGGTTTGAAAAGCACAGAATATGTGCATTTCAGGAAAAGCCACAAATGCAAAAGTATCAGACTCGGAAAAGTTAACTGCCATAGCTTCATTGATTTTAGATGTAAATCAAATCCCTCCTGGTGCTTACTCGCTAGTTTGTAATGGGGATACAAGGAACATCACACAGTTCCTGTGAGTGACAGAAACAACCAACTTGCAGATTCCACTTGATGATAGGGAATTTTTCTGATAAATTTTTGGCTGCTGTGAGAAGAAGAGAGGAACCTACAGTTGTTTTTCAAAGCAGGTATTAGATGTGACTCTCCTCTGACAGAGAAGGCAGAAGCAGAAAGGGCCTGTACCAACGTTGGGAAGATCTCGTATCTCTGGACACATGGACAATCGGATTAGGCCCTACCACCCAAAGCTGTTGCTGGTACCAGGCTGTAAGACTGACTACAAAAGCTCCATAACACAACAGATACAATGTTCATTTAAACAACCAACCAACAACGAAACACAAAACAAAACAAAAAAAAAACCCACCCCACTTCAATTAAACACACAAGCAAGCCCATTAATATAAATATTTCCACATGGAAATATGAAGGAAAATACCTAACACCTTCGAAGTAATCAGAAGAGAAACCAGAGATATTTCATGGTCTCCTAAAAATCCTAGTCCTGACAAAAAGTAAAACTTGCTGTCATTTTCTTGGCAGTAAATATTTTACTGCTGGGAAAAGATTTTGATGTTTGTAATTTCTATTGAAGAGCACTATGAAGTAGTTAAAAATATTGCCACATCTGAAAAACAGACCAACAGGAAGTCTAAGACACTTGTTCATCTGTATTTCTGTGACTTTTCTCACTTGGTATTATTTGCAACCATACTTTCATGTCTGGCAACAGTGCCAACTCTATTAAGGATCATATATTACTTTTATCATGTTGATTACATATGTTCACCAGTTTTGCTGCCTATATATGATTACTGTGGTTTGCACATACTTAGTGACACAATCCAGAGCATGACATTTTCACAGAAAATCTGTTTACTGGGAAAGAGCTCCTTAGAAGTTTGTGTTTCTTTCAGCTTTGATCTACACGACATCAGGAATCCAACAGTTTGAATATATGTTTACCATTTACATTAATAAGATCTACTTCCTTCACACTATACGGCTACTGAGCACTTTGCTAGTCACAAAAAATTTCCTTTTCTCTTAGGTGAACTTACTAGTAGTTGAATAAAAGAAAGCCTCTTAAAAAGTTCTCATCTGTGAGCTTAAGCTTTGTAATAACTTGACATTTAAATTCTGCTATTCATCAGCACTTCACAGAAGAACTTGATTTGCCTAAATGGATTTGAAAGCCCACAAGTGAAGAAAATCAGAAAAACCTGGGTTTGAATATCAAAAGATTGTATGTGAAAAGTATTTTTACAGGCTGCACATACCCATTTTATTGATCAATTAACTTTTCCCAAAATGAATTTTTCTGAGACCATATATAAAACCCAGACCCTTCCCCCAGCACTTACTGATAAATGTCTTTTCTGAGCACAGCTCTACTAAGAGGGTTGTCAGCCTGAGGAGCCATAGAGACAGATCCAATCTTGAGAACCAAAGTGTCTTCTTTAATTGCTGGATTAGGAGAAGAGAAAATATGTGTTTGATTAGAAGTCAAATCCACAGAGCAGAAGCCCTGAAAAACTATTTCTTAAAAAAAAAAAAAATCTAAATAAGAGCAGCTGCTAAGGGTTCAGTTCTACTCATTTTCTCTGATGCTTTTTTGGTCCTTTTTTGTGGGGTTTTTTGGTTGGTTGGGGTTTTTTTGTTTTGGTTTTTTTTTTGGGGGGGGGTTTGTTTAGTTTCTTTGGTTTTGTTGTTGGTTGTTGTTGCTAAGCTGATGACAAAATCTTGCTTGTGACTGTATTAGAAACTGTAATTTCAACTTTTAGATCAAAAAATGATAAGGCACTGCACCAAGTAGTATAATTCCTGCCACTGTACAATTAACATATTGTATTCTGTTTGCTGATGCTCACAGAAAAAAAAGGAATAAAGGTAGGAAATATACTTCAAATTGTAACTGCAAATTAATTAGGAGGCAAATGCCTTGTTCTGAGAAGTGGTTCTTAATAAAATAAAACTTCAGCTAAGAATTTTGTTTCTGACACTCAGCAAAGCAAAATAAACACAGGACTACTCATCACAGTCTCTTATGTAAGTGTTTTAATATTTTTTTTTCAAGGCTCAGCACAGTTATTTTGTGCACAGTTTCCTGTAGGGCAAGAAATTAGTGCAATCTCAAGAATTTCAGGCATTAATAATTTCAGCTGGTTTATAATGAGTGGTAATCAGAGTCACGATTTAGGATGAGTTCTTACCTCCATTCACTAATCCACAAATTCTCCCCTTACCTTTTCAAAACAGGAATAACGTGCATAACCCAACACAACCAAAGTCATTATAAATGTTTAAAACTTTGTGGGGGAAAAATCTGCCTTACAGAACATAAGTACAATCTAGGAAAAACTTATAGACTCAAGAGTTCACAATCTACTTGGTTTTACCCAACCATTTCAATCTTCTGTTTGCTGAGCTAAACACATTTATACTCTTTTAATCCTTCCTTGTAAGGTTTCTTCTCCAGCACTTCATTAACATTTGTGGAGCTTTTCTCCAGAACTTGATGAAAATTTGTGGTGCTTTTCAGCACTCTTTCCACTTTTATCAATACCCATTTTTATAACAGAAAGTAAATTGGTCATGATATTCCATCATCTGCCACATGCAGAAGTTCAGTTACCTCCCTTATTTCTTTTCACTAAGTCCACTATGACACTCCTTAGTTTTCTGCTACTGTTTCCCAGTATAATCTCTCCAGTCCCAAAGACACAGTCTGCATAAATTGTTTCCTTCATATATAACTTTAGCTTTAGAAGATTTAGTGTATTCTCCACAAGTAGTGCTGCAAGCACAGTCATCCAAATGCATGGCCTACAGAGTCCTCACCGTTATTTACCTCAGGAACTTCTTTGCAACATATGCTGATGCTAGCAGCAATGGTTTTGTTTTTACTTTCAGCTTATTAAGTACCAATTTCACTTATTATTCCTAATTGACCTGCTTGGGTTTGGTGTTTTTTTTTCTTTTTTTTTCCAGTCTTCTAGTTAACCATTTTCAATTCATGTAACATATCCACAGGTATTGTATGGGGATGCCTTTAAATTACAATACCATGAGACACAATGTCAAATTCCTTACAAAAGTCAAAGCATACCAAATATTTGCAAACACTTTATCAACTGAAAATTGAAGCCATAATGAAGACTGGAAGTCGGATGTGTTTAACAAGACTAGTTTTCCACAAAACTGTATTTATTATCATGTAAAAATATGCAATTCTTTATTAACTGAATCCTGTAATAGATTTTTTTCCTAAAGGATTCTTTGAGGGAGAGCAATAAAACTACCTGTCTTAATCTTATGTGAACATCACACTTTTTATTTTACTAGATAAACCTTCATCTGTCTAAAATCAGGTCTTCCAAAGTGTGTTAGAAATAAGCCTCAGAAGGCTATGATCCCTGAGCACAAGTTACTCAATCTGACCGATTTGAATCTGTTTAATAGTAAGCAAGGAGGATGTTACAAACCATGTTATAACAGACTTCAATCAATGCTCATATGACAAGAATACACCACTTACAAAAATGCAGGGCATACTTCACAGAATCATCATCATTACATTTTTATAAGTGGTGTATTCTTGTCATATGAGCATTGATTAAAGTCTGTTATAAGTTATAAAAAATTATAACTTATAAAAATGCAGGGCATACTTCAGTATGACACTTTTCTTTTCCACTATCAACAACTTTATCATGACCTTTCTAGTGATTCCTGATATTTTGGCTCCTTGTACATACTAAAAAAAAAATATTCCTGTTGTCCTCAGCCCAGCCAGATGTGCATTTTCACTGACTTTACCACTTACTATCAGTTTTTTGCAATTTACAATATTTATAGTGTTCTGCTAGGCAGTAATTCTTGTTTCTATTTGTTATCTATTGCTTTAAATTATTTAGTTGTCTTTACTTCACCACTAAGTAAGCGTGGCCAGTTGGCCAGAGCTTAAAACACCACCTGACACATTAACAAATCAAACTCTGAGGGAAAGCTGCATTGTTTGTTGCCTAGGACAGAATGCTGCTCCAAAGTCCACCACAAAAAGAAACGTTAATGTGGTGCTGCTGCAAAACCCATGAAACTAAAATGTTAGGAAATTCTGTGGATGTATTCATGAATGTGTATATGTAAATTTCTGAGGAGAAAAACCATGATTTTGATTATTTCATGCTTTGTGTACCTAAGCTATTGTGTAAGTTCAGTTTCAGACTGCATGATTAAAGACCTGATTTGCTTTTAGTTTTTAATTCTACACATAAATTACTGTGTTAAACAATTAATGTGTTTTTTGGGAGGTGGATAGTTTTGGTAGCTATCACTAGCAGCAGCATATGACTGATTAGAAGAAAAACTGAGGTCACTGCTTTCCAACAATATGAAAGTGATCACAACTTGAAACACACAAATCTTATTGGATTAAAAATCTCTCTTCATAAATGATGAATAAGGTCTTACAGAAGCATATATCCACAATACATAATATCCACAACATACACTTTTTTGACCTAACACACCCATAACTTAAGTCATATTCAACTCTTAACTCCTTATTATTGTTTCTAATTTCTATTGTTCTCGAAGACAATAAGCAATAGAAGAGAAAAGCAATTTATTTTATATTCAGAAACAGATGACAGTGTGGGAAAATCTGAGGTGAAAGAAGAAATGAGAAGCAGAGTGGTACTGATTTTCATAGTGACGATATTTCAGAATTTTCCAGTGGGAGAGGTTAGCTGGCTTTCTTAGAAAAGCTAATCTTTATCATTATTCTTTAAAAGCATACATAATTTTCCATCCTACATCCACATTTAACCATGGCAATTCTGAAATGGCATGCATCTTCAAGCAAGGGACAAGACTAGCTTTTTAATTTTTTTTAAATGAAGTATACAGCTACAGAACTACAAAAACATACTTTAAAAAAGTATTTCCTTGACAGGATACTCCAGAACTCTCTTCCAACTAGAATCATAATTCTTTCTTGCCAACACAGACAGCTTAATCTTATCTTTCTGTGTTTTCAGCATTCCCAGCTGGAAAATTGTAGAGGTTGCTGGCAAAAAAAACCAACCTAATTAAGAATTAACAAATTCTTAATGTCTGCACTTCTTGCAATTAGTTGTGAGGAAAACCTGAAGACTATACTCTTGGGATTATATTCTGTGCTATTGTATATCATGGTAAAATCCTCTCATACTTACAGAACTTATGTAAACGTATCATGATACCAGCAAAACACTTTGGTTTTATTTTTTAATCTCTAGAAGAATTGTTTTGTACTGGAAGTGACTGCATTCCTGCTAGCTGTTACAAGGGGAAATTTTAACGTCAGCACCTCTTTATTATACATAAAGATTGTAATAGGGATGTAAATATATTTTATGTATGAAGGGAAAAATTTCTTACAGGGAAAAAAGTTATCCATCGATCAAACAGCTATTGTTGTTTAAAAGAATAGCTTATTCTATTCCACACTTTTGCAAATACCTGAAAGCCTCCCACATCAGACTGTCTGATTAGCTTCAACTAAGACTTACTTGATAAACTATATCATCTGTTGGGCATCAATCACAAGGTACATTTTAATAATGTTCTCCAAACTGAAGCAGAGTATCTACCTGCTTCACTATTGTATGGTTTTCTAGGTGATAATTTTCACAAGATCTAAGGCTCCCTGCTTACACTTCATAGTTGAAACAGGTATCTATGGAAGACTGAACTGCTATCAGCATAACAAGAGCTAACCTAGGAATCACACCTGCAGAACTCGCTCAAGTTCTCTTCCCACAGTTCTTGACTGGTTTTCAGTGTAAACTCTCTAGGTACTAGGAAAGGAAGGACAAACAATTACCTAAAGAAAATATTTTCAGTAAATCTGCAGAGAAGTAACATGAATGTTTCCTAATTCTGACCTTTAAAACTGAAGGCTCTAGGAAAGGTCAGTGATTTAACCAAGTTAGAGCGTTTATCTACAAAATAAATCACAGCAAAAGTCTCAAACAGAAAATACTGTACCTTCTGCAGTATGATGATCTTCCTCATTTTTGGGAAAGAAGACTCTTATTACACCAGTGTTGATATAAATCAGAGGCAAGTTGCGGGAAGTTAGAGTATGAGTCCTCATAGGTTGGCCTGGAGATTTTCTTTTCTCTTTTTGACTCCTTGGCAATCTGGCTTGAAAAATGCTTGCAATTGCATTAAGCAGAGGAAAACAGAGGACCACATCAAAGGCCTGAGCAGAGAGAAGGATCTCATGAAGAAAGTGAGGAGACCCATCAGTGTGACCTTCTGACAGCTTGTGGAATGTTCTTCTTTCATTTCTTGATATCAGTTTGTGCCGTACGTTTTTTGTCACAGCTTTGGTGTAAGTAAGAGAAAGAAATCCATGTTGTTGGTGTGAGCCATCTAGAAGTTTTGCAGTTGTCTATTTGTCAGAAAAAAATAATAAATAAACTGCTGCAAAAATGTTCACATATAACATCTTTTACATATTTGGTTTCCAAACAGTACTCTATGTGCTCATTTTTAACATAACTGAATCCCATTGACTTCAGTGGACTGCTTTACATACAAGGTTGTGAACCATCAACCCTATCCCCATACCTACAAAAAACTGACAACTACTATTAAATGATAAGAAGGATATAACACAGGTAATATAACCAATACATACATTCAGTACAAAAAAATATTTGATGACAAGAAACTAAAGCTATTAGAGATCTTTTTTATTGCTACTATTCCAATTAGCATTTACTAGTGGAAATTCTGTAGTAAAAAAAATTAACAAAAGGTCTTACAGAGGGAAAGAAGCCTGACAAATTGCTGAAAGGGTCCTGTTTGCTGATGGGTCGAACCAACAAGGTACGTCTGTTCAGCTTGTCAGTACAGGAGAGGAACACGCCACCATATTGCCCCAGAGACCAAGAATCTTCCCCAAGGCTTGAAGTGATGAATGAGGCACAGAAGAGAGGAAGACAAAAATATTAATTAAAAAGAATCAATAAACAAAAGATATAAGAAAAAAGGTTACATTAAACTTGTATGTTTCTATGTAACTGGAAAACAAAGTCTACACCATACCTTCTCCTAAAAAGCTGAAATTCAATCAGATCAAGCAAAAAACTGGTAAAACCCCCACCAGCTTTGTACAATTTGATATGAAAGGACATCCTATAGCAAGAGGTCAAGTGAGAACAAAAGTATAATAAAATCCTGCATACACAAAAGAGACATCTTTTTTTAGCACATAGCTTTATTAGAATAAGAACAATTACAAGAACCAAGAAGTTGTGAATGAAAAGCTGTATTCATATACGTTAGAAAATCATAGTATCATTTAGAAAAAATGAGCCATTAAGTGTTTAACTGTGGTTTGACCACAGTTCTTGTAATCTTTTTAACATCTGTAAGAATAATATGTTGCTTAAGAAGATTTATTCAGGTGAGCATACTCATTTACTAAAGAAGTTTCACCAAAAGCTTTTCTCTGCATTGCAGGAACATTCCTTCAAAATGTCCTGATTGCCAGTCTTCCCTTGGCCTGGAAGACAGAACATTCATCTTATCTTTCTCTGATTTTGGTTTTAGTCCATAGAGACAGGCACTCCAAAGAGATTATGAGAATGAGAACAAATGAGAACAAATGAGAACAAAAGGAACAATTCAAGTGGAATAAATTTTGTCACTTTTTTATTTCTTTGGTTTTTTAAGCCTCAATACCACTTTAGCTGAGGTTGAAATTATTTCTAATGGAGCATTAGGCTCCTGGGAGTGAAGTACCTTGTCTCATGCTTTACACAGAATCTGTGAACAAAGAAGCTTGTTAAGAGCAGCACCTAGCTACTGGGATTCCAAAGCATTTCAAAGTATCGTGACTTGATTTTAAAATATTTTTGTACAAATAAACTACAAACTTCAGATATAAAATATTACAGTGTGTGCAAAAAATAATTGCATTTGTAACTGAGGCAAAAGAAAAGGAATTCAAAACTATGTTTTTTGACAGCTGATCAGGAAAAGTATCAGTAATTCTGCTAAGTTTGTACTAAATCTCCCTCCTATTGTACACAGGGAACATTAAGCATCCAATAAAACCCTGCAGACATTGGCTCCTATCTCAAGATGATTTGTGCTTCTAAATATTTTTGTCATTTTCAAAGCCAAAACAGTTCTCAAGGTTTTAACTACATTTTTCCTCTCGGGAAGTAACACAACTACCCTATTTTCTCTTAATTTCTGTCTCCCATAATGGAATCTGTTGATCTGTAGTAGCAACCACAAACCCAGCTGATCAAATACTACTTAGGCCCTCTCTTATTTTGTCAAAACTGGTGTGTTCATGGCCGATACAAGTTGGAAGGTGGCACATGCAACCTCTCTACAGAACTGTGAGTGGGTGTCAGATGAATGCAGTCACATTGGTGTAGCAAACTATTCAACTAACAAGACTTGCTAAAGTGGCAAGACTTAAAGTGAAGACTTACCTTAAATTCAAGTTAAGAATTAATTAAAAAAACCCCAACACCTGCCACCTTCTTTAGCCTGAAATTAAATCAGAGCAACTCCCAGGAATTACCTGTTTCTGTAGTGGTCAATATTGAAGCTTTCTATCTTACATTTGATTTTGGTATAGACATCCTGCATATCCACTGAGGCACTGAGATCTTCTAATTCACTGACGACACAAACTTCTGCAATAGTTAAAGAAAATAAAAATTATTTATTAATCAGAAGTTTTGCAAGTTTTGAAGCAAGAAATGTGAGACACTAGACTTGCTGCTTCTGTGCAGACTTTCTTCATAAAGCAGTTTTTGACTCAACTGTCACACATGTAAGAACCAGAAAAAAATCCTACAATCCAAACCTTTTTACACGAATGTGTAGAGAGACTTATATAAGAGGGTTTAGTTCAGATGTTCATAATATAATTCATGAAAAAAATAATTAAGAAATATTTGCCAAGGTATTTACTCTAACCATACTCAAGATTTCTTTCTCTCGTGTAATTAGTTTAAAATCAAAGGTTCAAGTACATCTCTTGGAAAATCAGCTTTAATCATTAGACTCCTTATTTTTTTCATGTTTCTGAGTAACAATGTTAATTTCTAAGCAGCAGTGTTTCCTAGCAAAAAAATTTTTGATGTCCTGCAGTAGATTTATAGAATCTCTGTTCCTTTCAAACAATTACTGTTCGAATAATATTCCAGTTCTAATCTCAAATTAAAAAAGAGAAGTCGTGTACCACACAGCTTCAACTTATGTTCAACACAAGTTTAAACTTCTGCATTGAAGTCCATATGAAACTTCCTATGACTTTAAGAATTATACTATGATGTTATCGAATTTAAACTTGGAATTATCAACACAAAACTATGTCTGCATTATTTCTGCATTACTGTGCTTGATATTGTCAATAAATGCTCAGAATAGCTAATACTGTGCTGTAAAATAATGTTTAGAATTTAAAATAGTATGTTAGGGGGAAAATGCCCAGTACCTGTGCCATTATTTCTAGGATCAGGAGCAAAGAATTTTATAGTAATTTTTGGCAACATCCATTGCATCCACAGGCTGACACGTCCACTGGAGACCCCAATATTACTTGTTGTTTGTTCCAATGTAATGGAGTCTGAGAATGGAGAATCATCACCACCCTGAAGAGAATCGCCCTATGAAACAGATGTAATAGCTGAGGGAAAAAAAGTATTGCTTTTCAGTGCTCCTCTTTTATTTGTCTAGACTGATCTTGGTGCCCAAGCTCTATAAATACAGATTCAATGCTAGTATATTTGAATTAAGCCATTTTTTAACACCAGGAGAAAAATAAAATACATTCCTCTTTTCTTAGGTAGAGATAATAGACGCTGGTGAAATTATATGGTAAAACTGTAACGTTCCATAACTTAGTTCCACTTGGTGCAGAGACCTTTTCAACTCCATGCTAACGAAATATTATCTTCAATGAAAAAACCACAGGCTGACAGGAATATTCCAAGATGCAATGGGAAAGGGGACAAGCAGGTTTGTGCATAACTGAAAAGGAAAGAAACCTGTTCTACCACAGGGCCTGCATGTCCTCACCAGGGCCTCAACTCAGGTGGGCTTAGTTTTGCACTGCAATTCTGTGCTCAGGTTCCTGTGTTCACATCCAGTACTCCAAGTCACTCACAGGTACTACTGCTTGGACTAGCTAGCTTGACAGTATAGCTAAAACTGCATTAAGCTGATGCTTTCAGTGATAACTTCTGTTTGCAGTAATGTCAGCTGCAGAGCTCATCAACAGACATGCCCAGCTGCTCAACTCCAAGTCCCTGCCAAGAGGTTACCGAGTTACTGGCTCCTCCCATCCCCTAATTCTACATTCAATGTGAACATACTATCTAATTGTTTTCTGCCAACCAAACATACATAAACAATTGAACTGGTCCATTTTCTTCCTCAGTGGCAGAAGCACTGTAGATGCTCTCCTGAAGGCAGATGGTGCTACATGGCCATCTATCTTCTCGGAGTTGAAAAATGAAGAGACTGCATTTCTTCTTACTTCTGTTAGTAGTACTGTAAACCAGGACAATTGAGCAGAGTTGCAGGGCCTAAAAAACTGATAGTCTGCAGTAGCTGATGTCTTTTTTATATAAACAAGCTGAAACTGTTAGAAAAGTTTTGCAGTGAAAAACTAAGAAACTGAAGTGAGAAGAGAGACTGTGCTCTTCTCATGCAGTTTCAATTTTCCTTTTGGATTTTCAGCACCCAGCGTGGTATGCATTAATGTTCTGCTCTGTTTCCAGATCTACAGAAAAACCAAACTAGAGTCAGAAACCCTGAACTATTTTCCCACAACTTCTCACGCCAAGTCCTAAAATATACAATTTAATTCTTTCACCAATTGTTGCAAATTGACCAATATACTGAGTTTATTTTCTTAGCTGAATTTATCTTTGTTCATCAGGAAGATCCAAACATATGAGGCCTTCATCCTTGGCCTGCCTAAAGCTCAGGGATGATCACAGTTTGGCCACACTAATGCTATGCCTTATCAAAATAACTTCAGCGTTCTTGCTCAATCACTGAGTTTCCCCAAGGACTAAACACTTCTACCACTGTTTGTACAAAGTAAACAGTAACAAGTGGCCTGTTGTAGTCTGCACTACCTTTGCTTTTGCTGTTCCAAAGGAGGGATGGTAAAAATGATTAACTGTTTCCAGACCTCCAATACTAAAGTCTCTCACTCATGCTTCACTGTCTTACCTCCCCACCCCCAAGACTAAAATTCAGGAAGCTAGGTAGCTTTATGCACATAAGACTGTGGTGCTCACTATCAACTTGTCAGCATGAAAAGAATTACACACAGCTTAAAATATAAATCATCCACAGATCACATAAACAAATTACTACTTTTGCTGTTTAATATAAACAGTTGTGAGAGTTTGCTTTCTTCTGATTCATTTACAGCAAGTCCACTGCATCTGAAAGAAGCTTTAAAAATAATCGTTTGTCTCTCTCAGAAAAGAATAACTCTAACTATAAAATCTCTAAACTTAAACCCACCATACCTATCACAGCAAAAGTATTTTCATTCAACAGACTTCCTATATTTTTAAATCTTGGAACATATAAACAACATACAGATCCCAATAAAACACAAACTTTGGGAAAATCTCCGTAAACCAAACCTGTAGAAATATGTATTAACTACTCTATACACTTCTCTGCTGCTTATCAGCAATAATGACAATAAAGTACATAGCTGTAAGGTGAAGTGGTGACTGAAACACTCGCTTTTTATATACTACCTCCCCTATTTCTTTCATCAAAAACACTACTGTTACAATAGTCTGAAAAATAGCTACAATTTACAAATACAGGATGGTATTTTTTCGACTCGGACATCATGGACCTAGATTTGCTCCCACCGCTTCTTTGTGAGTAATATTAGGCCAATATTCAGTATCTTCAAATTTCTAAAGATCAAAATATGCATCTATAAAGAATCAATATTAGCATTTTAGAGAATGTAACAACGTTAAGTACAGATTAAAAGTAATTTTCTATTTCTCTGAGTATTTGCAAGTTGTTTTCAGACTTGCCAGTACGAAGACAGCAATCAAGCAAGGTTTTGTTGGTGTCGGGTCTCTGGGCCAGTAAGTGCCCGCACTATAACTGCCTCATCTTATTTTATTGCTCCCTTGATGGAATTCACACTCTGTGGGATGGGAAAAGAGTGGTCCAGCACCAAACCAGCAGCAAAACCACAGACAGGGATGAATCAGACCCAGGAAAATGCTTGAAAGCTGCTCCAGTCTTCCCAGCTGACTCCACCTTCTCTTTCCCTCTCTACCACTCACTGAAAGAAAGCCTTTTTCAGTTATCCTCTGCTTCCCTACAGTATCACTTATTCTTTGTTGGGTAACTTCCCTGACAACCCAGTTCCTAAAATCACCATTTCTGGGAGGTACTGAAGATACCTTTTGCCTTCCTGTCTCCAAACACCACCAATCCCTTACCATAGCTCAGATTTTCTGTGCTACTCTCTGAAGAGCACTTAGAGAGTACCATGACATATGAAGCTGGCAAGCATTATGTTACTCTGACATTCCCTGACCCACCTCTACACTTTTTTAAATTAAAATTTCTACTTCAGATGGTACCTGGAAAAATATTCAGCCCTAAACTGTACTGTGGTGCAAGAGAATGCAATTGAGTTTTAAAATAATTGTTTGGATTTCACTTATTAGGCTGTTGTGAACAAAGAAGGTGTCCAGATAAAAAGATTTATGTCTAAGATATATGTTATATACAATGATCCATACTTGGTAAGATTGTTGAGGACTATGTCTTCACCCAGAAGAAAACCCTGGCCTCAGTGAAAATACTTTGACTGACATCAACAGCCCATTAGGCAATCTGACAGGTAGAACTTGCAGCTGTACTTCACAATATACAAAAATAAAGTATTAAAAATCTGTCTACATTTCTTATCTACAACGCCTGCCCAACTTTCTTTGCCTACTTTTGGAGTGGAGGAAAAGTTGTATAGCTGCCTGTACATATGCCACTCAGATGCACCCCTGCAACTATACTGGAGTTCTGTGCATATCTGAACATACTACGGAGGCTATTTTTCTTCAGGAAAAGTCTATATTGTATGAACTATAACTGAAGCACTCAGCAGACTGAAGTAGTTCAGAGTAGCAGCTGAAGACAGTAGAAGTGACCAGATTTTCATCTTCATGTCCTCCCCTCTTCAAACAAAGGAGAAGCACAATTTAATGATCTACAGCTAGGTATGGTGATAGTCATGAAGTTAGGAAAAGGAACAGGGAAACTAAGTGATTACTCTCAAAAGACAAACTGTTTTCACCAGAGAAAAAGAATGCGGGAGAATACTCAGCCTTTCCAATATATTTTTAAAATCTCAACAATCCTTACCTCAAAGAACAGGAGAGTTGTCATGTCATTGTAATGAAAACCTAGCTTGTGCTTTGATACTAGGAAATATGTTGAGTAAGTTCAGAGACAGCCACCAACCAGAGAAGAGCATGTGTTACAGAGACACTGCCAAACATTATGTTACAAATTATTTAATTTAGATTGTCTAAAACAGTCTATTAGAAATGTGACAAGAAAATATGGTTCCTTTTAGTATTTCTCACTGTTTGGCCAAGTGTTGTTTTCCTACCTCTTTCCCTTTTCTACCCCCAACCGTACTACAGAACTCACAGACATTAGGACTGTGCGTAGTCTCAAAAACAATGTTGTTAGCCACTTTACACATGACACTCTCCAAAATTTCACTGTACAGCTTCCAAACACTTTGAAATTTATTTTTACTGATGGCCACCAAAAGATTAAAAAAGAAAAATATAAGGAAAGTGATGACTACATTGATTTTAAAGGGTGGAAGAGAGCTCAAGATAATTTTCCCTACAGCTTAATAAAAATCCATTTGGAAACTGTTTTTCTGTTTACATCATCTAGAGTATGTTAACTTGGTCATCCTACTAGGCAATTCACCTCCCTCCAACCAGTAGCTTGACATAAAATTAGTCCTAAGAGGGAAGGGATAAGTGGTTTCTTGAGGTTTGTTTTAAACCTCAGTCTTTAAACACAAGAAAACACTAGGTCAAGACAATCATTCGTTTTACATTCCATAACAACCAAATGATTTAGATGAATCCTCCACTGGCTATCTGTTCTTCTTCACCTTTCAGTACAACTGATTTTTTTTTCAAGAACTCACAAGACCTCTATGAAAGCTGGTCTTCAAGTATAAACATGACTCACAAATTCATAAAAACTGTAGTACCTGTAAACACTCAAATACAGCATTTTTGCAGCTACTACTCTTACAGGAACCTAAACTCTGGCTTGACTTCCAATGACAAAGATTCTCTCCAAGTCTTTTTTTTCAACCACAGTTATTCAAAACCTTCACCTTTCTCCATTTTTACTGCTAATTAAAACTCTTGTACGCCCTACATATTGTTTCAATTTTAATCACCTCAATACACCTAATATTTCCACCCAGTTCATCAAAAATGGAATAAGATTTTCCTCAGCTGCTGAGCCAAAAATATTACCCTTCTACTTGAACAATTTTGAGAGTCTTTTCCTGAAAATATAAAAATTAGTCTTCTAGTTCTCATTTTCAATGTCTGACATAAAATTCTTACAATCTCAAATATCTGGCCATGTATATGTTCTCCTATCTCACTGTCGTCATTGAACAAAAGACACTTGGCTCAGTATGCTTTTCCACCTGTGCACATATATATCCCTTGTACTGGCACTTTCTTCTAACTGTCTTCCTGCTCCAATCACAGACAGAACACCCTCATCTGAGAGTTCTGAGTGGATAAGATAGACAGGAGCTCTATTCTTCAGTCTTTCTGTCATATGAACTACAGTTTATGCAAATGTTTTCTCTTGTTTGTAGCCCTCTTTCCTCTTCCATATCTTTAATAACATTCTGTAAGCATGGTGAATTTAAAAAATTATTTATCCTAAGCATAATGATAAATTCCTTTCAAAGCAGTTTTCAAATCTCAGTGGTAAAGTGCTATGTCAACTCTAAACCCCCTACTGTGAAACAAATCCAATATTAATGCCATTTGTTTAAATAGAACTTTCTGTTCTAACAAGACTGAAATTATGGTCTTTGTTTCAGAATTGAAGACTACACAAATTTTAACTGTCATTTATTGGTTAATTCACCAAATTTCACTTCGATAGGAGAAAATTTATTTAGGTAGTGCAAAGCATTTGGTGAGAATAGGAAGACAATGAAATAAAAGATGAACATTTTGCAAAGGGTAGGATATGAATGCTGAACTTGGACCCATATTACCAAAATAATCTTGGTAACACATGGATTAGAACAATTACTGAATCAGATTCAAATAATGCTCAAGTACAGCATGTACTCCAAATACTGTTGTCTATATAGAGGGTCAAAACCAAATTGTTATTTATAAAGCTAGTGGTTTCTGATTTTAATGAGAAAGGGATTTTGATGTGAGTAGGTGGAAAAATACTATTTTTGTGACCACATTGTTTTACTATTATTGCTTACCTTCAATTCTGTATCCATAGCAAAATTTTTCACAATTGAGATCACACACACATAGAAATACACCAAAACCAAGGCTATTCAAATAATCTAGAAACTATTATTGAAAAAGATTACAAACCAAAACTCTAGGTCAAATGCCTTCTAATGACAGTTACCTTCCAAAACACCTACTATTCTAGTAATTCTGAACTTGAAAAATGCCTTGTGTTTCTTAACCTGAAAACAGTGACCATAATTTTCTAACAGGAGTTCACAGTCATTCACTTCAAAGAGAAATAATCCAGACAAATAATAAACATAGGAGCAATACAGCAATGTCTTTTTTTTGATTCCTCCTTCTTGTTCCACCCTTCATCAGTTTACTAGAGTAAAGCTACTTTCCATAGGGATACTACTACTCTTTCCGATCCCTCCGATTCTTACTTGACTGCACATCACCACCCCTTGTAAGTCAGAACTCACATGATACATTTTAAAGAAAGCCTACCTCTGTAGTAGTCCCAATATCAGCAGATGGGCTGTAGGTACTGGTATCTGGAGGAGCAGTACCAATACTACTTTTAACTGGAGAGCTAGGAGGAGCAGGTCCTGTCATGGTTTCAGTATAGACAGAAGATTGATATAGAACTCCTTTCTTCTGAATTTTATTCCAAACTGTACTTGTGATCTCAGCCAGTTCATACAGAAGTTGCACCTAAAAGTAAGTAAGTAAATAAATAAATACATCCCTTTTTTAAGATGAAGCTTTCCTTAATGAGATGAAGGAAAAATAAAAGTCCTCCACTAAGACTTAGAAAGTAGCAGAACTAAACTCCTCACCATCTATAATGTTTTAATAAGTACCCACATTGCAATTAAAATAATTAACATCAGTCGCAGTACAGTGGTTTTGAGAAAAATAATCTGTGCCAAACATACAGTACGTGGCTCATAAAAACACAACCCGTTACATGGTCTCGTAAAACTTCTACTAATAATCAGCTTTAACAATTAAACAAAGGTAATCTGTGGTATATTTCATATGGGTGGATACTGCCTCTAGAAAAAGGTAAACATACAAACTTTATGAAATACTAACAATGAAAAATTTATTTATTTAAATGGTATTAAAATAATGATCCCACGAAGCATACAAAACTGTTCTGTATTTTAGGAAGAATATCCACTACCAAACTTAATAGTCTCCTGGCATATGTCATTCCAATACTCAGAAACACACTGTTTAACTTGCACATTGTTTGACTCAGTTCTAAGATATTTACACAGGTTTTTGTAAATAGGCATTAATCACAAAATCTTTATGACAACAAACTGCAATATACTGTATAAAACAAGCTCAGAGAAAACTGCAAACAATATATAAGTAGATCCACAGCTGGATACCATACCCAACTTGCCACTATAAAAAAATGGAAATTCTCATATTTATAAGAACTTTAAGCCTCAGGACACATCTACTCTATGAAGTTGGCTTCTTATGTGGGCAGAACAGATGCGGAAAAACACTGTTGTCAATCTACATTTGATATAAAACAGTACTTGATTTTGTGCGTGAGAGCGTGTGATGAAGTCTCAAAGTACATGCCACAGTCCTTCCTTAAGAGGTGAACTGCTGGAATTTTACAAAATCCTTCTTAATTCATCTTGGATTTTCTTTTGAAGTTTCAAGGCTTACACTGAGCAGGTCATATACTCTTTTGACAGATTTTTTTCCTCAAAGGAGATAAACTTCTCAGTACTTTTTGTGTCTTCATATACAGACCAGTCTGCAGACAAACAAGAACTCCGGCTGTGGCAAAAAGCTCTTTTAGTTATATTTTAAAATATTTTGTGTCTGTGGCACTCTGACGTGCACTGGTAACCTTCACTAATTATAAATTTCTAAGTTTTCCTGAGTCTTTTCCAGGTATCTCAGGAAGATCAATAAATAATGTCCATCTGATTATTAATATAATATTAAATGGTGTTGGCACTTTGCTGGCAAAAGAGTCTCTAAAAAATTAATAGGATACAAGTATGTATCCAAGTCATACATGCTTGCAACCTCCCCCCCCAAGAAACAAAAGGATAATTTAAGCTATACTAACCATAATGAAGCAAAGCTTCCAGAAATTAGTTATGCTACTGTTCATAAATGCACAAAATAAAAAAAAAGAAGGAATGATGCTATTTCTGTGTTTGCATAAATGCTCCTACACAAAGTAAAGATGTTTGTCCTATACAAAGTAAAGATGCTTGTCATCAGCTAATCCAACACTGAAGAGTTTAAATCTTATTAGGGTTGCAACAGTCATAGTAACTAAAGTTAATAATTACTTATGTTATCAGGGAAGTTCCTCTGAAAAACTGCTCAGGCAAGAATCTTTGCAGCCACTCTGAAACAGTGGCTGCTTCAGACAGCAGTAGCCACCTCTCTCAACATTGTCAGCAGGAAGACATCCAAGCAGTGTGACCCTAACACTCTACCTTGCTCTGAAACCAGAGACAAAACAAATTCACCAAGAAAAAAAAGCACATATTGATTCAAGTGAAATGATTTTGATGGGGATATGTTAATAAGTAGAAAATACCAAAAAGACTCATAACAAAACCTTACTAAAAAATGATGGCATGTGTGTCTATGTCAATAAAATTTAAAAACCTCAGATAAAGAATTGAAGTTATACCTTGAATTATTTTTAATACACTTAATTTTATTCCACTGGTTGCCATTCATTAAAATGGAAGGATTTCTGCTTCTCTTGTTCATTGCACTTTTTAAAATGAGTAGTCTTAATACTTTGAACATGCCTTTCTGCTTATATTTGAAGAGCTAATGTAAGTGTAAAGTCTCTCTCCTTTATAACGTAACAGTTAATACAGAATAATTATTTTAGTCCAACCTACACAAGAAAAATAGTATGAAAAAAATAGGAATAACTCTGCTAGTATTTGTTAAGAAAAGTTTCCATCTCTCACTGCTTCCACTGCAAAAACCACACATAACTCAGTAAGACCCCACTGACTACTTAACAAAATCTGTAAAGTTCAGTATGTTACAACATTTTATACTCAAAAAATAACACATTACTACGAAACTGAAAACTACAACAGGCAATATCCTGGCAATTCTGCACACTGGAAGTATCTATTGACTTTAAAGGGATGCAATCATCAGTACATGGTTTTATATTAAATCATAATACTCATATAGTAAAATACTTCACCTTTGCTACCATTTAACAAGTTCACTAAGTATCACCTACTTTAAGGCTGTCATCTATAGACAAAATACAGCCTGTCATTCTAAAGAATCAAATTTCATAATTACACTACCATGAATTTATAACTATCAAATGCTGTTTATGCAGTTGTATTTTTCATCTTCTGTTCTGAACATCTGGTTAAACATGACTGGTTTTTTGGCTTTTTTTTTTTTTTTTTTTTTCCTCTGAAGCAGAAAGGACAAGTAAGGCAGATGTAAGGGAGAAGGAACAGCTCAGGAACCTTCACTAAACTCAAATAGCTTGTCTGCATATTTTTAGACATTTTAATACTTCAATGAATGAATAACACCAGAGTGTACAAGGACATTTGTTAAGACAACAACATTTGGTCTGGTATCTCATCGTACAACTCCATTTTCACATTTCACAATGCTTTTAACGTGATTTACACGGAGCTTATGTTCTAAATTTTTTAGTGCAATGTTTTTTTTGTAACTTACAAAACAAATTATTTAGTTACACTTTGGTAGGAAAGCTTAAAAATGTGTTTTACTCCATCTGTGGTCTTAATTTGCAACTCAAATTTAGATCAGGCTTCCACTTATAACAATGCTTTTCCACTTATAAGTTAATTAACGTATTACTTATATTTAACTATGAGATTCAATGGAGATTTAAAAAAATTAGAACTGATTAGACAATTTTCTGCCATTTTGCTGAGAGTATACCAAAAGTAGCAAACTATTTTGCTACATGAATATCTCAAAATATTTACCAGTTCTCTGAATAGCTGCAATATCAAAATGAATTTTGTACAGTTCTATGAAAATTAATACAGAATAAGGCAGGTCTCCATTGGCTGTGAAATTACTACATACAAAGTCATGAAATGTTATGGAAACACCACAAAGTTGCAAAGCAAAGCCTTCAGAATTCTCTAAATATAAAAGGTAAAACTGCCAGCAAAATCATAATTTTTTCCTTTCCTATTTACACATTTGTAACACAGCAACAAGCCTTTGTATGTGCAAATACACCTGTCACATAGCTTTACAAGTCTGAGTAGACTTTGTTGAGGCTGCTTAATTTTAATTTGTCATGTCCAGTGCACAGTCTCACCCTACCAACCCTCCTGCTAGTGAGTGTAAGCCCATCCATTACAAAAGACAATGGCATATAGTAAATGAGTTAGAAATAACTTGGATGGAAGGGAGTGAATATGGCAGGAGACCACACACTAAGGATAAAATAAAAATGTAGTTTAGAACACTTGTTTCTTTCACAGAACATGGAGTGAGGCAAGGGAAAAACTGCACGTGACCGAGAAACATATTGGAGTAAGTACACACAAGGGATAACATTAAAATTACACCAGTCACCTTTGCTTTAGTATTCCCAGACTTAGGCCATAGGTCCATAAATCTTTACAAATGTGCTGTCTATCACATCAAAATTATAGTACTTTGTGTTCTTTTCCTTTCTTTCTACTAAATGAAGCAATAAATGGTCCATTCAGTCCATGATGTCCCGTGAAAAATCTCACATAACGGGTAAAACTTTGGAGCAGACAGAATACGAATGCAGAAGCCTACTCAGGCCACAATAGATTTTCAATCCCCAAGAAGAAGAGTGTTTTCTAAAGCAGCACTGGAAATGTTGCAACTATCAGGAAAGTGTTACTCAAGTTGCAGTAAAGATTACTCAAAATTTTGCACAGAAAACCTACTCTGCTTGAAATAGCAAACTTGATGCAGGTCAGTAAAATACAGGGTGCACTTTCTCAAAGTCTTGCAACACCTCTGCCTTTTAACAAACTAAGTCTCAGAGAAAGAATTTAACAAACATAAATGAAGTGGTAACTTCTGTTTACACACATTGATCTGTGGGTTTTTTTCAGAAAAAAACACATTCATCTGTGGGGTTTTTTTAGAAAAAATGTTAGTTCTATGGAAAGATGGTAAAAAATTACATGAAACCACTTCAACATACGAATCCACAGTGACAGCAGAACAGCACTGTATTACTTAATATTCCATCTGCAATTCATTTCACCCCATCAGGCAAAAGATGCATTTATACTGCAGCTATTACATTCTGAGAAGAACTTAAACTACAAAACTTGAGAGAGCTTCAAAGCAAATCTTAATCTAAGCACCGTGATCTTGATGGCCCAATTAAAAAAAATTAAGATAGAAGAGACTCTCCTCAACAAAATGCAGAACAATTGTACTTAATCCAGTTATTCTTAATTTCCTTTCATAAATCACAACTACCAACCTGGGGATTGGAGCACTTCATTTCAAGGGACTCGAGGTCGACATGGAGGCAGACAACAAATGAGTGTCTACACTCTGGCCCTGAAGCAAGCAGTTTCTGTGAAGTAACAGCTAAAGTAGATGTACAACCCATTGGTTCCACTAAATTAAGTGTCATCTGTTGTCCAAGAACAGTATAGATACTGAAATGATGCAGACTAATAGTCCATGGAAAAGCATCACCTAAGGATTAAAAACAAGGGAAAACAGTTAAATAATTACATAAGAACTAGACTTTTATTTTCTCAAAATTCAGTAAAGGTGTTATCCTAAATCCCCTTAGAAGTCAGCAAGTGCAATCAACAACCATTAAATTGATCCCAAACTCCCACAAACATAAATCAAGCTTCAATTCCATTCTACACCTCAAAATCTAAACACTTGCAATAAATTTTTTACAACTTTAAATATCAAAAATCATTGGAACTTTTAACCCCAAACTGTGAGGAAACATGTACAGTATAGTCTTTGAAGAAGTCTTTTTGCTTTGTATGATTTTCCTCAAACTTAGGATTATCCTGAAACCACTCCCTGCTTATTTTAGCATATGCATAGCAGAGGCAGCTCCTTACATTATATACTTATACATGTTTACAGGTTTTAATACTAAAAAGGGATGTTATATTTCTTTCAAAAATTTACAGCATGCATCTCAGCTGAGTGGTGCTACAAAGTAAAGCCTATTCCAATGCACTGATCAGGTAAGTGAGACTTTTCGATCACAGTGCAGCTCTTTCCACTGCCTCCACTTCCTAGGAACAGAACAGTGATGGATTTTATAAAAACAAATTAACATAGATATACACTGAGCACTTCATTTCTTATGTTTAGGAGGGAGCCCAGCCAGAGAAGTGCCTGGCAGCCTACCGTGAACAACTATCAAAAATAATCAGTGAGGGAATTGGCAGTGTCCAGCTGAGTAACAGAATGACTGCAACTTCAGTACAATCTGTTTCCTTTAGATTGTCAATAGATGGGAATGAAAACAAAAAGTTTCCAAAGCAGGACCACAGAGGGAATTATTTGTGAAGGTCTTTAAAAGGCCAACAGGAACTCTTTTTAGTGAGAGAAAACCTTCAACAGCTCTACTAGCTAGAGTTGAAAGGAACTAAGTGTACAGACAACAGAAACTGTAGAGAACTGTACAGAAACTGAACCAGAATCATTGTGGTGATTTGACCTTGGTTGGACTCCAGATGCTCCCCAAGCCACTCTATCATTCCCCTTACTCAACTGGACAGGGGAGAGAAAATCTGACAAAAGGCTTACGGGTTCACAAAAGGACAAGGAGATCACTCCACAATTACCATCACAGGCAAAACAGACTTAACCTGGGGAGATGAGTTTAATTTATTGACAATTAAAACCAGAGTAGGATAACGAGAAATAAGAATAAATCTAAAATCACCTTCCCTCCACCACTTTTTAATTCCTGGGCTCAAATTCATTTCAAAATTCTCTACCATCTTCTCCTGAGTGGTGGAGGGGAACAGGGAATGGAGGTTGCCGTCAGTTCATCACGTGTTGTCTCTGCTGCTTCTTCCTCCTCAAACTCCTCCCCTGCTCCAGCATGACATCCCACCCACAGGAGACAGTCCTCCACAAACTTCTCCAACATGGGTCCTTCCCATGGGCTGCAGGTAATGTAATTTGCCACAATTCACAAACAAAAGTCACCTCTCACATTTACATGTTTGGAATATCAGTGATTTACATGACTGTCAGTATACTGCTATTACTGCTATCCATTTGAGAACACAAATATGGTATCTAGCAGTATCAACAATTTAAAGATATTCTGAACACTGGTTTCTAAACTATATTTTACTGTGTCTTACCTGTCTATCTGTATCTCACTGTATTTGACCTAATCAGATATTCACAGAATCACAGAATATTAGGAGTTGGAAGGGACCTCGAAAGATCATCTAGTTCAACCCCCCTGCCACAGCAAGATTCTCTAGACCAGGTCACACAGAAGTGCATCCAGATGGGTTTTGAATACCTCCAGAGAAGGACACTCCACAACCTCTCTGGGCAGTCTGTGCCAGTGCTCTGGCACCCTCACTGGGAAAAAATTTCTAGGTGTATTCACACGGAATCTCCTGTGCTTCAGCTTACAGCCATTGCCCCTTGTCCTGTCACTGGGCTTCACCGAGAAGAGCCTGACCCCATCCTCCTGACGCCCACCCTTCACATACTTAAAAGGATAGATGAGGTCACCCCTTAGTCTCCTCCAAGCTAAAGAGACCCAGCTCCCTCAGCCTTTCCTCATAAGGAAGATGTTCCAGCCCCTTCATCATCTTGGTGGCTCTGCGCTGAACTCTTTCCAGCAGTTCCCCCTATCCTTCTTAAGCTGAGGGGCCCAGATTGAATCATAAAAGTTTCCAGTATGAACTCAAAGAAGAACATGTCACAGCTGAGGACCATAAAAAAAAAAAGGAGGGAGAACAAGACTAAATAAACCAGTAACTAGTTTAAAAACACAAGTGAAAGCCAAGAAAATAATATAAATTAAAATAATAAAAAATATAAACTTCTAAACACAGGAAGATCATCTCACAGATGCCAAAAATGTTCTCATTACTAATTTAAACCTTAGTGCTTTACCTGAAGCAAAATTTCAGTTCCCTTCATGTCTTCAATTTATTTTCCTATTTTAAAATGTAATTTTCCAATTTTAAAATTTTCAAAGGCCACTCAGCAGTCTAGAAGTCCTGATGACAACAATGTTATCATTGTTTACCACATTTTATCCTATCACTGTTTGTATACTACTTAGCACAACTGAGCCAAGCTACACTTCTGAATCAAAGTACTGTACTTAAAATGTTTCTTTAAGTACTCCTATAAACTACAACAACCTCAGAAAAGAAATGTATCAGAACTCTGAAAATAAATGGAGAGACCTGATTGTGGGATATTGTGTAAGCTATTTTTAATGGTATGTTGACATCTTGAAGTCAGTAAGTGTCTATGAGCAGGATGCAATATCCCCAAATGACAGTATGACTATGCTCCATTTTCCTCCTCTTTCATTTTTTTCATGTAATAAGAAAAATATATGAGTGAGCACACAGCTTTCTTAAAAGGAACAATGCATTCTGGTAAACAAGCCTTTTACTTACATCTTCTTTTTATAAGAAGGAATGATTCAAAAAATAATTTCCAGGAAAACTGAAGTTGAATAACTATAATTTCAGAGTGATGATAACATCCCTTAAAAATGGTGGTAGGTATGACCTGCAGTCTTTTTCAAAGATAGAATGCAACTTAAAAGACTCCTCCAGTAAAAGTTCATAAAAATCACTCACCTCTATATGCGAAAAAAACCAAAGAAAGCAACTTAAAAGCTTTATAAAAACCTTTTAAATAGTCTGTTTAAGGAGGAGTTTTGGCATGGGAGAAGGCAACAGCTCCATTAGAGAATCAAAAGTATCAAGATTGTGAGAACTTCTGTTTGGCATTGTTCCCAGAGCACAAAGCCACACACAAATAAATTCCTTACCATAAGCTTTATCCCAACCAGGGGGATTCTTTTCTCTCACTACGATCTTTCCTACAAATCTGGGTTTGACAAAATTCAAATGACTTCTTGCTTTCCTAAATGGTTTTAATTACATCATCAGTTTAAAACAAACAAAAGACTTTGGTTAGATTTATTTTTTATCTGTCACTATGACTAGCAAATTAGATCACTCCTGGTGAAAGTTGTTAGGAAAAATCACACATACCTTTTTCTCTCTTTTTTTTGTTGCCTTTTTTCCTCCCCCTCTCTTTTTTGTTTTTCCTTTTCAGCAGTTGATTGCATCTCTAGTATGACTTTCAGTATTAAAAATCACAATTTTATTTTTGTTGCTGTGAGTTGAGGTGAAAAACAAGGAGAAGGGTCCAATACAAGTGGCAGAACAAAGGGAGAAGGAAAACACTGGCATAAATCCAACCACATCTCAGATGGCAGGAGAAGGAGTAGCCCTTGAATGTATTTTTGACTTAGTTTTTCACAGAATACCCTTTATAATTGTTTGTTTCAGCAAGAAGTATGAAGAAAACAGACTAATTACCCCAGAAAATACTGCCACAAAAGCAATGGAACAATTGCTGAATCTCCCTCTCTTCCACTTAGAATACACAAAACTGCAATAGCTCTTTCCAAATAATATAGTTCACGAATATGATAATGAACTAACTGTGCACCAGTGTACTGCTTTGAGCTGGGACAGGCTTCAAATTCGTGGCAGTAGCTGGTATGGTGTTATGTTTGGGATTAGTGATGAAAACTGCTGATAACATCAGGATGTTTTAGCTATTGCTGAACAGTGCTACACAGCATTAAGGTGTTTTCTGCTTCTCACACTGCCCCACTAGCAAGCAGGCTGGAGGTACGCAAGAATTTGGAAGGGGACACAGCTGGGACAGCTGACCCCAAGTGACCAAAGGGATACGCCATATCATATGACACTGTGCTCAGCAATAAAAGCTACAGAAGGAGGAAGGGGAAGAACATTCAGAGTTATGGCATTTGTCTTCCCAAGTAACTGTTCAGCACGATGGAGTCCTGCTTTCCCAGAAATGGCTGAACACCTGCCTGCTGATGGGAACTAGTGAATTCATTCCTTATTTTGCTTTGCTTGCATGTGCAGTTTTTGCTTACCTTTTAAAATGTCTTTATCTCAACCCATGAGTCTTCTCACTTTTCCCCTTCTGACTCTCTGCCCATCCTGCAAAGGGGGAGTGTGCAAGTGTCTGTGTGGGGCTGAGCTGCCCACTGGGGTTAAACCACAACAACGGGCATTTCTGTGAAATTTTAAACTTGCTTATGTTTCTAGATCTCATGGATGCCATTAAAGGAAACCCAAACCCCAAGACTCAATACCATTAGGGATACCTGCCTCACCTATTTCCAATACACAAGTTTTCATAGGAAGATCTGTAGAACAAGATTTTCACATCAGGATTCCTTTCAAACACTGCTGCAAACCTATTTACTATTTACTTTGATTGCTTCTAAGGGCTCTCCTTTTAAAAAAAATGTATTGAATATAACCAGCTTGCTTTCACTTGTTAGGTCCTTTACAGCTTTCCTTTCTCAATCAGCTGCAGAATGATAAAAGATTATTCTTCCCTCAAACTAGTCTACAACTCAAACCTCTATTAAACATTAAATAAGAACTACTGCACTTTTTCCTCATCCTTAGCCTATGCACAAAAGCATTCTCCTGTAAATACTCATATAAACTTTCTCAATTTTTTTCTTCAAATCTCTACAAAATCCTTACTACAATCCCTACAGGAAAAAACAGAACAGAGTTGTTGTTGAAACAGAAACATTAAAAACAGAACACATTGTCATATTGGTCATGATGACCAATAAAGTCCCATTGTTTTCTTTTGCTAGTCTGCTATATTTATGAATGTCTTATCTCATTTGGACTCACAGGCTACCTCGGGTTGGAAGGGAACCAGAAGGATCATCCAGTCCAACTCTCTGCTCCTCAAAGCAGTACCTGAAACTAAATCATATGACTAACAGCATCATCCAGACACATCTTGAACTCTGACAGGGTCATGACTTGTCTGTGGAGCCTGTTCCAGTGACTGACCGCTATCCCAGTGAAGAACATTTTCCTAATGTCCAGTCTAAATGTGAGATCCAAGACTTTATGGGGTTTTTTTGTGTTTGTGGAGTTTGTTTTGTGTTTGTTCACCAGTAAAGGTGGCATGAGAAGCTTTTCCTAATCTGCCTTGGAATTCATAACTCACTGCCCCCTCCTGTTATGTCAAACCAATTGTTTGTGGCTACACAGTAACTCGAATGACAGAATCAATGAAGGTAAAAATTGCACTTCTGAATTCTTTTGGCTTCAACAAACATACAAAACATATCACAGAACTCTTTGATAATGAGTTTCACTTTGATCTCTCTGGGGCAAACCTTGTCATCAGTATTTCTGTCCATCAGTAATACATAACATATTGCTAAAAAAGCAGCGCAACTTCAGAAGCTTTAAAATTAAAAACAAAATAGTTTCCCTAACATTAAAAAAGGGAAATTAAAGACTAAGTGTTTCTGAATTTATCACACTACCTTCTTCCAGGATGGGTTTCGGGACAACAAATGGGATTTCCTGCAACGGTTCCATGTGTTTGTGTCCAGCACTCATAATCTTTATCTGGGGTAAGCAGACGACAAGTGTCCCAGGCATACTGGCCTGCCCATGGTACCAGCTTCGCACAGTCCCAGGAATATCCCCTGATACAATAGTGCTTGGGGAAGGCAGGCTGTCATTCGGAAGGAATACACAACAAGATTGCACTTCAAGCTGAAAAAAAACAAAGCCAAGAAAGATTTCTCAGAAACAGGTTACCAGTTTTCCCCCCAGTGTGGAGTATTCGTCTGGGTACAAAATACCAAATTACTCATCCATTACAGAATCACAGAATATTAGGGGTTGGAAGGGACCTCTGAAGCTCATCTAGCCCAACCCCCCTGTCAAAGCAGGTTCCTCTAGAGCAACCTCCCTAGGCAGCCTGTTCCAGTGCTCCACCACTCTCAAAGTAAAGAAGTTGCTCCTTATGTTTAGATGGAACTTCCTATGTTCCAGTTTGTGCCCACTGCCTCTTGTCCTGTCACTAGGCACCACTCACAACACCTACCCGTTAAGTATTTATAAGCATTGATATGACCCTGCCTTAGTCTTCTCTAGGCTAAACACAGCCCCAGCTCACTCAGCCTTTCCTCTTAAGAGAGATGTTCTAGTCCCCTAATCATTTTTGTAGACCTTTTCTGCATCCTCTCCAGAAGCTTCCTACCCTTCTTGAACAGTACAGTTGATTAAAAATAATCTATGCTTTTAGTTGAATTCAGAGCAAAAATGGCAGAAAATGTTGGAAAATAATATATCCTCTTAAAGTATGATTATGGGAGAGAAGGAAAGAAGAAGTGTGATTTTTTGGTCTGTAAACCGAGCATCTATCTATCTACATTTCAACAGCTTTTCCCAAGAAGTGGAATTGAGTTAGAAAATGTTCTCACAACAATGCTGATTTTTCTGCAGTTCACTAGCTTTTGTTAGCAAAAGCTATGCCTCTAGTACTAACTAACATTTTATATGCTGATACTTTCTATGAAGATTTCTATAAAGAACTATTTCAGGTAAAAGTCTGTCTTTCCTTTGTAGTCTACACTAATGAGCATGTACAAAAAGGTTAGTCATCAGATAAAGCAAAAATATAAACTTTAGTGAAAAACTGACTTTAAAACAAATGGACAGGTGCATGCATACACAGAGAGAATGAGAAATTAATAAAGTCCAAAAAGTTTATACAGCTTTTGTCATGTTTTCCTTGCAAATCAGAAGCAATGCTTATGGCTTCATATGAAATAGCATTTTTTTGTTCATTATTTTCAAGCAGTGCTGCTACCCTGAAACATTTCTGACCATTCTGCCATGAGCTTCTTTATAAGCTTATGAGCTTCTAGCATAGCTGAGTGAGCCCAAACCAAGACTTGTTAACTCAGAGGTTAAGCTCTGGACTGTTAGTCTTCCTTGGCTCTTGCAAGTAATATTCTGTACCTGGATATCAACTAGCCCTAATAGCCTGTGCACTTGAAGGCTTTGTTAAGTGAGTCCAAGCTCAGTTCATTTTTTCACATTGTTTAGAAAAGTCTAGTGTACAAAATGTTAGACGCAAGATGTTATTTGTTGTTGTGCTAAATGAACATTTGCTTTAAACCGATGTCTTTCAAATTGACATCATTAAGGACACCACAGCTTAAGACTGACAACAAAGGTTTTTACTCCATATCCTGCCCTTAAAGGCTAATAGTCCCTCAAGACCAGAGCAGTGATTTGTAATAGAGCTGGAATTCCCCAGCACCTTAAGTACTTCGCCAACCTGGTGAGGAGAACAAAGATATCCATCTTTATTTCAGCATTTCTGTGCTCTTTTGCTTAGACAAACTGACAAGAATTCACTGCAGAAAAACCTAAGTAGGATTTTGCAAAAATAAATACATTGTTACATGAAGTCTGTGTTTGTTTCTAGTTTTAGAACTGTTTGAGTTGTAAAATGAAGTTAATTACATATTTGATAAGTAGTTTATTGATCCAAGGTTGCAGTGTGTACTTTATACTGGATGAAAAGTAATGGTGTATTGTTACAGATGTAACAGGTTTGGATTTTTTTTTTGTTAACTGGTAAATTAGTCATTGTGTCAATTTGCAAAGATTTTTACAGTGACACTTTAGATCACTTTCTGGTCTATTAGTAATAGGTTGCAGGTCAAGCCATTGTGGGATAATGATAAATAGCTGACAAAAGAAATTATGATAGTGTAACTTTTGTTTTATAAGTGCATTTGCTGAGTAAACAGTTTATAACAAGTCATCCATTTTTCACATATATATATATCTCTCCATGATGATTAACATCAAATGCTGCCTGGATATACAAACCATGTGGTGGTAATAATCCAAAAATTCCACCAACTTGGAAACTATGCTTCATCACATTACCAGCAGCAGGATCATACAGAAGATGTTTTATGAAGTACTTGAGAAAAGATCTCAATAATCAGTAGGCTTTTTACACTTGATTTACAGTTCAGTACAGCTTTGCACTGAAGACAAGTTCTTCAGATCATTTTTATTTTACTTTGCCATATCAAGAATATTTAAATAGAATCACAAGAGTTTCATTACTTCAAATGATTGAGGGAAATCCTGTTTACATAAGCAGCTACTTTGTTATTCATTTTCAAACAACTTTGTGGGAGTTGGACCATGAATTTTACTGGGATTTACATGATAGCATCAGGCCATTTGTAATACTACAGATTTGGTTACAGACACAGTTTGCTTACTTGTGTTTCATTTAAAGTTTATAAATGAGTAAATGAATTTTGCAAAGCCTTACTGCAGGATTTCAAAGGTGAACACACTGAACATATAGCAATATACCACAAATAATTAGTTACAGAAGAAATTGCTAACATGGATACACAAGGTCCCAATAAGTGCAAAACCGAATTGCACCTGTTGAACTCCTCAAATGCAGATTTTTCTGACACACAACTGCCAACTTCAATGGAATTTGTCTATGCTTACTTGACAGAATCTGGTAATCTGTCTAATAACAAGTTCTAGTGAAAAAATGGAGGAGCCCATCTAAAATGATGGAGTTGTATGTTGCACAAAAGTGAGAACGTGCACTACAGGTTGCTTCATCAATCAGACAAGTGCTTTAAAATATATGTAATCCAAATTCTTAAAATTAAACTACATCAATAGCATATATTAAATCTATCATATAAATCTTTTTGCAGTTTTTAAATAACTGTTAAACTGTGTCCGAAATTGTGAATTTAATGTAAAATGTGAGTGATTTATGTAACTGAATATAAATCTGCAGCAGTAAATCTTGTATTAATGTAAGGATCTGACAATCCAGGGGAAAGAAAATGAAGTAATCTGCCAGTAAGAAGTCCTCAAGCTGGGGGTCAGATCCTGTTCATGGAAACCATCTGGTTGGGACCCTGCAAGCCACACCAAACACAAATGATCTTTTAAAAAAATATCCTATTCATTAATGCTTCGCAGCTGCACTGAGTGTTACTTCATTTTTCCATGGCAACATCCTTTCTGTTTCAAGGATCTTATTTCAGTTTTGGTAGCAACGTGTTCTTTTGCCAATACTGAACACATTCATGTGTTAAAGAGAAGGAATTATTACAAATTCTTGAAACAGAATTACCCCTTATTTTCATTTCTATTATGTCAATGCCTGTACATACTAAGTAACACACAGTAATGATAAATCAATGAAGAAAGTAGTACTTTCCCTTCTACTTCTAAAAACTTATGCAAAGCATACTGCTCTAAGCTTTTACTAATATGTAAGCCTAAAACAGTGCAATGACTTTAAGACTGTTGTATAAAAAGGAAAGTATTAAGTTACTGGAATAAATGGAGTATTTTTAATTCATATTTTATAAAAAGAATGTTGCTCAACAGAGAGAGCAGTGAAATATACATGCAGAAGAATTAGGTCTTCCTAAATAGTGAGTGGGAGGGAGTGAAACAAAACAAGTGACATGCCACAGTTATCCTGTACAACTGTAAAGGAGAGGGAAAGGTTATACAAGTCTTTACAGCCCTTCATGATAGCGATTCTGTGAGGAGATTCCCTTCTCCAAGCCACGTTTTATAGCTATGTAAACCAATTAGAGGCATTGAAGATGACCCACAAGGTGTCTCCTGGGAAGTGGCCTCTTTCTGCATTAGTCACCATCCATCACATGCTCTTGGCAGAACGGCTAATGTGTTTTTCTGAGGGTTTCATGTACAGACTATAATCTTGCGATGACTCCCCAAAGCGCAAAGAACTACTGTTAGACACATCACGTACAGATTACTCTGTGGCCATTACTCTAAGACCATACCTCAGCCTCTGACATCCAAATTAGCTCTACCCAATTAGACCATCTGCACTTGAAACAGACATACACTGCTAGTTAGAATTGAAAAAGGCAAACCAGCAAATCATGTTTTGAAGTTAGACAAGAAGTAAAAATGACATAAATGGAAACCAGAGCACATGAGTAAGAGAACTAAGAGAGAGCAGGCTACCTGCACATACAAATGAGTATAATAAGGATCAGCTGCATTTTCTTTTGACTATTTAAAACACAATGTCTTAGCACTGCACAGTATTCCTACTCTTTTCTAAGAAAGCTTGAATTTAAAAAGTTTTTATTTAGTTACAGAAAATTGAATTTTTTGTTAGCTTGCAGTAAGTAACCAACTTAAGAAATCATCCTTTCTCCTGAATAACAACTGCTGAATAACTGCTGAGTAACTGCTGAGTAACTGCTGAGTAACTGCTGAGTAACTGCTGAGTAACTGCTGAGTAACTGCTGTGATTTTGAGTCACAGAATCTCTTCCTGACCCATGAATAAAGAACAAAGAACAGGAACTCTAGCCAGTCTCATCTTTACATTTCTGTTCTTTCAATCAATATTTTACTTTGACCAAAATTTTGTACAAGTTACATGCTTCAAAGAAAATAGTATTTTCAATCAATTCAGGAAACAGACTATTTTTTTCAAATAATTTCAGGGATATTCAAAGGCATGTGGAATAACTGCCTAAGTTTTATTTTCAATAATTACGCTCTTACTTAGTTGGCATTCATTGCAACACTACTCATTAATTCATTCGCTTTTAATACAGATCCCCCATTGTTTTCACTGGAATTCAGCATTAACAACCAATTAAAAGTAATTATGCTTATACTGCTCCCCAATTTTAGCAACTAATAGCATGAAGAACACGTGAAAAGTGACTATTACCCTCTCACATAGTGTAACTGCCAACAAGAGTTCAAGGCTGCATATAAAATCCTACAACAACTAAATAATAAAAACAATTTTTTACAGTTAAGTATGAAAGTCTTTTCACTTAAATACTACTAGCTTACTAGAACTCCAATGCACAAAATCTTCATGCAATTCTATGATGAGCAAGCCAGGGCTAGGGCTAAGTAAGTACCAACTCTGGATCCAAAATAAACTTTCCAGTTACTTTGGTTCCAAACACATTTACTTACTCAAACTTCCACTAAAAGAATAATTCTTTGATGATTTTAAGTTATGAAGTTCTGTTCTATCTGATGACAACTACAGACTTTTCTGTTCTACAACCATGTTAATAAGAGATCCAGGAACTTGAAAACAGCTTTAGAAATAACCTTAGAGTCTAAGTGCTCCACCATTTAACCAAACAAAATATGCTAGAAATTTGCCTTTTTAATGCCAGAGGATAGTAAAATACAGAAAATCTGTATAAATTTAACATATAAATATATGCATGTGCTTAATAAAATGTATATGTTTAATAAAGTATCATCCTGTACTTGATGTATGATCAGAATATCTTAGTCCTGATTAATTTTTTCTCATTTATAAAGGATCCAGCTCTCCATCATCCTCATTATTATATTATTATGACTCAAACAATAAGCCTCATTTATAAAGGGGGTCTCATTGTGCTAGGTCCCACTCAGATGTATAACAAAAACACACTGCGTCCTTGAACTAACCTCACAAATTCTCTCTCTTGACTCTCCTTATCTAGCCATTTTAATCTCCAGTGGTGGCAACATTAAGAATGAAAGGAAAAGAAAGAGCTGTCTGAAAAATAGATAGAGTTCATCAAAAGCATCTCCTCAACTTCAGAATCTTCAGCAATCAAGTCACAAATCAAATTCTTGCTCAAGCAAAACTTAAACTTTCAAACTTTCTAATACTTTTAGCCCTGAGCACCTTCTCTATGAAAGGGGAATAAAACTGACAAAGGTTCTGGGATGAACCCATACGTAAGTAAATATATTTCTTGACAGGAAGAAGAAGCAGGCATTCAACAATCACGTTCGGAAACAGGGGGGGTTGTATTTTTTTAAAATCTTATTTGAAGATAAAAAAAGTTTTGCTACCATATGCTGGCATACCACAAAATATCTTTCTCATAGAATGTACAGTCCAAAAGGCACAGATCACAATACTTTTCTAAGAGTAATTTCTAAGCAGGCACTTGCTATGTAACTGGAAGAACAGAGTACTAATTCTAGCATTTCTGAGTCATCTAGCCACTAGACTTGTAACATGGCCTCTTGTGTATAGCATGCACACATACTGCTACATAAGTCTGCTTTTATTGAGCAGAGATCACCATCTAGAGTAGTCTAGGAATGGTTTCATCCAAGTGGTCATCTACTTGTCCTGCATAAAGAAAACTATAGACAATAAGCAATTAAGGCACCCCTGTATAACATCATATTGGATCATAATCCCCAAGAAAGTATTTGTCATACACACTTTCCTTAAATATTTTTTAAAAGGAAGGTTTTCTGCAAACATAGCTATGGGTAAAAAGGGGTAGAGCTATGTTTATAATACAGAAAAGTCTGACAAGCATTTTTTCCTCACAGAATTTTTCTCTGGATTCCTTTAGATATCAAAAAGTATTTTGAAAACTAATATTCTAAAACCAAAGCATTCTTTGCTTCATTTACGAAAAATCTGTATTTTATTTTTCATTCTCTAAGACTTTGAAACTACTGAAATAAGACAATAAAACTGAGGAGCTCCTTTAAAAACCCTCTAATAAAAAGCACTAGAATGCATAAAAAGTATCATAAAGTTTGGAAAGAGATTTTTTTCACTTCCTTTTCATCTTACCTGAAGTGTAAGGCGCTTAACTGCATTCCACACTATTCCAATAAATTCCTTCATTCTTTCTTCAGGACTTCTGCAGCTCTCAGATGAATTCAGCATGGTTTTCACAGGAAGTGACAAAGGACGAGATTCTAATGCAAACAAAAAACCTCAGTTACACAAAGAATACATAATTAAGTGATATATTTACTGGTAGCAAAGAAAAATATCACCTTTTAAATTCAAAAAGATTTACTCTCACTACCTATCTCACACTATGGACAGAGGAATAGCATCCCTAGTATTAGTTTTAACACTGGCAACACAACTCTGTCAGTTAAGCCTGGTGAGGAACACAATGATGTGAAACACTTCAAACTTTTTTTTTAATGTAAACTGCTAAGAAAGAAGAATGCTTGACCTAAGCAAATTAAGAATTTTCTAAGTGTAATAACCTATTTAGTGGCAGAATAGCAATCCAAGAAGTTTTCACATACACTGCTGTCAGTGTAATCTACAAAAGGTTTTAGTTTTCTAAACTCATGGTAAGAAATGAAAGACAGCCCATATAAAATTACAGCCTTTGATTTGTTTGCTTTAAAAAATTCACTTAACAAAAACTTGAGTGTGCTTCCAAAAAAAGGCATAAAAATGAAATAATTGTCTTACTTTATCAAGCTTAAAGGTACTAAAGTATGAAAGATTTCAGCAAAATTCAATGTTTACGAGTAAATCAATTGAAGGAAATTTCTCTAATTATTTAATAACATGAATATTAAAAAGACTTTAGGTAACAGACACATTTAATTGAATATGATCATAGCAGAAAATCACAGGAGGACTAGTGAGCAGATCAAGTAGTAAAAACCAAATTCATTAAAGACTGCACATAATTCCTCCTGTCATCTCTTATAGAATAGCCTCCCCCTTATGTTTTGGGATACCCATCAAATTATTGTCAGCTTCTTTAATATTTCCAGTCTTGGCCAACATGTTGTTGAACTACAAAAAACAACAGGAATAAAATATGAATTCTTCATGACTTCATTTTAAACTAATTTGAAATCAGCACAAGTGTGACACTTTGTCTGAGCTATACTGCTAGATGAAATCTGTGACATTCAAACTACAGCAAAATTCTTAAAATTATGCTCTCAGCTGAACACAGGTGAGCAAAAGTATATACCTCTTGATATGCATCACTGGGTGTTCTATCAGTTTTCATCATGCAAGGAAACACACAAAGATTTGATCTTTCGAGGTCCCTTGCAACTCCTAACATTCTGTGATTCTGTGATTTAAAAAGAAAACATCTGAGAGGTGAATTTCTACCAAGAGCGTGCAACGTTTAAGTCACTTGAAGAATTAATTTGTAACATTCTTCCCATCAAAGAAGAGAGTTGATAAATATTCTAGACAATTTTTTTTAACAAATAATATTTTTAATAATCTGAAAAGCAACTGATGGGAGATGAAAAGATTCATAATAAAATTGGTCAAAAGAGTAAAAGAGAATTTTTATGTCTGAATTATAATTAGTCTTCTCAGATATTCCTGGCCCCAATTACAGACCTATCAGAATGATAAAGAAAGACAATTGCATGATGAGAATGTAAAAAAAGTGTGACATTTCAGGATTGTTTGTTGTCAGGATTGTTTGTTTGTTTGTGCTGGAGACACAAAAAAAGTAAATTGTTCATATGGAGAAGCGGGATGGAGTAGCTATTTCAAAATGTTTTCTCATGTAGACACTCATGCTATGCAGTGAGTATTCCATCCCCCTTAAGAATGCATTAAGTTCAAACAAAGACATTCAGTGAGGAATAGCTGCTGTGCTTTAACTTCCTACCCTACCTCAGCTCACATCATCTTCTCCGTGCAGTCAGGCCCTACACTACACATATTACAAAGCAAGAATTAGGAACAATTTGAGTATCAGGAAATATTAAAATAAAAGGGTTACGTGAGTGTAGGTCTCCAGAATACAAGGGTGGGTGAGGGTGAGAACAGTGTACAAAGTCACTGTGAGAAATCTCAGACATGAATGCTTCAGGTCAGGATGAACAGATAAAACACAAGATAGAACTATATATTCTACAGCATAATCAGCAGGGAATATCAACATCCTACATCACTGAGCAAGTGCATTCCTTTGTGAATGGGATCCAAAGCTAGGTTTTCTTCCAGTCTCCCATGTTTTGTTTACTGGGAAATACACATACTGCTAATTGTCTCTCAATTACAGGAATCAACTTTCCAATGCCAGAAACAAATACCTATGAATTGAAAATAAAATTAGCTGGCCAAAGCACCACTTGTTTCTCCTAACAGATGTGCAATTCAAACCTGCAGAGGTGATTTGAACTCTAGGAAGGTCTAAGATACACAACAGCTCCACTGTAATACTCCATATTCAACCAAAAGACCAAAAAAAGAGAAAGCCTCAAAACCCAACAGATAATGAACTATTTAACCAGAAATCATGCAAAACAGAGCAGTAATATGAAGTGCTTCAGAGTGGAAAGAAGAAACAAGCAAAGCAGTAACTCCTGAAAAGAAAAGAAGTCCTCTGTTCATTTTTTCTTCCTGCACTGGTAAATTTCCAGAGTTTTGTCTGAAGGGATTGAAGAGAACAAGGTCTTAATTCCCTGTCAGGAAAGGCCATCAGTAGATGACAGTTGCTAAGAAACTGTAGTAGTCTGGTGTGGCTATGGTGTGTGTTTGGCTACTCCTCTATAGTAGATGTGTAGACTGGATCAGCTCCATCTGTCTCGGTATGAAGGTTAATCTCCTAAAATAATTGTGCTACTCAGCTACTACTGAGCTGAAAATCTCAGAACATTTCCTGGCACTGTAATCAGCCTTGTGTTGAAGCCAGGAGCCAGTCAGCAATGGTTAGATAGAAAATATGATTTGTAAGAAACACTTACAAAACTGATGAGGAAAAATAAAAGGGGGAGGAATGGAGCTGTTGTTCAGCTGTTGTTCAGGTTGTACAAGTTGAATTTTAAAGACAATCAGTGTATATGAATATAAATAGTTCCTACTCTCATCTTCTAGTCCCATATTGTATAACTGGTATTTTTGTAAAAATATACACCACAACTATTTCAATCAATTACCAATCACTCAGAGGTTGCCATACTCACCATCAATTTCAGAACAAACTCTGGTAATGAAAAGACTTTTTAAAAAGGACTGTTCAGATCAAACAGAATTGAGTTACCAGAGACAGCAGTTTTTATAATTCATTTCACAATTTATGGTTCTAGAGAGAGAGTTCCAAGTGGCAATCTTCCATATTAATACAAACATACTGTTTGTAGGAGATGCCACTAATCGAGCCTTATCAGTATAAACTGTAGTTAGAGGTGCCTTTCTTTCAGAGACATATGCCCTCTGTTTTGTGCTTTTTAGCCTACTGGGAACTGGTTATCCATAAAAACTCTTATCCATAAAACACTTAAAAGTTTTGATAAATAAGAAAAATAAAAAGATCCTTAGGTAAATCTAAGAGACACGAAAAGGGAAATAAAACTTTTGAAGTGCAAAGATTTGGGACAAAAAGACATTTCCTCAAATGAATCAAAGCAGATAAGACTACAGAGAAGATACTTTCCATTAGTGGGTTGAGGACTACTAGCAATCTGTACTCATCACCAGCCTCATGCTTTCAGTTCCTCCTCTATCCTTAGAGCTAGCAAGTAAACCAAAGGGAGGTAAAATGCAATGCTAATACCTTATTCTTAATTTTTATGAGGCATAGATCTATCATGTCTCATCCCTCTAGCATAGCAACACTTATTTCTCCTGGCCCACTGTGTGCCTCAGATAGCTCATGCATTAAGAGGGCAGTGGCTTCTTTCTGTCTGGAAAAAGTTATCCTGCTGTATATGCCAACCTGTACTTTCAGTGATCCCAAAAAACTGAGAGCTCTCCCATGGAAAGACAAGGTTCATAGGCAGACACCTGTGCACCAGCCTGCAGTAGGACAACCACTCCACCTTCTCATCATATAACCATACTCAAAACACATCTGCCATATGACCTCAACCAGCTGGGCAAGCTTTCCTTCCCACGTCACATCATCTGTCACACAGCTTCTTGCACATCAGAACTGAGTGAAGCTGACAAAAATCCTACTGCAAACTAAATCATTACTAAGAGTCCTTGACAGCAAAACACATTAACAGTATTTCAAAGAGGAAAGAAATCAAAGGTAAGCATACTGTTATTACACGGCTCTTCTCAGAAAGATTTTTCCTCTGCTAAAATTAGAAGTAGTCTCCACAGTGTCAAAGAACCCACTGGGATTTCTTTGAATATTTATTTTAATATTTATTCACATTTTCATGCATTAGCTTTTTATTAGACAGAAAGAGAAATATAGCAAGGTGTTTGCATCAAACACAAGCCATTAAGGAACTAATCAAGGGGTCTGAGGAATTAGAAATGAGATTAAAATGCAGTCGAGGAGGAAAATAAAACTTCAAACAACTCTGAAAAAATTCTAAATGGCCAACAGATTTTTTTTCCCAGGAGATTAACTGGTTTCTTCATATGTAAAACAAAATAAAAACTAAGCCCACCAAAAAAAAAAAAAAACACCAAACAAAAACCTTGCTCTTTTCTGTAAGCCAGCAGTTCTTGGTTTCTACAGACAATATTCTGCAAAAGTAAGAGTTCAGTGAAAATTGTTCTATAAAAGCTTATTTGTCCTTAGGTTTGCATTCCAATTTTCCTGATAAGTCTAAGTGATTTTACATTTGTGTGTGTGTGTATATATATATATCTATAAAGGCATTACAAACTATTCACACTTTTGTATGTGTGTATAAATATGGCAGCCAAAGAAAAATTATGTCCTCAGTAGCATACATTTCCATAGAACAATTTTGTTACATGATTTAATACTAAAGCATTATGCATACAAAGGAAATTGTAAAAACACAGAGGAATATCTTGTTAAAAATACTTCCTATCTTAATGTGTATTTTTTAACCACAATTCAACTTAAAAAAGAAAAGTTAATTTAAGTAGCAGGCTCAGTGAAAACATCAGGTTAAGCTCAAATCTGTATCTACCAATACTTTCTGAAACACCAGTATCCATCAGAAGTGTCTGAGAGATATCCACGTTTCATTTTTGCAGCGCTTCAAGTTATTCTCTATACCCTCGTTCCTGGACAACTGGTGCTAGCATTATTCATGTAAACTGAGATTTCTTTCCTAAGGATAGAATATGATCATTTGTATGTAGAAAAAGTTTGCACTCCTGAGCATAAAAGTAGTACTTAACTAAATTAAAGAATAGCAAGAAGTCCTTTTAAGCTTATAAAAATATGCAATGTATCTGCCTACACACTGAGCAGACTTTGCATAAATAATTTCTTTATTGGGTCTTTGAGCATTTTTGCATTCTACTTTAACAACTTTTATCAATCAAGATGACAACTGAGCCACAAAGTCTTGGACAACTAGGCAGAGCAAATGCTTTATACCAAGAGAAAAGGCAGCTGAGAGGTGTAATGACTAAGTTAGAATGGTCACTCCATGAGTTAGCAGCAGAGTAGGTGTTAAAATACAGAAGCTTTTGACTTTTTACCCAGCTTGCCTTTTTCTAGAGTAAAGATGTGCCTGAAAACAAACATTAACATTATTGTGCAAGCAGGAAGGATCTTTCTGTGTGAAAGTGAAGGTTGGCTAAGGAATGGCTATGGTCAGCATTTTCTCCCACCAAATTCTTAATGATTGCTGCACTATTCCTGGCAAAAAACCCTACTGAGTTCTGGGAACAAAAAATCTAAAAAGGACTGATGCTTTTATACAAACCAATAACAGCTGTTCACAGGCAAAACTAAGCTACTATATTAATTATTACAGAAATGTGTTATATGTGCATTCATATCTAAAGACCATGCCTGAATTTACCTTAACATCATTACATTCCAAGTAAATTTTATACTATGAAGAATTTCAACTTTTGGATTTGCAAGAACTTTTCTGGTAATGCAGGAGGAAATCTGCCTAGTTTTCTGCCTATTTAAAAATACACTGAAAGCTAATTATTCTTTTAAATATAAGCTAAAAATAAACACCCATTCTCTTCTCACTCAACTTTCAATTTTCTCCATTCAGAAAGTGTTTCATATACTATTATTGGTGTTAAATGTTCTTGAAATCCACACACCAAACTGAAGAAATCATGCATTCAGAACACAAAAGTCAAACCTTTCCCTCGCTATGAGAAGTCACAACTAGTTTTCAATACAGGTATGTGATTGTTCAGCCATTTAAAAGTTACTATAAATCACCTGTGCCTGGAGAACTTCCTTTTCAGTGTTGCTTCCAAGAGCTTAATCCCATTTACAAAAATATAAAAACCCTAGTACCCCCAGGTAAATGCGTGTCAGATTTAAATTCCTGTATTTTACTTTGCCTATTTAGCATCTAATTTCATTCAGCTTCTCCAATAAATCATCAGTTATACTTCTCATAGTAGGCATGAATAAACGATAATCATTCAGTTCATTGAGCAGAAATAGTGACCTACTAATTCAAATACTTCAGATAATCCATTGATTTCTCACCAGCCAGGCTCTTCTCACATTTGCCAGTTCCAATTCCAGCTGGAATTTGCATTCCAACAGTTCATTTTAGCAGGACTCTAGTTCAGCATTCTAGTTGTACTTTTGGTAAGTACAGGTCATACACTGCAACACTATGCTCAATAGAAAGTTTATTAACTTCAGGTGGAACTTTCACTAAGACAGCTCCGTTGGTCTAAATAAAATAGAGAAGTGTCTACACCTGAGGCTACCTCTTTTCCGCACTTTTATGGAGATGCAGAAGTATTTAGTAGTTCAGAAATGTACAGAAACTGACACTTCGGCTTGAATCAAATTCAATAATGTGCATAGGACACCTTGCAAAGGCTGCCTATCAGCCTAATGCAGCCTATGATGCTTTCTTGTATAGGTATGCTACTTATGCTATATATATATATGTATATATACACAACATTTATACACACAACAATTATTTTGCCACTATCTACACATAAAAGCTATACTTCCATGTATAGGTATGAGTCTGCAAATCACCTTTCACTGAACTAACAGGGAACTGCTTAATGCTGAGAATGGGAGGAGAAGTGGGTGAGTGAAGGAACTGAGGTAAATACTTATTTTTTTAAAAATATTCTTTCTTTATCACCTTGCTTGTTCACAGCCACATCATACAAAATTTAAACCACGTATTCTATTATCTTATTCTGATTTTGAAGCCTCCGTGGTTAAGGAGATTTAAAAATAACTACAATTTGAGACTTAAGAACAGAAACCTTGGATTTTCACAGAGACATACCATATAAAAAGTACTCTTGCTCTTTTCCCATGCTTCATTTTTGGCAAGGTCTCAGCAGCCATTAACTAATAAACTAAACTCAAGATCAGTGTTTAAATCATTTTACAGCTGTGATTACAAATTGCTTTCACTTAATACATAGGGCTGGTTTCAAGCAGTTCACAAGGGAGTGACTACTGGGATCTTGCTAGACTTGAAAAGGATAAATTTAAACTCGCCACCTGAATAGCATGATTTTAGGATACAATCTCTTTCAATCTGCAAAGACTATGCACGTGTCCCTTCCACCAGTGCAGGAATCTTAGTCTTCTGACAACTTCAGGTATGCCTAGCTAGAGCCTTGATGATTAAGATATATGAGGTTTACAAGCATTGCTACCCCTTTTACCCACAATGCTTTTGTAGCATAGGCAGCATTCTTATGTCCTAGACCTGTAATCAGTGTGGTATTCCTGATTTAAAAAGGTGAGACAAACAATGAAAGAAAATTCAGACAGAAAGTAGGTGAAATTAAATGAAAAGAAAGAGTAAAACATTGAGCGAGCAAGGGACCCAGAAAAATTAGAAAGGAGAAGAATCACAGAATAAACTAGTCACTCATTCACCATATTTCAGTACATCTATACCTGGTAAAGAGAGTTGTGAAAGAAAGGATTCACTGAAACTACTCTGAGAATGAGATCTCACCTATCACACTTGCACCCATCCAACCTTTTCTAACCACTGTAACTGGTGCCTTTGTAATCAAAGCAGAGTCGACTTCTTGTGACACAACATAGGTGTTACATTTTGCCAATCCCTGAATCATCCACTGCAAAGCCAATTCTGACAAACTGTAGATGAATTTCTACAGGAAAAGCTTCTAACATCACATGACATTTCAGGAGGCTATACAGAGAACAAGCCTGCATGGCACTGCAGTTCTTTCATTAATTAAGGGAAATCTGTGTGGTCTGGTAAAGCAGACAGCAGCTCTTTAAATAACTTCATTAGTATACAAGTCTTTTGCTCTTTAGCATACATTTTATTCCCCATTTTTGAACATAAATCTCAAATACTTCAGGTATATTTTACCTGGGATTTATTTTCAGAGTACAACAAATAGGTAGACATTTTAAAACACAGCCTAGCCTTCAAGCGAGCAGTATCAGGCACACTAAATCTTAAAAATAAACAAAACAGACTATCTTATATGTATGTAGCTCTTAAAAAACCAATAAAAGCAAGTGTAGTAATCTCTTCTTGAAGAAAAGACTGCTTCCAATTCAAAAAAGAGAACTTGGTCAATGTTATCTCTTGAGAGAATTAGTACTATCACCTTTCATTTATTAGTATCAATCTCTATGCCACAATTTTTTTATAGAGAGGCCAAGTATTTGCTTAATCACAAAATCCCCCAGCATTCAGGCTAAACCTGTTTGATAAACTAAACAAGTAAAGTAAGTGGTAGCTAACATAAATGAAACATAAAAATGTACTTCACATTTTTGCAGCAATGTATGTTGTACTAAGCAATTGAAATTGAATTCTGTGATTCTATGATTCTACAGGAAAGTGATCTTGAAAACAGTGAATTTTAACTGTTGATGCACAAATCTTGACTTCCATACACACCAGACGTTAAGCAATATGAACAGACTGATTAAAATCAATGAGATCAATCACAGTGTAGACCTGATAAAATTATGGACTGAAATATTAAACATCAACACAACTCACAGATACTCTATTGAAAGCCCATCTCCTTTATCTCATTTTAGAAAATCTGTTACATGAAACTACCACAGCCCCAAAGACGGTACCTTGATTGTTTTTAATTTAAAAGTTGTAACTTTCTGGGAGAGTATTTCTTTAAAACCGAAAGTTGTTCCACGGTATTTGCACAGTTGATGCTGTTCAACTGTGGACACAGGTTATTGAGGGAGGTTGCAAAGGCAGAGTGGTTAGTTTCAATTACAGGATCATACCTGTTACTGTTTTTGTTTTGACAGGGCTGCTGGCATACTCGGAGGCTTGATTTGATTGCTGCCTTGCCAAAGGTGCACTTCCAACTGATGCTTCATCCTCTTTTTTTCGAGTCACTGATACACCAAGCGGAACAGTTCCTACAGACTGCTAGAAAATAAAGTGCCTTGTGAACCACTCAAAACCAAAACACATTAATATTGACTTATGTCATTAGAACCATGTCCTAAACTACATATTTTTAACTGTGTTAAAAAACTGGAAACAATGATAGGAGCACGCATATTTTGAAAATAAGTTACGAAATGCTACACTGAGACTTGCACTTGCAAGTTTTTATTTTGGTCCTGTTAGTCTGAAGAAAAGCTCTACAATAACAACAAAGTGAAATATAATTTATTAAAATGCCATGGTTTTTAGCCCATCAAAATGTACATGAAAAAACCTTGATCACCACCAAAGCAAAATAATTTTCTAAATGTCTAATGGGAACTGGAAAATTTAAGCCACGAAAACGAAAGCCGCAGGGTTTTGCAAAGAAATTTACCAATCTTCATTAAATTCTGAAAGATGCATTGTTATTTATACATTATTATATTTGTTTCTCAGATTTTAAATACACAGTTGAAGTGTGATCACTACTGATTTTGAATTGCTTTCTCTTTCAAGCATATTAATAAATTACAAACTGATCAAAATATGATCCTGTTGAACAAAACTGAAGGCATTAAGATCTAGTTGGAAGGACTGCATCCTTCCTTTAAGATTAGAAAATAGTGACAAGTAATAATCCACATGGGTTCTGAAACTGGAGGTCCACAAATTAACACAGTCTATTGGTTTGCTGTTACTTTTTTATTAACCCAAGCTAGAAGGGACAAAATTATTTTACAAAATGTGATCCTCAAATGGCTGCTAGCATTTTGCTGTAGCATTAGCTGCTACGCAAATTGTAGACGTATCCCACTTGAAAACAGCAGAATATTTCTACCATTGATTTTGCAGAGGGTTATCATTTAAAGATGACAAAAGATTTTCTTCTAAAGATCAGACATTAGGATTACATGCATCTTAATCAATTTTTATGTAATTTAATTTTGTTGCTATTGGAGCGAAAATGTAATCCATATAGCTGGATAATGAGAAATCTCACACGTTGCATTAGGAATCTCTGTGGGAGCGTGAGGCAGGCAACGTGCTTGTAAATTTTCTTCAATAGAAAACAGATCACTGAATGAAGCAGTGTGCAACATCTGCACACATACAAAACCCCAAAACAAACAGAAAAATCATTTAATTGGAGGAGAATGACTTCCAAACGCCTTCACCATTTTCCACTGTAAAAGTAAATTAAAATAAGACAATTAAGTATTTAATCCTACTCCAGTGAAAACAATCAACTTATATATACAGTGGTATGTAAAGTTAATAGGAAAATACTAATGTCAATGACAAACAGAACTCTCATCTCTGCTTCTCCCTCTGAACAATCATCAGCTTTGTCTCCAAAAGCACTAAGAAGTCATTCTGGAACATACAAACACGCCATTTTGGTGTCCTTTAGCCATAACAAAACAAAATCTCCATCAGATTTGAAAAGACACATTATACACCACAGAAATACTTCCCACATGCATACAGAGAGTTTGAAGTTTTATAAACTTTCATCAGACACTTTACATCACTTATTTTCAAAATTTAGCAGTTTATCTAACACGGCCTTTCATAAGGCAAAGACATCTGCAGCTTTCCCAGAATGGCAACTGTTGAGCCATGATTTGGCAATTCTGGACATAACATTGCAAGAACATTGACTTCTGAAGAATGAACACAGACAACACAAGACAGAACAAAAGACAATAGGATGGAAACACTGCTCAAAGAGGCAGTATCTATTTCTGAACCACTAAAGAAATGGAACTGCAAAATATAATAAGTTACACCACTAGTCATACAGTGAAAAACATCAAGGCTATCACAGTCAGATAAAGCTGGAAAAAATTATGACCAAATATTGAGTGCTTGAGTGCTGATCTGGACAATGAAACAGCTGTTTCATCTTTGCTCACTGAAATCAAGCCTGATGTTGCTGTTGATGACGCCCAGTACAATCTTGTCAGGTTTTTGGCAAAAGATTTCTGGTTAAAAGAATGCAGAAGATGAAAGATCAACATTGAACTAGATGGAAAAAGATCATCAAGAATTGCGTTTTAGCCACAAACTGATGAGGAAATTGTGGCTTGGGAAATAGCAGATGACAAGAGCCCCACAGCTGTACAAGATGAATCTGATGGGAAAGGAGTCATTGCAGGCAAGTACTATAAGCATTTCATCGCAAAAATCAAAAAAGCTGGCTATATAGTAGTATGTAGTAAAGTTTAACACACCTACTTGGGATGTAAGCTTTATGATTACTAATTGGTAGTGTTATAAAAAAGATAAATAAAGAGAATTTAATAAAGTTATGGAACTATGGCAACATTCATATGAAGCTGTTTTGTGGACAAAAAGCCCAAATCGGATTCTGTTCCGTAACACTGACCACAGTTTTATCAATGCAGTTAAGTTCTGTAGATATTATACACTAATACCTTTCCCAAAGCTAAATTTTATTGACACAAATAACCTAACACATTACATGCCACGTTAAGTATGTGTAAACAAAACGCAAGCATACATATATACTATTTATGCATGTAAATGGATCAAGAGATACAGACTGTTTTTTAGTCTGTATGAAATAATCAGGCTCAATTATATTTTCAAAGGATACATAATAGTATTGCAAAAGTAAACAAATGATCTCTTAAAAAAAAGAGATATACCAGGAAATGTTGTGCTGCTCTAATTATGATGCAAGAACAAAGAGTAAGTCAGCACATTTTAAAACAGCATAAATTTATTAAAAACGTAAAGTAGCCAGTCACACACTGAAGTTTATCAGATGGTGCTGGTATGGAATGAGCTTAATCAGACTCAAATTCATGTTTGACAACTACTACTGAACAGGCTCATTTACAAACAAGAAATAGAAATGTTTACAGGTCACCTTAATCCTCCCACTTCATGGAAGGTTCAGTATGAAACTTCCATGACTTACATAGTGTTCTATAATTACAAGACCAGTATTGAAAAATTCTTATATTGGACACCTAATAATTGACCACTTATAACTGTGGCAGACCATCTGGCTAGTTCGATCAATAACGACAAATTCAAGGTTCAGAACTTTCTACAGGTCCACCAAAGAACAGTTAAAAATCAGCTTAAAATGAGGCAAAACCTGTGCTCTTTCTAGGTCAGGAGTATGGGGAATGAAAATGAAGGTCTAGAATAAGCAAAAACTCACCGTGCCACACAGACCCACAGCCCCAACTTCTCGGATCCTTTCCAAGCACTCCATATGCAAATATGCATTTTGACATTATATATACAATATTTACAGCATTCACTTATGTCAAGTTATGAACTGTATCGTTCATCTCCTATTGAAATGGGATTTAATACGAGTTGTGATTTTATAAGAAGCTATGCAATCCTTTGACAGACTATCCCAAATGGTTACAACTATTTTCCCTTCAGATTCAGGTCTGTGAGGTCACAGAAGTTAAAACTAGTTGCAAAATACTGATCCTAAAAAGTGAGCATTAAAAAAACCCATACTCTCTATTCTTTTAATTCAACATTATAAGTTAAAATGCTATGAAATTAAAAAACTTTAACACTAACACTAAACTTAACACTTTAAATATTTCAAAACAAGCTCAACAGAATGTGCAACGAAGAACAAGGTGACAGAAAACAAGGGTGTGGAACAAGAATGCACTACTGGCACATACAGAAGAGAAAAGTTTTCCCTCTTCCCACTGCTTTTCCTCCAAAAATACGTACCTGTTGAATGTGTCTACTAGCTCGTTTCTGAGGCTGGTAGGTAAGCCAACCATAGAGAACTGGATCAACATTAATCGCTAATCCTTGCACACAGGACAAGAGTACCGCACCTGTACGCCATAGAACAGAAAATAACATGTAAACTAAAATCTCATATCTTCATTTTTCTTGCACACAAATCATCTTTGATGCATACTTTTGTTTGTAGTGGACTTGCATACATATTTTAAATTCCGACTAAAGTTAATAATTAAAACAAACTACACTAACTTTGTGCAAGTGGGAAATTTGCCAACACTGCCAGTGTTAGGGACACACACACAAAACAATGCAGAGAATTACATTTTGATTTTGCTTATTACCATTTTTTGCTAAGGAAAATACTTGTTTTCACAAAGCTGTGTGTGTAACTGAATACACACAACACCTTTCCTCAGATTCTCAGCCAACAATAACATTATGTAAGAAATGAGTCAATGAGACCCTTGACAGAAAGAGAAGAACATAATACATGGATCCCTCCAACCTCAATAAACAAAAACTCAGTCTAGGATGTCAAGTTCTTTTAATAAAGGCAGCTCTACTTTAGGTTAGTGCTCTGCCTAAAGCTGCTCAGACTAATATTTTTCATGCAAATGTGGTCATGACTATTCTTTAGTGCACTAGTTAGGCAAAAAACACAGCAAAGTCTTCAACTCTGCTAATGTTATCAGTCTTGGTACTGGGAACTATTAGGATTTTATCCTAAGTTTACAATATATGTTATTACCTTGGAAGTCCTAGGATTACAAGATAAGGTTACTATATCTTTATTTCTTAAAAGCAATTTTCTAGTTTTCTTATGCTTACAAGCAAAACATTAAGAGTCAAACAGGAGAAAAGCTATTCTCAGTATCCAGAAATATTACCATATATTTCAAGCAAAGCACACTAAACCCAATTTATGAAGTACTATTTCCATTAAACCTGCATTAAAACTCTGATGATGTATTTAGTGAGGTTTTCTTTTAGTAGTACAGTATCTACTATAGCAGAATTTAATTACAGAGCTGTAAAATTCAGAAGCAAATGGAGTAATATGATATAAAGGTATCAGCTATATTGAAAAAGCATGGCAAGTAATAATAGGCAGTTATCTTCTCACATAATTTTTGCAATTTTACAACAGATAAATAAAATAAATAATGAAATAAATTCAAACCAGAAATTGTGGTTATTGGAAGGTCCCAGCACCAAGTTCTATAGAATTACAGTAGTTCTGTAATTCAAAGAATGGGAGTTTTTAAAGCTGTATATACTATATTTACTCTATAGGATTGTCCTGGTTCAGGCAATATAATTACGCAGCAATGTGAATTTAATAATAAATTCAAATACAGTCAGGAAGCTTGTCACACAATTCAATGTACTTTCCAAAAACCAGCAAGAACATATGCCTCAAAACACATAACACCAAAATTGTAAATGGGAAGAATAAAAAAAGTTTATTGTACATAACAAAATTTTAAAGCCAGCTGAATTCCAAACGGCAGAAGAGCCACCAGCCTAGGGTGATGCAAGCAAAGCCTGATGAGTACAATGGGAAAATGGCAGTCAAGACATACACAAAGATAAATCATTCGCCTAGCATAGGCTTGGAGTTGGAACACACACTGTGAGGAACTCCTATACACTGAGCAGTCTATGTGATCTGATGCTTTTAAATGTCAGTAATAAACCCTAGAAATAAATCTGCAATTTAAGGCCAAGTCATTGTCAAACATAAAGTAAAGTGCAAGAAGAGTAGTGACTGCCTTGCACCAGGATCTGGAGGATGCTAGAAAAAGAAAGCAGAAGGTAAGAGAAAACTGAAAGTGTATGCTACAATCATTAGCTTTTATAAGGTACTTAGATACTAAAATAAAAGAATCCTGCATCTTAAAGAGATATCGCTTGTTGTCAGCAATAGTTAATGAAATGTGTAATGTATATGTAATATGACAAGTGAGAGTCAGAGACCACCCAAAGAGTTAGGAATAAAGGCAGCCTACAGGCAGGCCAAAAAAAAAAATAAAATAAAATCCCACATTTACAACAGACTTCTAAAAAGAAAAAAAAGTGTTACTGTAGCACATGATGCTAGTTACTCAATTTAATTTCTTGTTTACTGCAAAAAAATAGCTAAAACTAGGATGTTTAACACAATTAAGTCATGCTTTGAACTGAAACTATCTTTTCACTTCAGTGAAGTCACACTAGCAGAATCTCATAAAACTGAAGTAAGGCAAAATACAAAGCAAAACACTTGATTTTTACAGTTGTCTTTTGTCATTGACAGTTTCTCAGAATAATAAAAAATAAAATAATAAAAACCAGCCAGATAAAACCCAGTAGAAGTAGTCAGATAAGCAATTATATTCTTTGTGTTTCAATCTGAGTCAGTAACTTCAGCCTCCTACCAAGCCACTGCTGTCACACTGATTTACTAAAATTTATTGTTCTATTTGCTCCTCAGTCGCTACATTCGAAGAGCAGTTTAATCACCTTTGTAAAGCTGCTCTCTGAAAATAAGTAATGATGTAGACAAAAGTTTCTCAGATTTGCCTCATCCTCCCCCCCAGAATAAACCCTCTCAAACTTGTGTTTTCATGCCAAGAAATATGAATTCCTCCCCCCAGTTTTCAAGGAAGATCTCAGTGATGTGAGAACCAAGATGTAAGTTGGCAGCAGACTTCTTATATGTCTAAGAAAAAAGATTAATTGCTGTTGTCTCTGTCAAAATGCAATACTTGAGTTTCCTGGATTTCATTAAGATTGTGGTGAACTTTCTTTTCTCTCCTCTTCTCCTTTTAATTAAATTTACATTTCAGAAAAAACAGATCTTAGTCCCATATCATACTAGGTTTCCTTTCCAGATCCCACTTCTTGCCAGAGTTATGTACTACATCAATTTATTAAACGATTTGAAAGATAAGAATTCAACTCAACACTATATAATCTGCGTGTCTGAGATTTTCCTTATAGTTGTGGTGTCATTTGCCAGGCATAGTTTGGGCAAATAATTTCTTTCCTTCCCAACCTTCCTCTCTCTCCTGAAGGAATGAGCCACAGGAGACTGCAGGTGAGCAGCAGAAGATGAACTGGAAGCAGCAGAGCACAGCTGCACTTAGCACTCCCATCCTGCAGACAAGCTTCCTTGGAGCATGACAGCTGCACCATCCTCCCAAGGGACTGGAGGGACTGCAGAGGCTAACCTGAGGTCTCTTTTGCACTTGGGTTGTCTCTGCTGCCACCACCTCCCACCTTGAGCGCAGAGCAAAGGCTGCTGGAGGAGCAGGCACAAGAGGGGTTGCCAGCCTGGGCCTTTAGCCCTACCCACTCCATCGAAAGGGAAACTCAAGCGTATAATAAGGGAATAAGGTACACTTCTGGTGAGACAGAAAAGGACACCTGGGCAATGCAGCTGCACAGAAAAGAGACAGAAGCAAAGGCAGAATAGATAAAGCAGGGCAGCGTTGAGCATCAAGAGATATGGTGCTGAGAGACGTTCAGCAGTGATGAAAGAATGGGAAAGTGCTTCAAATATCACAGAGATAGAAGAAAAGAATGAAGGCAGCAGAATGCTGAAAGAGGAATGCAAAGGTGAATAAGTGTTTTGGGAGGGAAAACAGTGGTGGAAACACTTGGTGAAAAGGGCTGTCTTTTCGGAGATGCAAGAACCTTTATAAAAGAGTAAGCTGCATTACTGAGTCACTCCCAACATGCTGGTGAAAAAAAAATCTACTAGGAAGAGCAAACAGTAATAACTCTGTCATTAATTTACTTACTGAAACAACACAACACCAATAACATACTCCAAAGCACTAGACATTGTGAAGCAGCCTTGCTATTTATGTGCAGAAAAGTGTATTTTATCTCTGCAACAATCAAACCTTGCAAACCTTGTCAGAATTCTGTGTGTATGCAGTATCCAAACATATCTATATTGGTATTTCCAGTAAAAACTCTCAGTAACAGATTTGAAATATCCTCCTATAAAATGAACTGAGAAACCTCTACAAGGAACAGAAGTTATAATGTACACTTTCTACTGTGGAGGGATCATAAACATGAACAAAGGGAATTATCTACAGTAAAAACTAATTCTGGCAAGTTTTATTTACTTTTTGTAACTAAGTAACTAAAGAAAATATTACATGATCTTGCTACATAAACTTCACCATGAGTTATTTTAGCGTTGAGCTCATGACTTCTAAACTTCTCGGCACAAAAATGATAAGCAGGTGCACATACACCTTGAGTTAGCACCATTAATTTTATTACCCATTATTTTTAAAAATAGCAGAAAGAAGAAATAATCTTCTTGCTTATTCTCTTACTGTTTGGAAGGGCATTTCCACTAAGGCATACTATAAAAAAGCAGATCTGCCTATTATACCCAGATGAAGAGGGTGGGGTTTTTTTAATAAAAGTATATATAGCTAATTAGTTCTTTCTGCTAGTTGACTCAGAACACATGTACTGTAAATCCCTAAGTATGGAAATATCTGTTTAATTTTAGCCTGGGAGTTAACTAAGGGGAAAAGAGTGCTCTTTACTATTCTGCTTACTGCCAAAACAGCTCACTTACCCACATTCCAAACAAGCTTTACCAATTAGCTATCTTGTGGCACCACAGCCATTTTCAGTCACATCCCAAGCTGAAGAATGAGAGCTGAGGTAGGAATTAGAGATTGCAGTTACACAGCATAAAAAAATTAAACACGTAACCTTTTTATGCATCCTGTAATATCAAAGACAAGCCAGTATGATTGTCTTGTAAAACAATCAGCTTATCTAAGAGACAGTCCTGCACTTCATCCAGAATTGCTGAGTCAGACAATGGAACAGGCATTTCAAGCTACATCAAAGTTTGTGATTATGAAAAAGCTTTACTTTATACTAGCTACAATAAATTAATAAATTTTGCTTAACTACTGAAATATATGTCTGCATGTCTCCCTATTCAAGGTTGACTTGAATGATTACAGATGGCCTCTTATATAAACATTATCCCAGTTTTATCTCAGAGAAAAATCTTCAAGTCTACTGTATTTTCAGAGTTTTATGTTCACCGAGTACTTAAAATAACTCTCAAAATCAATTCACTTACTTGCTTAGACCAGTATTAGAATATTTTATTAAAACACAAGTAGTGGGGTAACATTTTCCCATGAACTAAGGCACTCTGGTCTGTAATATCAAACAGTTCCTTCATACAACGGCCATTCTTCACTCAAGCATGCACATGCCACAGTATTTTAACACTTTTTTTTTCCTTCTCTTTTAAAACTTTTGATCTTTGGAAACATTCAGTAAGAATGTACTTCTACTGCTATCATGACCTTGTAACTCTCCTATGGAAGTTCATAGCAGAAAAGTATTAAGTGCTGAAACACAAGAGGTCAGCATCATTACTTTTATTACAAAAATAGAGAAAGTGAGGCAGAGAACTAATGTTATTAAATCATACAGTAGGACAGAGAGACCAGGAATAGAATTCAGATGTTAAAGTTATGTGCCACAGCTAAGCACCTCCTGTAACTAGTAGCAAAAATAAATGTAGAGGTGTGATTTGAGTTAATGATAACTCTAAATCACATGGGTCTAATTTTAATTGAATGTTCTGATTAGCTATTATGATATACCAAGATGTAAGATTTCACAAAAATGCTAGAATATTCCTACTTAACTTGTTTGCTGTATGCTTTTGAAAAAAAATATCTTGAAAGGCTGCTTTCTTTTACAAAATTCATTTGAGCAAAACTTTAATTTCCTTTAGAGAATATGGTGATGTGGGTTCAGGGAAACAGTTTAATACGCAATAACAATCAAGAAAAATAGGAAATGTGTAGGCAGCTGTAGTATACAGAATGGATGATTACAGAATCATCTCTATGAAACTATAACAGCAATATTCCAATGCTGAGCTGCACAACCTCTTCCTTAATGTCTAGATTTTTAACGCAAGAATATCACTTTCAAGTGTCATTTCCTTATGCTCTTTTAGGATTTTATATATTTAACTACCATACTTTTCTGTAAATATAAAGAGAATGAGAAGCTCTACATTCAGATGGACAGAAAGAACTATACAGATAGAAAGCATGGAGGAGGTAATTTTGGGAGTCACTGAAAAACAACCAAAAGAAAACACAGTCATTGCTCAAAACCAGCACAGGTTCGGGAGGGAAAATTCCTGCTTGACATTTCTGCTTGGAAAATTTAGGGTGGCCCAAACTGAACCCAAGCAGAGGCTGTTACTGGAGATAGTACTGTGCCAGCAGATGCTCAGAAATCCAGTGGTGCTCACAACTAATCACTTCAAGTTTACAAAGCTACCCACCGTCTTTTTTTGCCCTCGAAGTCTCACAAGAAAGCTATTTTAACATTTGATGTTGTATATGTGATCATCAGTCTGGCTCTTAAGTCCTTGGATTGTGTATTTTAGGAAGCTTCTTGGATAAGATCTGCTCTGCTAGCACTGCAATACTTTCACATTTAATGAGTCAGCTCCCAGGCTACCAACAGTTCTCTGCCTCTATATCTGATATCACCACAATTACATAGATGACAAAGACTACTTAGACCCCTACCTAATGGCACAAACTACATTAACTCAATCATACCTGACCAGGTTTCCAAAATCCTAAAAAAAGGTCGAGAGTTTCAGCTCTTCAACAAAAGAACTCAAACACATGTTGTAATATCAAGTCTGTTCCTTTTCATTTTCCATATGGAACCAGCACAACTCGCAGTTACTCACTTTTACGGATCAAGAGGACACTGAACATTCCATTAAAGTAAAAAGTTGATTGGTGCTGTGAAGAAAATATGAGACAATTTTCCTAATTTTCTTGTTTGCTCTACTTGGCTACTCTTTCCTATTTTAAAGGCTGTGGTATCTATTTTTCAGATTACAAGAATTTTTAGTCTCGATTGTTAAATGCAGCCATTCCCTGGAGTGGCTTTCAGATGAACTGCAGATATTTTCTCAAGCATATTAGAAATAAAATGTTTATATGGATATTTTGTTAAATAAAATGTTTATATGGATATCTTTTGTTAAACAAGAATTTTGCTAATTCCTGTATTTAATGGACCAAGATCAGAAATGAGATAAGTAGGGCAGCAAATCCCTCTCTCACTTCATCTCAGGAGTCTAGTAATACTTTTGGATCGTATTTTATTCTGCAACAAAAATTTGAACAAATTTAATTATAAAATAAAATACACTATGGCTTGAACCCAGTGGCCTAAGGAATCAGCAAGCATAAAAAGTAGATTTAGCTCGCAGTCTACTGGAATTCCCTACAAAAATTCCACAAGGTGTTTCATCAAAGGCTTTTACAGAAACTATGCTGCCTATAAAGGATAAGAGAAGAAGTTAAACAGAGAAATAATTTGAGATTGGATAAATTATTCAGAAGAAACAAAACAGTGATAAGAAAACATGGTAATATTCACTACAGAAGAAGGCAGAGCCCTGCAGGGACCTGCTCTGTCCAGGACATCCAGGAACTTAACTCCTAGTGGTGGTCAACTCTGCTAACGTATCCAGAGTATCCAAGAACACAGCTCACCAAAGAACTCCAAAACTATTGACCTTGATTCAGTGCAGATAAACATACCTTTCCTACTCATACTGCTGCCTGATATCTTAACAGGTAAAATAACCCAGCTGACTGCTTTGACATGGAAATCAAGATTTCTCTTTATTCTAGAAAAGTGGTAGCTCAAAGTGCAGTAGGAAGGAAGGAACAGGCAACAAAGCAGAAAATATCTTCTATATCACTGCATAAATACACTCTGTAGAGACACTGAGAACACTGCGTGCCACTCTGGTCACCATAAGGGTCAGTTTTAAGCATTTAAACCTGGAAACTTCTGTTTCACAATACCATTAATTCAGTATTTATGCTCCCTGACTCATGCTTTATGCCAAAAGCATTATACATTCTCCAAATCCCAGGGCAGACAGCACAGAAATAAAGATGTATACACATGTGTATCTTAAATTTCGCTTACTGGTTAAGTAATGTTCTTTTCTTCATTTTTAAATGATTGCCTATTTACTAGTCATCTCCAAAGAAAATGGGTTTTGAACATCTCCAGCTCCAAAGCACCTGGATGTGGACCTCAGAGCCTCTTTTCCAAATGCAGTATTATTTGCAGATTTTTATGATTGATCTTGGTAATTATTTACACAAATGTGGAAGTACTTCCAGTAGCTGCATTTTACATATTGTTTACACAGATGTTAAATGATGGAGATACTGGAGTCTCCAGATACACAACAAATTCCACAAAGAAACTCCTGCACAGAAAAAGCTTTAGCTGAATGCCATAGGGCCATGGAGAGAGAAGCCACTGACAAAACACGTCAGTGGGCAAAGACTTCTTGTAAGTGAGGGAAATAATGTTTTGACAGAGTGATTGCCGAGTAAAATCTTGAAGTTGCTTATGGAGGAGCTTTGTCCAAAAACTTCTGCCTCTGAGGAAATGCTGGGTATCAGTAGATATAGTCTCAAAGCCTATCTAAATAGGTTTTGAAAGGAAACCATTCCTACCCTTGTAGAGCACCTATAAAGTCAGAGATATGGCAGAAGGAGATTAGAAAAAAAATCACAGACATCTATACTGGGTATTTCTCAGGCCAGAAAGACAGCTAGGAAGATGACATTAGAACTATCACTATCCCATTCAGATTTAAAAAAACAAAAAACAAAACCAAAAAAACCCCAACAAACCAAAAGCAATAAACCAAACAAGAGCAAAACAAACCAAAACCCAAATAAATTTTAAAAACCCAAACCAACAACAACCGACCAACCAGAAAATAGATCAAGCCAGCTCCAAGGCTCTGAAATGATGAGAAATAGATCTTTGCTGGAATACTTGATCTCACCCATGTCCCAGCAGGGAAGAGAAAACTACAGCCATCATCTCTTCTAGTGTAGAGAATAATATCAGTTGTGATCCAACTATATTAACCTTAACTAGGCTATCAGAATGTCTAAACTGTCTCAACTTTTCTACTATGAAACCCAGCAGAGCGAAGCTTTACTACATTCAGCTTACAAACCACAATTTTTAAGATTTCTGCAGGCAGTTGACAATACATCACAACATGCACAAGCTCACTGATACCAGGACTGCATCCTCTCTTTCTCTCTCCACAGTGCTACCATACCTTTTCTTCTATTGTGACACAACACTACAGACAGATTTTGAAATAATGATAATAGTTAAAACAAGCAATGCCTCTCCTTTTAAGTGATTTTCAATACAATCTCCAGTTTATTACTTATTACAATAGAGTTTTAAACTAAACCCAGCAAATGCTCTGAAAACTGCCAAATTTAACACAGTTCAGCTTCTGTATTTAAAAACACCTCACTATCATCTGCTCTTCTGTGATTTCGTACAGCAGTATTCCTCTGGGAATTGCAACAGGATTCTTCCCCTACAGCAACAGAGCACCAAGGGAGCTATTTTCATTCCTTCTTCAGCAGCTGAACATTTGTAGCATTGTGACTATGGATACCAACTGGTTTGTACTTTAAGTTATAAAACTGAAATCTTTTCATCAGTAGATGCCTCATGTGCCTTCTCTTAAAAAGTAATTTGAATAATATACAGCTCTGGTTTCTGTTTCCTTTCTTCTCAAACATGACAGCTTCTTGGAGGCAACAGGAAACACAGATTTCATATAATTTCTTAGGTGCTCAATTAAAAGAATATACTCAAGAGACAGAGAGGTAAAGAAATAAGAAAATAATTCAGGAAGGCAAGCAAGCTTTACTGTAGAAATTCCACATAAGGTTATGCTTTTCTATAGCAGAAATGTAAGTAGAGGAAGAATGGGAAACTATGTATCTTCTAAATAGAAAAGTCTAATTAATCCATATATTCCTTTATAATGCTTAAGAAGATTTCATGTTCTAGTGATTCACGATTGCAATAAACAACATATAAACGAGCTGCCAAACAATGAGTCAGAATAAAAATAGCCGCAGCATGTTACACTGTCAAAACTGTGACACTACAAGATTGGAAAAGTTACATGGGCAGTTCTACCAGACTTGTTAAAAAATATTTGCACTCCAACAGAATTTGATCCATAGGGCTCAAGGTGAAAGCAATTTTTAATGAAAAATGAAACAAAACAACAGCCAACAACTTTGGAAAAGATGAACTTTGTAGTGCTAGGTTACTTAGTGGGAAAACAAGTAAATTTTTAGATACTATGAACACAAAATGGCGAAGTTTTCTAATAGACAGTCAAGCCTGGTCCTTTTTGCAGATGAGGTATGCACAGACAATAATTTCAAAAGGGGTTTGTATTTGTGAATGACAGCACAAACACATAAACCACCTATTTCATTGAATCTGTGCTCAGTTTACATAATCAAGGAAAATTACATTTTATAGGTAAAATTAGTAACACAAATACCAGTGAGAAATGACTTGTTGCTGCATATTGTGAAATGGCCTAAAATTCTGATTGAATTTACATATCAGCATACTGAGTGCATACAATGCAGTGGATTCCTTGCCTGCACTTTCGTCTTTTACTTCTCCAACTTCCATCTGGAATGTTAGTAAACTCAGCAAAATAAATTGCCCTCCATTTATAATCACCATGTAAAGAAACAAAACCTAGAAATAAACAATTACTTTATTAATCGGATTTTTTTATGCCCTTCTAGAATAGCTACATACATACTGCTTACAAACAGGAATTGCTATGACATGTCCTCTCATCAATATGGTAACTTTCTAAATGAGCATTTATGCTTCTAGAAATGTACAGTAATTCAAACTCTCCAGGCAATGGTCACTATAAATGTTATAGATATAGACTAAACAAGAATCTTAGGTGGGCAAGGGAAAGCCCATCACAGTTCATTTACAGAGATGAAGCACTTAATGTTAAAAATGCCAGAAACTAAAGGATCCAACACAAAGCACCAACATGGGTAATGCTGGAGGACACTGATAATCGTCCTGCCTTTATTGCTGAGAGCAATTTTGAATATTTAAGTATTTTTTAAAAACTGAAATAATCTTCCAATCTATCATAGAGAAAAAGGTTCCCAGGTAAATTTATCATAAATTCTGAATTACTGAAATAACTTTTCTCAATAATATAATGAATGCTACCAATAGATAAATAATAAAAACATGCACAGGTCACAGAGAGGGCATAAAATCAAAGGATTAAGTTATAGGTCAAGTTTAAAACCTCCTGGCACAGAACAGTATAAATTTCACAAAGTATTACGAAAAAATAAATCAATGAAAGATAGCATTCCAAATATCCCTAAAGATATCCAGACTGCCAAATTAGTTTATTTTATAAATGGCTTTATCCTTCTGCCTGAATCAAAGCTGTTAGTCTCCAAAGTAGCAGGCAGAAAAATTAACTGTTAGGTTCCTCACAGTTCATTTCTATCTGAACTCAACAGGGAGATGGTTATTTAATGTTTACTAGTTTTTCAAAACTACTGCATCACTGAGTTGATTTATAACTAAGTTATTCTTCCCAATACCAGCATGTTTGTAAACTTCAAAAGCAGAATTAAGATCAGCAACTAAGATAAACTATTCTAAATATTGAGAGGAGCTAGACATGATGTATCAAACCCCCTAATAGAAACACCTAATACAATATACTCATTTTCTTTTAGACTGAAATAAGCACTCTTGAATGGTGTCATGACTTATGACATCTTCTCTCTCATGGGGATCTAATTGAGAACTTATTAGGGACAGGCTTGCTAGCTCTTATAAGTAATATAACTGAATTATAGGAAATCTGTATTTTATTAACTACACTTAAAGCATTAGTGTAAACAGACTATTTTCAAAACTTTTTTAACCTTTTCCATCACTGCTAAGCTGATCTTAAATATTTGAAATAAGGTAAAATTTAATTGATTATACACATTTTGATTAAAAAACCCCACCAAATATTGTTTGGTGCAGTCAGTGTTTTAAATCACTTCATAGCTGAACTGAGATGAGGAATTTTACTTTCACTTTTGGGCTTGACTGAATGGTTCTCACCATTAAAAACATCAACAGCACTGTCTAGTTGGCTATAATTAGCAAATAAAAATTAATTTATTTAGTAGTAGTCTTAAAAAGCACAAACTTCTCCACTATGGGGACTGGAAAATCACAGGTAAGGTAAATTACAAAACTGCATCTCTTAATTCGTAGAAGTACAGAAAGCTGCTGTCATACATTTAGGCTACAGTAGGAGTTTTTAAATATGCTGCCTTGAAAAACTGATTTTTAAGTGAAACCACGTTTTTACAGTGTCTTCTGAGAGGAATGTTACAAATAAACAGAAACATGTAACATTTAGTATCATTTTGGCAGTAAGCTGAGCATTGCAGCTTTTTGATCTTACAAACCTTACTTAACATTTTTTAGCAAAAAAAGTGTTAAGTAAACTGCATAAGACATCTGCACAACCACTTGAAGAACACTGATTTTATTTACAAAGCAAATCTTCCTGCAGATGGCTAGCAACATATCATGATGCCTTCAGAATACTAGTTTTCTGAGCAAATCTGGGGATAAGCTCCACAAGAGTGGTCTGTTATTTTGCATATCAGCCAAAACCACACCTGCTGCAAACTACTTAGATCAACTTTTCTTGTATTTGTTAGTGCACACAACAGACTATTAAAATCTTAATAGGAAAAGAAATCAAATCAGGTAAAATCAGTAAGAAAATAATCGAGGAGAGTCCCAAGCAATCAAACATTACAAGGAATGTTTACTTACAAACATGCTTTAGATACTCCATCCCATTTTAAATTTTATGTCTGACACCACGTTTCAGGCCCTGTATGAACCCTACCTACCATGTAACTGCAGCACAACTAAACTGTTTGCTATTCCAGGTATTTCAGAGCTGCATTTCTCTGGGGCTGGAGAGGTGTCATTTCTAAAACCAGGAGGTGAACATACCAGCAAGTTTACTATGTAATTTCTATACCTCTAAGAGGAAAAAAGCTAGAGCATTTTCCCTCATCTTCATTTTCTTGGTATAAAGGGTATAAATAACTCTGAGCAACTGCTTCTTCCCCAGCTTATTAATCTCATAGTCCTTTATTACTATTATAACACTGACTGTAGAAAAGAGATTTCTGGAATACCATCTTTATAAGAAGTTTATATAGTTTTCTGCCTGTTCATAGCTTTATGATTTGTGATACTAAGCGGACACTTGGCTTTTGGGTTGGGCTTTTTATTTCCAGAGGGGATTATTGTTGGTGTTTTTAAACTGGTGAGAATATTTAAAAACTGTTTAGAAAGTCACTGATGTATAAGCATTTCAAGCATGCAGTTGTCATAACAAAACTCTCTCTTGGACCATGGACTGAGTAATTTTAAAGTTTCGTTAAATCACAGGTTTAAGAGAAAAACACTTGATATACATCGTTAACAAAAGGAGCAGTACTGTACATGCTGCGTTTCAGTCGGTTCCCTCCCTTACCACATCATTAATTTTACATAGAATAAGCTTTATCTGCTGTTTAACCACTACTGCATAGCTAGTTTCTCCTTTTATGTAAGCTTATACCAAGACCAAAGGTTATTAAAATCACATCAATTTTCTGTAAATATTGATCTATGCTCTGCTATCTCCAGAATGACAAGCTGGATGTTAAACAGTGTGCATTGAAGGACATGAAAAGATAGCTCAAAATAACTCTGTTTACTTAGCTGTTTTCAGTTCAAGGCAAAAGCAGATGAACAGTTAATAGCACTGCCTTAGAACATTTTGATTTCATGTTCTTATTTTACAGATTTGTAAAGAAAAGAATCTTTGCCTTTACTTAGAATCCAGAGAATTTGCCAGAAAAAAGTTTCATGTCATCGAGAGCTAGGAATATCCAAGCTGTTTTTGCAAAGCAACTAACTCGAGATCACCTCAATTTAAGGAAAATGTCTTCTATTCAGATCAATTCAGTTGTGTTGGTGGTGTGCCTCCATGAAACAAACAGGGAGGCTCACAACAGCAGTCTGCTATAGTTACAGATGTATTGAAAGAATATTATATAATAGAATCTGCTCTAAACTCTTGTACCTTCAAGCCAGCAAAATCCTGCATGCATTGCTACAGAATAGCAAGGTACACTCAGTAAGCAAACACCTTATTGTGCTGCTTGCCAGTTATGAGAGTGTGTTTACATTAGTGTCTGCATCTCTCAAAACTCAAAAGACCTGACAGCACCATCAGTTATTTCATTAAATGCAACTGTCCCTAATAGCCCTATATATTCTTTGTAACTCAGATGATTACATCCCGAATTCTACATTAATCCCTTTCACATGACCACACAACTCATAACATCTTCCTGCACAGCAGCAAATATTTATCGCAAGCTGCACTATGATTTTCTGTTTTAACAACCTGCAGCATGTTTACAAATTTACAAGAAATACTATTTCACAGCCTAAAGGATTTGTATTTTTGAATATATGATTGTCTGGTTCTTGTTTGTCAATATGTTCAGCTACTCAAGAGCAGGACAACAGATTTCACCAGATGTTTAATGGATGTTTTTGATTAAAACAGGCTAAAACTAAATTTTATTAAAACCTCCAGACATTAAGAAAAAGATGCTCTATATTTGAAATAATTCTAATAATGATTAAAAACAAATACTTCAACACTTGTAATCCAATCACAGTAGCATAGCAAGAGTGAAAGAAAACACTAAAGTAGTGTTTAAATGTCAACAAGTCATGAGAAATACAACAAGCAGATGTAACCAACATCAAAAGATGCTGGAGTTCAAAATTTAAGGTAAACATGGCTGGCAGTATTAAACCTTACTTAAACTCCAACTTTTACGTATCTGTCCTGGGTCACATATTCATTGGCTACAATCAGATCAAATATGTTTTAAATATAATACATGATAATGTATGAAAGTAGTCAGTTTCCTGCCACATAAGTATGGTATAAAGGTAATATACCAGTTAAAGACAATCTGACAAACATCTATTTTGTGTCAGATCACATCTTAACAAATACTAATTATACTTAAAAATCAAGGTAAAAATAGGGCTCTTGGACATGAAAGATGAGCATTTTTAACATCAAAGAACCTACTGTACACTTCTTTATTAGACATGACTTTTTCACTTAAGTGGAATAAAGCAAATTAATGAATTTGACCCTTCATCTGTGGATCTAATCTGAATTTTTGTAGTTGTGCCCATATCTTATACTCTCCAGCTGTAGTGGCTAGTGAAGCAGTTACAGGCACCGAAACAAGACTGTTTTATAGATGAGGTTTTGAACATCACATGTTTGATGCACAGCATATTTTCTACTCCGAAACATTATTATTGGGAGAACACTACAGGGGTAATCCATACAGTATCTACAATTAAATAACCATTTACTGATAAAAATTCACATATTAATTCAGTCTTTTATTATTCTACAGAAGAACAACCATTAACAGTTTCTTCCTGATACCAAAAAAACACTTAGCATTAATTCCTCTAATATACTCTAGAGATGGCGTTTTAATGTAAGACTCTACTGTTACTGTAATACCTAGAAATGTTAAGAAGTAGATTGTTGGGGTTTTTTTACCACTGAAGAAATAACATTCTATTTAAAACACTCCCCAAAAATTATACACCATGCTTATTTCCACACTCCCAGGCTATGCAGACTGACTCCTCCAGCCCCAGCCAAGACTCCTGTCATGAGACCACCACCTTCAAGAAAGGGTTAAGAATCCTCCATGGATGCCATTGGAGAACAAATGCACACAGCTACCAGTAGCTTCCAGCAGGCCTAGCTCATTCTCCTAGATGGTCTAGCTACATCCCCAACTCACAAGCCTCCAGCTCCGTCAGAGCATGCATGGCTAGCAGTTACTAATTCTGCATATTCTTTCACCCTCAAGTACTGTCAGCAATCTCGTGCTAATGAATACATAACAGATACACTTCTTGTGAAGTGCCAGAAAACTAACCCCAAACCAGCATCACCTCCAGGTAGGAGACTGAAGCAAAGCAACATAAGTAACTTTCGCAGTATATGCAAGGATTCTATCACATTGGTTATCTCATTAGGATTAACAAAAAGTAATTTATTCTAGCCACAAGCTTCATGGTACTCAAGCTTCAGCGTAGCATAAGTTAAATAACAAAACCGAAATATAATGTAAATCACTATGACATGAAAGTTTACTTTTCTGTCACTACTGCCACATTTGGAAGCAACCCATAGTTCTGAATATCTTTTAAGTATTTTCCACTAGTACAAAACGTTTGTAAATGTTCTCTAAGCTGAAGATTCAAACAGATAGTTCTTTTGTTAAAAAAAACCCAAACAAACAACAAAACAACAAACCCAAAACTTATTCTGATCATTCTTTCATTATAAAGTGGGCATATAGTTTAAAATAATAAATTAAAATATTGAGAGAAGCCATAGCATCCCTTTACTGAGATAATATTCACAGGCATTGCAATTTTCATGTTGTCCAGCGGAAGCACTGAGATGCCACACCGAAGTACATGTTTTTATTGATTACCAGGAAATTGTAAATCCTAAACATCAGCCCATGAATCATATCTTAAGTGACTGATGTTGGAATACATGAGATGGGCTTTGCTGGTAAAAGAGAAGGGACAGTGTAAAAGCAACGAAACAAAACCAAACCCACGCCAAACGCCAGAAAATGAATCTTCCATCATTTTCCTTCCAGATCTCTTACTGAATCAAGAAGGAAAAAAGGAATTATCAGAGAAAAAATTATGAAAAAAAAAATCCAACTTCTTCTATAGTCATCGACTATCTCCAAGGCACAGACTAAGAGTATGGCCCCCTAAAGAGACCCAGCAGTGCCCTCTGGTGATCCAGGTCAAATTTAGCTGTGTTACGTGGGCAGGAAAATGGACCAGTTCTTCTACAGAAGTTCCTTTCTTGGGAAATTACTAAAAAGCACATCCAATTTGCATATATTTATACTGTTCTGTGAAATTTCTGCTACAAAATTTACTCTGTTGGAATTTATAAAAAATACATCTGCATTTAGGGACAAAAAGACACCAATATTATGTCCAATATACTTTTTACGAGTTATCCTTTGCTAACACTGAAGCAGTAGGTAGAGTAGTTTTACAGGATTGGATAAAAAAAGTGGAGTTGGTTTTCTTGTTTGCTTGAATGATTAAGGTAAGAGATTCCCACATGAACATGGTAGCCTGATATGATTTAAATCAACTAAGTGCAGCAGACTGGCAGTATATGTTGGTCGTTTGGTAAGTCTGGAAGAAAAAAAAAAACAAACAGAATATAGTAGGATGGAAATTTCTGGAAATGTTGCTGGTCTGGGTGGAAATCCAGGATTCAAAAACCAAAGTATTCAAACATATGGCAAGATCAAACAGGTTGGATTCCCGAAAGAAAAGTATAGATTTTTAATATACTTATATTATTACTTGTGTTTGATGTCTTATTATCTTTAACTATGGTTATCTTGCTGAGTTCTAAACTAACTTTCACCCATTCTGTTATCCAACAGCTTGCTTCCATGTTCCTCATCTTCTTTTGCAATTCTCATATTATTCTCAATTCACCCAGTATCTTTATTTTCATCAGCATCTTTATTTCTTTAAACACAAGCACATTTAATGTGTTAACTTTCAACCTATCAGCATATCCCATACTATATTGTACATGCTGTCCTACACCTGCCCTTTTAGTTTTGTTTCTTAACTATGTTGAGCATTTCCCAACCTGTAACATAGCTTACTTTTTGAATGTATCATTTACTTTTACAGCATGACAACTTACTGCAAACTAATTTGAAACTCAATTTTGGTAACTGAAGTTTTATGACAGTCATTATAAAGAGATAGCTCATAGAGCAAATAATTATCATCTATAAAGTTCCTAACAGGTCTGTATTATTTATTTGAAATTTAAACAAAAGGAATCAAGAAAACAGATTTTCTGTGTTGCATACATTTTGATGCTGTAAGCCAAATTTGAAAGTAGCCTTTCAACTACATTCATCAATTGGACAGATTTATTGAAACAAATTAAAAAGAACCCAAATTCAGAAATAGAGAAAATGAACAAAACTTTAAGATGGTGTTTTGTTCTTCCCTTCCTCCCTCCCCCCAACAAGTTACAGTAATAGGACAAGAAACTTCTACATATTTTGGATTCTCACCACACAGATTCACTGGAATGGTGTTGCAGAAGTAGTTAACTCAGACCATATGGATCTCAAATTTATTCTCTTAAGGAAAATAAGGCACAAGACAAGGAGTGTGTCACTCAGCTCCACTTCAACAGCTGCATTCTATGTCAGCTAATTTTTCTCTGTAGTCATTTTACTGCTATCTCCTGCACACTTGCTTTTGCATCTGCCCTAAAATGGCACAGAAGAGCAGCAGATTCATTACCACTGAGCATAACTTTTTATCTGGGTACACAGTGGGTTCAGAAGTAAACATTCTTCTAACTTGTTTTCTTTCTTAAAATACTACTACCCCTGCTCATCTTAATTATATCTTGATTCTTAATAGCTAATTGCAGACATAAATAATACATAGCCAAGCTACTGTTCCATTTTCCATAGTTCAAAAAATGTTTCCATTCCTTTTCTGTTCACCACAGTAAAAAGCTGCATACACTGTCAGGCACATGATTTGCTGATCTGTGCCACTTTGCAGCACTGCCTGTTTGGAAGGCAAATTGCTAAAAATAGAGAATGAACACTTTTGTTGCTATCAGACGATCATGCAGAGCTTGCCATGCCTACAGTAAGGGGACATTTGACATTTATTTTTTTCATTTTGTCCTTATGTTATTTTTGTTAGTTTAATTGCAATATTGCAAATTAAAGCCTCATCTCAAGATACAACTGAAAAGTAAATGAGAAGTTTACTGCAGATTAGAAGTTGTGGTACATGCCTATATATCCCCCATTCCTTCTCCTACCAACAACCAACAAATACTATAACCTCTTCTCCAAAATAAATTTGCACTTCAGAGGCAAGATAATGTCTTTTCATTTTAAAAATTAGTTTTATCAAATTACACAGAGGATGAACATAAAATAACAGATTCCATACAGCTGAAGAGAGATTTCCCAGATATCAAACAGAAAATTATATTGCGGTACGAAGCAAAAATTGTTTGGTACCATTTTAATAGTCTCAAAACGTGGAAGAGATCAAAAAGGGTATTTTGAGAAAAAAAGTTACTATCAACTACATTTACTAGATTACAAATCATTGTTACCCTGTGTTGACAATGGTAATGTGTATCAGTGTGTTTAAAACAAACTGGAGTCAAGCAGGCATATAGTGTAAGTATAACACTGATTTGTACTTGTAAACATCCTTTCCACACAGAGCCCTTTGGGACACTCAAAGAATTTACTGAATTAGCTACTTGGAATAAATAAAGAACGCTCGACTTGGCCTGTAAGAATGCTCAGCTTGCCCTGCAACACTAACTGACTTTCAAAAAGGTTTTAACTGTTCCCCTTGTGTCCTGGAAATGGCCATTTAAAAAACAAAATGCTGCCATGGCAATAGTAAATCTTTATCAAATCCTCTATTTTTTTTTCCCCCCCTGCACTGGGCTTGTTAAAAATAATTTTTCAATCCAACCATGACTGAAAATTTAGTACTGTACAGCAAACCACACAAAAGTACTGAAAAATGTACCTTTCTAATTCTGCAATAAAGTTAGCTTAAGTGACAGTTACATAATCTAAATGAGATGATGTGTTTTTTCCAACTTTAACAAAAATCACCTTGAATTCATTTACATCTAACCACTTACATGACCCTGTTCAAAATTTGTTAGAAATGACCTGTCAAATTTTATTTTAAAAATACTGAAATGGATTTTAAGACTTTGCAGCTACACTAATTTTCTTTATACATTAATTTTATGTAAGTGCTTGAACATCTATTTAGCTACTAGAATTTATTTTTTAGAAAACTTGTTGCTACAGGTGCATTTACACAGCTACCACTCATAATTAAAAGTGCTTTTTGCTTTTCTATTCAAGTAATCTGTTTGAGAGGACCAGCACCTATCTTGCCATATCTTGTTTTGTCTGAATACCAAGCAAATAAAATCAAGCTGAAATCTAAGAACTTAGAGTTGACCAAAAAAATAATTTAAAAACTGCTTTATATACAAAATGCTTTCCTTACATCTGCTGTACATTCTGACTATATCCATATGGGGGCAGTAATGTTAAATAAAATAAAATACACTAAAGCAATCACCTTAATTAATCTGTTCACAGATAACCTCTTAAACACAAGGTTCTCAATACCCCCAGCAAAAATTAAAAAAAAAAAAATTCAAGGCTACTGCTCCTCAGAACTCAGAAAGGCTTCCAAAGAGTAATTACTCTCTTCATCATTCAGAGCCTAGATCTGTCTCAGTGTATTTGTTTGGCCCTATGGATAACCTATTGTTATTTTTGGATTGTACTTATAAATCTAAAGCAATATCTACAATGCATCACTGTTGTAAGACAGGCAGCAGATGGGGAAGAACTCACTCTGTGTCTGAAGAAACAAGGTGATGAAACAGCTAATATGGATTGTCAACAGAGTAACACTTCCTGGATTAGAAGAACTTTATCTCAGTGTAAGTCATTTTATCAGGTCAGCTGCCTTTCCCCTCCATGGAGTAACTGGAATCTTGGTAGGATAACCTCTGCCTGGACATTCAGAGCAGCAGTTTCTCCCTTAAATTAAAGCTGGCTTGAATCAACAGCCCTGTCAGACTCAGAAATGAATGTTGCTGCAAACCTCATCCTGTACCCCTCAGGCACACTTTCCCAAACTAGCTGCAAAAACACCACCATCACGTGTATCTCTAAAAAAGCCAGTTCTTCCACAACCTTTCCACAAAAGTAGATGGTTGAATCACTACCAATTATTCAATGGCTTCCTGAATGTACTAGCAGTCTATAGGGAAGAAGTCATCTATTGTTAGGTAGGCTGTAGGGGGACAGCAACCAGCTCTGCAATTTATTAGAAGAGCCAGAACACAAATATGAGCAACAGAAACATAAACAATTGCAATGTTTCCCAGAAAATCCCTCAACAAAAATCAAAACCAAGAAGGTATGCCAAACATACAGTGAGACCATTACCCTGATCCCTTCACTAAAATTTACCATTACAGTCCCCAAACAGGCTTCTGACTTTTCTGGCACAACTGTTATCAACCTTTTGTGGTAAAAGGGTTAGGGGTTGTGTCTTTGTGACAGCAGGCACTCGAAGATGCCGTCTGCATATCATTCAGAAGTTTGACAACCCACTAGTTTAACAAAAGCTGCAACAATGCTGTAATGCCATAAACCAACTAAAAAATAAATAGAAAGCTGCTTCTATGTTCAAGACTCAACAACAGCTACTTAAAAACTTAGGTGGGAAAAAAAAAGCATTCCAAAGTGAAATTAATCATCAACAGAACTCCAAACTACTCATATACCTGTGCTACATGGAGACAGACATTATATAACAAATTCATCTTCTAAAACAATGCAACGCTTAATTGGCTCTAAATATCACCAACCTAGGTGATGAAAGATCTTAAGTCACAGCCAGCACAGGTTCAGGAGGGAAAAATCCTGCTTGACAAACTCAATTTCTTTTTTAGGACAAGGTTACTCACCTAGTTGACCAAGGGAAGCCAGGTGATGTAGTCATCTTGGATTTCAGTAGATTTCCATACTGTCTCTGCCAGTATCCTTCTGAACAAAATGTCCAGCATACCTCTTTCTCCCTCACTCTGCTTTTCTCAAGGTTTCCTCTTGTCTCTTTGGCTATCTCCTCCATTCTCTCCTGTACCTCAGCCAGCTGCTATTCTCTCAACTATTCAATCAATTATTCACAGAGGGGTTTTTTTCCATTTATTCTCACAAAATCAAAGAGAAATAGGAAAGTAACTGGAAATAAGAGTACTCTGAACTGAAAAAAAACCCCCATCAGACTCCAAATAACTATGACTGGCAATGTTATCAAATTATTGTGACAAATAACCTTTCTGAGAGTTAGAAGGAATGAAAACGGGTAGAAGGATGGGAGAAAACTTTGAACGTAATTATAAATACATGGGAGCCACCTAGTCATTTTGATGATGGAATAGCTTGATGCCACTTCTGAAGTAACTGGTCAAACCCAAAGCTTGATTTGCAGTTTTCAAAGCAGCAGTGGTGAGCTCTTACTTCGGAGGCAATCAGGGACTGTATTAGGACTAAACAGCATCCTTACCTAAAAGACAATGACAACCTTGAAGTAGATTTCCAGGGCAAGGAAAGGAAAGGCTTATTATCTGTGTCTGATCATTAGCTCGTGGAACGGACACTTTCCTATATAAAGGGCAGACAAGGGTCAGAGACACTGAGCATGTCTAGTGATTATGTTGATAGCTATCACACCAGCTGACAGCTGGGGCAATCGCAGGGTGCATTACACGTGAAGTTGCCTTTACGGCTCCAAAGATATCATCTTTCTTCATAATTTGGAACTAACAGGGAGTTTCCTCTTAAGGCAGATGGATTTTTTTTCTGGCCATTTGAGAAGGATCTTGGTTGTTAATGCTAAGAACCTGTACAAAGAGAGAGAATGCTAACAACTGTCTTAATTGCACTTCTGACCAGAATACCCACAGAGATCTAGACTAGCAGAGCTACTGTATCAGATAAAATTCTATCCCCAGATATTTGTTTGTCCTATTCAATCAGAATTTCTCAGATAAACATTTTGGATTTGGCACAAGCAATTCTAATTTTGCTTATGAAATTACGTGCTGAAAGCTTTTGTTTTGAAAAGCAAACATGAAATAAGCCTGGTGAACAAGTTAATATTGAAGACAAATCTCACTATATATTAATCCTTGTATGGGGCTCCTCTGGGAGGCTAACTTGTCCACCTAAATCAAGAAGAACAGAGTAATGTTGCAACAGGTTTCAGGTACTATTCTTTGAGTTTCTGTTAGCAAATGTTGTCTGACTAAAAGGCGAAAAAAAGGAAAAGGAGACAAAAAAGAAAAAGGGAAAAATAAAGAAAAACAAATTAAGAAAAAAATACTTTAGCATATGTACTTTTTAAGTCATTGAGTCTAGTTCCTTTACCATGAGGAACCACAACACATTACCCAGTTTCAATCCTACTGGGTTGAAAAGCTTGCTGTTAACCTAGAAGACAGCATACTCAGCATTTAAAAGCAATGGTAAGAACAGTGTAACAAATAAATCAATCTGGAACTCCAGAAGTTGTAAGATAGACTGTTAAAAAACTTATTGCCTGAGTGGAATGTGGAGTAATTTTTTGCCTCTGATCTTGTCTGACATACCTATTTATTTCAAAACACATGGAGGGTTCCCAGTCTTTCAAATGGATAGGATTAAACTATCAGTATCTTTAATTTTGTTAATTATCCAAATGTATATGGATTAACACAGAGTTAATATTTCTTGAGTTTTCTACCACAATATATTAAAATTCAGAGCAATAAAATATGGCCAAGGATCTACAAATAATTCAGCAAAATAATCGATGGCAAGTGTGAAATCACTTTGCAGGTTTTAACAATGCTTTCTAGTAATACTACTACAATTAACAATCTGTCATCATTGCTACTTAAGACGAAGCAGTGTAAGGTTTTATACTTTCAGTCATAAAAACTAGAACTATATTCCAGGAAGTAAGTTACGTTCAGCATCCTCATTCGATTCCAATAAAAGTTGTGGTCAGGGAAAGTAGCCTGTGGCATTCATGTAATCAGGTTTTGTATTTTTTCCCTTATAAATCTAACAAAGAGAAGCATATAAATAATTATGGTAGTATTTGTTATTTCCCAGTATTGCAAAAAATTGGAAGGAGCCCGTGCTGCAGTCTGCAATTCTAGTACATAGCCTTTTCACTAGTGGAGTCACAACGAGATAAATACATCTCTCTCTTTGTTGGGTTCCCCCTCTCTTCCCCCCCAAAAGAAATATTCTGATTATATAACATACTTATCACAGTAAGACTATTGCTAGAGAACCTCCCTTATTTTTAGATCATGCTCCTTTTCTCCATCTTACCTACTATCCATGCTTAGGATTCTCTCCATTACAGTCCTATAAGAGCATAAGTCTAAACACAAAACTTCACAAATTAACCAACCAACAAAACTCCTGAGGAGACCTGTCCAGACAATAACATCTAGTCTTGAGCTTATGAGGGTGTGATTGCTTTCTATTTTTGGCGAAGTATGGCAAACTTCTCACTCTATCCCAAATTCACTCTCATGCCAAAAATTTAAACCACTGCCCTACCCCTGCTAATGCTATCACTGCAGCTACTGATCACACTCCTCACAACAGCAGCAGAAAGTCTATCGCTTTCTTGTTAGCAGACCTCACAGGAGAGGAAACAAATAAGCAGGAAAGAAAAGCTTGATAAGAAACGTGTTAACAAAGGACAGTGCTGTCAAAGAGCTGTGGCACAGACAAATCTATAAATTAGCTGCATAATCCAATGAGACTACAGTGACAGCTCTAAAGCCCTAATGCCTGTTCTTTATCAGGCGAAGACAGATCTAGGTCTTTGACATTTTAATGAAGCAGAGTTATTACTGATTTGGGTTATCAAACCAAGAAGCCAGAAAGAATGAACCAACCAGCAGCTAGCTGATCCTTTCAGCATCAGCCACTTACTAGTAAGAAAGATAAAGGCTTCACAGAATCCAACTATTTCTATTTAACACTATGGGACTTTGTGGACAAGTACTCTCTTAAGAGACGTTTAGGCTCTTTCCAATAAATACAAAAAAAAACCCCAAACATACAAATTGGCACATTAGGTTTAGGCTTTAATTTGAATTCTCTTTCAAACATGAAGTATTTGAGAAGTGTCCCTAAATTCTAACAAAATAGTTATAATGCAGTTTGTTACATCTTTTCATTTTGCAATGTATTGCCAGAGAAGAAAAAAAACACCAAACAACACCACCCCACAAAAAAAAAATCACAACACAGGAAACAAAATAAAATTTATAGAATCACTGCTTCACTAAAAGGATAAAGAAAAGCAGCTGAGCAATTTTTTTTAATCCACATTTTAAGATTAACTATTTATGGTAGATTGATAAGTTTGCTTCTATGATATTATAGTCATAGTTCATGCGATTAAGCATCAAATGCCTTCCAGAAAACTCATGCTGTCTTAAATAAAAACACTGGGGCAGATCTGTGTAAATAACCTAAATATATTTAACATTTTCCAAATGTCAGTCACAACATGAAATATTTGTCACAACTTTAACTCCCAAAACCTGAGGATTCAGATAAATAATATTAAATAGTTGCTTCCTACATTTGAGAAGCAATATAACTTCACAGTTTGTGCAAATTTCTTACTAGTCTCCAACTTAACTTTTTAAAACCTTGTAATGTGCTGATTTTCTTTTTAAAAGGTATGTGGATATGTGATACTTGTGAAAATATGACAAACATTAGGCCTAAAGGAGCAGAAGGGGACAAGCACAGTAGAGAGAGGTAAAGGAAAAATACTGGAATCATTCCTCTTAAGAGGTTCTTCACAACACATGCAGACTGATGTGGCTTCTCGTGGGCTAGCTTTCCAAACCCTACTGTCATTAGGAGACTTCCTATGTTCTCTTCTGGCCTCAAATCTTACTGAGTTCATGACCTTTTCAGCAAACAAAGTTAAGTTTTACTAGTATTGGCATAAAACATCCCTGTTGAAAAGTTTAAAAGAATTAAAGAAAGGCTCTTGCTATGAGCAGCTGAAGAACCATCTTTAGTTTCTCAGTAAATAACTCAGTCCTGAGCCTTGGGAGTGCGTATATAGGGACCCCCTGGGTCTTTCCCAAGTGCTAGTGCTCAGGAGAGTGCATGAGCTCCAAGGCTTCTAAAATATCCCTACAACTTTGGTGAGGGCCAAACGTTCACGCTGGTGTGAATGGGGATTGTGAACTCAAGAACCATAAAGTTGATGGATGGAGTGGAAGTATTCAAACACTACTGAAGACTTAAACTGCATGTACAATTTTTTTTTCCCCAGTTTTTTTCCCAAATGATACAGATCTCTATGATGCTTTTCACAAATGATTCACGCTATTCAAACCACCTATTAAATTCCAAGCCCTTCTGGTTAGCCATTCTGATGGAGCAGCACTTGAACACCAAGTAGTGACAGGATGAAGTGACCAAGTCATTAATGAGAGACAATCTGATCAAAATCCTCAAAATGACAGCTAAGGGTGGCCTGATCCATGTCCTCAATTAGCAGACACCACTCTTACACAGAACAAGAAATCACTCATCCATAGATGTTTTTATTCCCTTTACACCAAATTCAAGACCAGGTCATGCCTGAACAATGTAACTGATTAGCACTGGACTTGTATAAAAATTTCACTGCACAGTTCCGTGGGAACTATGAAGAAAAGGATTGAATGTATTTTCCCCAGAAAAGCAATTACAAAATCACACAATGTAAATTAGTTTAGTTGAATGTTTTCCGAAGTACTGCTTTTGCAAATAAACACATGGCAAAAGCAACCTTCCTCTTCAAGAAAATCTCTTTACAGTATATTGCCACACAACTAAAAAGAACGTGATTTATAGGAATGTTTTGAAATAGGAATAATTTTTAAAATTGTGTTAAAACCAAGGGGATAGACTCTCAACTTTGCTCCTTTCACCATGACCAAATTAAAATAAATGTATGTAGCTTAATTTTTAATTATTTTCTTTCATTCGTACCACCACTAAACTTCAAAGCCCGTTCTTCAGCAAAGAGACCAAACTGTTACTTTTAAGGAAAAAAAAACCCAAACCAAACAACAGTAAAAAGAAATCCCAATGCTTTTATCTCTTAGCTACTGTCTGCAAGGATCCTCATCCAAAGCCCTCAAGTCAGGACTTAATGCATGCTCAACTCTTACTTCCCATCCTGCATTCATTACTTCACCCCATTAACATTCCATGCAGAGAGCCCTTTGCCAGTTTTATGAGGCGGAACCACAGAATGTCAGGTTAACAAAGCCCTGCCGAGAACATTCCCCTCGGTAAAACTCCTCATTGGGAGCCTGCTTACATAGATTTGCACCAAATTAGTAGCATTAGGAAACTGGAGGAAAATTAGAAAGGTTGAAAATAAAGCTACACAAGATATCTATACCTACAAATAGTAACAGTGATGAAGAAAGCAGCCAGCATTACTACATTGTATCATTGTTTATTAAAAGAAATTAACACCATAATTACTAGACTCTGTTTTGTTGAACTGTTCCAAGTATACATTATTACTACATTGGGACCTGTAATTCATTTGAAGATGTGGATGACCCAACTCTATATTCTTACACTCCACATATAATAATAATCACAAATTAATAATTAAAAATCCTAATTAAAAAATAGTAATTAAAAATCCTAATTAAAAAATAGTAATTAAAAACCAGACTGGGCCTATTATTCTGGGCTCTGTCTCATCAGTATTTAACATAACTAAATGAAGAAAGTAGCAATAGTTATTAACAACTAATAGTAACAACAATATTAACAGCTGTTATTGTTACTAATATTAATTAGATAACATTATTTTAATGCACAGATTGAATTGAGTGCATACACCTACGCCCACAGTAACACGCAGGCACAACGTTCAGGTATTTACACTGTATCCCACAAGTACACCCTCCACAACATTCACATCACTTGACCTGCCATGACTTTATCTAGCTGCTCTAGAAGCACCTCAGGTGCTTACAGGGTTTCAACTGAAGCCCACTTTTTTCAAAAGTTTCTTCCTGTTTTGCTATGAAACTGGAGTTCTTTCTTTCAACAGGGCCTTAAGAAAGCTTGTGTTCATTTTAGATTGAATAAACTACAACGAAAGCACTCACTTCTGTACTACAAAATAATTAATTTCACTCTTAATTAGCCAGTGCTTTACTCAGCTTGCAAAAAGGGAGAAATTAGATGCTACCCTTATTTTAGTTTTAAGAAAGGATGAAAACAAAAAATCAGAAAGCTAGATGGTAAATAAAGTCTATAAAGAAAAGAATGCTAAAGAAATAGAGCAATATGGTTTAGAGAAGTTTTGCATAACATGGCACTATTTTCTTTTAAATGTTTTCTCTAGCTACTGAAATAAGGTCATAACAATAGAAGATTTTACTGAGACTTGACTGAGGTATACTACATATCTGCTAAACCTCATTTATAACTTTAAGCCAGCATTATTACAATAACACTATTCCTACAAAAGTATGGACATACAAATGTTGGGTTGGGTTTGTTAAGTTAAATGACTTACAGTTTACCTAAGAAATTTTTAAAAGAACAGAATGGGAAACTATCTTGAAGCAACAATTGCCACAGGAGACACTGGTTCAAGGGAATTTCCAAGCACTGTCTATTTTTAATCAAGAAAAATATTTACACAGTTCACATGCATCAATTTACTGTGGTCTTAAGGACAAAACCTGCACCCTTCAATAATTTGAAAAGAAGATATTTTGTACATTTTTCAAAACCTGTCTGGATACAGTTCTGTGTGACCTGGTCTAGGGAATCCTGCTCTGGCAGGAGGCTTGGACTAGATGATCTTTTGAGGTCCCTTCCAACTCCTAACATTCCGTGACTCTGTGATTTTCCAAAGGCCAATAAAGGTTGGGAACACAGCAATTCTAATGCTGAATTACCTGGATTCATATCGTACCATTTCTCAAACTAAAGTACAATTAAGGCAGTTCCAGTAAGATTTACATGAGTACTTCTGATCTGATTCTCATTGCAAATCCTAAAAGTGGCATTGATCAAATATCCTCCATTCAGAAACCTTATTTACATGTGAAACTACACATACTCTAATATTTTGAAATCTCTACTCAGTAGCAACACATTGCTACTAATTTTACTTTTGCCCTAAAAAGAGAAAACAAAAAATTGTAAGGTTAAGGTCATAAGGAAGGCCATTTTCACAGGGACACAGCTCCTACAGTGGGAACTTAGAATAAAGACCACCTCCGGTCAGCAGATAGCTGCATTAAGAGATCACTACCAAGTATTTCCAAGATCTGTGATACAACTTGTCCAACTTCTACTAAAAGGCCACTTCTTTAAGGCAATTGGTCCCCTGGGTGGTCCAAGACGTGGGTGGTCTAGCGATTTTAGCTTGGACAGCTGATTTCACTTTTTACTGTATTTAACTGTCTCTCACCACATTTTATTCTTCTGGAGAAAGAATTCAAACTTCACTACAACAAGAAACAGTCCCTCATTTAAATCTTGCTTCCTGAACATTAACACGAGTCTTATGAGAAAACTGTATCACAGAACCAAAACACACTAAAAGCTCTTACACTACAACACTCCAAAATGAAATAAAGAACCCCAAGGATCCAAAATTATGATGAACACATAATACATCCACAGATGTATTTAAATCTTTAGTGTTGAGGCTACTGTCAATGTCCTTATATCAGTTTCTAGCAGATCCACCTGACAGAACTATTGTGAGCATCGTTTTTTTCTTAGTATGAGATATAAGAAGGAAGGAAGAGAGAGTCAGTTCAGGTAAGGTTTCCACTTCCAATTGGCTATGCTATCTCTGGCATCTGGCTGAGCTATGCTCTGATTTCAACCGTATACACCTCACAGGTCATTTCCTGCAGTGTGAAATTGTTTAACAACAATGGTACAATAAGGCATTCCCTTTAAAACTGATTCTTAAGACATGTTACTATCCAGAAAAACAGCAACAGAACTGCACTAATTACTCACCTCTAGCATTTAACCAGGTAATGGAGAATGACCACATTGCCTCTAGATGCAGTTCACCACACTGCTGTTTTTCAGTACTTCCTGAGAAATACTGTCCAATAGCTTTCACTGGGCATTGCTGCAAGTTCAGGATTATCCTTCCTTTTCCCCATCATACTGATGCAATGTTTCTCCCTACTCCATTTTCTTATTCCTTACTTATATCGGAAATGAGAAATTGAAGATAATTAAATTGTCTTACTTATCAAAACGCATGAAACTTGCAGTAGACAGCTCAGCTGTTCCACACAGTGATATAAACATTTATTGAAAAATCTAGCCAGACTAAAATTCAAAGAATGTTTCCATAAGATTATTTTTACAGACTTAAGACAGACACTGAAAAAACCCAGATGGTACCAGTAAGCAGAAATAACAGTAAGTAACCAAAGCCAAACCAAAAAACCATACCAAAGAACAGAAGTTCATAAAAAAAATAAAAAGGATGGGGGGGAAGGAAAGGAATAAGGGGGTGAAGGAACCCACATAAGCAAAAACCACAAAACCCCACAACATTTTTTTTTTACCAAATCATAAAATTCAATTTGAATGTTTGGAGGGAAGAAATATGTTCTGATTATTCAAATGTACTTCCCCCTTCTTTTTTTTTCTAAAGACAGGCAATTATATCAAAAAGATTCTTCTCACAATGCAGAAAATTTATTATTAACCAAGGTGAAAGTAGTTCTAAAAGATTCAACAAACACACTGGCAAATATTGACCTGCTATTATTATCTCCCAACTGCCTTCAGGAGGCTTTAGCAATAATGTTGCTAAACACATTTGAATTTTTTTCCTCAGTTTCAAGTTGAGTCAATTTAACAACACAGATTATAAAAATCATTATTTTTGCTTATTCTTATTAATGCATTAGATGTTACACCTTGCCTCAAATGCACATTGTTATTACATTCTTTGGGAAAAGGAACTACTCTTGATCAATGAAGTTTCTTAAGGGCAATATTGGATTGGGGGGTTAAAAACCACGATCCTATTTCCCAGCAAACACGGTCCTCCTCCTTTTGGACAAAAAAAACCTTAATATATTATGTAATTTTTGACAACATACTTGCTTCATCAGAACTATTTAATATTTAAAACATAAAATCAAAATTTAAAAATATTTAAAATTAATAAACATACTTATTTAATAAGCCAATTCCTTTCTATGAGCATTCATGCTGGTAAATTACACAGTGCAGAAGTTACCACGTCAGCTAAGCAAGAATAGTGGGCAGATACTGATTTGGGAGATTATGTCTCCACCCAAGGTCAGACAGTCTCTGGCATTTGAGGGTGGAAAAATAACCCTGGAAAAAAAAGTATTTGCTTCATTTAAATGCATTTTAATAGCTTGAGCAGGTAAACACAATCTTTGTTCTGAAAAGTGTAGAACCACCAAACAGGCAAAAATCCTTCCCCGACCCAAAGACAAGCTCTGAATACCTCATGTGAAAGCTCAGTGTGGGATAGAAGCAGCATTTGATACAGAGTGAAAAAATATCTTAAAATATACCTTAAGTAATAAATGCATTTAAGAACCTTCCTTTGTAGAATTCTGCTGTTTCTGATTTTCATATGGAAAATGTATGAGCAGCATATGTAAAACTACTCAAATCATTTTGCTATTACACAAACAAGCATATGCCTAGAAGGGATAGAATAAAGTAATTGGTCCCCTTATGATGAATAGCATTAACATGCTGTGGCTTGCCAAGTCAGTAAGCAGTGTGAATTTAATGGCAATTAGCAGAGATCAAAGTTGAAGTAGCATGAACAAAGTAGGTAAAACTGACAATATCAGAAGAGGGAAATATATCATGGGTGACTGAAAAAAACATTACTTAGATTTGTTGAGAACATTTGGAGCTGTTAACAGAAAAGGACAAAACTTTACACAACATTTATTTTCAAAACAGAATTAGTAATTAAGCAGTTTTCTAGGAGACTCCTTTCATGGTTAAATTATCAAAAAAGCTGATAGTGAAGTTAACTATTCTGTTAATAGCTCCCATTGTGGACACTACTCAGAATGGTATTTTTCAAGAAATTCAACTCTTAAATCCAAGGCAACCATTCTCCCTCCTACCTGGCAAACAATTTATCAGTCATTCAAAGCAACAGAAAAAGTTCACTGGCATCAGAAACAGGTAGATGGGGAAAGAGTTCAGGTGTTTTACATGCAGTAGGCTTTAGGGACTATTAGTAATAGGAAAAATATTCCTCTCACTAAATCTGTGTGTCTTAATCAAGACTGACATAAAAAACCCCTATGAATTTAAATTATACATGATTAGTCTGGGAAAAACAGCTTTAGGGTTTAGGTTTTTTTCAGTGCTTAAGGAGACCTTCACTTCCATGCACTCTTAGCAGGAATTAATGTCTAAAAAAGAATTAGATGCTTTAAAAACCTACAGCATGCTCACTAATATTTAATGTATAACTACTATCACCATAAAATTCCAGGCTTCATGTAATACCTTCCAAGCAAGAGTGTGAAAATATTCTTATGGTAATTCCCACAGCATTTTCCATGGAAGATAACATATATTTTTACAGATGACTTGATACACAGAAAAGTTAAATAATTAGCCAGGACCAGTAATCTAATAGAAAAAAATAAAGAATTAACACAAGAGAGCTTCTTACTACTGTAACCACTACTCCATTCTCTTAACATAGGTAAAATAAACAACAAAACCAAGTTTCAGTGTTGTTTGAATTAAACATGTTAAACATAGGCAAAAAGCAATGGTCCAGTAAAGTAAGCAGCAATATACTTTTGACCTTAACCTGAGGAGTAAAGGCCCAGTAGTTCTTTGGCAATTAGTCAGTGAGATCTATGACAGATTCTTTTGAGCAAGGACTCAGTTTCTCAGAAGATCAAAGATAGCTGGTATTACTCTCTGCCCTAACCAGAACCAGTTTCACACTTTCCATTACTTATTTACATGGATCTTATGACTATTTTTATAGATGCATCCGAGTAAGCATGCTTTCACTATTTTAATAATATTTAATTAAGTTAATTAATTACAGCTTAACTGAAATGTCATACAAAAGACCTCACACAGTTTTCAAAGTGTAGGCTGAATACTAATTTTTTTTTCTTTTAACTAGCAGAAAGGGTAAAGTCAATAAATTGTCAATTAATAACATACTTGCTTTGATGGCTCTTCAGTAATTTACTTTCATACCACTTCATAAATTTCTTAGGAAAACTTCTGGGATCGCTGATACAGTACCCCTGCCATGGGAAAATTTGCTCTAAATCTGCTCTGCTGCCAATAAACCAATAAGACTAACTGGCTGATAATCCTCCCACACTACACTGTTTAGGAATATGCACTCAACCAGTGAAAGTTTAATTTGTTCCGCTAATGGCACAGAAAACTACTCGAACTTATTCACCATATAAATTTGAACTTCAGTCTGCTACTTTTTGTTATTGCTTAGGCAGAAAATTCAAGCTATTGAATGCTTTGTAATTCAGACTTTTATCTTCTCCTTGATCCAAAGCATAACAGTAATAGTGGACACTATCAGTAACTAAATACTAAACTGCACTTCACAGAAGAAACATTCAAAAGCCTTAGAAAAGTCTGAATATTATTTGCAGTGGCATATCAACACTCAAGGGACATTCTACCGCTCTAAGTAAGCGTAATGTTATGCTGCTGCACTAAACCCAGTGATGCCAGCCATTTCCGTATTCAAAGGCTGCCATACTTAATAGCTTTTGTCTAGGATTTCTAGTGGGATGACATATATCTTTATATTAGGTACAGTCTGTTTGTTTGGAAGATAATTTAATTTATAAGAGCACATTAAAAATCTAGTAAAGCCAGCATGCAAAGCTCAAAAAGCTGATTTTTCTCTAAGTTACATTGATAGCATTGATACAGACTATATAAACTAAACCAGCTATTATGTTTAAGATAACGTGGCATACACACTTCATTTTGAAGTGTTGCAGATGTCATATTCATGACAGGTGAAGGCCAGGTGAAGCCATGTAAAACTCCTACAATACCTATGAAGAAACTACTGTATCTTAGAATATCTTATATTTATCCTATTTAGGAAGAAATAAAACAGTAGACAATCTCGGAAAAACTCAATCTTTACTCTATTTTCTATCCCAACATATGAAAGGAGAGTTTGTCTGCATTTCCCTAAAAGATGTCAATCACACTGCACTGGTACTGACACAGCTAGGTAGTATTTATCAAAAACCACCAAGTGCTCAGCTGGCATTCTTCCTGGAGTACGAAGAACCAACTGGAGACTTTCCAAAGGAACCAAGTTATTGATAAAGGAATTAAAGAAAACGTCCTTCAGTTCCACTTGTAATCCTCTGGGAAACAAGGACATCTAGAACTAACAAGATTTATAGTTTCTCTCAAGTTATAGCTCTCTGATGTATTTACAGGGGTAAGTCAAACAACGTACTGTGGATTACAACATCATTTCTCTCAGCCTTCCTTCCCAATCTAAATATACTATAAGCCAACAGCCTTGCCTAGAAAGAACATCAGAAAAAAGAATATAGAGATATCTGTGTTACACAGAAGTGGCAGACCTTTGCTTGCTCCGAGTCAAAAAGCATTGCATGAACTCACATGTTGCTTTACTTCCTCAAAACCAGGATGAAAATGCTGCTGTAACTGATCCTGATTAATAGTGGTTCCTAATATAGCAGCACTCGCAACCATTTCACTATAGGAACTCACAGAAGATGAATGAAAACTATCTTGTGCCCTTAGCATTACCTCATGCTACTTTTGCACAAGTATTCTTACCTACTAATTTCTATGCTCTTAAAAAATGGAGACACTTGCTCGAGTATATTCACACCTCAATATACAGAAACCATTTACTGGAGCTAGTTGAGCTGCTGCCATTTGAGAAGAGGTGACTAGCTGGCAGCTAAAGCCAAATAGAGTCAAACCACAGCCAGCGCTACAAATGTTACTGCCTACTTCTTGCAAATATCCCTCCAGTGGCCCATTAGAGTACCTTAGTGGAGAATAGCAATGCAAACCATTCCAAAATGCTGCACAACAGCATAAGATAAATACTGTCCTCCCTGGCTATATAAAAAAAAATCAGAAAATGGTTTAGGCTGGAAAAAACCTCCAAGATCATCGAGTCCAACCTTTAACTTAATGCTACCAAGTCCACCACAAAACCATGTTCCCATAAGTGCCACATCTACAAATCTTTTAAATACCTCCAGGAATGGTGGCAACTCCACCACTTCCCTGGGGAGCCTGTTCCAGTGCTTGACAACCCTTTCAGTCAAGAAATTTTCCCTTGTGTCCAACGTAAACATCCTCTGGTGCACCTTGAGGCCATTTCCTTTTGTTCTATTGCTTATTACTTGGGACAAGAAACTGACCCCCACCTTGCTACAACCTCCTCTCACATAGTTGTAGACAGCAAGAAGGTGCCCCCTCAGTCTCCTGCAGATTAAACAACCCCAGTCCAGCCTTCCTGAACTTCTCTGCCCTTCAAGACTGCCTCCCCAAGGGACTCTCTCAACCAGTCTCCTAATCAGACCAAAGTCTGGCCTCCAGAAATCCAAGATAGTAGTTCTGCTAACTCTCTTTCCTTACTTCTCAAAGAATCAAAACGATTGCTGTGGCCAAGACAGCCTCCAACCGTCCCTTCACCTACATGTCCTACTCTGTTCATAAACAGGTCCAGAACAGCACCTTCCCTAGTTAGCTCATTCACCAGCTGTGTCAGGAAGTTATTTTCCACACGCTCCAGGAACCTCCTGGACTGTTTCCTCTCTACTGCATTGTATTTCCCAGCAGACATTCAGTAAGGTGAAGTCCCCCATGAGGACAAGGGCTAGTGACCATGAGATTTCTCCCAGCTGCTTATAGAGCATTTCATTTGTCTCTTCATCTTGATTGGAGAGTCTGTAACAGAATTCTACCATGGTATCTGCCTTGTTAGCCTTTCCCCTGAATCTCTACCCATCCCTATCATCACCATGATTAAGCTCTAGATAATCAAAACACTTCCTAACATACAGAGCTACCCCCACTGCCTTCTCCTTCCTTGCCCATATTTTCTGAAGCTGCACTGCAGTTGTACAAGTTATCCCAGTGATAGCAACAATGTNGTGAGGGATGGGGAGAAGCCCTAATTCCTGTGTGATTGTTCTCAAGTGCTTCTATGGCTTCTGATATATCAATAACCCTTGTGTCTTTGCTGCCACATGATTCTCTGTCCCCTACATTCAACTAAGACATGCTGCCCCCAAGGTGGTTTTATCTCTTTCCGCCTTCAAATCTAGTTTAAAGCTCTTTGCATGAGCCCTGCTAACTCCTGTGTGAAGAGTAATCTCCAGTACCTCTAGTAGTGATGCCTTAGACAAACACCAGCAAAGATTTTAACCATCATACTTCTAGCTTTAAGGTAGATTATTCTCGCCTCTCAGCTTTCCCATTAACAGGAAGGCAGGCATGATCTCTGAGTTTGTGGCTTAATTCATTGCCATTGTGTACAAAACACCTGCTCCTTCCATCACAATTTGGAGATGGTTTTTCCACTGGAAAATCACTAAGTTTGTAAGGTCTGCGTTAGAGACCCCCTGTTCCAGAAGACAGACTGAAATGAAGTAAAAGGAATCTTAATTCTACTTGTAACAGAAACAAGAAGAAAAAAAACACCTGACCAATTCCTGAGTAATCCTTAAATAAGTACCACTGCTGTCTCACCAACTGCTGTAAAATGATTAGGAGTATCCCTGAATAGATACAAAATGGACATTGTTGTCTGCTTCCAAAGTCCAACAGAAAGACAAAGTTCACACTGCCCTTACAGATATTCCAAGAAGCAAAAGTGGGTGTTCCTGCTCCTAATCACCTCATGGCAGCTTGCACAATTGTTGTAGTAAAAGAAGAGTGGTTACTTCTATACTCTTGGGAAATGTGTGGATACTTGAGACACAACATCTGGCACCTCCTATCAAAAAACTCTCTGATTCAAGTGTAATAGGGACACAATCTCTTCAGTACTGTCCAAGGATTTGAAGAAAAATTAAAAGTTAGAGTTATTTCCTACATGTCTATCTTTTCAAAGGAAATACGGTATCAAGCTGTGAAGAAAAGGAATCTAGCAATGCAGTAATCTGCACAAGATTGTTCAAGCTGCAACATCCAAACAGTGCAAAGAGACAGAAAACTTTTTAATACAAGGCTTTTACCAGCCATTATACTCTTAAGTCCTTAGCAAACATGCAGGTAGCATTTTTTTACATTATTACCCACACATTTTATTTTGATATTTTAGAAATTACTCCCTCATTAAAAGCACAGTAAAAGAGGAGAAAAAAAAAATCTGTATTATAACAAATAAATAAGGTCTTAAAATAAAGCTGGAATAATATATGCATTAAAAGTGTGCAATAAGTAGATATATACTCTGATTCTTAGGTCCTAAATGTTTAAATGGCTCTTTAAAATATAAAGTCTTGAACTGAGGATCCAGCGATTAAAACAATACTAACCTTGGTTAGCAATTAAATGATCACATCTCCCTTCGGAGTAAAAATGTAGACAAGAGCCAGTAGCTGACATCTCACTTCAACATTTTACAGCTGCTCTAAAGCAAAGACTTTAGACATTTGAATGCGTGCATGCATTTTATTTTCCCAGGATTTCAAAGTCCACATCCAGGCTGCTGTTCAGCCATTATAAATGAGTAATTCAAGTAGGGCATGACTGCTTCTTGTATTAACTTGATAAAGATGTTTCACTCTAAGTGCATCAACAGTTGTGTTAGGCCACCCTTTCACAGGCTTATACTTATTCTGTGTCATGTTACCAGTAAAGAAATACAAGAATATAACTGGCTTCAAATTATTAAAGTTTTTATACTAAATATAATTAGTATTATGAAGACTTACATTTTTACTACAATTATATTCAAATCTCCAAAATGTAACCCAAATATACCTTGATTCCTGTTTTTTATTTAAAATCAATTTTATCAACTAATTGCAATCTTCATTAAAGTTCTGTTTGATTCATTAGTTTAAACACAACTAGAGGAGTGATCTGTAGTATTTGAGACACACATCTGTTTTCAGACATTTCCATTATACTGAATATTATTTTGTACCCATTAAGTCTTCCAGAAGTTGGTTTAAAACCACAGTTTTAATATAATACATTAATGTTAAGCTTATGTTTTAATAATGAACCTATTATCGAACACATACAAAACTATTTTCCAATAATTTTAATATTTGAAAGCTATTGATCCAGGGTTTGAACCAAAATAGCTTTTATATACTATAAAGATATAAATAAATATTGAACACCTTTCATTTTTTGAATGCATTTTTAGGTTACGATCTCGAGAGAAGATTTGCTCTATATTGAATTCCTCTGTCCCTTATCATAGCGGGAGCAATGTAAGAGCTCAAAATTAGAAGCAAAGGAGAATTTATATTCTACTTCCATTAATGTATTTCTATTGAGTACACAACCAAATATGAATATAGTTAGTGAATATAAAAAAATATATTGTACATATTATTTCTTCAGAGCCCAGTGAAGAAACAATGTTCAGTTTACTTAAAAGATGATTAATTACATCTGACTGATTACCCTCCCTCTATGTCATGGACAAATACTGAGCAGAAAAGAATATTATCCAGAGATCATGATCTGCCACATGCATTCCATAACTCTGCTCACTAATGTTGTGCCAAACACTGTATTAAATGCTTCATTATATTTAATCATATCTTCTTCTATTTTTCAAATGAGAATTGTTTCATTTGCAGAATTTCTAGAACAAGCACAGGCACTTTTAAAGGCCGAGGGAGATGGGAAGAAGCAGGCAGCCTCTGATTTATTCTCTGATATCTAACATCAATTTTTAGATTATACTTTATTTTCATTTGTGGTTTGTATAATATTATTTGAGCATGGTCTTTTTTTTATCTCTGGCATGACAATTATCAACACTAAAATTCAGAAAGATATGGCCCAAGCTGCAACTGGTCCAAAGTTATTTCATGTCCACCTTCCCACAGGCAGCGGGCCATTTTTCCAAGACTTCTGGGTATGAGGCAGCATAGTCCAAGCTACTTCTCCAGCTTGGCACTGATCCCAGGCAAGTGGCCCAAGAAGCTGCACAGTGACAAATGATGCACACAGGCTAATAGTGGAAGAGTTGGCAGAAGCATGCAGACTCTTACTGGGCCAACTGTAAAAGCTGACATGTTTGTTCAGGACTCCCCCACCTCCTTCAGTTCTCACTGTCTAGGCACCCATTTCTCAGTGTATAACCATGCAACATTCTCATTAAGTTCAGATAGTATAGCCCCAAAAAGATTTGCTGTTCTACTTACAGACAGAAAGAATCAATTTTCTAGAATACTTGGGGAAAATCACTTCCCCCCAATTTGTCTACTTCATCTTGAAAACACATCAGGAATTAGGAAAACACTTAGGAAAACCAGACTTTAATTTGCTGTGCTGGAAGTGGAGCCCACTATCAACAATTAGCAGCAGAAAGCTGTTTAAATAGGAAATCAGGACTCAGGTTAGCAAACTACTTTGCTCCAGCAAATGTTTCTGTCTTATCTGAACCAGCTGCAAGATTAGGGCAACATCTAGAATCTTCTCTTTCAGACATGACTTCAGAAAAGGAAAAAAAAAATTTTTCCTTTTCAAAATGCCTTCTTCTCTACCCAAAAGTGTAAATCAGATTAAAATTAAGAATTAGAAATATTTAGCTATTTAAGCTATATATCCTATCACTATAATCCTATCACTGCATTTCTCAGATTTAGTATTCCACATGTAACTGAGAATGCCAGGATATTTCAGATATACAGTGTGTTTGAAGTAGCTTTAGTTAGAAATCTGTTATATAGAGAAACTCAATATAAAATGCTCACATTATATAAGTAGGCTAATTTTAGCTATTAAATAGAACTGAAATTTACACAGTGCATTGTTTTCCTCATATCAATTTCAAGTATTTCTGCTATGTAACAAGTACACACACAAGTATCTTGTACACATTAGTTCTCTTTCAGAGCACAGGTAAAAAGAAAAGGAAATCAGTTCATACAGCAGTGATTAAGTGGTCTAAAGGTTAAAAGTGACTAATGGTTTTTGCAGTACTAATTTCTATTAGTACTAATTTCTATATGGTTTGCAGATTTTTGGTAAAAATTTTTAGAAGCTTCAAAGAAAATGAAGAAAATTAAACTAATTTAAATGTTTCTGCAGTTGGACATGTAAAAGATAATCTCTCCAAAATAATTTTCAGTTTGGTCAACTATATGAGTATGTCATAGCTTGGGACTCTTAACTGGGATTACCTAGTTGCACAAAACAAAACACAAACAAAACCCAAGCAAAGCCAAACCAAAATAAACAATATACTGCTAAAATGCTAATTTGCTTTGTCTAATCCTGGCTGTGAATTCCTATTCAATCACTTGATAATGACACAGCTTTGTTTTGTGATGTCCAAACAGCCATTTGTAACATCATGGAAAGGACCTGCTGTGGGAACTTCAGGACAGTAATGTTTAGGTGGGAAAGGACAATGTGGTTCAATGTTCACTTTGTATTTAAGCCTGCATCCTAAACCATACAAATGAGACTGCTGATACATTTGTGTGTATTATAAGCAGAACACCGGAATCTTGGGAGTCACCTGTAGCATTTATTTAAGCTACTACAGAGTTGAACTATGAAAATTACTAAGAGAAAAAGTTAGAAAGAAATACACATTTAAATAATAATTCATGTATTAAAAATAATGGAGATATTGCACTGAATACTGTTTTTCATCAAATGTTCTAGATTTCTATCTAACGAGTTATTTAATCACTTGTTAGTAGAATCCGAAATACAAGAATCAATCTGGTCAAAATGTAGTTCTATTTTATCACCAAAAGCCTACTGATTTTAAGTGAGATCTATTTAGCATTTCATTACAATATGAATCATTTAGATCACCAAAGCTGTACTGAGACCAATATAATTCAATTATAAAACCTGGAAACAGTTTAAACACCATTTGAAAGTAAACAGTTACAGTCCCTTATGCCTATGTCTGGGAAGCGTCCAAATGGAAGTTAAAGATCCCATGGCATTTTCTCAAAAATGAGTAGGAGCTATTCCATCATGTTGGCCAATAAACATTTTCTCAATTACAAACAGATTTCAATGTCCAAAGCTATGTGTCAGCAATTGGTAAGAGCCTATGCCTGTCACGTTTCCAAAACTTTCTGCACCATCAGTAAGTATCTAGTCACCTTGCTGAATAACGCTTTTCCAGATGTCACAAGCAGAAAAGGTGAATGCATTTTCATAAAAGAAGGAAGCACAGCTAAATCATCCTCTACTGTTATGGAAACAGACATTATTGTTTGAACCCACATTTAGATTTTTTTTTTTTTTTATATCAGAAGTGTTAAACATTACTTTGGTGGCAATCTGAAATGTTTTGATACTACCAGATTGTAAAGTGAACAGAAATCCTATGGAACACACAGGCATTCACACAAAATAAAGGTAGCAGATATAGTCTCATACCTGCCATTCTCCAACTTCTATATATTTAATAAGTTTAAAGGTTTTGGTGGTTTGGGTTTTTGTTTGGGGGTTTGTTTGTTGTATTTGTTTTAAAAAGGCTTTTAAACAACTCAATTTTTATAACTTTTACAGAATTTTTGAGGTTATGTACTGTTTAAAGAAAAGGTGGGGAGGTTTCCTTTATGCTTTAAACCCTGCATACCCCATTATTACCCACCACTCAAGCTCAAATCTTCAGTTGCCAATACTCAAGCACAAACTTCTATCCCAAGAACTACAAGGTCAACTGCATTATCTATAGGCAGAACACTGCTATCCTGAGTTAAAAGATAAGAGAAAGTCAGGAAATGAGTTACTAAAGAAAAAGGTATAAAACCAGAGGAGAAGCAGGCTTTTCAACTTCCTCACTCAGCAGATTTCCTAGGCCAATGTCTCAGGCTCCTGCTATTGGGAGTTGACTCCCCATCTTCTTTTGTCCATGGTTTGTTTTTCCTTTGTTGTATTAAGTGATGCTATTAAGACAAGGAAATTGGAAAAAGGCATAAGCAATTCTTTGGCTAAAGATACTACTCTGTTGACTTCCATAGTGCAGCTGAACAGCACATCTCAAAATCAGTCAGGCTTGAAAGAAAAGCAGAAGTATTTTCAGATAATTTAACCACCCAGCCTAACTTCCTAACAGCTCTTAAGACAGAGTATAGCTTTTTTCTTTTAATATCAATTTTTTAAGTACCATTTTACAAAAATCAGAATCATATTTAGTCACAAGATCAAAATTCTAAGATAGGTATCGCACAAGGATTTACAATGTATTGAGAGAAACCGAACGCAATGTAAGCAGAGACACGAAAACACCTCTTTCCCCAAGAGGATCTGCAGAATTACTCGATGGAAAGTTGAACAAGCTGCCTTATTATTGCATTGTGCAATTACTTTTCTATAACCAGAGCTTACTGCCAGTTTCCAGAATTATACAACTCATTGGAAATAACGTTAAACTAGTTAGCATAGCATAGCATGCACCCTCCCTGATGCTACTCCCATGGACATGAAACTTATAATTGAAGTCACAGTAACAGATTGCACTTGAGGACAATTCCACTTTCCACTACTTAGAACAAGTAGTAAGTACTAGATCTTTGTAAGACAGTACATACGGAGGTGATTCCAGTCTGGAAAAACATTGCTACTTAACCTGGCTGTACTTAGTGCACAATATATTGTGTCATGATGGTAACTGGGTAGCATAGAGCATTTAAAAACGTACAAAATCAAATGCATTTTAAAAGAGGCTCTTACTTTCTCAGATAGGTAACTAACTTGCCTCTACCACTGTTAGTAACTTGCTTTTCTCCATACCTTCTGAACTGCTCAGTAGTACCAACATCTGCTGCCCTCACCTGAACTTCTGATAAAAGATGACACACATTTCATTTACTAGAATCAACTTGTTTCAAAATCGTAAGAGAGAAAAAGGGAAGGAGAAATTACACTACCAGAAAATACTTCTGCTCCCAATTTATTTCTGTAACTCAGAAGACTGCAGTTCAGGCAATTGAACTGCTGTTATTTAGTCCAATTTTGAAAACTACAGGACATTATTCTAAAAATGCATACTCATCTGAATTTAAATTCATCTTACTCCAGTATAACACTACACGAGTACTGCACTTTTCAGTAACTCTAGCATTCATACTTTTCCAAGACAAAATAAGAGAAAAGTTTATATTTTAAAAGCAATTAAGAGAACATAAACATTGTGCGCTCCAAGAGCACAGTTCTCAAAAGACCAGAGTCCTGGCAACTATCATAATCCTTTTGAAATTGTCCATATTAAGATTAAAGATCACTTTGTTCCTCTATTCCCACAACTACTTGGTATGGTAAAAAGATCAGTCCCCTGGTTTTATATGTAACATCTTTAACATTTGCTCTCCTTTCTGTGCATGTGATTAAATGTAACATTTTGAAATCCCAGAGTTCTGAGAAAAACATAAATCCTTGTCCACAGCTGCTGTTTGACTCTGGAAACACATGCATTTTCTTTTCAAGCATCTACCATCAAATAATCCCAGAGGACTTGAACTGGAGAACACCTGCATCTCTTCATTTAGTTCCAATAACAGAGTCTAAACTTCAAAATTACAAAAATAGATGCTATGTTCAGCTGCAGTTACATTCTGCCCCTAATTCCCGTGAACAAAAATGCTAAGAGCATGAAATCATTCAGGCAAGCTCTGTCATCGAGAGGATAAGATTTTTTGCACCAGAAGCCCAGTGGGAACTTGATAGAAAACTGGCAACAATTACAGATAAAGTACATAGTGAAATCCTCAGGGAGAGAAAAGGAAATGTAATAAGATAGATGGGTATAATTTTTACACATTTATGCCCAAACCACAAATGTGAATTGCCTTTAATTACTCCACTATATTAAGCAGTTTTACTCATTGTCAGATCTTTCAAAATACTTCAAATTAGTTTGTAAATTACTTTACAAGTTGCTTTTTTATTTGTTTACTAGCACAAACACTGACTTAAATGAGAACTAAGGACTTAAAATCATCATAATTCCAGCTTTAAAATCCAGATTTTGAAGTGTCCCCAGCCCAAGCAGTCAAAATTAAATTAAGGAATATATCAATGACAGGCTTTGTTTACTTCCAGAAAGGGGCAGTTGGGGGCATAAAACCAAGTTATGTGTATGCATAAAACCAAGCATCTGTAAAATCTCTCATCTCCTTTCAAATAAGTTCTACCAGATAAAAATCAGCTGGTTTATGACAGGAAAACAAATAATGTTCTTGCTGGTACAAACCCTATGGCACTTTTTTCATGTTTGAAGACATAATTTCATCGGTCTTAAAATTACTTCAAACTGAAGTGGAGAGAGAATGATCTGTCTAAACTGACAAAATACTGACTGTGGAGAAAAAAAATCCAAAAGTCTTTGGAAGCTTAAGAAAAATATCACTTAAATGAGAAATACCAACTTTTACAGGGGTGAATATTTGCTCTTCAGCTTTCAATGCAGCCTTCACAAACTGGAGGAAGCCTTCTCACTCTTAGTTTGCTCTGCTGGGTGTATCAATTTACCACACACGAGCATGATATTAATGCAGGTACTTCTGTTTACTCCCTTATTTCACTTCTGCATTAGTGCATATTTAGGCTGATCTCAAAGAAAACTTTATTAATGGTATTTTTTTATTTTAGTTTCTCTTGATTTATATGTAATAAAGCTCTCCATGCCCCAGCTGTGCATGCACTCCCAATTATTCAATATAGCAAACCAAATAGAGCTTAATCAGCTCACCTCATCTAGTCAACAGCTGTTCATAATTAAATACTAACACCAGCATTCATTTGGCAATCTCCTCATTTCTCTCCCAGGCCAGGTGAAACAAACAAGGTCTGCAGCTTGCTCCGAGGGTTAATAAAGCCAGGGTTATTTCAGAGAAGCAGTAAGAAGAACTTCCCAAGCCCTGGGGTAATGGAATAATCTCCTCTCTTTTATTTATTTTCTATGCAGCAGTTTAGATAAAGACTGGGGAGCATATCCACTGCTTTTTACAACTATGTGCAGAGACACCTTAGGCAGTTTTTCATACAAAGAAAGTATCTAAAATTAAAAGCACCAGCATATAGACCTGTATTTAAGGACTAAAAAAATGCTTATTTATATTATTTGTTCCTAAATACTTCCTCTGCCATATATGGATCAGTTTTCCACTGTGCATCAAATAGTAAAACTATTGCTAAGTAATCATCAATAAGTGCACTTGTTATACATAATAATTCCCTTGCTTGTATATACTATACGCCACAGACTTAAATGCTACCCTTTTTGGAATTACATTTGATAGTTTTTTCTTTGCTGGTTATAGTCAGTGCAGTATAGTACTGCTAGAACCCTATATTTTTTCTCTTCCTCTCTGCAGCAACAAGTGAAAGAGCAAGAAATAAACCCCCAGCAAAAAAATGCTTTTGTCACTCAGATTGTAAATACACCCTCAATCATTGCAGGGCCACCTACAGGCAAGCAGTAAAAGGATGCTGCACAACCATTCTGGTCACTCTGGGTGGTATGATTCAAGGGGTGTAAGACTCTGCACAGAATGGAGGGAGGTAAGTTTACATAGATTCTCCAGGTAAATACATCCTGATTTAGTCAAGATCCTCATGTCATTTGCACAACCTCCTCCATGGCATTTTATATTCAAAAAACTGCTTTGATTTTAGACCAAGTTGGTTTTCATTCAACTTCACAGATGCATAAATAATTAATTACTCCTCCTTTGCCAAATTCTATGTAAGCTCATCATTTTTAAAAGTCACTTCCATAGGCATCATATTGTATTCCAAGATTTTTCCAGAGCACCCAGAAATTCCCTTGCAATTGCTTCTCTTGGTTTACACACAGAAAGATATGAGATCATTCTGTTATAAACAGAGGTGGCTAACTTGCAGCTCTTCAGCTTTGTACAGCTCCAATGCAGTCCCCTGCCACACTGTGTGGTGCGAGCAGCAGCTCCACTGACACAGAGTTTGGAAAGTGAGTCCTTCTGTGTGGGAAGAAGTGAGCTGAGTTTATTCAAGTGCTAGGTGACAACTTAGGCAATCCCACCAAGCTAGAACTGCAGCCTCCCTTCGCTCTTTTGAGAAATCATGTGTACTTTGAGAGCATCAGCTATTTGCATATGTACTTTGTAGAGTTAGCAGACTTGGCCAGCAGTGGCCTTATCTCCAGCAACCTGGTAACGGTGAACAATTATACGTGATTTTTCTCATCTCTCCTGGACAGCTATTTTCATTCTTTCTACAAGTAGGCTGCACTACTCTATTTACTGTAGTCCAAATTCCCAGTGCAGAACATCATATCTAACATTATCAGGATAAATTGCTTAAATAGCACAACTTCATCACTGCACAGTCATCTCCAGTAGTAGAGCCTCAAACAACTCTTCTAATTCCTCTGAGGCATAAGTTGAATTTGCTGTCAAATTCTCCAGTATAGCTGCCTTAATTCCCAGAAGTGACTGCAATTGACAGTAAAAGCATTTTTATGCTCTCAAATCACTTCATGTTCTCTCTCCAGGTTGTTTTCACAGTTGTAACGAAAAGGATAACCACATCTCCTCCATTAAATTGCTTCAGTTCCTTCAAGTATATGGAAGTGAAGGCTTTAACTCACTCATCGTTTGTATAGAACATGAAACAAACAGTAATGTATCCTAGTTAAATTTGTATTTTAAAAAACAAACAAAAAGCCCAGTAACAACAACAAGTCACCACCTAATTTGGAGTAGACTATTCTTCATGCTTACTGCGATCAAAGCTTTAGCACATCAGTCATCTTTTCCCTACCATTTCTCATCAGTCACAGGTGCCACTTTACAGATCTAGAGAAGCACAGCAAGAGCCTGAGCATGCAGGTTAGCACCTATCACTGAGTACACAGAATCCATACAACTTTCTGAGGCATTCGGAATGGGGGTGAAGTATCCAGTAAAATTTTAATTCCAAAACCTTAGCATTTAAAATGTGTCTCCATTCATCCACAAAACAGGTACCTCAGACATTTGCCTATAACAAACCAATTTTCTGCCTCTCAAAGCCCCTGCATATGAGTCTTGCTGGCACTTCATATGTCAGTGCCTGAAATCTCGTAGGCATCTGTCACAGCCTCTCAAGTACCTATTCCTGTCTCACTGGACTAGTTATAATACTGATGAGCTAGGACTTCTGTGATCACTGTGACCTGCAACAAAAGCAGTAATTCTACACTATAGGTAAGTATGCACACTCCTTTAATGTGTAATTAATATTCCATGACAAAAAAAATTAAAAATTAGACTAAAATCTTTAAAGAGGCAGAAAATGCAACAATTAACAATAGTAATAATATTATTACGAACATTTAAAAGCTACTGAAGTGAGACAACAGGTGCAACAGATTTTCACTGTTTTAAAAAAACAGCTCTGAATAATTCAGAGACTGTTGAATCATTAATTGCCTTTTGGCAATGTTTTAGGGGCAGGAACTTAAAATAATTGTTACAAAAACATTGCCATAAACATTTCCAACTTCATGCTCTCCAAGAAACATACAAGTACAGTTACTGACATAATAACCTAAGGACTGCTAGAATGCATAGGACTTGCAAATACTTACTTTGCCTAAGAATCCAATGTTGCTTACATAGGCACATAAAAATTACAAAGATGGTAATAAACTCACTGTTACTTTTCAGACTAATGACATTCAACAACCATTACACATAAAAAAACAGAATAAAAAAGCACACTTTGCAGTTTACTTTTGTGTTTCATAATATCAGGGTCAACTAATTCTTTGGCTTTCCTTAAACTACACACTTTGTTGCTTGGATTTTTCTGTTTGTTTGCTTGGGTTGTGAGTTTTATTTCACAGAATCACAGAATATTAGGAGTTGGAAGGGACCTCAAAAGATCATCCAGTCCAACCCCACTGCCACAGCAGCATTCCCTAGACCAGGTCACACAGAAGTGCGTCCAGACGGGTTTTGAGTATCTCCAGAGAAGGAGACTCCCCAACCTCTCTGGGCAGTCTGTTCCAGTGCTCTGGCACCTGAACTGGGAAAACATTTCTACGTGTATTCACACGGAATCTCCTATGCTTCAGCTTACAGCCACTGCCTCTTGTCCTGTCACTGGGCTTCACTGAGAAGAGCCTGACCTCATCCTCCCGACACACACCCTTCATATATTTAAAAGCATAGATGAGGTCACCCTTTAGCCTCCTCTTCTCCAAGCTAAAGAGACCCAGCTCCCTTAGCCTTTCCTCATAAGGAAGATGTTCCAGCCCCTTCATCATCTTATTTCTTTTGTTTGTTTTATGGGGTTTTTGATTTTGTGGGTTTTTGGGATTTGTTTTCTTTTGGATTTTGGTTGGGTTTTTTTCTTGTCCTTGGTGGTTCCTCTCCTTCCCCATTTGATTCCATGCAACAGGACAAACTTTTAAAGACACAAATGCATGATATTTAAAATGCACCATATTGACACCAAACCCAAATCCATGTGTACTTCACAAACCATGTTATAGTTATTTTAAACTAGATACATTTCACAATTGTCAATGTTGCTTAAAATATGCAAATATATTGTTTAAAGCTCACAGAAACCATAAGAATGTCAGGTAAGAGTATTTATGCCCACAATGTCAACACCCTTAAATTTAACCAAGCAATTCTCTGAAAATATCAACTTGTTTCTCACTGCAACCCACCCCAACAGCATGTTTGATGACATCACATATGTGCTCCTTAGCAATAAATTTTACGATAAATTCTTTAATTATTAATCATGCTGCAATTTTATCCAAACCGTTTTGAATTCAGTATGTCAACTTCTGCATGAGAAGCTCAACCCAACAGATAAAGGGAAGAAAGACTACAGCTAATATTTACAACACTGATCTTGGCTTCCAAAAATGTTTACGAAAGGTTCTGTCTAAATACAAGCCAACCAAAGCCAAGGAAGCATTTCTCATTGAAGACGACTTACAGAAAAATGCTGCTTTTAGCTTTTGTGTCTCACACTGAGCTGAAGCAAAGTTATAATGTGTGCAGTATGTGAGAAAGACTTTGGCATTTGGCAAATTTTATATCAAGCCCCTCTTTCGAAAACTACATTGGATAGGAAAAATGTAATGTGATACCAGCTTAACAACAGTTTTTCACTTACCAGAATTATGGCAGTAGTCCATACACTGTGGAATTTGGATTGTAAAGGTTACCAAATCTGGAGCTAAGAGAGATTCTGGCTTTCTACTCTCATTGAGCCATTTACTGCTGTGTAAGTCTCTGGTGTCAGAAGGGCCTTGAATTAAAGGAATCAGCTTCTCTTTTCCACCGTCACCTGAGGTAAAGATTAGACTCCTTACAGCTTTTACTGTAACAAGATAAATTTTCAACACATAAACATTCTATTCACTAGTCCAAAGAGAACAGCTATTAACATTGTAAGTGCAGATTTAAAAGAGGAAACAGAAAGAGCAATCTCACATAAACTATTAAACAACTTCCTTAATGTTATCCTGTAAATGTCTTTTGCTCCAGGAGGATTTCAAATAACGTAATCAATTCTCTTCAAAACAGTAATTTCCATCCCAACTTTATAAAATACGATCTTTAAAAATTACCATGAACTTAATTAAGAGTTAAATACACTACATTTTTAATGTTCTTGACATTAGTTACCTTTATATATATGAAAAAATCACAGACATTGATTGGAAAAGGTTCTCCATGCTCTTCAAGAAAAATTATATTAAATAAACTTAAAAACTATTTATCACAGAGCCCTCAAAAACTTCACAAGCAAAATACATACATTCTCCTAGCATTAATGGAAAATGAGACATTAAACAGTAAACCATAAATCAAAATTACAATACAAATAAAATAGCAAAATATTCTGCATAATACAAAAATGTAGAGGTATTCCAGTTTCTTCAATGCTTTTAGATTTATATTCATCACAGGAAAAACAACTTTGTTTTTAATCAGTATAAAAGTTGACTATACTGGGGCCAGACTGGATCATCCTGGCACGCTTAACAATAATAATAAACCCCAAAACAGAATACAAAAACCCCTCTCTGATTCATAGGAACAATGAGTAAATTCTTGTTTCAGTAACTCTCCTTGTAAAAAGCAAGGCCAATTCTCCTATGCAGGCAATAAAGTTTTACATGGTCCAGCTGCACATACCTGGGGCTTTGGCACAAATTTTTATTGATCCCACGGTCCCAGAGGCACATTTGACCAATGATGTGCCGCAGTACTTCAGTTCAACATTCTGGATTGAACCCTCAAGAGTTGGCAGGGGATTCTTAGATTTCACACCTAATAAAAGAAAACTGCAAATGTACTAGCCTGTTGAATCTAAATATTTTTTATTCCTGCAACAAGGCATTTAAATTTAATTATACTTTAATTATCTACCTTAGATGTTATAGCATTTTTGTTGTGAATACACTGTTTTTAAGTGAAAGTGAGAGAATGCTGTATATTGGCATTTTAATACAAAGAATTATGCATAAAATATATACAAATACTGTGAGGAAAACACACAAAGCCACTTAGAAATTGGAATCATAAATACGTACATATACAAATACATACTTTTGTTTTCACTTTATAAGTGCCTACCTTAACTATCCTCTTTCATGTTTTTATATGATCTTTTCATTTCATTTTCCTCAGTAGCAATGTAAAGCTTTAAATCCATGCAGCTGAAGAGTACAGAACGTCAGTGGCACACTTGCCATTTCTCAATGGAAACTAGAGCTTAAACCTTGCTTTAGGTCATAAGTGGAAATGTTTTGGTGGTGTTTCCTCAGCCCCCATTTGTACACACCAGAAAACTACCACACAGGTTGGAAGAAACAGGCGCTATTGGCAGCAACTTCTGAAGAGCTGCCTAGAACAGCAGCAGCAGGGGATCTTACAAGTCAGGACTGAGATAGGCTGTCAGAGCTCAAGGGCAGCCCCTGAAACAGCCCCAGAGTATGGATGGAGGTAGCCAGCCCTCCTACTCTGTACAATGCTGCCTATCAGAAAAAACCTCTAAATCTACTTGCAAATCAGAAATAAAGTCTCAACACCTGTAAGATATATGAAAGGAAAATCTAACAGAAGCTACCATTTTTCTGTTTTGTTTTGGGTTTTTTTCTGCTGTTTTTTGTTTTTCGATTCATGCAAAAGTGAGTTGGAATTTGTCAGTTAAAACTGGAAAAGTTTGTTAATTATGCAAACACTAGTGTAATTATGGAACTATTTCCTCACATGTAACAGAATTTGTTCCAAAATAATTATACAATGAAAGTATTAAGGAATATCAGGTAAAAAAAAATAGCATATTGATATGTATTTCAAGATAGACACATTAAATAAACTTATACTCTCTACAGATTGTGCAAAAAAACCTAATGAATTTAATCTCTTGATGCCTTAACACAATGAACAAACTTTAATATATATATTAAACTAGTACGGAAAAATTCCAAAAATAGGATAAGAAACAGAAGACTTAGGATTAAATCTGATAATTGTGCTTAGTTCACTGTGCCTATCCCAGGTCCTAAACACTGAAAAGTATTTGGAAGTGCATATAAAATAATTTGGTAATCAGACTTCTTGATGTAGATTTAAGTTTTGTTCTGGTAAGACACTAAAGCAATTATTGAATAAAAAGTACTTTCCAAGGTAGGAAGAGAGAAGCAGCATACAAAGGGACATATGGCATTTAGTAAGCCAGACTGTCACATGAAATTAGGTTATAAATTCTCTGTGTATTTTCTTACCAAAATTTAACCTGTTTCCTGTGTGTGACACAGTCTTTTCCTAATTTGTGATTCAGGAAGGCTTCAGGCTCAAAGAATGTTCACTGCAAACCCTTATGCGTGCTTGCCACCACACCACCCCATCAGTTCTCAGTCTGAAAGATCAGCTACCAGTTGCAGTCTCGTGAATACACCTTTATGCCGTCTTGCCTGGGGTAAGCCTCTTTTAAAGCTGAAAACCCCCTTTGATCTAAGGTGTGGTATTAGACACAATGCATAAATTTGTCCAAAGCAGATAAGGCATCTGTAGGCATTCCCTAGTCTTGGCTCTAGCTCCTCATAGTTTGCGGAAGGTTCTCCCACACTTTAGAGCAGGTATTCACATCCTCCCCTCAATTTCTCTGGTCACAGCTTTTGTCCTCTCTACGTACATAACCCTATTGCATAGCTTGCCTCAAGTCCCTGCATTCAGTGACATTCTATGGGCAAGCAGGAGAGAGTCAAATACCTAAAGGCAGGTCACAATTGTGCCTTTACAGATCAGCCCAGGATTTCTGCTAACAAGCCTATTAATGCTAAGCAACCCTTTAGTTTAAGACATGTTAAAAAGAGTTACTTAATTAGTCATTTTACCAGTCCATTCATAATAAGGTGAATTTGCAATGATTAATGGAAAACCAAGAGACAAAGATGATGAAAAGACAAGAAACTAGCAGAAGAGGTATGTTACTGATTCTGAGGACTACAGTCAGGACTGCGCAATGCCAAATCCCTGAAATACAATAAATAATTCTTTAGAAAGATCATAAAAAAGAGAGAACTGCAAAATATGAAATAGGAAATGAATAAGGCATGACTAAAACTTCTAGAAGTAGCTCCACATGAATTCTCCCCATATTTAGTTTATGGCCTTAGAATGAAAAATTTCAATTTTTAAAGGATTAAGTACTAATAAATGATGGTTTGGCAGCATGATATAGTAAAAAACTGCCACATACATGTCAAAATGATTTCGAACTCAGTAAAAAGATCAATCCATGATAAAAGCAAGAAGCTATTAAGCAAATGAAATAACATTTAGGCCTAAGTCATACTGGAATCAAGAAAAAAATATCCAATTACTATCGCAGAAACATTTCAGTTTTACATAACTAATAAAAGCTAGCAAACAAATCAAAGCATGTAAGAAACCTCATTTCTTTCATGAGAGATACTTGTGTTCAGTCCCTGCTTAAGCAGTGCCCTCAGAGAACTTCTAAAAGTCTGTACTGAAATTGGTTAGAGATGGCACTTCTGAGGAACTGGAAGTTAAAACCAAACTTAATTCCTTCCTCCCTGCAGTACGAACGTAGCAGAAGCCACAAAGCCCAGCTCTAGCTGGCAGCAGTCCCAATTCTCATGTTCAAAGCACTGTGAGAGCAAGAGCTTTCACGATCTTCATTGCAGTAAAGCAGCAGCACAATAGGAACCTCAACATCTCTTTTAATCACTGTGATTACTTGAAGACAACACCTGAAGAAAAAACAGACAGCTTGTGAACTTTTTTTTCCTGTTTGGTTGGGGTTTTTTATTAAATTGAATAAACAGATGAAAAGAAAGATTTTCTAAAATGTAGAAGCAAGGTTATCACAGAATCACAGAATGTTCAGGGTAGGAAGGGACCTCGAAAGATCGTTTAGTCCAACCCCCTTTTATGAAAACTTTTGCAGCTTTTTCCTGTAGTAAAACTAATTTTTTATGATGAAGTTTCCCAAACATCTTGACTGTGCTCACATATCCACATTTTTATCTGTCACCATAGTCTGCAGACCACATTTTTCAGCCCTAACATAAACACTACTCACAGCCTACTAATCTATTTTTTCTTCAAAACAGTATCTCAGGCAGCTTATTTCAAGAAGGTGTCAAGGGACAAGTCTATGTTGGGGTATTTTTTTCTAGCTCACCTTCATTTAGCATTACTATTGCTATTCTGTTTATCATAATTATTTATTTTCTTTTAACTGTGTCAACCAGTTTTCAGTCTACATACCACTACCCTAAGAAATGACTGTTTCATCCCACCCACTCCCAAGGCTTAACAGGGCAGTAACAATGGGGTTATGGTAGACTTATATTGTCTCTAATGTACGGTGGGCTGGACAGATTTCCTACTATCTTGAGCTTTTTGTGCCACAGTTACAGACCTATAAGAAATCTGTCCTAGAACATAGCTCTGCTTTCATTTTCTCTTCAACCATGGCACTTAAAGGAAAAGTAAGTGCATAGAAAGCTGAAAGCTGTCATTGACAGACTGAAATACTCTCTAAAGAAGGTCAAAGCTGCTTTCCTCTTGGGCAACAAAGTGTTTATCAAAGTATCTTAGCTACCATTTTATTCATCAGAATATACACTGTAAAAACTACATCTATGCACACACAACACCAAAAATTAATCTCCTCACATACTTCCAGCCTTTTCAGACAGATTTCAAGACCATGAATACAGCCAGTCATACACTGGTCTTTACCTTGGAGATCAGCATTAAAATCTCTATAACTAACCACTTTAATCCTTAAACTGCCTGTAAACTAATTAAGGCTTCTCTATTTCCTAAACACTGTCCTAAAACAGACATAGGACTGTCATTTAGTAATGGAGATGTACATATTTTGAAGAATCTTCCCAACATGCTAAGAAACAACAGAATTTTACCTACAGGAAGAATCACTTAAACTGGGCAAACCCCTGTTACTACACTCCCATTTTGAGACTCCACACAACCACCTTCTGGCAGGTCCCACTGGCCTTAATCCACAAACTTGATTTTGGTAAAATCCTACTTCAAACGGAGAGTTAAACCAGAAATCTGTGATTCAAAGTCTGCAAACCAGTAGTGAAGAAATCACAGAACATTTGAAAAGTATGTTTAAGGAGTTCTAGGTCAGAAGCACCTTTGAATAATTCTTTACTGATAATCTGTTTTAAGTGATTATCCAGTCAGGTAAAATAATGCTTTGATTTTGAACGCTCATAGAGAACTAAACAGTTATCACTGAAAACTTCCAGCATATAGATAAATAAAAACTTGAGAAACTTTCACTGAAGTATTTGAAGCAAGATCCTGAAAAAGACAGATGGACAGAGGAAACAGCTTAGAGTTTCCACCCTTAATAATACACCCTTTAGTTGGAAACATGCACCCACGATCAGTTGCTTCCATTTAAGTCATATAAGCCTTCCATCCCTTTCAAATACAATACTTTTGCTGTATCTGAGGGTAAGTTCAATAGTTCATGCAAAGTGTAAACACAAAATATACTAAAATACTTTCTCATTAATATACACTAATATGATCACAAAAAAACCCTGAACTGCATCTTCCACCCTGAGGTTTTATTAAGCCTACTTCAAGTTCAAATGCCTTACCTCCAAACACACTAAGCTAAGTTGCAATATATCTTAGGCTCTGGAATGAAGCCTGCATTTTACAACTCTTCTTTTAGTAACAAAGGTGTGTAGCAACTAGAGAAAAAAAGAGACATCTACAGCTTTTTAGGACAGCAAAATGTAGGATGAAAGAACAAAGTCTTAAAGGAACCAGAGCTCATCTCAGATCTCATCACCTTCTGTTTCAACTGTGGAGCTCATTTCTGTATGACACATCAATTTAAATAAGCTATTTCGCAACTAAAGCCTACTTCCCATGAGTTTGTATTCCTTTGCCCTTAAAAACCTTCATTAACCAGAGCAGATGCAGACCTTAAAGTGCTATGCAAAAGACAAGAAATGCCGTATCTCACCTGGACCTACAAGCAGCTGCAAGCTTCCCTGTAACACACAACACCTGGTCACCTCCTTGCTGTCAGACAGAATATCAAATGACTGAAATCTCTCTCATTTGAGATAGATAATTTCATATAGGAGAAAACAGTTACAGACCAGTAAAAAGGTCAACAAGCTGAGGATTCTAGAGAATGGACACAGTAATTTTTCAAGAAGTAAAGAAAGTACAAAGGTTTATAAAAATTCAGAAGTACAGTGGGGTTCAGTAACACTATTATTAAAAAATAGTAGAGAACAAACATCTAAGGTGTAATCATTAACAGTGATTACCTGAGTTGCTGAAGATGGTAAGGGAAGTGAAAGAACATTAACATCTTCCAGCTGGGAGCTAAAAACGGCAGTTATATGGTTAAAAGATGGACAAGAAAGGTTGCTGCTAGGGACACTGCCTGTAAAGGAGTAAGAACTGGCAGAGAGACAGTAATTCAGGCAGGGTTGGTGAGTAAAACATGAAAAAAGTTACACGGAAATAATTAAATTATATCAGTATTATCTCGGACTCCTCATAAGTTTCCATCTTAGGCAACTTATTCTACTCTAAAGAACAAAGATCTGAGGCTACCCTTTCACTTGTAGTCTTCCACACACATAGATGACAAGATTTCATTTTCTTTAAAGATGAGTTTTGTTTCTAACTGGGGTATGTTGCTTAATCAGTTTTCTATATTGCTCTGTCGTTATGATACCACTGTGCTCCTCCCAGCAATTTAAATATACATTGTTTAGGATATAAACTTAAAAACACAATGCTCAAAATTTACCAGAAATGTTAACATTTTCTTTTAAATATTCTATGAAATTACAAAAGACTTAAAGAAAAACACTGCACTTAGTGTCTGGAATGGCAGTTTCTTACACCAGGAGGATATTAACCTTTAATCCTTGTGAAATCATTAAAGAAATGTTTGTAGAAATATTTTTAGCCTCTTTATCTGGTCAAAGTACTGGAAGTTAAGTCGTGTCTGTACAAACCAATCATTTCACCAGCAGTTTTATATTTCTTTAAAGCCTCATATAAAAAGCACCTGCTTAAAGTGAGTAATGGAGTTTTATATTCATTGCACTTAGGAACAGCGTATGTAACCTATTCCGTTTTCCTCCCTTGTGGAATATATTTCAGCTTATATTGCACAGCACGTTACCGATGCGTATAAAGACTCTCTGATCAGCAATTTGGACTGCAGACAGCAACCTGCATGAGTACACTTTTTTCTCCTCCTTAAACACAGTATCCACTTGATTCACCAACACAAATTAAAACCATCCTTTAAAGATGATCTCACCTTCACACTGAATACATGAAGCCCATACATGCTAACACCACAACAATGTCAGGCTACAGTCTACAGCATATATCCTGCACAACCAACAAGCAATACACAGGCTGTGAATATTATAATAAAAGAAGCTAATATATAATCTGCTCAGGCACAGAACAAAAAATCTCCATTAGCATGATTGATTTCTGAAAGGTTAAAAAAAATCTTACTATTGAGATACAAAACAGAAAATATCAATGCAAGGAAAGTCCTGTAACATAGCATACCTTAGGGACACAATCCTACAATTAGCATTTTGTCCAAAAAAAAAAAAAAGCATGAAAAATGGTACTTCGATACTACAGCTTATTAAAGCACATGCTTGTGACATACTTTATTGTAGTTGAGAAATGTAAGGAATTCTTCAACTCAACCTCAATGTAAGGTTTCTCTGCAGATTTAGTACTGCATTTTGATAAAAGAATAGATTTGCAACAGTGTAACAAGTGTTCTTCAGTTAGAACAATATTCATATTGCTCTCAAGTACCTAAGACAGGCACGATCAACAAAAAATGTATTTTTAAGTAAGCTCCTGGTTTTCACTTAAAAACCAGTGAATTTTGATGGAACAATTAATTTTAGTAAACGCTTTTACATTATTAACTAGAATCATGCAACTCAAATCATACAAAATACATGTTACTAAATGACGCCCAGAAAGCGCATTGATTTCAACGTATTTCAACGTCCTCTAGGCACAGAATAATCTTCACAAAAACAGATACTAGCTTAAAGTACACAGTTATTGTTTGCATCTTCTTCCATCCGCATATCTCTACGTTGTTAAGTTTCAAATAACATGGAAAAGAAATTTACCAGAACAACTTAAACCAAGCATTGAATTATCCATCAATATTATTGCACATGAGTACTTACTGAACTAAACAGGAATAAGAGCTATATTACATTAGCTTGATTAGTACCTCATGGAATACTGCAGAAGTAGTTTTGAGGTCAAGGCAAGTTTACAGAGCCATGAGAAGTAGAAGAAATAGATATTCTGTAGTTAGTCTTTTGAAGAAATAGTGTTTGTGATTGGGGAAGTACATGTTTTCTATCTTACTGCAATCAGACTAGCACTACATTAAGCTTTCTGTTACAAATTTACCAACTCTATCAGAATTGAAATCTTGATATATTAAGTCTTATCTACTCAGTATTAAAATATTTGAGAAAGAGAGGACTTCAAAGTTAAAACAAAATCCTGGTAAGTCTTCAAGGTATCTTAGAATGATACCCAAAGTAGAATCTGAAAAGAAAAACAACCCTCAAATTTTAATATAGAGGAACATTACGATGACTTTACTCTTTTTACAATGTTGTTTCTTTTGTCAATTAGAGATCTTTACCATAATTTCAAATACGTACTGAATGTCTTTATAGGTATTGTAGCTCAGCTTAGCTTATAAAAAGGAGGCATAGATGAATGCCAGTTGCATACTTTTCAACAGAAGGATGTAAACTTATTTAGCGATCTGTTTTTCTCTTTCATCTTATCTCTAGTTTCTGTGTAGATTTATAATGCTCATTGTTTCCAATTTTAACAAATCACCTAATGGCAGAAAGGAAAATATGCTAACCTTGGAATTATTTGCAGTTGTAGAAATCCCTTTTGTCTGGCTCATACAAGGCCTGCAATCTGTTTTAAACACAGATTGTCTGTCTTTTGTCTGACAGCCACCAAGCTGCACAAATTACTTTCTGCCTGTTCACCTGTTTGCAGCTGTGTCTGTAAGCTAAAGATTCTGTAGTTTGACTTGAGCAACCACTCCAGGATTGATGACATGTGCTGCTGATAAACTGAGCAATTTGAAGAAATTACTGGCTAAACTTATTGAAGGACATCTGTGCATGAGCTGGGAGCTAGAAGCCTTCAATTGTGTGTTTGCAACCTGCAGTGGCGGCAATCCGTTTGAAGTGATATCCTTCTGCAAGAGAGCCGGCCCTGATGCAAAAAAACTAAACCATCTTTGCAACATATTTCCTCACAGCCCAATAGAATTCTGCTCTTTTGGTCTTAAGTATTCCTCTCCTAAATAGAGGATTTAACAATTAAGACCTCCTAAACTCACCTAGCAGAAGTAACTTGTTTTGAAGCTTTTCCATTTTTCACTCAGGTTTGGCATTCTGTATTGTTTCTCTGCCTGCTCTGCTATATTGACTAGTTCTCAACAGTTATGGTGTATGAGCATCTCAGAGGTACACTTACTCTCATGTTAGCCAAGAAGACATGCCTTTTTAGTGTGATAAGTGTACAGTTCAACTCTTCCTTCCACTTGCAGTAACTCATTACCTCTTCAGCTAACTAATATTAATGCCTGAAATATCTGCTCTAAAATTTATCAACCAAGAAACTGTATTTCTAAACCTGGTGAATCTGAAAAATGCTTGAGCTTCTCAGAGATATTTCAGACCTAAATTTTAAACTCAGGAAGCCCAAGATTGCTATCTCAAGGTGAGTGTGTGCATGCATATGTGTGTATGTATGAAATTCTTTTGGTTTAAAAAAAGCTCCCTCAGCCTGGTAAACTGTATGAGATGGCTAGTAATTTCTAAGCTGAGTAGTGTATTTAGCCAAATAAATTCCTAAGTCCTTTAGGACACATTCTATAGTGATATACTTCAATGTTGCTCCAATTTTTTTTTGTTCTTACACATTTAGCATAAATGTGTTTCAAGTATATATTGTGACAGATTAGGTCAAAGCAGAATTCTACAAATCTTCAAATATTTTAGCAGCCCAGAATAATCAACAACTTAGAGACAGCACTAAAGCTGATTGATAATGGGGAAAAAAAAACTTAATTGAAGGGAAAGTATGTTAAGCCTAAAAATGTAACTACAGCTTCCAAAGCATGTAGATAGAACCACAGAAACTGCCCACTTTCACATCTGCACATTAACCCCTCCTCCCAAGCTCTTTTTCCATGCATTTAAAGAGGATTAAGAATGCAGTACTTAAATATATGCAGTGAACCAACAAAACTATTTGCCTTGTTGTCTTTGCAACTAGTTCACACTAAAAGCCAAGATACTGACCAAAATAATTAAGCAATCAAGACAGAAATCTGTTCTGTTTGGTAGTTTTAGCATATGGAATTAGTGCTTCCATTGCAGTTTAAGTATTTGAAGGCAAATATTACCTTTAAAAGTATGTTCACAAACAAGGTCTACTAACAATGAAAATTTTAAAAATACCAATATTTGATGAAAAATTATCACTGTGCTTAAACACATTTGAAAACAGGAAAGCAAAGCTTTCAAGTTAAGTAGCTATATAAACTAGGCTTTCACATTTCAGAATCCATAAACTGGATTCAACACAGCTGAAGTGACCTCCTGGAAAAAAGGATATATAGTACAGTGTATATGCATTCAATAAATCAAGCCCTGATTACGTGCAGCTAATAACCATATATGACTAATAATAAAACCCTTAAGATACTGTGATACAGCAGATACCTAAGTAAATACAGTATGTTTTTACCTCTACCTTCTATGTATATTGCAAGTTCAAGCATTTCTTAATGTCAACTTTTATTTTAAAAGAGTTAAGTCGTGAGAACATTCTCATGTACCACTTTGTAACTCCGACACCAAGTATGTATAAAAAGATTAGCCTTTATTCGGTATAAAATCAGTTGGCAGTTTTACATCTGTGCAATGCAACATAAATACCCCAGCTGGCATCTCAAGCTCACACACATATGGACTTCAAAACAGAAACTTCCTTATTTGCAGCACTGCCAGGGTAATTTTGTATACTCTGCATACTACAGCTATTTGTCAGGCCTCTGCAGGTGTGCACTGCACATAAACACACAGCTGTAGTCTAGCAAGCCAAGTGTTCCATCAAACACATAAAGGGAGACCTCAGCAGCTGGATTAGTCATCCCTGCAACAGGTCCAGAGAGAACAATATGGGTTAGTATTTTTGGAAAAGCACGGATGGTAAATTTATGATTATGCTGGCCTTACCAAATAACTGCTCGATTGTGTCATTTTTATGCAATGTCTACTTATTAAAGTTTTTGTTAGAATGGTTGGAACAGACTGAATATTTTCTAGTTTTTAATATAAACAATAAGGTAGTTTATGTATAAAATAGTTTATTAAGTGCAAAATGTTAAAAGGTTTTCATGCTGGTGGTTGGTTTTTGACAGATGTTACAATTATTTGCATTGGCTTTAAAGACAAATCACTGGAATCAATTATAGTTAGCATATCATAAAGTTTCTTACTAGTTATATATTATACTTTGTCACATTTACTGTAACTACAGAGCATTTTTCTCTCGTGTTCTTTGCTCTAAATGCTTAGCTCACAGGTGAATTCCTAAAAACACTTGATAAAAAGAAGCACCAAAAACCACTTTACTGTTACTAACTTAATTGCTTGGTTAAAATAGGGTTTTAATGTGGGGGTTTTTTTAAACACACACACACAAAAATTGGTCTCAGAACTCTCTGGAAGACATCAGCATCCACAGAGTTTCATGATAGTCATATAGATGTTAAAAATAATTTAATCAACTAGAAAAAGCACTAAGATTTTATGCTTTTTATGTTTTCCTTTAAGAAACTTCATATGTCAAGAGCAAGAATAAAATGAATCAGTAAGTAAAATTAACAATACTTTTAAAACAATTTGCCACTTATGTATCTGGAATGTTCAGCATAGGGTATGTATTTTAGCATTTAGAAATTGCCTCAGAAAGATGAGAAAATACAAAAACAGTATCACAACAAATTCTAGATGCTTTTCAACCATTAGCCTTTGAGTCCAAATAATATGCAGGCATGTGTGCTTGCTTCTCTTTGGTGTTTGTTTAGAATCACAAAAATTTATCAGATTTTACCTATAGCTCTCTTTTCTGAAGATGAAATTTACACACTCAGAATAGTTCTTTCAGCTTTCATGTGCTGGGAGGAAGATGTCAATTCAACACATCCTTAGGGCGGACACTGACCAACACCAAGAACACTGCCCCATTTTTCCTCACGTTCAGCACTACTTGGCAGCACCTGGGAATGTTGTGAGCCAGAATCTATTCCCAACTGCCTCCTCCTCATTAAGTTAATTGCATGATTTCAGGAAAGAAGAGAAGGGGCTTCCTAAAGGTCACTTTCTTAAACATTACCTAATGACATTTCAAGACCATGTATCTGTCATCCGCCAGCAATATCACTATTGGTGGCTCAGTAATGTACGTAAAGGTTAGAGTAACATTATGGTAACATAAGATCTAATAATTAGAATTACTGATAAGTAACTAACAATCACATAGTGATTTCCTCATGTGGTATAAACATAGCTGTTCTTTTAAGACCAACAGGTTGCAGTAAAAAGAAAAGCACATGTGGCACCAGAGACAGATAAACCATGCTCAGCCATACTCAGCACGAGAGCCACAAAGACATCATAACAAAAAACACAAAGAAACATTTCAAAACACAAAATGGATATTTAGAATATAGGGAAAATGGAAATGGCAAAGTTAATTATTCCTTTTATGCAAACAAGTCTATCTTTCCAAATCAAACCAGAAAATCTGTAGTTTCAGGGATTCATTTTTGCACCTATCTTGGATCCGTAGCCTACAAAAGAAAACATGTAAAAAGCTTTAAGCACAGAATTATTCTGTGCTGGTAAACTGAAGATGGAGTCCATATCAAAGATACAAAAAGAAATGGAATAGGGCAGAAGAGACTGATGGTTTGAGGGCAAGGTTATTAAGATTTAATTGACAAATCATATTAAACAAAAAAAATTGGTTTATTAAAACTATCCACCATCATAAAAGAACTCATGAAAAATGAGTTGGCTCTACTTCAGAATAAAACATCTTTCTTGAAAAATAACTAACGATGACCACTATATTATAGAGCAAAATAAGGTGATGTCCACAAAGTAAAACTGTTGTTCCAAACTACTAGTCCTCTTGGGAAAAATCTGAATCTTCAGGCAATCTTTAGGAAAGTAATTCTGTGAGGTATAAAAAAAAATTTGAAAGCTTAATAAGTGGCTGTAACTGTTAACCAATACCATGCAGTGAACTGTAAGAATAAAAATCAGAGTGGGGAGAGAGTGAGAAAAAGGGTGAGGGACATTAGTTTTCCTTGTGTGTTACAGCAATTCAAGAGATTATGTATGGATCTATCAGTCAGAAATTTGTGTTCTAATCCTGGTTTTGGCAGGTTTTTCCTGCCTGACCTCAAGAAAAACATTCAACTTCTGCGCATTAACTTCTCCCTAGAGAAATTCAAGGTCTTACAGTGGCACTTACTCCTCAATGGAGGATTTGTGCTTTGTAATAATTCTATTAATATTCTACAAATCAGTCACTACTCAGCACACAACTATTACAATGTTGCTGTTAATTATAGTTATATGTAGATCTAGAAGTTTTCCACATGTACACAGAAATAATCTTAAACTTGCTGTTACATGACAGTCTTCTGGATTAACTGAATGCCACAGTAATTGTGTTGTAACGTCAGCCCCACTGCTGACAAGTCACTAGGATTCAGCCTTTCCAGAAGCAAAGCTTCAGTATCACCTATGAAAATGATGGACCCAATCACATTCTACTAACAGTATCATCATTTTTTGGTACTACACATGCACAATGCTCAAGTGTCCATTACTGGGCACGGGGAGTGGAATGTTCTAGTAAGAGACAGAAGACAAGGAAGGAGAGCCCTGAACAGACTCATAAGTAGGACGGCTTCACAAAGGGTAAAGTCCTACAGAGGCCAGCAGAACCTAGTTTTCTCTGCAGACTAAATATGGAATGTGGCTTGGTCTTGTAGGTATGGAATTAAATCTGGCCTAGGACAATCCTTTCCAATTAAAAAAAATCTAGGCCTATCATGATGCAAGTTTTCTTTAGCCCACTCCCATATCCTGAGAAACTGCATTCCAGTGCAATTAAATCAAGCCATAGACTCTCTTCTCTGTCCAGAGATCTCAGGCAAGTGAAGTACTTTCAACAAAAGGTCTTCTCCAAGAAGAAAAACTAACTTGTTTGAGCTAACTGATGGGGAAACAAAGTTCTTATTCTAATGATAAAGGATGTATTTATACAGCTAGATGGCAGGGATGAGTACATTATTTTTTTAAGGAATTTCTACACAATCAAGCAATCTACACTTTTGCTTTCTTTTAGTTTAAAAACACAAATTCAGTAGTTTGTCCACCTTAGCTGCCTAAGATTTTAGTCACAGTTATATCAACATGTCAGAATGATAGAGAAATGTGTATTGACTTTCTCCACAACATTTTAAAAGCCTGGTAAAACCTAAATTGATAAAGAACTACCTACATTGAGATCTACGCTGCTACCCAACAGCTGAAGCAACATTATCAAACTCTAACCAATTCCAGACCCCTCTGGGCATCACACAGACCACGCTTACTTCTCTCTTCATTCCTACCTCCACTTTTTTTCCATTTTTCTTAAAATACAAGCTATTTTATAGGGTGACTGTAATATGATACTATGATCATTGCTGATTGCAGTTAGAAACAGACCCTTCTAATCCAGCTGCTCTCCACTTCAACAAATGCCATTTAAAAGCTAATTCATAGAAACATTACTGCTCCATACTTAAAAGACATTAAATCAAGATTTTGGAAATTCTATTCACTTGATTATATCAGCAAGTGCACTACATGTTAGATTTATCATTAAAGCAAAATCCATGAGAACTGTTTTCCAGATTTCAATGGTCTTAGGATACATTTGGGCAATGAAAAGGGATGAAAACCAGTAGTGCTTTGAAGCAACAGCCAGTAAATGCCACTGTGGTTTACCAAGAGTGGGATGCACAACATATTAGACCACAGTTAATGAAATTAAACCATTTCTTATGTTTTTTTAAATGTGTCCTGTATTACTTGTTTGAAAACTATACAACTGCTTCATCTTTGGGATTTTACTTTTTTCTGTAGTAAACTGTTATCTCTTACATCTACTGGTAATTAAAACAGCAAGCACCTACCACTGGTTTTTATTTTATAAACCTACTTCAGGCAAAATAACTCAATAAATAAACTTCATGTTCTTTTTTGTTTCCACATAAAAATGAAGTTCTAACTTTATGTTCTTTATACAAAGATCTGGGGAAAAGATTACTGTGAGGAAAACAGGATACAGTATTTGCATACTACCTACTTGTGTAAGATGTGCACTGATGAGTAGTTTCCTTCCAAAAAATGCCCATGAAATGTGGATTTGATGTAATGCTTTCTTTACACAGTTTTGACAGAAAAAATTCTTCTGGTACATATTTTGGTGCCATACATTTTTAAAGCTTTAACGCCAGTCTTCATGTACAATTTCTTCAACAAAGCAATGAAGTGGCCTATTTACCCAAATACAACACTATTTGTCCTCTACTCTTCTGAAGTCTTGAAGAAACAAAAAGATAATTAATCTTAAAACCCCATTTATTTCTCTTGCATTTTAAGTATCTACATACTAATTATAAATCCATGGTTAAAGCCTAGCTAAATTAAATCCTTAAAGGGGGCTACGTGTCTCTATTATATAGCAATATATTGTATATTCTACTTACATCAATAAATTTATGAAAATACAGTCTTTTTTCTCAGCATTAAAGACAGAGCTCACAGGTGAAAATTAAGTTCTGTCTAGGAATACAATCAGCTGTTGTCTCAAGCAAAGAACTCAATTTCTCTAGGTGCTTCAAGCTTTCCAAATGAAGTTCTTCAAATATTTTATGTTAAGTTAATTTATGACAAAGCAACATTAACTAAAACTTCTCCAATTACCTTAAGTAGTTAACTTTTACATAGTGTCACTGTAAGAAGCCACTACTATTCTTCCCCAGGGACTATCAAGCCACAAGTTTGCTATTTATTGTTACTACACAGAAATATTTTACTAAATATTTGGGAAAACAAATATAAAAATTAGGCCCTTTTTTTGATGCCAAGAGGAATTAGGCTATGGGACCTTCTAATTAACAGAATGTATTTTCAAGCAAGTCACTTCTAGATAAAAACATCAAGAAGTCAACAGTGGAGTTCTCAATGCAACTTCCAATGCCGAGACTATAATTTGTGTATATATTAAACCAGAAGTCTCTTAAAGGGAAATAAAATGAGAATAATTGTGCTTAACAGAAAACTGTCCTTATTAGCAGAAGCGTTGAACAACATGGTCTTTAACACAAGTTACACTGCACACCAAAGTGGCAGTGAAGCTCAGATCACATACTGTCATTTCCATAATCATTTTCACATGTCTAGAATGAATACATTACCATCTTAAAAATGAAAAGCAGACATTCCTTTGGAAATTAATTCAACATTTAGCATGTCACACAGAAAAGATTTCCTTTCATAACACAGAAAAATTGGAACATAATAAATTACTATGAGGATGTTTATTATTTCATTTGTCTTAATTTTGTCCTATAGGAACAAGCATACACTACAGTTGTGGAAAGATGGCATTCATGTCTAGAATATCATATTGTAACAATGTAAGTCAAAAGCCCTTCTCTGAAAATAAGCATATACAGAACTTGGGAAAAAAAAATCAACATGGAACCTTCCTTACAATGCATTTCCACATAGTTATTAACTACTGCTGACTGACTTTGATCTCAATAGACTGTAGCCACTTCCAGAAAGAAACACAGACACATCACAGAACATTTCTTCTTACCAGATTCTTTCCCTTCAAACAAAAATTTAAGCCTACATTAAATGTATACACATATCTTGAATCCACATACACTAGCAGTGCAGAAGTGCTAAGGCGTCCATGCAAGAATGCTAATTAGGAATTGCTGTGAATATTGCTTCTCTTTATGCTGACTTTTGGAGAGGGATCAAATCCTTCCCTACAGTCTTTATCCGGGTTATCCATAGTCAAGTTAATTCTCACACTAACTTAGCTCCGAGGGCAATTGCTTATGGAACAAAACTAAACTACTGTGTCTCTAACAATGGTGTCATTGCTCATTTGTAAATGTTATTTCCAGAGGTAAGCCAATGGCTCTTCTCAGCATGGCAAACTGAGCTCAACTGTTAAACACTCCACTGCAAAGAAGTTGGTAATTTCTTCTAGATAAACAGCATAACTTGTGAGAAGTCACTGAAGAATTAGTAGTAGGCAAGTATAGCTAAGTGACATCCTCCCTAAAGAACACACTACAAGATAGGTTAGAATTAAGCTTCAGCTTGCATTTTCTTTCCGGATTTTTCATTGTGCTACAAAAAAAAAAAAAAAACTCAGAAGTTTCACGTATGGGAATGGAAATTCATTTTGTAGCATTAAGAAGTCTCTACACAGCAAATTAGATAATAAACCATAATTATGAAACTTTTCAAGTAACATTAATGCTTTAAAGAACATGTATATAAGCAGGGGAGCAAGAGAAGATTCCTCTTTACCTTCATTTCTAAGATAGAATAAAAAAATCGCAAAGTTTCTCCATTTACACCACAATGCACTAACTACTTCTTGCAGTCGTTACACAACATAGGCCTTGGTAGTTCCCAAGACTTCCAGACGATGTCAATAAATACAGGAAATAATTTTTTTCAGTACATCAACCAGAATGCAGAATTATTAATCAGACACGTTTCAAATTAATTCCCAGAGGAAACAGTTAACTCATAATCTTTGAGTACACAGAAGCAATGTATAGACCAGCTATACAAAATGGCCACTGAAGTTAAACACACTAACTTTCAATAGGCTTCATCCTATCATGAGACGCTATACGTCTGCCAGTATGTTCAAAGGTGGAAAAATCATTCACAGGTGGGAATATCTGTGTTATTTTGCAAACCCCAAGCATTTCATTGCAACAAGAGACAAAACATAAGACTATACAAAAGGCATCAACTATTCACAACAGGAAATCAAGGAAAGAGAAGATTAGGTTAAAGTGACTTGTGAAAGCCAATTTACCTCATAACAGCAATCCAAATAAAGACTTCTAAACACTGGTGGGAAAGCTAAACTAGACATACTACCCTAATACTTAAGATTCAAATGCCTTTACAGGAGAAAAAATTCCCATACTGATATAGAGACACAAATGCAGTATGTAAAATAAAAGAAAACATTTTATACTCATTTCTTGTATAAGGGACATGGAGGGTTTTATTTCCTCTGTGAAGTGTGTCATTACTGTAGGGTAAGGCCAAAAATATCCAGATGTTTTAATATGGAAGATTATTCTTAATCTTGTTAATGATCAAATTGTTCTTCCAGAAGACAGTTTTTAACATTAAAAATGGAGGTTGCTGGCAGCTTTAGAAACCTACTCATTTAGAATTACTCCAACTTTGTTACAGATAATGCATTTATTATATTTATTAAAAAGAACATACCAGTTTTACAATCCATTAAGCTGCTTTTCAGCTGCACATAAGCTGAAAATTTGCAGTTACATTCCCTAAAGATTTTCAGAAGTCCAAAATATTTCTGCTGCAGTTGTATAAACTGTGTTACTTTCTTTTGGTTTTCAATTTACAATAAGCATCTTAGAAGACTGTCACCTAAAGCAACTGCATCTGTGCTGCTGATCAGTTAGTTCACTAGTATAACAAAATACCACACTTACACAAACACATCACAAACTCAAGGGAAACATAAAGAAACAAAAATGAAAACAAAGGAAAACACTCTTGCTCCAATTGGACCCAGTGATCACAAAACAGGTAGACAATTTACGTATTCAAGCAACCAAAAAAAGGCCAACCTTCCTCAGGAAATAGAAATCCCAAAGGAAAGGAAAGTGGAAACAAAATCAAGGGGAAAAGGTATTTGGCTCTACATCCTAAGAACTGCCTACAGCAGCGTATTACAGCGAGGTCTCTGGAGTCTGGCTGAGCTTCAACAGCAGCAGCATTACACCATAAGCATCGGGTCATCAGTGGCATAGTTGGCTGATTAAGAGATGAGCTAATGTATTTAATTTAGTAAGAAACTACATAAAATACATGCATACAGCCACTGTACAGAGAATTTTTACACAGATATCGAAAAATATAAAAAAGATTGAAATAATTCAATTAGAAGGACATAAGTGACTGAGAAACTTCAAGGAGATTCCATCTTACCCATCTGCATAGAACACTGAGCAAACCAAACTGACCCCACCACTGTACCAAAAAAATCCAAACCACAAACTGAATGAAATCGTACTTGTTCCAATAATCCCACACAAGAAGGATTCTTGTTTACCAAGAATTATCTACATGCCAGGTGTGGGAGCTCTCACAAAACCACTGTAATTGTTTTTATACATTAATGCTTAGAATAGTTTGGGAAACAAATAGTAGTTTACTTGGCACGGCATACTGATGCAGCTGTACGGGGACTTGCTTCACAACTCTTTACAACTGCAGGATCTCCTTCAAAAACAAAATCCTTCTACAATGAAAAATTTCTATTCTCTTGACTCCTACTTTAAATTTCTTTTCTTATATCTCCAAACTAGCTCTGATGCCAACCCTTCAATGTTAACTTTTGTTTTCCTCTTTAAGGCCAGAAAAAAAAAAAAGCATTTTTTATGGCAGCATATCTGCAGACATCCCATCATATGGGACTTGCTAAGTATGAAATGACCATCAAATAGTACTAGTATATAAAAGAAAACTTAGCTTTACAGAAAGTTACTTGCCACTTCAAAGCTGAGGGACTAAATCCTACCTACAGGCTAACTGCTTTGTAAATTGTCAACATAGGGATGTTACTAAAATGAATTTCAGCTCTTTTACCTCTCAATAGTAATGCACAAAGTATTTTTAGCACAATACTACATGTTACAGCACAGCACAATGTAGAATTTCATCAAATTTGACATCCTTTTGATTGAGGCAGTATGGACTATATGGCAGTATGGCAGCATTTACTAGAGGAGGCATACATAATCCTGTGCGACTTACATAGCCCAGCATAAGCAATAAGAAGTGGGTATTAATTATTTTAAACACACAAGGAATGTAAACAATCTTTACCTGCAAGATTGTGTATCTTTCACACAATAAAAAAACCTGAGGCATTAAAATAAGAGCTGAAGACTGAGGCAGAGCTTAAGAGCAAGATGAGCTTATAAATACCCCCAGCTCTGAGGTGCTCTGCACTGGGGCAATGCCATCATTCCCTCTGCCCTTGAGCTGCCTGTAGTGCTCACGTGGGCACATTATAAGGCAGATAAATGGCTAAACTGACTGAAAAACAACCCTCAGAAGGAACAATTTCCAGCTGGATCTACAAGCAGAACTCACTGCTCACATATCTGCTTGATCATTAGAAGGTGTGGGAAAGCTGCTGTCAGGAGTGGAGAAAACGATCCCTTTACACAATAGTATGATCCTACATCAGCTAAAAGTAACAAAAAATTACATCCTCTGTAAGACAGCACAATTGAGGTTTTAAAACCCTCTTATCCTTTTGAAAATGCCTGCAATCAAAACCTGGCACCGAAACAACTTCAATAATGCATACAAGAATAAACAGGTGCCGAAAGTTTCAAAAAGACTATGTCTTTGTAAGACCTAGACCCATGTTTTACATGTTTATTCCTCGAACTCTTAAAGCCTTCCATTAGGGGGAATGATTAGACTGAAAAAAAAAAAGGGTTTTTTCAAAAACCTGGCTCAAACACACTGTAATCATGGGACAAAGCAAAACTCTGGATCCATTATAAATGAGATAAGATAATTACAAAGAAAGATAATAAACCACTGCTTTGTTTCTGGGTAATGTACTTTCCTTCCTTACAAAGTTAAATATTATGCGGTTAATATTTTGAGATACCGCCTAGAGACATCATACATCAGAGCTCTGTTGTGAAAGATTAGTAATTCTGAAGAGCAGCTATGAATGCCACCACTGCATTAAATATATTTCAGTGTTAAAACCCACTACGTTGTTTAATGCGAACCAATAGCCACCATATTGTTTTGTAACAGGGTATTTTACAGTGTGACTACTTCCCATGTGGAAATGATTCCTGTTGCTTGGCATTCTTTGGAACCTGCTACATACTGGGTTTGTCTGGTGACACCTAACTTACACTGGAGTAAGCAGTTACTCCTTAAGTCATAAAAGATTTTTAAGCTTCTACCCTTCTCTTGGTAGGCTGATCTAAATGTAACCACTCTCACTACCAGAAATGCATCCTTTATTTTTAATATATCAATTTCCATGACTTTAACTGGAAGGTTTTACCAAAGAAAAGGAAAAAAGATGAATAAATTCTTTGCTACCCGATTTACTACTACTCATCTGAAAGTAAACAGGTGACACAATTGGTCATTTTTCAAATCCCAGAGGATAAAGATGTATTCTTACTTCAGCTGAAGGTCTCTGTATCCAATTCTCAAAGACCACATATAAAATGTATGTTTATATATTCATAGTTTTACTTATTTTTCTATTATCAGACAAAATTCTCACTAGCTCCTATTGACATAGCATGACAAAGTCCCTGGCTTGTTCAGTTGTGAGCTGCTATGATTCCTTGCACATTTTCGGCACCCATGCTTCTCACGAGTGAAATCCTTTCTGTGTAAATTTGGCCCACATATCTTGTTCAAAGGTACATAAAAGCTGGGGTTTATTTCAGTGGATCCCACTAACCATGTAATTCACATCAAACTGTGCACTGTCACATTACAATCATTTGACATTCTTCCTAAATCCTATGTTTTGCAATGCATAATGGTAAGGTTTTTACCAACAGCTCTGTGAAAAGGAGTATTTCCCCTTTGAAGGGATGAAAAGTTCTGAAATAGTAAAGCAGAAAAGTTTATCTACCCTGCTTTTAAATAGAATATTCATAACATTATACAAACCTCACTAAACCAAACAGATACATAGGCAGTCTTGATTCAGGTAAATGACATATTAGCATGAACAATCATAAAAAATGCATAAGAAATAAGAAGTCTATTTAATGAAAGAACAGAAACGTTCCCATATGTTTTATGAAGTATTCTTTACGCTCTAAATGAGCACATTCAGATTTAGTTGCTGGCTTTGTTTCAGAGAAACCCCATCTGTACACTCCATCGCTTACAGGCACATCTCAGTCATGCAATAGCTATGTCACAGCTCATATATCAAATAAAAATCACATTCAAGGCCACACAACCTTATATACCCAAAGTCTTCCATTCTATTTAAAGTAATCCTAAGAGAGCTCTTACTGCACCTCACTGCTGATGTCACATGACTTTTGTTGGGAAACAGAGTCCTACAACTGAAATATCAAATAGTTCTTAACACAGATGAAAATGATCTGAAGGACAATTCTATTGTACTTATATATTCTGGAAGAAACAAAGAAACAGGTGTGGCACTTAAAGTATAAAAATAGTAGCACTGCACAACATTACGTTTGCACTGTGAAAAGCAGGATAAAACACAGGCAACTCACAGTAGGCTTAAGGAATTCATCTGACACATTTAGATCCAAGGCTAATAAAGTTGATTGCCCATATCAAGAACAGAAAGTGAAAAAGTAATTATTTTACCTTCCTGACTTCAAAGGTTTCAGTGCCAGAACAATCTAATTTCAAACTCAACAGCAAGGATACCTGGTAAGTCAGAAGGCTTCTATCCACATACATGGCAGTTCATAAACCCATTAACTTTTGTAGCAAGGAAATGGTATGAACAGCTATATTAGAAATCTTAGAAATCACACACAAAACCCCAAGCCTTCTTCTCCTCAGAACACCCTGAGCAAGCAGAATGTTGCTGAAACATTCCTCTATTTACTTTTACCCCCTTATTATCAAGAAGTTTTCTTTGCCAAAAAGAAATTGTGTAAAATAGAAGAAAAATAAAATCTAAGATAGCCAGAAAAATGCAAATGCCTCACAATGAAAACCAGCTATATCCAATTAAACAGAAATCTATTCTTGCAGTGTCTAGAATTACATTCTTTCTCTGAATTACTGGCAATACATAGAGATAATTCAATAGTTGTGTGGTAACTTTCTTCAAAGGTAACGATTGTTTCCAGTAGTATATGAAATAGCTGAGTTGTTAAAAAATTGAATGTTTGTTGCTCTGGAGCTTTCTGTTGTTTTTTTAAATTTTTTTATTATTACTTTATTTTAAAGATTACGCTGTTCAACGACATGGCAATCATCAGGAAATTGTATTACACTTACTTAACTTCAAACAGTCAGTTTCATTTGGTTTATCCTAACAGCATTTAAAGTAAAAGAAAGAGAAGTCAACTGCTTTTACATGTCACAGTCAGCAAGGTCTGTAAACTTTTCTTATGATTTGGCATTGTAAGCCTGTTTTCTGGTAATATTGATGAAACATCTCCTTTGCCAACTTCCACTCACTACAGACAAACCTATTAGATTACTATGCAACAGAACGAACAGAAGCCTCATATAAAGAAAACATATACACAGGATATAAATTAAATATAAACTAATAGCCAAATATACAACTGCAGCTAGCATGAAAAGCTAACAAGGGTCAACTGCATTAAACAGACGCAGCCTGATCAAGGGACAGTTCAGAAATCAGCTGGCTCCAGTTAGAGATCTGGGGGAAATAACATTTCAAACAGAAAATTTGCAAAGCATGAAGTAACACAGAATGAAAAAGGAAAGAAGGAAGCCTTGTGATCATCCAACCTCAATTCTTTTAAAGTTAAGAACACAGAATTCCTCTTCTATATTTAAACAGCAGCATGAATCTATCAAAAAACCCTGCAGTCTCAGTAAGTTGTTACAGTCATTAACTACTGACAACATAAAAAAAAGCATCTCTTAACTGGAATTTGTTTTGGCTACTGGAACTTGTTACACTTCAATTTGGTAGACAGAAAAGTTTCATTCTAAGTACGTTATGCAGTTGCCTCAAACACCATAGATCAGCCTCTTAAAAAGCAACTCTTCCTGGCTTGTGAGTAATTTCTGTTACTAGTTACACCTCCCACTCCAAAGTCCATGTGAGCCTTAAGAAGATCAGTGGCTTTTCAAATGTCAAAATAATTACTTGATTGGCATTCGGAAGTCAAGCTGTTCTTTGAGGCTTCTGGGAGGACAAGTACAGTGCTAATCTGGTGTCAGACAAGCACGGAGCCATTTGTCTGGGCTGGGGCCAGCTCTGTCCTGACTGGGATGCTCCAGCAGCCTGGCACTGGGGCACAAGATGCCACTTTCAGCTGCCTTGGGACACCATGACTACATTGCTATCCCAACGGGCAAAAATGGGCTAACGCACAAAGCTCCTCAGGATCTGCCTTGGAAAAGAGAGTCAAATCCCCCTGCAGGTGCTGGCTGTCAGCACTGGATACTCCTTTGCCACATCTTCCCCAGGCAGGAAAAACCCAGAAACCCAAATCTCCTCTCTGCACTATCAGGTCTTTTCAATGTCTTGTCACCTCAAATAATTCTTTTTTTCTGCCATTCTTTGTAATTTCAAACTCACTTCTGCAGTACTTCTGTGATGTATCAGAAGCTTATACTCTCATAAAAGAAGTGTGGACTGGAATTCCAAACAGATAATACTCAGGTATACTGAGAAGCTGACATAATAAAGCTTCAAGTTTCCCCATCCTTTGAGGCAGAAACTTTTAATGTACTATAAACACATAGGAAATAAAGGTGTTACCAGAGTATGTCCAACTATATTCAAACATCTGAGAGTAAAACACTGAAAAAAGCAGACTGCAAAGGACATTAAGGAATGTAATACATAAATAGAAATTGTTATTCTACACACAGAGAAATCTTACTGCAGTACAGGAAAGAGGAATTTCAAGGGAAAATTAAAGACATTTTCACAAAAAAATAATTAACATACAGTTGGTTTTGTCATTTTTAAAGTCTAAGAACAAAGCCACCTGGTGTAATAAAACGGTCTTATGTTCACCTTGGAAGCATTTGTAGAGTTGGATGGATTCTAGAAAAACTTGTGCAATATTATAGAAAAATTAATGGCAATATGCATAACTCAGACCAGCTTCACAATGTAACAGGGAGGGAAATACATATATTAGTTCTCTAGAAAATCATCAATTTTATTTGTACATGTGCTTCAAGGTATTGCATTACAAAGTCTGCAACTTCTTTGTCTGCAATCCAATTTTCTCATCAAATGCTACCACAGAATCTGATTAAGTGCTTGAGAGACAAATATTATTAAAAACCCCCATGTTTTCCAGTGAATGCTCTCAACTGTATGTATTTCATCTCACACAATCATACGTGTGGGCTTTCATTGCTTACTGCAATGCCCTAATAAATGATCACCAGCTCTTGTCTTGTAAATGTTGATCATACACCCCTCAGTTTTTAAGTTGTCTTTACTGACATCATTAGAAAGAATTCCCCCAAAGGTTTATATTCGAGCTCAGACAAATAATTCAAATGAAGATAGGAAAGGAACTGGAAGGTCATTAAATGTGAAGACTGAGATCACAACAACAGTTTGGTCCAGTACCATTCTTTTTTTTCAGCTAGATTTTTGGTGTATTTAGGGAATGTTCTATACATGCAAAGAGTTTTTCTAGCCTTTGTGCAAATTTACAGAAGGCAAGTTTTATAAATGAAAAGTACTTGTTCTTATTGCTGAATATGGGAGAGGTATTATCTTGGTGATAAGCACAAATCTGCTGGCAAGCTGTGCTTCATTGAGAACATATGGGATACTGCAACATACAAATAGATAGCAGCATAAGTGATCCCACTGAGAAAGTACACATCAAAGCAAGTTCTATAAGAAGCTCTTTTGAAAGGCAGAAGATCAAGTGCTTAGCACTTTGGTGATCACAACCACCTCATCTAAGCCCAGTGGATGGAATACAGAGTGAACTAATGAAACCAGGAGCTACAAGAGCTATAGCAAGATGCCATCATATAAGCTTTCAGCAGAACTGCTATTATGTCAGTGCCTCAAAGCTTTGCTTTAAAGGTTAGTCAGTCTAAAAGAGCAGACAAACATCTATGGACTCCTAATATCTCTGAAGTGATTTGGTTTGTTGGCACCAACAGGGTATTTTTAGACGCAATTTCCTAAGACCATGCCCCAAATAGTGCATTTCATCTGAACTGTACATTACCTCTGTCGTAACACTATTTCACAGCATTCAAAAAGCTGTTGAATACACAGACACCATGCTCTTTAGAAGCTAAGCAGGACTCTAAAAGAATCTGCAATAATATTATGTATAATAGATATCTAACAGGTATTTTACATTATATACCCTACAATTCTAAACTTGACAGTCAGACATTTACCACCAAGAGCATACCAAGCACATGGTCATAACCATTCAAACAGCAAATACTCACTGTCAAGCACTCATACACAAACTGCATTTAAATCCTGGCATGAAAGACAGTACAACTGCTTGTTTGGTTTGGTGGGTTTGGGGTTTTTCTGGGTTTTGTTTGTTTGGTTTTGTTTTTAATAAAATCATTCTTTGTGTTCCCAAATCCTTAGTTTGAAACAGACAATTACAAAACAACCCTTCTGCTTTGGTAGATTTTGGACAGAAGGGAAGACTTTGTTCCTTTCTGGTAGGCGGGGCTGCCACTCATCTCCATCCTCCTGCACTCACCTCTGATAGCAAACCACAGACATACTGGCATGTTGTTCAAACTACCTCTGAAAAACACCTGTTTCATTCCTAACTCTAGTCATCCTCTGGAAGTGAAAAAGTCTGAAGCCTTCTCTTACATCATGCTCTTACTTAACTCCTCTTTTTGCTGATGCTGACTACAGATGGATGGATGGCTGACTAACTCTTCACAGCAGTAACAAATCTGAAGCTACTCAGGAAAGTGTGTAATTCTGCATCCCAAAATTTAACTGTGGTCTGGATTTCTGAGATTATATGTTGGCAAATATGTTAAAAGGGGAGCAACAGAACCTAACAAAGTCCTTCGACAGCTAAAATAACAGCAAATATTCAGTCAGAATGCCGAACATACCCAGCTATCAAACAGTGGGACGCAACCACATTTGGAGGATGTTTTTTTGCTCTCTAATCTGAAAGCAAAATACACCAGATAGCTTCTGAATACAATCCACTGAGCTCACACCAAATAGGGTGATACTGAGATACAACAGAAGGGATTCTTCAGGGAAGATTTTGAGAAGACAGTGAAAACAAACACATTTCAAAAGATAAATGAATATGGAAATCCCAAAGACTCACTGACTTCTTAAACTAGTAAACTGGGACAACTCTTTAAGCCAGAGCAAAAAATCATCATGGGTATCTTGCAGTAAAGCACTTCACTAGAAATTTGTATTTTTTTGGATAGTAATTTTCTTTAGGAGCTTCTGCCCAGTAATTCCAGTTACAAAAATTTTGTTTGAGATGACATCACAAATCTGAGATTACACATAGGAGAATTAAAAATGCTAACTAATGCAAGAATAAAGCAGTTGGCATTAAAAAAAATGCTTTTTTCAGCTGTGCTGTGTCATGCAAAACAGGAAAAAAAAAAGTTAAGAAGGAAACCCAAAGCCTCTGAAGAGGTACAAGGATACATCACTAGCTTCTATAATGTTGAGATTCCTGGGTTTTCCTCTGAATCACCCAGTACTCACTTCTCTCAGAAAACAAAGCGAGACTACAATATATTTCCAGTAAGATGACAATTCGTTAAGAAAAACTAAATGCAGTTTCTTAACAAGATCAAGTCCCTGAAAGCAATGAAGCTTTTCTTCTTCCAACAGGAGGTTAAAAAACATGTCAGTATCTTAAATTGGAAAATTTGTAAAATCACTGAAATATGCAAAAAAACCCCTTCGCATGAGTCTAGACTTAAAACATTTGTACAACACCATCCTAGAACTGCAATTCTTACTTGTCTTTTCTACAAAGTGACTCCCCATACCCTCCTATAACTGAGGAAAAAAAATGGTTACAACAATCCTAAGTTCAGAAAAAGCATCTTTAACAGAAAAAAACCCCAAAATTTGAAGCTACAAGAGACAATTCTACCTCTCTGTACACAACTGATCAGATCCTCCACTGCTTATTAAAATGCAGAAAAAGAGGCCAATCAAAAGGAGAAAGGAAAAAGATCAGAACAAAGAAGTCCAAGAAAGAAGAATAAAAAAGGTCAAATTTTCCAGAATCCAACATAAAAACAATAAGAGGAGGGAAGATCATGAATGAGATACAGCAACAAAGCCACGGTGGAAAGACAGAAGGAATCAGTACAAGGAGGTGTAGATTTATTTATCATGTTGCTCTTACAGAACAAACAAAAAAAAGGTGAAAAAAGAAAAAATTAAGATGAAAAGTACAACACATTTGGTTTGATCTGTATCCATACCAGCAGCACCATACAATGATAACAGAAAGAAACTAAGTTCAGACTGGGCAGTACTCTTATTTAGATGATCTCCAACTAAAACAAAAGTGTTTCTGGAAATAGCTCTGATTACTTTCTCTGAATTGACAGCAGCCCTGGTTCCAAAGTATGTTTTGGAGAATGTTAGACAGATGTAGGAGCTCTTGCATAAGACAAAGCTACCAAAATTCAGGAGCTGTGGTTATATATGGAACTCTTAACATCTCCTTAGAATCCAAGCTTTTAATTAACATACCACAGAGTGTGATATGTATCTATTAATAATGAAAAACAAACTCTACAACAACAATACTGCAAAGTAAGGAATACTTTCCTACAACAGCACAACACTTCAAAGCAAGATCAAAGAAGCTACATCTGCTGTGCCATGTTTAATTTTCCTACTATGCTTCAAACAAACAGAAAAAACATTCACTGGATTCTGTTAAATAACACAGTAACAGAACACCTTTCTTCATTTATTCCTTTGCAACTCCCCTCCGAAAGAAAAACAGAACTGTAAAATGTTAGTTCAAAATTTTTCTTGCTTACTATGGTTTCCTGACAAACATTTCACTAACCTTGCTGTCTTTTTGTTACATTAACTACATATTTCCCTAACTTTGCCTTTTTGTTACTTTAACTACATATTTCTATCAGGGGGAGAACTGTTCTCCAAAAAACTGCCCACCTATAGAGGCATAATATTAACCTAAAGACTTCATAGTCAATGCACGGCTCTCTTAGTATTTTCCAGTAAAAATACAACTTCTGTCCTTACTATTACTTTAATACATCTACCCTCCATTAATCCTATTTTATGACTATGAGGTGGACTAGATACATAGGAAAAAAAAATATTTTGCCCCTTGCAGTAAAGAATAATCACCCTCAGCTTAACAACTCACACAAGATACATTCCTGGAGAACAATATCTTTTTCTTGAAAATGCATGCAATTACAAACTGGGATTTGGATCTGTAACCTCTAGGTTTAAAATAATCATAATGTATGCAGTTTTTTTAAATAACAGATCATGTGGGACATCAGACTAGCAATTACTATCATGTTACGCACTAGAATTCACTACAAAAATACAGTTTTAGAGCATACTATATTTTCTAAACTATTAGCATTGTAGGTACTGGAATAATAAGTTTTAAGTTTCAAGCAGCAGTCCAATACTTAGAATCTCTCATGTGATTTCAACTTTGCACTACTTTTAATTTGACCACACATTACGTAAACTCACTGCTCAAGATTAGCCTTCAATATTGTATTTGCGAACAGAAAACAGGCTTCTCCCATGTTTAATAGTTTATAAAGGTGTTTATTCTTAAGTCTATTTACTTCTGACTATGTCTTGATTTGTTGTTTTGCTTTTCCTCCTAAAGGATTAGTACTACAGCAAACATTTGTGCTATAAGATATTCCTCAATTCTCTATTTTTTCATTTCATTCACATTCCCTAATAACCTGTTCCATTCAAAATTTCCTTGCTGATATTGCTTGCCTCATCAAGATCAAAACATCTGATCAGCCTGCTACTTTCCAAACTGCAAAATTTTTCATTCCAATTAACAAAAAGGAAGATGGTCCAATTTCTTTTAAAGGGGTCCAAGTTCTTTCAGGATCATAAAGCATTTTTACTAACTTTTATTGCCCTAAAACAGTGGAAATAAAATCCCACATTGTTATTCAAACAAAACTACTGTCCTGCAGAGTATTACAAACAGAACAAAGCCTTTCACTCAGACTTAATGAAATGCATAAGAGCAATACAGTAAAATATTTTCTCATTGCCTTTTTTCTTTTTACATGCATAACGTAAGGATACTGGATTTTGCTTTTTAAAAAACATAATTTAAAAACTATATCTTCAGTGAGAGTGTAACATTTGTGACAACCTACATGGGAAAACTTACCTGGAGCATTTTCTTCTGAATCTGCAGTAATTTGGAGAAGGGTTAAATACCTAATTTAGTCACTATCTCTGTACTCTTTCTTAATGCTTACAGTTTTTGGCACTTGCAACTGATGAAAGTGGAGAAAATCCCCACACATTTCACAACCATGCCCTTATAGAAATGTTAATAATTCCATTTGCCCAAATGGAGAAATTGAAGACAAGGTTGCATTATGGAGAGATGAATGGCACAGAAAGGGATTCTTATACCAATCTGTACCTAGATGCTAAAATTGAATAGCTGACATTTTAATGAACATTCAGGGCATTCACATGAATAGTATGAAACCATTAGAAGGGGGAAGATTGTGTGTATGAAAATACCACACTTCTGCTGCAAGATCTCTGCGTTACCCTTTTCCTTAAAACACAGGCACCAAAAAACCCCAATGGCCTTCTCATTCATATTTTTTTCTTGTATGAGCAACCGTTGATGGCTTCCTGGTTCACTCTAAATTCAACAATAATTTCTCTGGGTCCTCCTCCAAAAAAAGAATCTTTCCTTCTGTTATCTGTGAAGCTTTCTTTTGTGTCTGCTCTGAGCCCTCCCCAGAAGTTTTCCAGTCCCTATTATTGAGCAGATTCATGACTTATGTTCTTCTCATGTCTTCTTGTCGTAACACTGAATTCCAGTAGCTAAGTCTCAATATGCTCTATCGCGTTTAGAAAAGAAGCCACCACTTCAACCTCTCTCTAGAGTTTTTCACCTCATGCATTACATGGCAGCTAGAACAAGGCAAAAAAAGGCAGTCTACCTTCCTGCTGCCCAAACACCTTTCTTAACAGAATAACAAATAACATAAAGCTAACAGCTGAACAAACAAAACAGGTGCTCTCAGTCACAGCTTCCATTGCTACTTGTGCAAATAAACTACAGATTCTGGAGGAAGGGCACTATTTATAGCCCTAAGCTTAGGTTTCTTGCTTTTGGTAGCCCACCTATGTAACCAAAAGTTTGCAGTTAATTTCAAGAAACACTGAAATGAGCTCTCCTGCAATTCTGAAACACAATTCAACTTAAGAAGCTTATATACATTCCCATATATCTATAGATTTCATGTATATATGCATGCCTTTCCCCATCTAGAGATTTTTTTTTAGCTTTTCTTTTTCTTCTTGACTGTGCTGTTGACACCTTGTGTACCCTCACTTTCACAGACATTTAAAAAGTCTCAAGTGGATTTTTAAGCAATTAGGGTTTTTTTAGCATAGCATTCTATATCAGAGTTAAACTTGTTTAAACACCTTAACTATGCCTACCACCACTCTTTCATCAGAACGCTGTACTTTTCAAAGTTTATTAGTGTTCATTAATTAGACAAGAAAAAAAACAAAAAGATGGTTATCATTATAGGTTTACATGTATGCTTCACGTGTTAGTTCCTCATTTGAGGCCACTACAGAACCACTGCTTCAGGCAGAGGATCTACTAAGAAGATATTCAACAAGATAAATACCATTGATTACATATTAAAGCAATAAAATGTCCTATTTATCCCATGTTCAGTGTAAGTCAGTTCATGACTTTTGACTATCACTGAAAATGTCTACAGTAAGAGGAAATAAAAAGACCGTACACAATTATATTAAACTCAAATAATGAAGAACAAATTGTGCTTAGGTTGCTTATCCACAGTTTCCATCTGAAATTAGAGTTGATAACCTACCTGATTTTCACAAAAGCATACAACATATACAAATGTACAATGTAATATTACTTACATGTTGCATTCATAAGCCTACATGAAGGATGAGGACACATGGGTACAATCACCCATGCAAGACAGTAAACTGTTTATACTGTGCAAACTTCATACTGCTGTGTCCTGCCACTCCCAAGCAATTACTTCAGAGAATATACTCAAACTTTCTGCACAAAATCAAAGTGTAAGCCATACTCCTCAAAATGAATGCCAAAATCGGCCACCTTATGTGGAAAAAACAGAGATGAAATGCCAGTAAGTTGCAGGTGATGAGCACTTAACAACCAGCAATACCACTAAACTTCGAAATGCTGGGCTTTTGCTGGGTTTTGTGTTTTGGGGTTTGGTGGTTGGGGAGCAGGTAAGAAGAAAAAAAAGTAGTTTTAAAAACAAGGGTATTAGAAAGGCAAGTCACTTCCTTCAGTCTTTTTCCTAAGTGGTTAGAAGAACTATGCAGCAGCTCCACAACCCTTTTTTATATGTACACCTGGGAAGAATACTGAATCCTGTTACTTTTCTCAGTGTTACCCTGATGTGGTTTAGACCAGATGTTTAAATGTTACAGTATGTACATTTTCTTCTCTTCTTCCAAGGCAAAAGCAAAATAAGAGGAATATTTGACTTCACTCCACAAGAGACCTATTTAATAGTTTGGCAGTTATGTAAGTAAAGGTAGCTTGGCTAAGTCAATGTTGACGACATACAGAACGACATGATCCTAATGAGTTGGAAAATATTGGCTCTCCTGAGATTCAACCAGATGCTACTGCGCTGAGAAAGCTACTGTATTATTGAATTTCATTTTTATGAGGTAAAATTTATTATTCAACCATTAAGGTATCCTACATGAAATCTTGCATAAAATAGTTTTACAGTTACTTTCTGGAAAGTAGATTTTATTTAACTTTAAGACATCATTTACATGAGGGATTCAAATGCCTATTTGATCACCTTCAATAGAGAAATGTAAGGTCTGCAAGCAATTTTCCCCAAAATACCAGATTAATGGAACCGAACTGTCAACAAAATAATGAACTACCTGAATAGGACAAGGAAAAAGTGGTAGCAAGTTCCATTTTTCCAGAGTAAACTAAAGCCATGTGTGACTGTATATGTCTTCTTGGCAGGCTGAAATGGTTAGAAATTGAGTGCTTCAGGTACCTACTAACTAATAATGAAAAAATACACAGTAGAATTACTCCATAGGATTGATTATGCTCAGCCTTTTGAAAGATCTTAACTGGCACTACTTTTCTAAAATTTTATATTTTGTACTCTTGGTTTTGTGAAAAACTTGTCTAATAATTGTAAGAGAATTATTAACATCGATACATCTACTTGCAAACATGGAGAAAGCACAATGTGTTTCAGACTCATGTTTGCTTCCACACTTATAGTGGATGAAATGCAAAATTAGGATGTTTCACAACCATGTGCAAGCATAAGAACTACCACATTATTTAAGTGACATCTAACATACTGCTGTGTTTGTCTACCAAGAGGATTATAAAATAAAACCAAAATGCAAACAAATTTCCAAGGAGCTGTGTGCAGGTTGAAGACTGCTTTTGTTCAGTTTTTCCTACTGCAGATGTCGCACATTATCAAAATGTTAATGTCCTTTTCTTGGCCCATGAAAAAGAGGAAATAGTTGTTTGCAGCTGTTTTATTTATCCCTTTCTTATTTTGCATTTTGTCACTTTGAATTCCCATTTACTATTTTAAATTTTCTCTTCTTTTTGTGCTTGCACAACTCCTATTTTAGGCAGTATAAATCTCTTATTTTTTAATGGTAAAACTTATTCATTCAAGTAATAATTTTCACTGTTCGCCTCAATTTTTTTAATTGTTTTGACTTCTCTGAACCCTAAACATATGAGTTAACATTTGTAAAGAACCTTTTCCAAGCAGACAGTCAAAGCTATGGATTACAAAAGTAAGGTGTTACTGCAATGAAGGGAGGAGTTGGGTGCTTTCAAAAATCTCATTAAGCCATTACCTGTTTTATTAAATTACAAATCAGTTATAATTAAAAATCTGCTCTTAGCTGAATTAAGTAGTCTCAAGTTAATTAAAGTATAATATTTAAACATATTTATAATAAATATCTAGTGTAAAAACCATATTTCTTCAATACTCATTTTACCTGTCCTCCACAAGTTCTGAGCTCAGTACAGTACTATTCATATCTGCTTACCGGTAGTTTTAAGCCAACAGACCTTACTAGCATGTATGACAAATACATATTTGGAGTAGTTCAGGCACTTCATTCTTAAATGCTGTCAGAAACCAAACCCACACAACTTGCTTTTGAGACTTCAAAACCTATATTTTCAGACAGCTTGCCTTTGGACAAGTTAATCAGAAGAAACACTCTTGACTACCTGATGAAGACAGCAATTACAATAACCAGCAAACCAGGAAATACGTGCAGAAAACATTTTTCTCCTAGTAGAAAAAGGTTTATGGATAGTATGGGGAGGAAGGTAGGTGGGGGAACAGAAGAATTCAAGGAATTTTCTCTGGCTGGTATTCCATTAATCTATTCCCAACAAGAATTCGTATAAGAAAGAGCTTGAGAGCTTGTTCTGAATGCCTATACCACCTTCAACCTAAATTACTTTTGAAGGCAGTTTTGGAGCAGAAAAACATTTCTTCTCCAGTGGAAAACGTAGGATAGAACCCCAGTTACTAGCTATAAATTCTGATCCTATGTTTGTGGAAATGTGCAGAGTTCCCTTTTTAAACTACATCACAGAAAGTCTTTCAGCAGTTGCCCAAAAGAGGCCTTCATGTCTTGTGAGACAGTCCATGGCACATCAAAAGGCCAACAGTCACATGGTGTTTTCTGATGCTTTCGTCTTCTCCTGTAACTCATATATCTGTACTTACCTTCCTATTTGATTTTAGTTTTCCTAACTTCTACTACTTTTCTACTTGAAGTCTTTCTACCTTCTTCCCCTTGCTTCATCTTCCCTGCATGTCTCTTCCCTTTTTATTAGCTGATCACCTTTTCTCCATTTCTCCTTTTTCTTTTTTAATTTCTTTTCCCCCCTAATTCATCTGTTGCTCTTTTCCTACAGCATATCTTAGCCCACATTGTAAGCACAGTTTCAGTGATGCAGGTTGAAAACTGGAGGAAAATGGCTATGCTGGAAAAAGCATACAACTAGGGACCACGACTCCTGCTAAGAAAACCAAAACTCTATGCTGAGAAGATCCAAAGGCTTGTGGAGTCACTTCTGAATTTAATACCGGATCAAAATAGTACAGAGGCACATCACTCACAAAAAGGATGTGGCACAAAGCCACAATCTAGTAACTCTCTTCAATCAGCAAACAAAAAGTGGTAATACAGACATAAGCAGTTGAGAAAGATGTCATCTACATAAAGAAACAAACATTTGAGACTAGGTAGGTGCAAGTAGTAAACTATTAGAAGAAAAATTTGAAGTCTCATTGGCTGAACAGACCTGGAAGGGTAACTAACACATAACTAGAACTTCTCTACAGGAGAGCACAGTTTGCTGACAAAGGATAAAAAAAGCACAGTGTTGTACTGTCTATCAAGAATGAGTAAAATCTGAACCTGTAGATTGGCAGACTTGCAGATTGTAAAACTTGTAGATTGGCAGACAGTAAAACTAGGAAGACAAATTACATAAGCCCTTTCTTTTTTTGAGAATAATGTCATGTCTGGGCAAGGATTTTATTTATTTTTAACATGAGGGTAAGAATTTAGATAAAGACATAGCTGTTTGTCCTGCTATCTTTCTGATTAGTTAGAAACATGGCTTTTAGAAGTTTGCAAATGTCAAGTTAGAAGATAATTTGAGCAACAGCACTCAAAAGAATCATAATGTGTTTCATTAACAGCAGAATTAAAAGCAGTAATTTTGAAGAAAAATATCACCTGGGAACTTTGAAAAAGCGAAGGTAAAGAGCTCTTGAATCATATTGTCAGTTCTTCCTGCAAAAGCACTACAATTTCATAGAAAAAAAAAAAGAACAGAAAAAGCTAAGGAACAAAGAGAAAGTGCTATAAAAAAGCAAAGCAAATCTGTTTATAATTTCATTATTTGTACAAGGCTGATTTAAAAACCAATTAATTCACAACACCACAAGAATGGAAAGCTGTTTTCTTGAAGTACTTTTGTACTACTGTGCACAGCTAAAAATGAGCTGTGATCAGATGGAAAACACAATGCCATCGACAAAAAGATCCCCGAGATCTTAGGTTATACAATGAAAGCTCATCTTTAACACCACAAAGAAGCTCAGAGATGGTGGCAAGAGAGGGAGTCAAAAGAATACCCTGCAGGACTACTCTCAGGCTTACCACAAGAGCCATCAGTCCATCAAAGGCCAATCTGCACAAGCCCAGGGGCGTGCAATGGCAGGCAGGAACCGAAAGCAAGGACTCGCAAGGAACATTCATCAGCTATTGTTTTATGTCGGAGAAATTAAGCTGAATGTTAGTAAAAAAGTATCAGTGATTAACAGATGTGCCTCATTTACTAAAGTGTTCCTAACTGACTACATTACCTTCATAGTTACTTCATTTGGAAAAAAAAGGGAAAGCTGAAATTCGGATTTCTCTGTGCAACCACAGTCAGGCTTTTTCAGGAACTTACAAGCATACATATTACTGTTAAAGTATGTGAAAGCTGACACTGAGTACAAAGATGTTTTCAACAAGGCAATAATATTACATTTTACACAAAGGTATTCCATCAAAATAGACTTACAAAATCAACCATGCCAGGAATCATGGAAAAAAAGGGTAGGCAGCAATCATTTCATGAAGTGTAACTACAGAAGTATAAAATTTACTAGGTCAAGCATTAAGCCACAAACAAGAAGATCAAAACAAGTGTACTATACTGTTAATTCACTTCATTCTAAGTACTTAAAATATGTGCTCCAGACTTCTGTTCTGGAGATACACTGTGAGGACAATTTTGCCACAGTTCATTGAACTGAAAGACTGAAACATGTTAAAAGATGCAACAGGCTAGTTTGGAACTGTGCAAATACCTAAGACCATCTGAAATGGTCAAATGACTGTACTTCTATATCCTTCTGGATTGCAAACCCGGTACCTTCAGAAGTACCAGCACTTCAACTTAAAATCTCATGCCCCCACCCTCAGGTGAACCACACAGAACCAAGGAACAAAGAGAATCAGTGACTTCTGGCAAAGAAGGAAAAATTATGCACATAAATAATTATTCCAAAGGCAGCACACCTGAAAATACAAGCGTGCTTTTGAACCATTAGATCAAATGAAATTTAAAAACCAACAGAATTGATAGACTTCCAGCAGTAGTCTGATCTGCCATTCTGCTTCAAGTCACGATTTACTATGTATCATTCACCGAACACATTATGCAAGAGAAGTAATGATGGAGATTCCATAAGATCTCAGTTGTTCTTGTCATGAGTCTAATCACAACAGATTAGCAATAATAGGCCTAAACAATGTGGGCCAAAATTATTCTAATCTATTAAAAAAATATATATTATCTTCTTCTACATGACCTTTATGAAACTTAAGACTGCAGTCTCCTCTGTAAACTGGTCAAAATCCTTAATTTACTCCCTAAATACACCTGTGTTTCGCAAAAGAATAACAGATAACCATTTTCATTATTTGTAACACTGTATGATCATTGAGATGTGCCTATCTTCAGCAGTTTCACAACAGTTAAGTCACATTTATTTACGAAACTGGATGAGAAACATCTGCAGTCCTTAAAACAAATTAATGCAATTGATTAATAAAGCCCTTAATAATCCAGCTTCACCTCTGAATGATTTTAAATTACAACACTGCACCATATAAGGTAGCAAGGGTGGATGTTTCCTATGGAGGAAGCATGGAAAAAAAAATCCTGTATAGGAAAATTAAATGCATCCAGAAACTGGTGCCAAAGAGTGAAACTTGGTGGCTTAGCTTACATCCTGTATTTTAAGCATTAGCTATAAATACCCATATACATACAAAACACATTCTGTCTGTTAACTACTGTAAGTAAAAACCCGGATTTAAAGGATATAGTTGTATGCACATTCACTAGCTCTGCTCTCTACCATAATAAATACTTAACCAAAAGCAACACATATTTACCTGAAGTTTGGAACACCTCATTCAGTAAAGCCTCATTTACCACCACCGAACTGACATTTCCAACAGGATGATACCAGCTCTGATAAATAGTTTGAAGCAGAAGGGTTTGAGCTCTAGTTGCTTGAACTGTCAAATTAGGAAGCTCAAATATGCATTCTGTCAATGGGACATGAGTTCGCTTGGTCCTGCATAAATATTGAGAGGAGAAAAAAAAGGAAAAGCATTACTTTGGTGCATAAAAATAGCAATTTTAAAACGTAGTCACTGAATACTAGATTATAAGCAGTTAGCTTGTAAGGTCTGAAGTTTATAACAATATGAAGCAACACAAAGTTCTGGCAATAAGAAGTAGACTTCCTTGCATAGTCTGCATTTGCTTGGGAGAGTGCCCCTTCACCAAGAAAACAAACACATAATCCCGTGAGCATTATCACTTAGATGAAGAAGCAGAATAGTAAAACGTTCTGCTACTAACACTTAGCCCATAAACTAAAGGCCTGTGTGACATAGGGAAACATGGTTTGGCAACAAGCATTCTGAACATCAGAAGACACGTATCAACTACCATGTCGACACAAGGGTACGGCCGAAGGTAAATATCACCACTTGGGGACTTGCACATACGAGCCTTCTCCTTCAGTCACAAATACATTTCCTCCCTCAATTCCTTGTCAATACCAGGAAACACATAATTTTCTCCAGAGCAAGAAGATTTAATCTCATCAAGAGTTAGATATCTACAGTATAAACAAGCAACCATATCTAAGACGGCTGTAAAGACCCTTTTAAGGCAAAGTGAAAGAAAATAGAGCCTGTATATGTAACAGAGATCCATTTATTCTAGCTCTGAGGATTAAATGAACTGTTTTCTGCAAGTCACTGTCCACTGCCTATAAAAGGAAATTACAGTAATTATCCCAGCTGTAGATGAAGGAAAGATTAAAATTATCACAGATCAAAGCTTTCTAGATAAAGCCTACCCACCAGAGCCAATTCCATTGCTTCTCACTAAAAATAAAAACACGGGAATCAAAAAACTTTTTCCTATGAAAGAAGATACTCATGAAAGAGTCTCAGAAAATGAATGTAAATACAGATGGAGGACAAAGAGCAAATAAAAACAGATGTTGTAGCCTTCTGTAATAGTAATCAGTATTCTTTAGACCAAGGTTTTTTCAACCTCATAAAGCTTAGAATCAGGATTGTCTCAAAAATGTGTGGAGAAAAACATGGAGGAAAACCAGCAACAAGACTGCCTTTAAGCTGCAACTCATTTGAAGCTACTGACAACTGTGTTGCCATCTTCAATTGCCATTTGCAGAAGGAACATGGAATGAAGAAAAACATTTCATGATTATGTGGGAGTATTCAGCCTTGTGGCTGTTAGCAGAAATTCCCTTCAGAATGAAAAAAACACAAAAACAAAAAAAACCAAAAAAACAAACAAAAAAAAACCAAAAAAAACCCACAAACAAAAAAACCACAAAAAATCCATAACCACCAAGTGGTTTGCTCTTTGAATGAAACTATCAGTCTCTGAAGTTTGGAACTGCCACGTTTTGGATCGGTACAGCCTCTGCTGCTAGGAAGACCAAAACTCCCCAGAGACCATTTCAGAAGAGAATTTGTATTAGCCTTGGTTGGTTGGTTTGAGGGGTTTTTTTAGTAGTCACTGACACCACAGTGAGTTAGAACAAGAAAAATGATACATGCTCCTGTTTTGTGGATACTAAGCATCTCCTACCTGCCTCTTCTATTGACAGCCACGTAAAGATCTTTCTAGAGTACACGAGCAGACCACATGCTGGCCTTGCTTCTTAAAATCACTATCATCAACTGCAGCATATTAGGCCATCAAAGGGGTAAGAAATATCTCTATAAAACTCCTGATGCTCTTCCTCTCAGTTTTTAGTTCAACACTTTACATACCTTTCCTGAAAATGTTCTTCTCTCAAAAAGCACAACACATATTGCCATCTGAGAAAATAATACATCCTAACAACGAGCTACTTAGAAAATCAGAACAACTTTAAGGAGAGATGAAACAAAAGCTGAAAATAATACCACTAGTAAGTCAAGCAAAAACAGAAAAGTGCTGCCTGGCTAAAAACAAAACAAAAAAGCAAACAAAACCCACCCCCCACAAANCCCCCCCCCCAAAAAAAAAAAAAAAAAAAAAAAAAAAACAAACAAACAGAAAAAACAACACTGAAGAAAAACACTTACTCAGACAGTCGAAAGGAATCAGCCTGAATCATTCTGACCCTTTCTACCACACCACACGCATGAAGATCACTCTTCTGAACACAATTAGATAAAACAGATCTCCCCTTCCATCTCCTTGGAGACACAAACATTCCTCTGTGTAAATGTACATTATATGCATATAGCCACCAGAAGAAAAGCTCTGGGTTCCATGAAAAGCACAGATACAGACCCCAACTCTGTTGTCTTTTCTAATGCTGGTCCCAAGTTAGAATTTGAATTTGCTTCCCTAGAATTTCCTAGAGTGTAAAACCGAGCTCTGGGATTTATCAATTTAAGTTGAAAAGGTGTGCACAAAGATTCTGCACTTAAGAAAATCTTTCTCTGTAAAATAAAATGCTATATACAATAAATAAAAAAAAACAACCTCAAGATCAAACAGCTCAAGCCATTTGCTTTTTTGTAGAATTGAAGTTGGAAAGCTAGATAACGGACATTATTGAAGCTTTTGCAGGCATTACATGGAAAGAAACGTAATACATGGTGTTATCAAACAATGTTTCCTAGCACCCCTTCTTTTCAAGCCACGTACTATGATCTTTCACTATTTGTATCATTGCAGAAGTGCACTGCAACAGTTTTCCTTTATGTGAGGTTGGGTTTGGGTTTTTTTTTTTCATTTTTCTTATCCTTTCAGGTAACTTGTATTTTCTACTTTTCCCCTCTTATTTCTGAATATTATTTTGCAGGATTAAAACTAAGTATTTCAGTAAAAAATTTCTCAAAAGATAGGTTCTCTAATGCAAAATTGGGAAGGAAGGAAGGTAGAAAGCCTTTTTCAGCAAAATTCAGAACAAACGTGACTGCAATAATTCCACCTAAAGTAGCACATTTGTATTAATGAATTCATGTACTTCAGGGAAAGTCTTTGAAGCGCTTTGACAATCACAGCATATAATGTGACAGTGGAAAAGATTTTCCTTTAGAAGTCTTGACTATTTGTTTAATACGTATTACAGCTACTGCACTGAACTATGCTAAACTTAAAACTTGAAAGTCTCCCATAAAATAGTCCCCTATGGGTAATAACACTGTATGACTTTAAGAATATGCAAAATTCCACACTTACTGTACTTCAGGAATCCCATAGGAATGAAGTCTACTTGTCCTTTCCAGACAACTTTGGAGAAATAGGAAGTTGAAAATTTTTTTAAATACTCAAGGCAGAGAGGAAGTATTGTACCATGTGTGCAGCAAATGCTGCTTAAAGGAAATTTTAAGTAGACCTGGCTAGTGATGAAGGTACATTTATAATTCAGAATTTATTATAATAGTTTTGAAACACAAATAATGCATTTAAAAGAATTTAAAATACAAGTTTGCTACCAAACTGCACCTGTTAATACAAAAAATCCATCGTTAATAAGGTACTGAGCTATATTTAACCAAGTTTTATGACCTAAGAAATATTTAGGCAATAAATGAAAATAGAAGTACAAAAAATTTTTCAGTAAACCAAGTCAGATCTATGATTCTCTATTGTATCATTAAATTTGCATTAAGCAACTGAATGTGACTTTGTATCAAAACTCAACACCATATTAAAAAGTTTTGGCATACAGTTAGAGTCTAAAACCACTATTTAAACTGCACTTAAGCTAATGGCGATAGAAATAATTATTTCTCAAATCTTTACACTCAAGAGTTAAGATGCAGTTCTGAACATATGTTAATTTAACTGAACAGGTTAAAAATCTACCCATTCAAACACTCTTCTCTAGGGGAAAATATATCTTAATGTAACTAGCAGGATAGGTTACTCATTAAGGCTGAACTTGGACAAGATCCAGAACAAATTTAAGGAAATATGAACAAGCCAGTCTTGCTGTGTAGTGGCATGCACTGAAAATGAATCTGTCCTAATTAAATGCTTTTTAAATACACTTTGGTTGTACCCAGTTTGCTGACAAACTGCAATACAGACTTGCTGAAATATTTGGGTAAATCTGGTTCACCATTCAAGAAAATAGTTTTCTTCGCTGCTTTTGAATGAAAACATGAATTTGACCTTACTATACACCAGGCTAGGCACCAGTACAACCAGTCCACTTAAGTTCACAGGCTCACTATGAAATATTTTCAGTTTGTAGACTTGCGGAACAGCAACTCATTCTTTTAAAATCAACACCTCAGTGTGGTTGAAAGAATATAGGGGTGAACAGCTGGGTCCAGAGGTTTATATAAAGTCCCCAACTGCAAAGCTGGAAAATGTTTCCAAAAATTTAATTTTTGTTATTACTCATATCCTGTACAGTAAAATACCATTAGTTCACTTTTTCCAAAATAACAAAACCAGGAACCTGCTACTAGACCCCAGCAACTGTGCCTTAGAACAACATGAACGTCATGTAAATGCCTACATAATTTCAGTCAGCGTTCGCACACCTTTCCTACTAGGCAAGCAGAAAATGTATGCTGCTTTTATGTTCAAAATGAACAAAGGCTTCATCTACAGACCTACAACAAATCTGTATTTCTACTTAATCTGATCTTTCATATCAACTTTAAAAAAAATTTTTTTGGATCCTTTTTCTTAGCATTTCAGCAACTATTCCTGGGCAAGGGAAAGAACATCTATCTACTTAACAACTAATACCAAAACTCTGAAGGGCGTGCACAGAGAGAAAAAGAAAGGGAAAGCAAGTCAACCACCAGTCTTGTAATTACCATCTTTTTAAATGCAAGTCACTTTTACAATTAAAAAAGAGGTCATATCACACATCTGCATATGCTAACACAATTTTTAGTCTTCAGATAGCAACATAAAGTTAATTGTCTAAGAGGACCAAGTTAATTATTAAAAAAAATAACAATTAAGCATGCTTTGGAACACTTCATGCCAAAATTATCTCCAAGACTTACATCTTCAAAACCTCTTCTGCTCTTCTGTAGGCTTCACTAAAGCCTGCCCGAGTTCTTAAGTCAACTCTTACACAGGTGATTTTTCAGCAGCTGCAGCTGCCTTTGACTCTTATTTCTAGGAAACACTACTAATCATACAATTTATTACAATGGAGAAAACAATTATCTTCAAGATTCACCAAACCTTTTTCTTTTTTTGATGAATTTAGTAACGTCTTTCTGAAAATTCTAAATATGGCATTAGAAGGGAGCACCACAATCATTTCAAAACTGACTTCTACACAGTTTTTTTAAAATCAGTTCTGGAATTGAAATTGTCAGTGATGAAAAACGTTTGTGAAGTGTTAATTCATATATGAACTTCAGAAAAAACAAGATTTCAAGATTTTCTTGAAACAACTGTGAAAAGAAAATAATGCAGACAAGTCTCAATATGTCTTAGAAAATGAAGAGATTATCCATTCTCAATTCACAATACAGTATGTTTTAATAGAACAATAAAATTTAGCTTCAAACAAGAAAGCTAAAAAAATGCATTACTACAAAAACAATTCATAAAATCCAACATCTAAATGAAGAAACCTTGAAAAAAAGCCCTTTGAAGGAAAGATTGCAGGACTCTGGACATACAGGTCATCTTACATACATACAAATGCTGTAAACTTGGATTGCTTTTAAAATCATTTAATGTCCAGAGGTAGCAAAACAAATTTATGATCATTAGATTAAGAATTATGATTGTTGCATGCAAATAGTAGTACTGGCTTGTGAAGCAACAAGGAAGTGAGAAGCAGTGACCTCGTGAGATGGTTACTGTAACTTTATCTGCTGTGAGACAGAGAGCTGCAAGAAACAAAACAAAGACCTGGAATGTGAGGATAGGAAAGTCTTCATTTTCCTCAGCTTGAATCTAGCCACACTAACCATCACCAGTCTTCTCACTCACTGGATTAAAATTTTAAGAAAGAAAGAAATCAAGCAGCCTATTTCCACCTTCTGTTAAGTCACTGACTACCTTCCTCCAAATGCAAAACACTGGAACTAACAAGGAGTTGGGTTCTGAGTCTTATTTTTGTGTGGCATATTGGACACGGACCCAGTTGCTGATGCCAATCAGAATCATTTTATTATTCCATAAGTTAGAATTTATAGTTTTACAGAAAGGATAATGACCAATTACCTTCATACAAAAAGGGCATTGACCAATTAGTAACTAACACCTTCATACAGAAAGTATGCTGACAAATTAGCAAATGACACTTTCATATACAAAGGATACTGACCAATTAAGAACCAACACTTAATGGATAAAACAACTTCCACAAATGTAATAAAAACAGTGCACTTCAAAGAAATGTGAATGTGATAAGACTGACACTGTTAGCTATGGGGAGGATAGCATGCTAAGACTGTGTAGGGTGTCAAGGCCTCTGTGTACCAGCTGCAAAACTGCTAGCTGACTCTGACTCCCGCTTTCCCTCTTCTGAGAAACTGACCTCGGCTTTGTCTAGTTTCTCTCCTGCAGGATCCTGGCCTTTGCAGCCTGCAGTGACATACACATTTTTGGACACAAGATAAACTAAGATGGCCCCTGGAACTGTAATGCAGGAACACGTTAAACCTGCAGCTGCATTAGAAAAACATTTAGAATGTTTTCATGATCAAATTCAGCTTACTGGCTTTGGAAAAGTTCATGAATGGGACAGATGCTAGATACCTGAACTGCCATCAGATTGCAAGTGGAGTATGCATTAGGGATTCAAATTTTCTTTAGTATTTATGGTGCATAACAGCACTTCAGCTTTAGGACAGTAAGTTTTTCATACCTTTCACCAGTCTCAAGTAAAGCAAACTGAAGCTTTAACTCTGAAAATCCTACACATTTTGAAATCACAGTATCACACAATCAAATAAATATCATTTGTTCGTTTCTAGCACAAATGCAAGCAAATACTGATGGCAACAGTTACAACCACCAGCATATAGTATTCACCATGTGCAACCACTTTCCCTGGACAGACATTAGTTAATAGGCTTAATTTACTTTCACTGAAGAGCCTTGACAATTAATTAGTCTAAATAACTACACTGGAAACACTACAGATGACCACCCTTTACTGTCAAGTCCACTAAATTTCCTCTTCATGGACAATACTAAAAAATACAACTGCTTCCAATTTACATTGATTGAAACTGCACTTTTAACAGATTTGCTGAATGTTGCCTGCCACATCTGCTGAGAAGCAGTAACATTAGATCTGGACTTGATTTGAAAAAAAAAATAAACGAACGGGAGGTTTCCAATTGAAGTTAATTTGTAGTCACACTAATCAAGCTGCAAGTCATGTACTTAGAATGCAAAACCCCTCTTGGACAGAGGGTTGTTCTTAGTAACTGACAACAGCTCAACTGCACCCTTCTGGAAGAAGCACCCCAAAATGTTCATGGTGAAACTTGATAAACACGGCAGGTTAGAAAATGTTCAACACAAGTTCCTTAAACATCTTCAGACTTACACACAAGCATGGCCTATTTTAACTTTTATTGGAAATGGTAACTTAAACCATGTTATCAGTGAAAAAAAAGAAAAAAAAATCATTCTCCTGTTAGAACTGTTAAATCACTCTTCACAATTTGCTACAATAGAGACATACCTACTCTTCAAACACAAAGATGCACAGTAAACCAAACTTCTGAAAGTGTCAAATTCACTGCTCAAAGACATACCAAAACCAGCTACTAATAAATTTAGAAAAAAAACAAACCACCTTTTATTTAGTGTTATGTTCTTTGATGCATTTAGTAGGCGATGGCAGAGAAGTACACAACGCTGAAGCAATGCAGGATACTCCCTAGACTGATTGCTCACACATGAGGCAATTCTACACAACTACCTCTACAGAACCCAAGAGAATAACTGTTTCTGTCTGCTTCTGCACAGTACATATCACTGGCATATCTCAGTAGTTCAAACACATTTTTACACGTGCTAGCTCTAACATGAACGATGCTGATGTGGCTGAAACCCTCTCCTGTCCTATACACTGATGGAATCTGTTCAGGCATGCAATCTCAGATCTTTTCTGTTTTGAAGAATACCTGAATTTTCATCCGGCAGTTATATCCAATTACTGACATAACTAATAGTCGCAACTGAATGCACCAAAATGAGTTTCATGTGTTTTCAACCTGTTTTTGCTTCTGACCCAGGAAACGAGCGTGCCCCTCAACTGCCCATGTGAAACATAATCCACACCCAATCTAAATTGACATTACTCTTGATTTACTGTGACTAGTCAATAAAACAAGCTGCCAAAATCAAGACCCAAGTGTCAATTTATTGGAAAACTTCCTAGATTTATGATCTAATGTTCACAGCCTGTGGATATCTGGCCGTGTTTCCTACCAGCTGGGTCTGCTTGCCTCTTACTAACACAACTGCATTGAACTGCAGGATGGCTATGTCTCATGATTCTCAAGCTCACCCATCTACTGTGATTTCTAGTTCTCAGCAGTATTACTTCACTGGACACACCCCTGTGAAGATATTTCAGTCAAAAAAGTAACAGACTAAGGAGTTGAATGACAGATTCTGTAATTAAGAATACAGTTGTATGGCATACCACTACGTGCATTGATTTAAGAGAGGGATGTTTGCCTTGTAAAAGGATACACAATAGATTAAGAAAATGGAAGCTGTATAAAAATATTAACACTTCTACAGTAACAAAAATTTGAGCAGAAACCTAAACAGTAATAACATAAGGTCTTTGGAATCCTCAGTTTTTTGTAATATATAAATTAGAAAATTTAAAACTTAAACAAAATCATATGTACAAAGAAACCACATGGCAACAAAGTCAAAATAAGAGCTAGGGAATCAGTAAGAAAACACAAAATGCTAGTCTTCAAGTTTCTGGCAAACTATGTTTCTCAATACCATTGTGTAATAGTTAGCCAAGAGGAGGTCATGACCTAACACACCAATGGAATGTAAATGCAACAGATTCTAGAAACATAGTAAATATTTATCTTTACAGTCAAATCTGCGTTGGAGTATTGAGACAAGCTATAGTATATAAATGTTCTTAAGGGTTCACAAAAACATATTCCATGTGAGGATCTCTGTATCTAGATTTCTGTGTCATCTTTCAGTACTATGAGGGCACACTAACAAAGTAACTATGTCAGGAACATAACCCACAATTCACAAGTGAAATAAGTGATATGTCCCTGGACAGCTGTGGTACACAGCATATTATACATGTGACTTCCTTTAACAGAAAAGCAGGTTTTAAACTTTTGTCAGCTTCTCAAAAATGATTAGCACTGAAAAAAGAGACACAGTGGCAACACAAATCAAGTCTCGCTTAGTCAATTCTTCCTCATCAGAAACTGTTTGATGAAGATTAGCACACTGCCTATGCTTAAGATAAAATTTATCTCCTAAGACAGTATCTGCAGAGAACAGCTCAAAAGAAATAATATTTGTAAAAAATTGTATCTATTAAGTCTCTCGAAGGTTTTTGTTTACCAGTAATTATCTAGATCTACTTAAAAGTTTCTATTCACATTTTTGTTCTGACAGAATAACAGTTCAAGAACAATCAATTAACTCTGTACTCTCTAGTAATTAAAATGCAGTCCGTGAAATCTTAGATACTAATTGACCCAGCAGGTCCTCAACTCTTCATAAAAGGTTCATTCACACACACAAATTAAACATGACCAGCTATTAATTGTGTCTGGTGCTTCACTGCAGAGAGCAAACCAGTAGTCACTTCTCAGGTCTCAACATGAGAAATAGGAGACTCATTACCCAGGCAACTCATTACCCAGGACCCCTTGAAGGTAGACTAGCAGACCAAGAAGCTGAATAGAAAGGATGCAGGGATAGATCACATCAACTCCATTTATAACTCTTATTTTGTCAGTGTTTAGAAATTCAAAAGCTGTAACAGGTGAAGACAGTAACTGAGAACCTTCTCACAAACCTGATAAAGTTAAACAAGAGGCTGGAACATTTGTGACAGGAAGGGAATTCATAGAAGACAGGTCAAGAAAAGCAGAAGAGCAGTAAAATAACACACATAAGTGGGCCAATACCTAACTCAAAATATACAGAAGACACATTTCACCATCAACCCAGATATCAGAAAAATAAAAGACTATTCAGAATCTGTATTCTTTAATGTTACCTTAATATTCTTCAGAAGGACAATAAAGTGCTAAAAGTGACAGGGTTTTAAGTGTTTTACACTAGATTGCCTCATCTGTTACCACAGAAATTGTTGTTCTTGCCAAAAGAAAAAAAAAAATAAAAAAATCAGCTAATTCCTCTCAGTGTTTCTGTTTGGGCAATAAAAATTCTTGTCATTCATTCTATACTTTTTAACAATATTCTGTTAACTCTCAGTTGCTTTTAGACATCCTGAAAACTTTGAAAGCAGCTTTACAATCTGGCACGCAACACTACATAAAGTAGTTATTGACATTAACATTGTATTTTGCATCTTGTTATGCTTGACAAAAACAAAAGCCCAGATGTTTTTACTTCCATATAAAAACAGATTAGCTATACAATTTAAAAGATGTCTAGGAGTCAGCTAACTAGTGAGCTTAAGTACATGTCTTTTATAAGAAGAAAGCGTATTAACTGCAATTAAAACAGGCATCAATCTAGTAGGTAAACAAAATAGTACTTTTGTAACATTTATGGTTATTTACTGGAATTTACTAGGCTGATATTGCTGAAACTTTATCTGTTAAAATATGCTACCACTTTGTCAACTAGTTAAAAAAAACAAATATTACTACAGTATTTTATACACCATACACCTTTTGAGATTATTATATTGAAACTAAAAAAGAAAGCTACTCTACTGATTTATGTCAGAAATAAAGTTGAGATTTTCACTGCTAACTCAAAACACACTACCTGAGGGATTCTGTAACAGTTCATAAAATGTCTTTGTTTTTAAAAGGTATGGTCTGTGGTATATATTTTCTAGGAAGAAATACAAGAACACATGTAGCATCAGATGTGTGTACTTTAAGAAACTCTGGAATGTGAAATCTAAAAAAACCAAATAAAGCAGGTGGTATAATTTGGGGGAGAGGACTGAATTTAAGTTTAATGACATTACCAGGTTATCCTACCAGACTAATTCTCACTCACTGCATGACTTCAATGACGCTCCCAGTCCTCATGCTGATTTCGATTAGTTCAAGTGCTATTTGATGCATTTCATCTGGAGTTTTATTCACTTCAAACTACACTTCATTTAACCAGGCTGCTGCTGTTCTCATTTGTTTTTCTACTTTATTACCCGCAAATTGGTGTTGCTTAGTTTAGATAAATTGTTGGAATAAGTTAATTTTATATAATTATTTCACACTGTTAATAAATACATAGGCTTTAGAAAGATATTATAATTTTAAAATGCACTAGATCGAAATAAGTGTTGGTCTTACAAGATAATAAATGCTTGCAGATGAATTGCTATTTTAAATCTGGACCATTCCCGTGTCTCCACTCCCCAAAACTACTGCTTGTTTTTATTTTTCTCTGTTATTAGTCCACAGAACTCTATTTTCCAGCTGGGTATGCATCGTCATAAAATGTATTTTTAAAAGGGTGAGAGAGAAAGTGAGCCAGACAAAAAGCATGAGAGAAAAGCAAAGAATGCATGATAGAGAATGTGAGAGTGAGACCATGCACACATGAGATAAAGCATGATGGCAAGCGTGCAATGGTGCATGTGGAATAGGATGAGAAATCAAGCATGAGCGAGCAAGAGATAGAGCGCAGTGAGCACTAGCACACACAGAACAGCACATGATTAGGGGGCTTGGACATCTTTCATACAGACAAAGGCTGAGACAGCTGAGGCTGAGGGAGGATCTTATTAATGCTTACAAATACATTTAAGGGATAAGTGGTGTGAGGGTGAGGCTAGTCTGTTTTCAGTGATGGCCAGTGACAGGACAAAAGACAATGGACACAGACTGGAATATAGGAAGTTCCATCCAAACATAAAGAGGAACTTTAATTTGAGGGTGGTGGAGCACTGGAACAGGCTGCCAAGGAAGGTGGTGGAGTGTCTGTCTCTGGAGACATTCAAAACTCGCCTGGATGCCATCCTGTGCAACCTGCTCTAGGCAAACCTGCTCTGGCAGGAGGGTTGGACTAGATGATCTCCAGAGGTCCCTTCCAACCCCTAACATTCTGTGATTCTGTGAGAAAGCACTAGCACTTGAATACCATGAACTTGATAGATGACAGATTTTTTCAACTTTCATCTCTAAAATATTTGTATTTTGCAAATCTAACCATGAGGTTTATAATGTAGTAAATAAATTTACATTTATTATTTTTTAGCAAAGTGCTGCAAAAAAGCAGCAATTCATTTGAAGAGGTTAGTACTTCTGTAAACTACTGATGGAAAATATGAGAGTCAATTAGGCTGCTACCACCTGGTGGTGTGCTGATTATGCTAAAACCCTTTTATATTCAACATGGCATCATGGCTTATGAGAGAAAAAATAGCACATTCACTATGTAGCACCAAGAACAATCACAGACAGGTTTAATTTATTTATATACTTAGTCTATTAAACTTCCATAGCCAAAGGAATGTCACAAATTAGCTACACAACAAAATATCTGAAGCCAAAGTACTTAACACATTATCCTATTCTCCTGTTATCTTTGTCATTTTATGCAAAATTACTTGTCTGGATTTAGTCATAAAAATAGTATTACAAAATGAGATAAAAATGGAAACTAATGTCCTGTCCAAGGCATTTTCTTGAAAACAGTGTTTATAAATACAATTTATTAATAAAAACTACTACACACTGACATTTATCACATCATCAGGGGTGATCAGGGGTAGGGGTTGGAAGGGACCTCTGGAGATCATCTAGTCCACCCCCCTACTAAAGCAAGTTTACCTAGAAAAAAACTGCACAGAACTGCATCCAGGCGAGTTTTGAAACTCTCCAGAGAAGGAGATTCCACAACCTCTATAGGCAGCCTGTTCCAGTGCTCTGGCACAGTCAAGGTAAGGGAGTTTTTCCAAGTTCAGACAGAGCTTTTTGTGTTCCAGTTTGTGCCTGTGGCCCCTTGTGCTATCACTGGGCACCAATAAAAACTGGACCCATCTTCTTGATGCCTGCCCTTTAAATATTAATTTATAAGCATTAATGAGATCCCCTATCAGTTGTCTCCAGGCTAAACAGCCCCAGATCCCCCAGCCTTTCCCTCATCAGAAAGAGGCTCCAGTCCCATAACCATCTTTGTAGCCCTCAGCTGGACTCTCTCCAGCAGTTCCCTGTCTCTCTTGAACTGGGGAGCCCAGAATGGGACACAATACTCCAGATGGAGCCTCAGAGTAGAGGGGGAGAAGAATCTCCCTTGACCTGCTTTTCTGAATGCACCTCAGGATACCATTGGCCTTCTTGGCCACAAGGGCATGTTGCTGGCTTATGGTTCACTTGTTGCTCTCCAGGACTCCCAGGCCCTTCTCCACAGAGCTCCTTCCCAGCAGGTCAACCCCTAACTTGTACTGCTGCATAGGGTTATTGCTCCTCAGGTGCTGGACTCTACGCTAGCCCTTGCTGAATTTCATTAGGTTCCTCTCCACCAAATTTTGCAACCTGCCCAGATTTCACTGGATGGCAGCACAGCCTGACAGTGTCACCACATCTCTCTTTTTTTTTTTTTATCAGCAGCAAACTTGCTGAGGGTACACTCACCCCACCCCATCATCCAGGTCGGTCACTGATGAAGATGTTGAGCAAGACTGGACCCAGTACTGACCCAAGTGACCCAAGTTAGCCTGCCCCTTAATTATTACCCATAAGGCTTTCAACACATTCATCATTCCCTGCCAGGCAGAGCTAGATAGATACCAGTCACTCTCTCACATAAAGAGAGCTCCACCACTTTGCCTTGCTGGTCCGACTTTCCCAAAATGTACATAGATGTACAAAATGTACATGTCCGTGAGAGAATTCCAGTCACTTCAGCATTCCATTTATGATACAAGATTTAACTTGTAGAGTTAAATTTAAATACTGAATTTCAATGGCATTAAAGTTAAAAAAAAAAAAAACAAACAAAGAAACAAACCAAAAAATCCAGAACACTATGTAGCTCAGTTCATAATAAAGCACAGAATTTTTTCAGAACAAAATTGTTTGCATTTAAAACCTCAACCACTACAGCTTAATACCTGATCACAATGTTAAAACACTTCGACTCATAATGAGGAACAGAAATACAAGTCCAGTAGAGACTATCTTCTTGTGGGGGTGGGGTGTTTGGGGATTTCCCCCCCACACACACCAAATTTTGTTGCTTTTTATTTGGCAAGTTGAAAACAAATAGCTGACCTGTTCAGTTAAACACATCAGGCTTGCCATAAGTATTTAACTTCAGCTTCTGTATCTACTCAAAGAAGAATGGAAACTGGTTCACAGAATTCTACAAGGTCTAGAAGAAAGCCATTTACTACAGGGCTGCGTAGTCTGATCCCTCAACCAAACAAGAGTCTAGAATCACAGAATGTTAGGAGTTGGAAGGGACCTCAAAAGATCATCTAGTCCAAGCCCCCTGCCACAGCAGGATTCCCTAGACCAGGTCACACAGAAGCGCATCCAGACGGGTTTTGACTGCTATACTTAAAAAAAGTTATTAAAGATAACAGACTTAATAGCAGATTACGATAGAAGAGAAGTTTAGGGACGTATTTTAGTTATTCATTACAAATGCAAAAGTAGTTGAGTACATTAATTAAATATTATATTTAATATATGCTGTATATGCTTAATGCTCACCAATATTTGGGAAACTTGATCAGCTTGCCATAAACAGCAGTACTGAATGAGGGGATAACTGGAACAGGGAAGCAGTACAACCCTTTACTGTCCAAAGAAGTCAGTGCTGCTTGAAAGCCAAATATCTGAAACAAATTAAATTGGTCAAAGGGCATACTCTCACATAATTTGATCACTTTCAAGTTACTTTTGTAACACAATATACGCATTCTTAATCAATATGAAATAAACCATGAATTGTACTGAGATAATTCCATTCTCCAAAACACAAATAGAAATACAAAATCTACCTAAAATAATATTCCAATAGGTATAGATACAAAAATATTTTCTTGGCTTAAAGTGTTAACTATGCTTTACTACTTTTTTAAATGCCAAATTATAATTTCTCAACTAAGATCATTCTATACCCTTTAAATTTGCAGATTACACACTGCCTTTCATATAAAGTTACTTTCTGTAATTAAAATAACATTGGCCTAAAAAAGTGGTGTTTAAGAAAAGAAGCTTCCTTTCAAAGCTTTTTTTTCTTAATAAGAGTATTTAAAGAGAAGTTCATCACAACAATTCTTCATGATTTTTCCCTGTTCAATGTGGAAAACAAACGACTGTGAAGTTTACTTTTTACCATGTTGTACTACCATTCACAGAACAGAATACTTTGGTCTATATGAAAGTTAGCCAAAAACCCTATAAAACTCAAAACTGAAGTCCACATTTGCAAACACAGATCAAACAGCTGCTAAACACTTTGGAACAGAAAAAAAGTCCCCTCAAAACAGAGATGACTTGCAATTTTGTCATCCCAATCACTTTAAATGTGACAGAAGATAAACATGTCACTGAAAAAACTGAAAGCTTACCATGCAATTCTGGGACAGTTTTTTATGCAGATAGTAAGAATTTCATTGTTTAAATCTCTGTTAAGGTATCAGCATGGAAGTGAATGGATAACGAAAAATTTATCAAAATGAACAGCAGTAGCAGCAAATATTTACATTTTAGTAGCACCAAAAAGGTTTCAGGCTGCCTGGGCACATCCTAAAAGGCTGGAAAGCCAGTTTCAAAGTTCCTTTTGAGATTTCACTTTTTCATTCTACTGTAATCTCAGCAGATGGCAACTGAATAATCTCAAAGCAATTTTTCAATAGCTCCTTAAACTTCCTCCAATCTCACACTAACAGCTTCTCTCACATAATGGATCTTTAACTGAGATTTTTCAGAGGTTTTTCCTCTTACCACGGAAAAAGGTTTTTTAGATTGCACACCTTCACTATCATGATTTTGCTCTATAATACTACTAGAAGTGATGAGTTTTCCCCATAACATCCCATCAAGTTTCTAAGTATAATTCACTGTGATCTACATATTCTAGTGAGTATTATTGTAGAAAACGTTTCTTTCCAAATTGCTTTAACTCAAACTTGCTACAAAGACCTACATAAAGTCTGTGTAGTTTACTTATGTGAAGTTCCCTGTTTATATTAAAAAACACTTAGCTCAGGCCAGAAGAAGCAACCCCAAATGATGACACACTGAAATGTGTTTATATCCTTTTAGATAAACTGAAAATTTCTTCCAAGAAACCTGCTAACATGTAGGATTATCTATACTTCTGTTAACTTCTTCTCAGCACACTGCAATAAAGCAACAGATCACAAGCCTTCTTTTACCTTCAGATAGCAGTGAGAGTAGCAGTAATGAAGCAGGTTGTCGGACGGGTGGCCGAGGCTGCTGACTGCGTGCACCAGTTGCTCAGCATACATCGGCGCTGAGTGCTCCAGGTTAACCTTGTCCACCAAAACTCGGATCGAAGGTAAAGGCCGCAGAGGTTGGAAGACTGCAGCATTTAAGAGTCCGCTTAAGTTCTAGAAGAGAGGGAGGGAAAAAAAACCCCATACAATTATCACACTACAGATGTATTATCTACTGTACTTACAGATTCTTACTTACGCACAAGCAAGCAACCTACACATAATAAACTGTTTCCAGATATCACAGTATCTCTTCAAAAATACTTTCTTCAAGGTTTAAAATTCACATATAAACTTTTTTCCAGAATTGTCTTGGGTGTAGGTGCCTAGGTGCTGGCAATCGTGTCTGCAGGTGTGATTTCTGTGAAGGGAAACCAGGGGCTGCCCCATGCCAGGCACAGCCAGTTCTAGGCACTTCCACAGCCAGTGCTGCAGAGGCCCTGCTGCAGGATACGGCTGAACCCATCAGCCAAGCTTGTGGCACCAATTTGGAAACATATTTAAGAAATGACAAAAACACCACACAGTCTGAGAGGCCTCAAGGGAAGAAAGCGAGAAACAGCAGCACAAACAGGTGGATCAGAGAAGGAAGGGGAGGAGGTGGCACCCCAGGCACCAGAGCAGAGATTCCCCTGCAGCCTGTGGAACAAACCATGCCAGAGCAGCCAACCACACTGGAGCATAAATTTCTTCAAGGACTGAAGTCTGTGGGAAGGACTCACATTGAAGCAGGGGAAAAGTGTGAGCAACAGGGAGTGGCAGAGATCAGCCATTATATAATGGACTTGACTGCAACTTCACATTCCCCTTCATTCTGTTTCGTGGGGTGCGAGTACAAAAGTCAAGGAATGAGGGAGTGAAGTTGAGCCTGTGAAAAAGAGGGGGATGAAGGGAAAGTGTTATTTTGATTCTTGTTTTCGTTTCACCTTATTTAGATTTATTTTAGTTGGCAGTAAGTTAATCACTCCCAACTGAAGTCAAGTTTGCTCATAATGGTAACTGGCAAGTGATCTCGCCCCCTCTATCATGTCCACCCATTCTCTCCCTACTCTCCTGTTGAGAAGGTGGAGTGAGATAGTGGCTGGGTCAGCATCTATAAACTGGCCAAGGTCAGCCCACTAGAAAAATATGCAAAGTCAAAGCATTTTATTCTGTACAATAGTTGTTTTACATTTTATCACTATAAGCGCTGTCACCATACTAAAACTCACGCTGATCTAACCTTTATACTACCATATATTAATGTGTTCAGTCATGCCAGACAACTCAGCAAAAGATGATGCCATTCCAAAAAAAACCAAATACCGCAATTTTACACATCCAACTATATTTTTCATAGTATCCATTAAAATGAAGTACTGTACCCAGTACAAGAAAGACACGGACATGTTAGAATAAATTTGCTGGAGGACTACCAAAGTGGTTAGGGCGTCGGATCACATGAGCTCTCTCTCCCAGGAGAGACTGAGACAACTGGAGTCATTCAGCATGGAGAAGGCCAAAGGGACGTCCTGCTGCTGTCTACAGCTACCTACTGGGAGTCAAACTCTTGTCAAATGTGTGCTATGAGGAGACAAGTAGCAACTGACACAACCTGAAACACAGACAATTCCAAACAAGTGTATGGGAAAGGCTATATCAGAAATTTCTATGCTTGGAGCTAATTCAGCATTTCACTGGACAATCCCTAGAGCAACCTGCTCTACTTAGGCTTGTTTTTAGTAGGATGTTGGACTCTTGGAGGTCATCTACAGAGATCTCTTCCAATCCAAATTACTCTATGGATCTAAAAATTGTATTAGACTTGTATCAAAATAGAACAATAAGTTGAGGTATGTTTGACTTTCAATCTAGCCTTCAAAATTATTATTTTAAATAGGCTCAGCTTCACTCAAGACGGTAAGGCTCATGGGCTCCTAACTGATTTGGAACTTGGCAATACATCCAGCACATGGAGTAACAGCCCAGTGAGAAAGTTTATATGAAACAGGACATGCTGATATAAAGAACTGAATAAGCATCTGCACATACATACCTTCTCACCCATGATTATGGACATCAAGTGGTCTAATAGATTGAATTCTGCCACAGGGATTATAATTGTACTCTTCAGAACAGTGAATGTTGTAAGTCTAGTGGGAATGTATTCCTCCAATGATGCTACTTCTTCAGAGCTTGGCGTAGCTCTATTTCCATCCATAATATCTAGCAGAAATCAAAATTACATACATTTGACTAAAATTAGCTCCTACAGTTGCTGTTTCAGAAATGGTTAGGGACTAGCATAAAATGGAAGGCTTCCTCTTTCCCCTTTCATAGTTAATAATTTTACTCCACACTGGTTCTACCTGTTTGGAAATCCATAAAGCTCTCAGAAACTTAACAGTTTACCACAGCTTGCTTGCACATATTTGTTGTGTAACTATTCTTTCAAACTAATAAATACATACCAACAGGGATACCTTCTTGCCAAAGATTTCAAACTTGACCTATACTTCTCAATGAAATAAGCCCTCCTTTCTCCTACAAGAGGCTTGTGATTGAAGCAAATGGCCTCCAAAGTGTCTAAAGTTATCTCAGAGATACAGTCAACACTGGTGGAGATACTGCAATAAATTTTACCTTTATTTTAAATTTTGCTCTTTGGACTCAAAATCCCCTCACAGATTTTGACTTTAACTATTTGAAAGCTGCACCTTCAAGAACACTGAATTTGGTCTGGTTTAATTCTGTATATTTGTGCATAGGCAATAGGAGCTAACCTGGCTTAGTTCTGCTGTATGGCTCATATTCGTGTTCCAGAGCACAAACGACCATTTTCATTATCCGGTGTACTGCACTGCTATCCAGTCGAAGATTGAGTGGGCCCACAATCAGGCTTTTTGTAGACATCTCCTGAACATTTCCAAAATCTTCACTCTTTACTGAAGAAAGGTCTTGCTGATTCCCAGAAACTACAAGAAGTTTTATAAATAACAAATTACAGCAAACAATTGATTTATAAATATACAGAAAACATAACAATGCACATTGAACACAAAAATATACCATAACTGGTTTAACATGTTTAAACAAGCATTATTCTTGCTCAATACAGAGCAACTAGGGCAAGATTCTGCCATGCCTCCAAGCAGAGTTCAACTGAGGAACCTTTCCATTAACTTGGTATCTCTCAAGCCTAGAACTCTCTGAAGGTGTCCAAACTTCTGTGGCAACTTAACCTCAGCTGCCAATGATACTTGTGCTGTTCAAAACTTTCTACAATTTATCAAAAAGATATCCTTCCTAAACAATCAAGGAAAAGGGTGCTGCAGAGGAATACTGATAAAGGCCTTTGAAATGCCAGCTGCTTCTACATGGGCTACAGCAGTGATGAGAATCACACTCATTTGTATTGTCATGAATCAAACTTAAAACTGAAGACAAAGCCCTCCTTCCATCCACTGATGAGGTAAAACACAGGCAGAGAGAATGAAAAGGTCAGGTTGAACAGGGCTCTGAGCAATCCGATCTAGTTATAGATGTCCCTGCTTACCACAGTGGGGTTTCAGTAGATGACTAATGACCTTTAAAGGTCCCTTCCAACCCAAAGCATTGTATGATTCCATTATTTTCTTGCATAAATCTAATGACCTCCTGCCTTTCTGTTACAATTACCAAACTAAACACACCTGTAGAAAACTACAACCCAAAACCACAGGAAAACCTGACAATTCCAAATCCTCATTAGACCATCTTGCTCACTCCCACTAACACAAATGGCAAGACATGCTGAGCTCATCAGACTGAGCAGTGGGGGCAGCAGCTGATGCAGATAGTTGAGCTACTCACTTTGTCAAAGAGATGGAGGATCTGTCAACTTAGGAGTTACTGAGGCTTTGTGGATAAGCAGCCTGGCATGGTGTGCTTCACACCTTCAAGGCAAATCTTACTTTTAAAACAACAGGAAGAAAGGATGTTTTAATCCTGGTTGCCAGAGAGGAACCTAGCTGTTTTCTATCCTCCAGAGGAATGGTCCCTTATCCCTCCTGCTTCTACTGTACTCATTCAAAACAGTCTTTTTAATGGGGGAAGGTAGTTTCGGGGGGAAAAAGAAAGGATAGGGTTTTCCCCTTATGTTTAAATCATACTCTATAAAATTTTCATGCTTCTAAGCACTGGTGAGGAGAAAGGTTCTCAGACAAACTAAAACTGTAGAGCATTAGGCCAGCCCAGCATCAAATTCAGCAGAGTCTGGGTGTTTAGACCTATAAATTCAGCAAAAGAATTCATTTTGTCCATAAAAGCCCAAAAGAATTTTCATACTGAAATACAAAGCAAAAAATGGAAAAATAAAGGTGAAAAGAAACGACAGGCAGAATTTCAAAATAAGACTACTGTGCATAACTACCTTGTTTTCACTTCAAATATTTAAAGTGATTAATGCACTTCTCTAAGTGACAGATGAAACTCCTGAGGTTAATGTTATCCAGGAGGCACTTGTGGTTTAATCAGTAATCGTATGCTTCAGGAAAGGTTAAAGGTGCAAAGAATGTGTCAAACTAAAATTACTTTGACAGATAAAAATCTTACAATCATAGTAACTGCCTTCTATAACTTAAGTTGGGTTAGGTTTTTTTAGAGGAAGGTGGTGTGCACTGACTGCAACTAAAAACATAGTTAATGTCAAAACAAGAAATAGTAAAATGTAAACTTTCACATAAATACTTTCAGATGAACACCATATAATAAAAATGTAGCAAGATTTATATTGTTCTCAAAAATTAGGCTATTTAGATCTTCATTTTTAAAAAAAGAGTTTAGACCTATTTGTTCCTGGTCTATTTAATAATTACATATTTGACTCTCAATATGGAAAAATAGGTAGGAAACTGGCAGAAACTGTCACATTTTCTGAGGAAGTACTTGAAAATTTAAGGTTTTAAGTTCTTATTCTAGAGCTTTAGCAACCATTTAAACAATTAATTTAAAAATTAATTACTCTATTCTTTTATGTAGTCAGGTAGCTGAAATTAGAGGAGCAATACTGAAATAAAAGCACAGGCAAGGCTTGATAAGAAGCCAAGCTACATTTTGTGAAGAGTTTTCCTGGTGACTGATGCAGAAAATAAAAGCCAAGGCCCTGAGAAATCAAAGAAACAGAAGAGAAGATGAGGAAAGAGAATAGCAGTCAGGTAATACCATAATACCAGTAGCCAGGCACTGAGGGGGGGTGGGGGAGAAGGCATTTCAGAGTTTAATTACAGTCAGAAAAATGTCGTTACATTCCCTGTGCATTCAGAAAGCCAAGACAAAATACTCCATAAAAAGCATTTTTTATTAATAAAATTACAATAATCAGGTAGTCTATGCATATTCAAATTCTATAATAAAATTCAAAAAGGAGGCAAGATTTATCCTAGGTCTTTAGGCACTCTAAATTCTGCAGTTAAAGTTATTTTCTTATTAAAACCAGATATGGATTGCAGTAGAAGCTTGACTTAATGTATATTATTTTCCCACCTTCATATGACAGCCACAGTACAGAAAGGAAAGCCTCAGGGCCAGGCAAGAATTGTTAAATTACCTAGTGTATCCCTGCACCATCAAAGGCAATAGCATCATTTATTCCTTTTCATAAGCTTTGCATGATTCATTCTCTAACTGTACTGGAAGTTTTTCCTCTTTTATTCCTTTCATACCTAATGCCCAACAAGTTGAAAACAATAACATTAGGAGTTGAGACTTCTGTTACATAGAGCAAACAATGCACCAAAAACGCCAGATAAGCTGAACTAGGTAGCAAGGATAGAGAAATGTACAGTTACAAAATATAAAAGTATCTGTATAAAAATATATATATATTGCTTGCTGATACATTAACTCCTTTGTCCTAACTTTTGATATAAAAAAGTAGATAAACTTACTGCACTGAATCCACTGTACTGTCTCAGATTTACAAAATCATTGATAGAAAACTCAAAACCTACTTAGAATTAGCCAGTATCTATATGTGCATGGTTTAGGCTAGTATTTGCTCACAAGATTTTCCAGATATGTATATTTAAAGTTTAATTCTGCAAACTCTCTCTCATGCTTGTATTTTCTTCATAGGAGAAAATGACAGTCCTTTCCATCTTCAGCACCAAGTAAATAATCAACTTTATTCTGCAATCAAGGTTTCTCAAAAGATATTTCTGTCCAAAGACAGCAATTACAACAATTTAAGAAAAAAATGCTACAAGAAAATTATTTTCAGTTTAGCAACTATGAAAGATTGTGATTACTTATTAAAAAAAACCCCAAAACCAAACACAAAAAGAAGAACAACAATCAATCAACAGCTAACCAAAACAGTTACCCTCAAACACATCAATGAAGATGAAACCATTTTAACAATGAACCTGATGGTAAATCTAAGGTAAGTTAGAGGACAGTTGGTTAAGGACCAGCTGGGTATGAAAAGCCTTTGTTTCTATTATTTAACAGGGTAAACAAAGAAAAAAGGTACCTTTGCCACTGCTGCTTTCCATTGTGTACACGTAATCCATGTAGAAAGCCCCAAATCTCTGCATTCCAGCTATCTCTGTGTATGTCTCCTACAACAAAGCAAAACAAACAAAGAAAATGTGGTATAAGGAAAGAGTCTTGAGATTACCAACTGATAGGCTGGTATGAGAGAGATACATTCATGTTTGGATTTGTGCATCAACACAAGGAAAGGCTTATCAAAACAAAGGACAGAGGTTATCCCAAAGAATTCACCTTGCTGATAGGTAATGTAACTTCTATTTGAGGCCACACAATAGCACATCCATAATTCCAGTGGACATGCTGACCAATTCATCAATAGCATCTAGTTAATTAGTACCTTTAATGGGGTAAATATTCTTTACTTGACCTCTTGAATCCAACAGACCTGCCCAATAACATACACCGAAAACTGAAACTTAGGCATTCTGGCTTTTTTATTTAAGGGATATCGTGGTTTTATATTTAAACAGTAGGAAACTTCTTAAGACTTTATGCCATCATTGGGATTTAGACATAATATCAACCAGTATTACACAGCAAGTTTTGTTCCCCTCTTGCCAAAAAAATAAGCAAATCATAAAAGCATAAAGCTTAGAACTAAAATACACTATGGGAAATGTTTGAATGTAAGTACTTGTAATTTCACATTTTTTATGGGATTCTTCAGGGTTACATTTCTTCAATAGTGCTAAAAAGGTGAAAATAGTAAAATTTAAAAGAAATTAGATATATTCAAAATTGTAAATGGCATACATAACACAGAACACAGCACTCTACCTATAAACATGTCTGGAAGGGACCACCTTGGTCATAACATCTAGTCTTTAATAACTGCAGACAATCAAACTATAAAGTTTTACTGCACAAATTACAAGAGAGGCTATCAGTGACTGAAAATTTGTCTCTGCCAAAGGCAGAATTAGCAAGATTTCCTCTCAGCAGAGAAATATAGCACACAACCAATAAAAGGTCTGGCTTCCAAAAGAGCACGTCTAAATCTGAAGACCATAAACTGCTTACTGTTTGGGTTTAAAGAAGTACATGCTGGTAAAGCTTGACCTTTTGCTAGCATTCTCTCTTATCTGTTTTTTGGTTTGGTTTTTTTGGTTTGTTTTTGGGGGTTTTTTTGGTTGGTGTGTTGTGGGTTTTTTTTGGTTGGGTTTTTTTTTTGCAGGGGTTCTGTAGTTCATGCTTTTGGAAAGTAAAGGCATTAATTCAGCTTTTGGAGCAGGAAGGGAGTTAGAGGTTCCTTTTGGACATGTTTGGGTCACTTTTTTTTGAATACAAGCAGGTTTAATTTTTTTTTTTGGCCATCTGCAAAGAAAGATTCAGTTAAACACAGCAAAGTAATGAAAAATCATTCCTTTACTAGTTCTAAATAATCAGTGGAAATCCATTACAAAGCATTAGAAGAGTCATTTTCTAAGAAAAAAGTAAGTCTCTGACCTTATGATGAGCTGCATCCAATATAAACTCTGCACGAATACCATTGTTCTCTGGACTTCTATAATCAAACAGTGAATTGGTAAGGTATGTCATTCCTTTTGCACTTAAATTTTCTCCACAACTGAAGAAGCAGGCCTCCTGCATGAGGTAGCAGAAAATAATAAGGCAGGGGAGAAAAAAAATACAGTCAGAGCCATTTCAATTCTGTCATAACACACTGATGACATTGTAGCATGCCTCGTGCATGAATGAAAACTGTTAAAATTATTTCCTTCCAATAATGAAGTTCCTGTCCACTCCATCACCATTTTCAAATTCATAAAAGCAGCCTGAGCTAATGAATATTACACAAACCATGACACAGAACATATTAGTTTCGTTTAACAGAAAATAACCTCGGATCAGTTACTCCAAATTCTGCCCAATCCTCTTAACTATACGTGATCTTGTCACTACATAGTCCACTTTTCTGATCAATGATTCAGATTCTTTATCTTCATAATAAGCAGTTATATCAACATATGACCTGCTTGCTATGTTATTGCTTTTCTTTAGTGATCCAGATTTTTACGTCTTCTCCATATACCACTCAACCACTTCCTTGAGCAGCCTGGTAAAAGAACCCCACAAGCCTTTAATTGCAGAAATTTTTCCCAGTATCCAACCTAAACCCCCACACTTTGGCACAACTTGAGGCCATTTCTTCTTCTCCTACTGTTTGCTACTTCAGAAAAGAGCCAGACACCCACCTCACAACAATCTCCTTTCAGGCAGGTGTAGAGCGTGAGAAGGCCTCCCCTAGGCCTCACTTTCTCAAGACTAAACAACCCCAGTTCCCTCAGCCACTCCTCATAACACCTTTGCTCTAGACCTTTCACCAGCTTCATTGCCTTTTTTTTTGGACACTCTCCAGAACCTCAATGTCCTTCTTGGAGTGAAGGGCCCAAAACTGAATACAATATTTGACCTGCAACCTCACTCGTTCCAAGTACAGAAAAACTATCACTGCCCTAGTCCTGTTGGCCACGAAATTTCCAATACATGCTAGAATGCTGTTAGCCCTCTTGGCTACCTGGGTACACTGCCGGCTCACGTTCAGGTGGCTGTCAACCAGCACCCCAAGTCCTTTTCCACTGAGCAGCTTTCCAGCCACTCTGCCCCAAGCCTGTGATTTAAGTACTTCAAAAAATTTTCAGCTGTGTTTTAATTTGATGTAGAAGATCAAAGTATGCAGACATACGTACATGATGGAGGGCAGTGGGGTCAACAAAAAACTTATATTTTGCAGCTTCTCACTCTCAGGTATTTATCTTTCCAATGGGAAGGAACAAAAACTGATTTCTACATTCTAGTGACACATTCAAAAAACTTAAATCACAATTAGTAACAGCAGCCTTTCCAATTCTTGCAATCAAATATTTTAATAAATCACACCACAATCGCTTATACAACATGTCAACTGATATTTCAATACACTCACTTCATCATTCCTATTCATGTTCTCTTCGAAGTCTTTAATTCCCATAATCCCTTTAAGGCATATAGCTTGGCAACCGACAAAACCTATTTGGCAATCAAAGAAAAGTTCACCTTTCATAAGAACCTAGTGAGAGGGGGGGAAAAAACAAAAGAGATATTGTGAAGAATTCTACTCCATGAGAAATAGAAAAGATGGAAAAAAGTGAATCAATATATATTCATATATATTTACAGCTTTAATAAATAGGAAGTTAATCGAACAGTGCACCTAGAAGAAAGGTTTTACTTCAGTGTCTGATCACTATAGCATTAGAAAACTAGAGAATTTCTAAGTGATTATTATAATAAACATATCCAATATAGCACAATATGAAAAATCCATATTGAAGTAATTTCAAAATATTTTATTGGTAACTATTTACTACGTTATTTATAATGAATCAAAAAACTGCGCCAATGGAAAATTACCTCAACTGTGGTTCCTTCTTGTTCCCAGCAGATAACTTCTTTGGATTTTACTTTCTGAGGGCTGTAATAACTACTTTCAGCTTGTGTTTCAGTGAGCTACAAAACAATAGGATAAAAACCTTATATAAGTCAGTATGAAAACAGCAGTAATGTTATTAGTATATAGAAATGATGAAGACAAACTACAGGCCAATATATAATACCAAGAAGGAAACAGGTGCAGTTAAACAGCTGTAATGCATTATCCATATCAGAACTTCTCATATTTGATTTCTGGTTGAAGTATGCCATAATAGAAAAGATGAAACGGATCCACAGCTGCACTAACACCACAGTATCACATTATCTCAAACTGCTGCAAAAATTCAAATACATTATTTATTCTTCCCAACAAATAAACAACATGATAAAATTAAGGAACTCTTTTGATTACAATTATACTCATTTTCATTTCTTGTCATAGCAATTGAGAGAAACACCCATTTAGGCTTATTGTATGATTTCAATACAAAAGTTTTAAGTGGCAAAATACACACTCAGGTTAAAAAGCATATAACCTGCAGCTAAGAAAAAGGAGAGAGGCACAAAATAATGGTGTTACATTTTGCATTTAAAAGATACTTAGGTTTGTTTATATTGAGCAGCTTAAATAGTTCAAATTCTAACTTTTTAACAAAAATATCCATAAGTTCTCAGTATTTTCAAGAGTGTATGCACACTGATGTTGTTTTGAATTAAAATTTTGTAATCCAAATATCTTAGAAAATTGGATGAAAAAATCACCAATCACCTTTCAGCTGCATGCAATTATTGCAGAGGAAAAGCAATTAATTGATTAGAAGAAATCAGTCATTACAAGAATAATTTTCACTATTACTAGAAAACACTACATTTAATTTGGCATGATTTTTAGCTAGAATGATATCAACTGTTCAGAATGCTAATGCAGAAACTTGACCTTATTTTTTAAGCAAAATATGAACCACAAATTAATTCCATGCATTCTTTGCATGCAACCAGAACAATGAATTCCGTTTTCTTCCTAACTATCACCATATTAGTATCATACATCACTTACAGAATGTAAGACATTACATTTTAAGTGGTTTTTATCACTTCCTAATGTAAAGCGTGTAAATTTGCCAATGAAACATTAGGAAAGCCCAATCCAGCAAGTTATGCTCAAAAAAGGAGTCCATATTATATTTAATGAGTTGCCTCACATGAGGAGAGAGTGTACAAAATTCCTACTGTATGACTAAATGCAAAAGAAACAACATGCTGAGCCATGATGATGAGGAATTTAAGTTTTGGTCATTTGTTCAACTTGGCCACTTGCTTCATCCTTTCTGACAGCTGCTGAGCAGCTAAATACTCTGCTACACCACCCAAAGGAAAACTGTTAAGCAGAAGTAGCCATGAAGCCCCTCAAAACACTCCCTTGTGCCCAGATAACAAGCCAAACAGGCTGAAAAGAGAAAGAGCTGCTGATGATAGTAAGTGTATCATCAGGCACATAAACATTATACGGAGGTTATGAAAATACTGCAATTCATCTAAAAGGCTCAACCTTAGTTATTCTGCTGCTCATAGAAACAGAATTATTTTCTGAAGAGTTCTGTCCTTGATTTAATATATGTTTAATTACCAGTTTCTATTATAGCTATGCACATAGAATCAATTTTATATAACTTGGCACATGTTAAAAAGTATTCTGCTAATTCAGAACACTTCTCTTGGTACCTCTCAACATCCTATTCAGACTCTCCATACTCCCTTCCACAAGCTTACAAAAGCCAAAGAGAAGGCCAGCAACTACTTTGAGAATGCTCAAATCTTTCTCTACATAAAAATAGTTTATGGCTCAGAGCATTAGTGTAATTTAGCCTTTGTTTCTATAATTCAATTCCAACCCATGAAAATAATTTCAAGAGTAACAATTTAAATAGCTTTATAAAGCTAAAGGTCTTTAATAAAAGAAATATATAAACATTAGATGGCTAGAATACTGCAATAAGCATTCATAGAAAGCCTTTTAAGATGGTTCTTCCATTAAAAACTATTAATCTAAGTAAATTAAATGATTTCCCTTTAAGATGAAAATGTTTGCACCCAAACTGTAGCTCAAATGGCCAAACCATCTCATATTGCAGTTAACCACACATTAGTATGTGAGAGGGGCTTCCAACATCAACATATATTACTAAGTAATATTCCCTGTCTTAAATCAAACAGTGCACAAAGACTGAGTGCTTGTATACTTCCACAACAAGCCACTTAAACTTTATGCAACACAAACACTTACCTTGAAAGTCACTGTTGCCTTTGTACAGTAAAAGCCAACTGAAATAATAGGATCCTTGAGGGATTGAGATTTCTGCTGATGTAGCATCATTCCATCATCCACTCTGCTACCGTCGTTTTCTTCATCATCATAACTCACAATAGCAGGAACGAAGGACCAAGCCCAAGAAACCCATCCTTGTTGATGGTCATCATCTTGATGCAAATAAGGATCTTGAGCGACACACTGTGTAGGATATTGCATTACTGAGCTTGTTTCATCTTCTGTCCCTTTGAAAACAAAAACTAAGTCAAACTGCAAATCAAACATGCTTGAAAATTAATTACACTCAAAATGATAGTATGTGAAATTTACCTAGGATAGTATTCCACACATCATTCATTAGTATTTGGGCTATAAAGATAGCAAACAAGTAAAAATTTTAAATTTCTGAGTATAATTTTCCAAACAATTGTTTGACTCAATGCTTTCCTCCAAAACCCAAAAAATTAAGGGTCCTTGCAACAGCTTTGTTATTATACATTTGAAGTGAGACCAGAATTTGTCATCTATACCACACACTTTCAAGACTTCTCCCATAAAAGCCCTTCTAAAGCTGCAAATGAAACCGTACTAAATAACTATATAATACCATCTTGTAGTTTTCAATTTTACAATTAAATTTAAAAGGACTTCCAATTGCAAAAGCTGTAATAAGGAAAATGCAAGCACAGCACAAATCCAAGACTTAAGACTGAAAACCTCCTTTGTTTAAAAGTCAGCTGGAAATAGCATACAGAAAAAACCAAGGATTTCCTCAAAGATACAAGTCTAAGAGTCATGATCCAAATGGTAACACTGTGCATGTACAAATAGCATAATTAGCTTAGCCTGTCTGGCTTCATCACACTCCTATGGGACTCCCAAGGTAGAACTAGCATAAGTAGTATAGGATGCGGCACTGTTCCCATAGGGGAACAATATTGAACGTGTTAATTAACTGAAAAGATAAATAATTAATTAATGCCATTAATTATGAACAGAAAAACTATGAACAAAACTTATGGAATAAATCATGTCAAAAAAAGAGATAAATTTGCAATGAACAGAGTTATCTGGCTGACAACAACAGGTTTGGTGCTGACTGAGAATGCAATAGTCCTTAAATTTGTCCTTGCAACATGAGCGGTCCCTGGAGAATCTCAAATGTAATGAAGAACAAGCTTTCAAAGTAATAAATATTTTCTGTATGACTTTCCTTTGCATGTATTTATAGGAAATACACAGAGATTACTACAGTAACATAGCACAAAGTTACCTTGTTCAGAACAAATGCTGATTCATCTACACTCAATGGCAAGTTTCAAAGAAACTCATCACTTTGAAACTGGCAGCAGACACGTTTGACTAAATAAGAGAAAAGTCAAAGTTCCCTAACGACAGGTGCCTTGTTGCACAAAACAGTGACAGATAAACCCAAAGCATCCTACTGTGTCACAACTCCTAAAATGGTCTTTTTAGATAAAGTTTAACCTTAGTGTGGTCAAGACCAGCAGAATACTTTTCAGAACATATCATGAAAAAGATGTTAGAGCACTGCACACTTAGGCAGCATGACGAACAGCCTTAAACTGCAAACTGCCAAGATACTTTGCAATCATCACCTTTGGACATTTACAGACATAAAAAGCAAAGAAGTTAACGTTTTTAACATTTCTTTTTAAACAGCAAAAGTCGTATTTACCTGTAACATTTCCCAACATATCTTTAGCGTGGCAAATCAAATCTTCACTTTCCCCATCTTTGAAGTTGCCTATTTCTCCATAATAAAGAGCAATGCCAAGCTGCATTATACGTATAAACATAGGCAGTTGCTGATCAGAGATTGAAAGTTTCAAACTTTCAACTAATGTGTGAATCTATAACATGAAAGAGAACAGTAAATAATAACAAAGCTGTCATCATTAAAGTCAACTTTTAAATCATTCAATTCCATATTCATTTTGTACATACATTCTCATTTCTAAGAGCAGAAGGTGCAATATAACACAAAGGAATGGGCTGTAAATGATGACTCAAAAAACCATTGTTTTGGGTTGCTACACAAGAGATCTTTAGGTTAAAAAAGTAAATACTGGAGTTCATATAGATTCATATAGTTATAAGGCATGTGGTTAAAAGTCCTAATATCAGTGAATATACAACTTCCTGTTTATAAAACTCAAAATAAGCATACTTCCAAAATTGTTACTAGTTACTCTGAACAATAAAGAAGTTTTCTTTCTCGTACGCAGAATTAGTCTTTGTATATTTAATTATTAAGATCTGCCCATGAAAAAAAAAGAATTTCTGCAAACATACATCCTACCAGACATTTGTATGCAAATATTGAGCATTTTGTGACAATTCTTATCTGCAGAAATAGCCATATAGCCATAACCATATTCTCAAATCTCCAAATTTGCCCAAAGCAATCAAAGGCATACGGCTGCACAGCACATCGAAGACATAGTGGCATGTGATAAATTAGACATGATTACTAATTAACTCCAAACCTTCAGTTCATGACAGCTTAGGACTTCCTGAATCATACCAAGAGTCAAGCAAATGCTGTATCCCAATTGGAAGAGTGACACGTCTGAACTATATTCTTAAGAAATGTCCATCAAAATTTATCTCAAAATTGACTACTTTGCAGTGCACACACCTGAAGATTATTTTTATTAAAACTTGGGGAAAGCCTGGTATAAAGTCTGTCTTAATTTAAAACAGTTCTCAAGTAATTAAAATGGGCACTACTTATATTCATCAAAAGAGGGAAGACAAACCTTACATGTATGACTGCTCACAGAAGAAAAAAAAAAGTAGGAGTGAAAGGCAGTTTAGTCTCTCTACCAACTCAGCATTTTGCTTCTGCACTGCAAAATGTAAACATGTCACCTAGTGTTAGATGTCCACAAGTAACATTGCACCTCTGCTCACTAAGAGCTGAGCTTGCTTGCTAATCCATTTCACATGGTTCATTACATAGTGTTACTACCCTGAAGTTTCTTGTTATTTATGAGTTTGAGCTGCATTTGAAATAATCACATAAGTAATAAAATCTTTTCCCTCTTATTGCAGGCACCTTAAAGCATACAATTTTGGGTTGGTTGGGTTTTTTTGTTGGGTTGGGTTTTTGGGTTGGGGATTTGTTGGGGGGTTTTGGGGTTATTTTTTGTTTGGTTGGTTTTGCTTTTTTGTTGTTGTTGTTGGGGTTTTTTTAACAGCTTGTCTGTAGACATTTTATTTTTTTCCCTACAATTATGTTCTCTTTTTTAAAACTTCAGGAAGAAGAGAGAAGATTAGAAAGTATCTCCTTACTTACAAGCTGTCACTGTACACAGACTAAATGCATCATACGAACAAAACAACCAGAAAACCCTTTTGGCAAAACACAACAGCCTTAGCTTTTCATTTTACTTCAAATTTCAAAGTGCATTTTGAAAAAAAATCAAAACATCACAAGTCAGTAGTCAAAAAAATTATTTTGGATACCTACTTTAATAACAGATGGCAATTTGGAGTTGAGGTTATCATAAGTAAAATGAAGACGAGTCCTGAAGGAACATTTGTACAGAAGAGGTTCCTGGTAGAATTCAATTTTACCACTAGCATTTCTCTTATCAAGACATACTGTGCAGTCAGAAAAGTTGATCATCTTTCTCAGTACCAGATCAGTGGCTTTTAAAACAAATATACAGGTTAAAAAACATATTACACAAAAAAAAAAGTTATGCATACATGTTCTCATCTAGAAGAAAACAATACAAGATAGTTGTGTGGTCATGATTTAGATCAAAGTACTTGCTTATGTGACTAAAAAGAATAATTTAACATGCCACAGACTTTTTCAGCTGAATACTTAGTGAGGACAAATCGGTTATACCCAATTCAAACTTTTATCCCTTCACTGTACTGTAGATCTGTTTATAAAATACAAGTACTACACCATATGCTAGCATAAGACCAATACGTATTACTCTCGTTATTCTCCCAGAACAAATCTTGCATGTTTTCCCCTCAAGTTTCTCCTGAATCTGTTCTTTCTCTCTTTTCTTTTGAAGAGCTATTGTGGTGATCTTAACATCAAAACAAATTGTCGTGTTAGTTTGCAGTAACTCCAGTCAGAACAAAGAAATGAGTCTAGTGGTCAGGAGACCATTTAATTAAATTCCCCATTCTACAGGAGATTATCTCTGTGATCTTAAAAATACTCTTACTGTGCCCAAATTCCAATTACAGGTGAACACTGGTAATTCAAAGATTGACAACTTGGAATACTGAGACCAAAATATAGTGTGCTGTGGGGTTTTTTTCCTTAAAATGTGAAGCAAAACAAAGCATGTTTTACAATTGCTGTGCCATGCTCCCTAGAGTGCAGCATGTTTTACTACCTCTCTAGCCAGCCTGTTCAAAGAGTTTTAAGATTATGAAAACAATTGCAACAGAACACCTTAAGCACTCTGCCAGCAGCAGGCACAGAAGGAAATGCAAGCACAGAAGGATGGCAATTATGAGCAGAGGGGACTACAAAACATATTGTATAAATATCTGTGACCACACAAGTATGCATTAAGAATCAAACTATGAGGATAATAGCTTCTTCAAAATAAAAGACAAAGGAAAAACTGGTAAGAAATGAAAACAGGCAGAAAGTATCTTACTTCTGACACAGAAATATTTACACTGAAACTTGCAGATGTCTGCATGTCCCCACTGTGATACCTAAGCTCAAAAAATATCTACTCACCAGAGATGTCCATAAATGCTCGATCCCAGAACTCATCCACTGTATAGCATTCTGCAGAAGTGATATTGACTGAGAGAACAATATCATCCTCCACATATTTTAATATGAGATTGTTGATCACAATGTTGACATTGTTTACAACACGCCTAATCAAACTCTGAACATAACCTATAAAACAAAACAAAGTGTTTGGAGTTATAAGGAAGTCATGATGCCAAATCTATTTATTACCAATGTCATTAGTTCCAATTTGGATTCTTTTTTGAAGTCAAAATTAAAACAAACCGACTATCATTGTCCTTTATTTTTCCAATAATCAGAGGACTTAAACATTCAAATGTAGTTAAGCCAATCAGGATCCTGGAAATGCAATAAATTATAAGGGAAAAATTTTAAAAAATACTAGGAATATAACATAAGAGATTAGTTTTTGACAGCAAGAATCAACTTTTAAACTAATTAAGAAAACAGAAGACTAGATTATTGTAGACAACATCAGTGACTTTTTTACTTGAAAGATATTTAGAAATAGGCTTGGCAAAGTGAACATTTGCTGAGTTACTTTCCAAGTATGCATGTACTATGCCTATTTGTCCCCTCACCTTTTTAAGACTTTTTATTTTGAAAGCTAACTAAACATTAATATGCCTAGTACTTCATATCTTTCTAAAAGCTAATATATCCACATCATGCTCAGTAAGACCCTTGTGAAGAATAACGAAATGAATTTCTGTCAACAACCCAAGTAGCAAGCACCTGCACTGAAGCCTGTTGGGAAGAAATCCATTTAAATTTTTTCAGCTATAATGTGATTTGGAAAATGACCTCGTCTTTGAATTCCCTGAATGCAGTAAACAGCCATATTTTACCAATATGGTAAAGAAATTAAATACTACCCATATTGATGTATTCTATGTACACTGAACATAACTAAGGAGCCAACTCATTTGTGCTGGAAAAAACCTCAAGCCTCAAAATTACTATGTTTTAAAATTTATAACATTACTCACATTCTACCTAAAAATACATTTAATACATGCCATAAGTAACTGCACTGAAAAAAGCCAGCTAATCATAGAATATTGAATCATAATGGCTGGAAAAGACCTCTGAAATCAAGTCCAACTGTCCACTCACATTAAGTGAGATTCCTTTATATCAACAACTTTAATTCAAATAAAACTTAAAATTAACATGAAGACATTATGAGATCAGTATGAACAGACTCAGGTTGCTATTTTCATTCTACTCTGCTTTTTCTTGCCATTCGTTTTCATACTTCTTAACAAAGGCATCAAAATATTTCGCAGACTACCTAACTAGCAACTATAAATTCATATCCATTAATTTAACTATGATTTTAAGGTAAGCTACTAATTTCATTGAAGAAAGTGAACCTGTTCCTCTGCACATCCAAAGTTTTTCCCAATCTTTTTTTGCTTTCAAGAGTCTTTCAAAGTCAATCTAATTTACATTTCCCTGCTGTGAACAAAACCATTACAAATCCAGCATCACAGCAGGAAAACAAAAAAACAACACAGTTCTACTGATAGTTTCCAACAGTATTCAGAAAAGAGCAACAATGCTTTAATCTGTGTCTTTTTCCCTGAATGCCTAAAAAGACAGAGCAGAATTTTATCTTCCAGATGAAACAAGGGTCACAGATTTGATAAAAACTTAATTTTACACTTCTGCAAACATACTTCCAAACTAGTGGTGCAGTGTATTATTGGATGTACCATAGAGGTACCATAGAGGTGGTATCTTTCTAATTAAGTTTAGCTTAGATATACTAGCATTAGATCCTCAAGAATGACAATCAGGCTTTTAAGAAAATTAATTTAAATTGTAATTCTTACTATTCAAAAGAAAGTAATAAAGACATCAGCAAGTTCATGTATAATACAGTTAGAAAAGAAAAGGTTTTGTTTTTAATACGAGTGGAGAAAACAGGTGGAAGTTGCTTCTTATTCCTGTAATCTTTAAATATAACACTACGATCATTTGGGTCACTAAAATTCAGGTATTTTATGATGAAGTGACTAAAACTACTAGAAAACTTCAAGGGGTAAATTCTCTCCCGAGGTACCACATAAAATCCACACATATGTTTCTTCCAAGATCTCCAGAACCTGGAAGCTGTGCTGTGCAGTAAGAGCTATGAATGCAGTTTCAGATCCAACCCTTCAAAACAATGTAGCGCTACAGGTCGCAGAGCAATCAACTGGTTCAGCAGAACTCATACAATCAAACTGTTCACATCTAAACACCCTAAGTTTAGCAGTGCTCTACCAAAGCTACATTTTTAGCTAAGCTCTGCCTAGCTCCATCCTTGGCACACAGGACAGCTAAAGCACAAATAAGTCTTTCAACAAATTACAATTGTATTACAATACCTATATCTTCCAAAGACTGAAACAAACCTAGGAAGATGACTCCACATCTTACTAAAATCCAGGACTTACAAACTAAAGCTTAGCAAAGCCATATCCTATACCACAGAGAATAAAATCTTCCTACAAGGAGTCCTCTACTCCTCATGGAGGCTGTTTACCACATAGGAACTCTATATTAAATAGTGTTATTTATGCATTACAAAAAAAAAAAAAACAAAAAAACCACACAGCACAACCAACTGGATTTACAGAACTTCATCACATGGGAAGTAACCTACAGCCCTTTCAATAAGGTAAGATGTCACTACTGCTCTCCAAATCACTAGACTTCACTACCAACACCCTCTATACAATTGAAGAAGGGTTGTGATGACAATGAAGGTGATAGTGACCTACTCTTTCACAGAAGCACAAAGCATATATACAATCTATCAAAGAGCAACATAAGAAGGCAGCAGATCTGATAATTTGCTATGGTACTGCAAATACAGTATGTACAATTCATGAGAGCACAATAATCATTAAGAACCACACTATACTCCTAAAAGGTGACACACAAACCAATTTTTGAGTCACATGTTGCATCTGGATCTGTGGAAACATACCTTTTGGAATGTTTTAACTTCATCTGATGTCAACATTACAATAAGTAGACCTCCAGCCCTTCACTAAGACTACAATTTTTTGGGAGGTCCACAGATACCACCAACAGAAAAACCTGAGGACCTAAAATCCTAAAACTGTCATTGAAAGCAATATATTCATCCAAATTTTTGGACTCCTTTTGTTCACAGGTGAAACCCAAAGAACCAAACACCAAGGAACTGTCAGAGCTGAAGCGCTGTCCATGGTAGGCATCCATGGATGCCAAGAGTCCTGCAATTCCACGCCACTGGAGTTTATTGGATCTCGGAGCTTTAAGAAAGCTTCCAGATCTGGCTCCTCACGTACTCATTCCAAAGCAAGACGATACTCTGTAGTACACAATATACCACACTCTAAATTTCAATGGTAATTGTAATCAGATATATATTTATACAATATAAAAACACCAAAGGAACTTTCCCCAAGTTCAACTGAGACAAATTTTATGTTGGGGGTGGGAGGGGAAAAAGGTGAATATATTTACCACAGGACTCAGTAAGAAACATCTCTCAGAATTATTACTCTCATAAAGAGAAAACCTTACCTTTAAAACTATTCATAGGAATCTGAAAACAAAATGCAGAATGTCTGAAAACAAAAGAACCTAGTGTGTACTACTGAGCAGTTAACAAGCAGCAGCAAACAGTGATGTGAAATAGAAGAACTAGAGCAGCAGAGGTCAAAATCTAACACTACCCCCTTACAGCATGTTTCTCATGCTAATCTATTCTGAACTATAAATTGGTTCCAAAAATTTAAGAATTCAACTAAATGGAAAGAAAATATATAAAGATTAACTATATTTTATTGCAATTTGGTTCTGTTTTCTATTATACAGGTGTTTAGTCACCTTTACGTGATTTGTAAGTGGACAGAGATATAACAGTGTAACTTAGACACTGTGGCCACCTGAATGAATTAGGTATTTTCTGTCACTCAAATACAACCCAGCTTCTGAAATTTTGTATTACCTGGAGGTAAATCAGGGTCAGGAGAAGCAGACTGTTGAACTCGTCGTGGTTTTACTGCTGATTTCATGCTTTCTGTGGTACTGCGGTTTGTTGAACTGGAACCACAACTTTCGTGGTCTTCCTGCTAGAGGAAAAGAAAGCAAATGAGTCAACTAAACAAAAAGAAAAATGTGGAGAGAATGACTTGCTAAAGATTTAGTAAATTTAACTTCTGTTACTGTTTTTCCATCAACCCAATCCTATCATCTAAGTACAGATATTATTACAAATGAGCTGGACAACATTATTTGCAATACAATTAATTAATTTTATTAACTTACACTTTTTAAAAAATCCTCAGTTACTTAATTACCAATTTCAACTGAACACATTTCATCTAGCTGCATTTCTGCTGAAACATTCCTTCAAACTGACACAGCCCTGCAGACTACAGAAACTACTTGGAGAAACTACTGAATTTTACGAGCTTACATGTCTACTTGTGAAACTATCTCAAGCGGTTCCAAGATGTCAGAGTCACATCCTTCCTAATTCAGCTGAGGCTGATTCATAAAGCAAAATATTTTTGCCGACTTCTAAAATAGCAAAACATGCCCCAGAAAAGGTAAGTGAACTGAGGAAACCTGCTCATCTTGAGCTCCCATATAGTTTATTCACCTTAAGGAATTCAGAAGCAGGAAACATGGCCTGTAATCAGATAGTATGTTGTAAGCCTTACAAAATGAAATTCACAGACAAGAAAAACTTAAATCTGCTGAATTTAGGGCTTGAAACACCCCAGCAGTATTTCTATGCCATTTCAGAATGACAGTTTTAATACAAGACTGAAGTGCAAGAAAGCCAAGAAAAGTATTGCAAATATTCTTGCAAGTGCATTAGAAGAGCTAGTTAGAGAGGAAAAAAATTATTGCAACCTTTGACCCAAGCCAAATTTTCTCTTCAATAGATGTAGTCTCTTGCAGAAAAAGAGCGAAATGGGTCATGGTACTACTAGGATCACACACTATGTTCACAAAAAGAAGGGGGTTGGGAACAAATGTCAAGTACTGCAGTCTGAAGCTGTAACACTGTTAAGTCACCTAACTACCAAAAAGCAAACAGCTTAAGCTGTGCTGGGTTGTTCTAGACGATAGATCATGTATCTCCCTGTGTACTTCCTGGTGTTTTTCATAATCGCAGAGGAAATTACAAAGTGGAATCTTCACATTACTTACTTCTTCATGTTTTTTGCATGAAAAATGAAAAAAGTTACATGCAATATGTTTTAAATAAAGTCTACAACTTCAAAAATCAAATTGAAGGTATGTTTTCTTTCCTTCCACTCCATACTTAGAAAACCAGAACACTAAGGGAAATTCTCTGATAAAGTGGAAAAATTTCATTAGGAAAACACGAGGAGCAATACAATCTTCACCTGAGGGGGGGAAGGCTGAACATATTTGGAAACATCAGAGAAAACAGACCTACTTATACATTAGAAATGTAGAAGATAGCTTCTAAAAGAAGGATGAGTTACCCTAAAAGATTTGAGATTTTCCAGTCATGAAACAAGCTGGGGGAGAAAGGATGGGAGTTGTATTATTTTATGGTTACTCGGCCATTACAGTCATACAGGACTTTCCCATTACAAATCCATGAAAAAATGAAATTAACTGTATAGCATCAACCCTGCCGGGAGGGCAATCACTTTCATCAAGCAATGTGAGTCTCCTGAAGACTCTCTCAGAACTTCCAACTAAACTATGGTGCAGTTGAAAGCCACCACTCTCTTCCTAGCATACCTGAGTAATAATGACAACTTAAAGCTCTTGTTTTATCTTTAAACCTGAGGTGGTGGAAATCTCTTCAACAAGATGGTAATCGGAAAAGCTCACCTCTCCCTTCACATCTCCAGCTTACCAACAAAAATCAGATAGACTTCCAAGCTAAAATTTTTGAAGTTACTTTGAACCATACTCTCTTTCTTGGAAGCTAGTTCAAATGTAGCATGAAAGTATATTTTCAGATGAGTCATCATACTGCTATTTATGTTTTGAACTTGCAAAAAAATTCTGAGATGTCAGATTGACCAAACAGCTCAATTAACACATTTCCCTCTTTCCTGAGCTCACTCCTGGATTGTACAGAAATCTGTAATACAACTATTTAATGATCTGATCCAATAGGATCACATCACACTTGCCTTTTAGTATTTATGTTGGCTACAAGAAAAAGAAAGGGTAGCCAGGAGAATGGGGAAGTCATTCTGCTTTTGAAGTCTTAACTGTATCAAGTCTGACCACATTCAAGTCTGACTTTTCTATCTGCATACTGACATGACCACATTCAATGAATCTTCTTGTAACTTCATGCAAAAAAAAAAAAAAAATCTACGTAATGTTTTAATCATATAGAGTATTACTAACACTTAAATAAGAGTGATTTAAGCTTCTACCACTTTCAGTGTTAGGTATACACAGTGGTACATGGAAGTTTGGGGAAATTTCTTTGTTTTAAGGGGGTGGAGAACTCTTACATTGAGTTAATTTTGAAAGAAACTCTCAAATCTTAACCTATAAATAAATCAAATATAATAAGCTTTTATATTTCACTGAGCTACAAGTCTGTTGTGATGGAAAACAGCTCCAACTATTTAGAGCAATTTCTACCAAAAACTAATCAAAAAAAGTTCATGTTCCAAGATGATGCCAAAATGCAATACAAAAATTTATCTCAGAAGTACATCTATATGACTTAATCCACATAAAGTAACAAAGTATCCTTATGTTTAAGAATTCAATCTGACCAATCATTTGAAAAAAAACTTTTTACTCTAGAATAACATCCATTCATCTCCTTATGTCACACTACTATCAAAAAGGTTTTAGAGCAGCACAGTATTTTTTTTCAGCATGAACATGCTAGTTTTCACAACAGCTACTGACAGTCCATAAAGCAAATGCTGTATTCTTTAATTACTGGAAGATGCTAACAGTGGCTATGACCTTATAGGAACTACATTCTTGTGCAGATGTACATCCAAATCTTTCTATAGCTGCACGCTTCTGCTCAATGTTAACTTTAAGAGCACGCTATTAATTTCTAGAACATGTGACTGTCTCATAAGCCCAGAAGTAAAACATGCTCATTAAACAGATGGGAAAATGTTCCAAGGGAACTGCCAAAACTAGCATAATTATAAAAGTATTTAACACTGGACCCAGCTAGAGTCACAGACTGCATCTAGATCACAATGATGTCATCAGAAACACCCGGCCAAAAGGCACTAAAACTTCTGTGCTCCTATAAATCCACCTCACACCAGATGACAAATATTTTAAAGTTAAAGTCAAAATTATACTGGGGGTGGAAAAGGGGGTTACATTCTAAAAGAACTTATAACTATAGTTACAATATAAGATTTGATAAATGCCCATTCGTTTTAGCATTAATGAGGGAAATTCCAAGCAGTCACAGCAGCAGAAAGCTAAAAATACTCATGGTATACCTAGAAAGATGACTGTCAAAGAACACAACACTATTTACAGAGATATCTTTTCACAATAGCTCGTATGCTAAAGTCTAGAAAACTTTTTAAAATTAACATAGTCTTGTTTATGGATGTTGCTACACAAATATACCTTGGATCAGAACAGACAAGTTGACACAACCAGGCTCCTTTTTGCCTTTTGGCAAAGGCATCAGAGCAGGTCCTTGGCTGAAATGTTTTTATATTTGCAAGTCATAAGTGACATGCTAAAGACACCTAGGCTAGTAAGTTTATGCACAAGTTTCTCAGTCAATTTTCTACCACAATATAAACCAGCACAACGTTAGAAACCCCAGGGAAAGCTGTGGACAGGCTCAAACGCTGCCACAGCAGCCCCAGATGAAAGACAAGAAGCCTGCAGGAAGTTTGCTGCACTGACACTGCAGAATGTGTGCCGTCTGCCTACTGATTTCTGGGCAATAGCATCTCCCTGTGATGTTGCTACTGCTTTGATTAGCTAATTATCCGAGGTATCTGAGAGGAACATTCCTTTGTTTACAAAAAAAGAGAGCTTTCAGTCTGAAAGCCATTGGTGATAAAGCCTTAGGGCCAAAGAAAAACAAAGCAGGCTATTCTCACCAAGGACTCCTCAGAAATACACCCCTATTTCTCAACACTCACAGAATCACAGAATCATTACGGTTGGAAAGGACCCTCAAGATCATCTAGTCCAACCGATAGCCCTACACTACTCTTATCCCTAAATCATCCCCTGAAGAAACACATCCATCCTCTTCTTAAAAACCTCCAAGGATGGTGACTCCACCACCTCCCTGGGCAGCCTATTCTAATATCTCACCACTCTTTCAGTAAAGAAATTCTTCCTAATATCTAACCTAAACCTACCCTGGCACAGCTCTCAAGACAGAGCAACAAATGAAATGACTTTGCAAGTATTTCTGAGGAAAGCAAGTTGAACAAATATATTCCAATTTGGAAAGTTATAATCTGCTAACTGATGATCTAGTAAAGTTGCTGATGCATTTATTGTGTTTTTAAAAAATTATGAGGCCACCTACCATGATGTAAGTACCTTTTAATAGAAACAAACACCTCAAATAGCTTTTCTGCAATTTCTCCTAGGATAAGCTTTTTCAAGACCTTCACTCTTCCTCATGTTACAGGAAGTTTGCCCAGTGCATTTGGTTTGGGGGGATATGGGTGGGGAACACCTTAATTCTGTAACCTACAACATTTTTACTCTCTTTTCCAAGTTGTGTTCTAAAGCAATCCAATCTAATAAAATTGAGTGCCAAAAGAAAGGGTATCCATTAAAAAAATTCTGTGTTGAAAATTAAGTCTGAACAAACCAGAAAAACTGTTTCAACTTGAAATATATAATCTCCATACATGGAAACTCCCAAATAATTTGACTGTTCTGCTGTCATCCAGCCTAATGCACAATTCAGGGACTGTTACAGGACCACCTCATCCACAGACAGGTCCAGCCACTAAACTGGTCAGCACCTCAACATTTTTTCTTACACCACTGCATTTCTTCTGTGTACAGGAATGTTATTTAAGACAGTTTACTTTTTTTGTCTGCGCTACTTCAGAAGACACTGTAACAAAGACTAAACATACTTAAGAATACCCAAGCACTATTTCCCTAACATGTATCAAGTATGTTGTCCTGAACACAGCAAGAAGATCAAAGCACCACTGTGAGCATGGCTTGATCACATCACTGATTCATTAAATAACATCTGGAAACCATTAGCAAAAACTTGGCTGCTCAGGTCACTCTTCCCATTGTAATCTGTTCCACCTGCTAGAGGGCCAGTTTCCAAACCTATTTCAACTGGCTCCAGACTCTTCACCAAGACATCACTTTCCTTTGTGCTGGCAGATTACTAGTGGTACTTATTTCCCCACCACTGGTCAAGTGGGTTGTACTTGCAGCTCCATTCCACACTTTCTTTAGGGGGTACTTTCCCTAATACATTCCTATTGCAGTTTAGTAGAAAGACAGACTCCACATGGAAGAATTCTCTCCACCGAGCACATGCCAAAGATCTACTAATTACAACATAACCTTGCTGCTCACTTCCTTCAGAGGAAGGCAGAATATCATCCAGAACAAATTTTGTCCTAATCTCAAACGCTACTGAGCAGCATACCTACAGCAGGGCCCCAGCAAACTGAGTAATCCCCAGATCTCAAATTTCTAACATCGTGACAAACCTTTGACACATGACAGAGAAAGGCCTGAGGCACAAAACTTTTCCTGGAGAACTTGCTATTTAAGCATGCTCTTTTCATTGCTTAGGATCATATGGGTATTGTTTGTCTTTTTGTAGCTGTTGGGGGCGGAAAGAGAGAACAGGAGGTAATGAAATGGCACTGGACTATACATGCCAATGTCAGGAAAAGGAGTATACCTACAAGGGTCTCCCCAGCTGCCACTGATTTTCACAAATGTATAGGTTATTACCCTTAAAATGACTAATTCTCCATCAAAATTGTTTGAAACTAGTCAAAAGGTTCAAAATTCAGTAAAGCAGTGCAAAAGAAGACAAAGAGAAGACTGAGTGACAGACAAGATTCTGTTCCATAACCCTGCCAGGCACTGAGGTCAGGCTGACAGGCCTATAGTTGCCCGGGTCCTCCTTGCAGCCCTTTTTGTGGATTGGCGTGACATTTGCCAACTTCCAATCATCTGGGACCTCCCCAGAGAGCCAGGACTGTTGGTAGATGATGGAGAGTGGCTTGGCAAGCTCTTCTGCCAACTCCCTCATCACCCTAGAATGGAATCCATCAGGTCCCATAGATTTGTGTGGATCCGGGTGGCTCAGTAATTCATAGACTGTTTTCTCCTGGAACACAGTGGGGCCATTTGGTTTCCTGTCTCTATCTGTGAGCTCTGGAGGCCAGTCGCCGCAAGGGCCACCTGTCCTACTGGTGAAGACTGAGGCAAAGTAAGTGTTGAGTACCTCAGCCTTCTCCTCATCCCTGGTAGCAATATTCCCCCCCAAGTCCAACAAAAGAATGGAGGTTTTCCTTGCCCCTCCTTTTGTTATTAATGTATTTGTAGAAGCGCTTTTTGTTATCCTTAACAGAAGTAGCCAAATTAATTTCAAATTGTGCTTTTGTTTCTCTGATTTTCCTTCTGCATGATCTAACTATAGCCCTATACTCTTCCTGAGTAGTCAGCCCTACCTTCCACAGTCGGTAGGCTCTCTTTTCATCTCTGATTTCCTTCAGTATCTCCCTATTCAACCAAGGTGGTCATCTTCCCCGCCGGCTTGCCTTTTGGCTAATTGGTACAGCCTGTTCCTGCGCACGCAAGACTTTTTCCTTGAAGCACATCCATCCCTCTTGTACGCCCTTGTTTTTGACTATTTATTCTTTCTTTTTAAGTTAACTTCACATACCACTATGAAGAACAGATTTTCACCAAATGCAATTTATCAATTCCATCTTATCTAAATAACATTAGTTAACAAAACTAATGGACTAAACTACAAAGCTAGATAAATGGCTGCAAAAACTTTCTAGTTAATCAATGTAAAAAAGTACATATATCTGCAACTCATTCAAAACATGTACATTAAGGAGTTTTCTACTTGCACTCAGTCATTTCTTTTGCAATTGTCAGTTTGTGATGTGTACACTATTTCAAGGAATTTACTGCTACTTATAATGCACTGCTTTTTAAATAAGAGAGCTTTTGAAAATATCCTTAAACCTCAACAAACACTAATCTATCTTCTAAAATAGTCAGCAATGACACAAAAGCATCAGAATGTTATATATTAAGAGAAGTGTAGCTGTCAACACTACATTATAAATGTTGCAAAGTTTTACAAAAGACCTCTAAGTATAACATAACATGTAAATTTCCATCACACTGGTTAGTTTCAAATGCAATGTGCCTCACATAAGGCTACAGGCAGTTTTTGTGCCCCACCTAAGGCTATGGGGAGTCTTTATCAGTTTTTACTCTATGTACCACCACGTGCATGCTGCTTCCTTCCTTACACAAATTTTGGCATTCAAAATTCTTAAAATCATATACCTTCCTTGCTACAAGCTAATCAGAAGGAATTTTGGTTTTGTTTCAATATAAAATTAAGAGCAAAATCCCTTCTCCCAAATCTGTGTCTATCATTCTGAATGAAAAATAATTTTTCTTTTATCCCTGATCTAATTTGCACTGAAAGAATCAATACAGGTTTAAAATGAGGGAGGAAAGTGAGTGCCAGCAAAACATTAAGTTGCCTCCTCAAGGGAACAAAACATATAAATATTGTGAAAAGAGCTCGGGGGATAGGGACATGACTCTTACTGTTGAGTGCTTAACTGCACACTCCAGCCACATGCAAAAGCAAGAGACTAAAAATTGGACAATAGAATGGAGAAATAAGATTCAAAAGAACTTGAGGAAAAAATATGTTATGTGGGAAAGTTAAAAGCCTAAAATGCCAAGAAGGAAAGCTCAGGGAGCATTTACAGTGGAAGAAAATGTATCATGTTTCAAATCAAAACATGGAATATCATCTTTAACAAAACTACTGAAAAAAACCTACTTATTAAACCTATTTAAAGCTAAACTCACAAAAATATTCTCTTAAATCCATAATTCATCAGGGGTTTTATCTATTAATTTACATTAAGAAATCTGTTTTATTAATTTAAGTTTGACTTGAGTAATCACAGGTATACACACCATTAAGTCATCAACTCATTCAGGTTTCTCTAACATTTATCATTTTTATGGTATATATCTGTTCAGATGGTGGACAGTAAAAATAAAGCATACTACCCACAGCAGTATAAATTCATTTAAGTGCAACTGCATTCATACCAAATGAAAAGAGAGCTTTCTTTGGCTGATACATTTTATCTGTAGTCCCAGAAAGCAGTTGCAACAGATAATTCCATTATTCAGAAGGCAAATCCCTCACTTTACCACAAAAAGTCTTTCTGTGTATTTGAGGCAATTCCAGTAACTTAAGGACTAAGACAACTCAGGACTGTCTACCCATGGCAATCATCCGGGGATCAGGACCATGCTTTAGCACCCTCCTGTGGCACAGTCCATCCACTCCTGAATCCACCATACACAGACGCCCTCCACTAACTCCTTTCAGGTAGGTCTCCTCATTACTATCTTTCTTTTCCTCCCTCCTTAAGTAGTTTGTGGGCCAAATATTTATCCCACATCTTACAGAGCATGTTGAGCTACATTGTACTTGTGCCTACAATGTTGGCTACTGCAACTGTCCCATCTGAACAAGCCCTACAGACCTTTACAGTAAATAAACAAAATTTTAAAAACTATGCATGTTCAACATAAAGTGTTGATACATGCTTTAAGTTACAGTTACACATACTTTAAATTACAGTTTGAGCAAAGGTTGGGGTTTTTTCATGAACAAATTTTGAAGTGTTGAGTGTTTAAACATTCATTTTACATCTATATGAGTCTCAAAATCCATTTCTAACCTGTAACACAATGTCCAAGCAGATAACAATAATAATATCAAGAAAGTTACCACAATACACAATTGTAGCAGTGCATCATACTGACATGAGTTTCTTAACATAGTCACACAATGATAAGAAAGTATCTTTTTTTTAATATACTGAACTGTGTTTCCTACATTGTGACTTTCTCTACGTTTGTAGAAAGATGATCTGGCAGTTAGAACTTCATCCTAATCCTGCTCCCTTTGTAGAAGCACATGTGCACACTTACACATAAGTAAGCATTTGTGCCAAATGATGAATAGCCTTTTCTAACCACATGCAGGGGTTTTTAAAACTGTCCCATACTGTACAAGCATTAGTTTAAGTAGAAAAAGCAATTAAAAATTAAATTATGATTAAAGAGTTGCAGTTTTAATGCAATTGTTAAAAAATAACAGGTACAGTACTAGAGAGTCTACATTTATCCTGTATCCAGGGCTAAAATATAGCAGTTGCTCTACCACCTGATAACTCCTCCACAACCAAAAAGAGGGACTGGGAAAGGAGAGGAGACCCATGGGTTGAAATGAAAACAGACTTAATGAAACAGCAAAACCAATGCCAATATAAAATACACAAATTCATACTCAGCCCAGCAAGTCCACGGTGGTCACAGTAACACAGTTCCCAGGAGAAAGAAGAGAAGCAGGTTCAGGCAGAGCCAGAGAAGAATGCCCCAAGCAGAAGTCTCCAATCCTCAGCAAACTTCCCCCTTTATACTGAGCATGACTTTTGGGATATGGGATGAGATACACCATTTGTATGTATGGGCTACACCTGTGAGCCAGCTCGGGTCAGCTGCCCTCATTAACTCCAATCCCCTAAAGGTCTGCAGTCCACTGCTGGCCTAGGACTCTGTCCCAGCAAAATCAGGACATGCAGACATAGATAACCTGTGGATTTTAGTAGTTCTTTGGAAAATAAAACAGTAACAATAGTGCTTAAAAAGACTAAAAGCACCTATATGCTGAAGTCAATACTTCATGCAAAGTCATGATACAGAGTATTGAAAAGTTATTAGTTGTACATATATTTTATGATTTTCATTAAAACTCTGGATGGCAAAATCATCACTAGTCACAGTGCTATCATCCAAACATTGTATGACTACTCTGATAAACAGAGATGCGGCTTCCTGATATGTCATTTCCAGCTAAAAATTAGCATGCCACATGTAAGATCTCAAAAACTTAGGATTCTTCCACTTCTGCTCTTCTTGTGTGCCTGGATTATAATGTCATTATGTGCACACTTGCCCATCACATACCCTCTGCTCCTATGTGCAAATGTACTGTATTTACTGTACATTATCTCTTTAGACATTATTTTATAACTACTCCCACAAATAAGGGTCCCATACATATCTGCCTGAACAAAATTCATACTGTGCAGTTTTTCCCCTAGCTTCACTCGGAAAATTAAGTTTAGGAGAAAAAATGCAGATGGCCTAAATACAGCGCAACATTTTCCATGAGTAGTCTGTGTTCCTGTACATGGCTTCAGAAAAGTGTGTGAAAATGTCTTCTCAGAGAAGTATCAAATAAGTTAGATTTATCTATGATATTCACAATGTTATGTTTTACAAGAAAAATAACCTTGTGTTAATCAAAAACATGGCATGTGTTGTATGTTGTAGGCAAGGAAGAATATTTTTTGTCTGTTACTTTTGTAACAAACATCCATAACTATCCATAACTACCCTGTAAATTAGAGATCTCTGCCTATTTTTTTTTTCCTCCCCCACTCAGGTTTACACTTCAATGTGAAACATTTTCCTGTCTGATTAGGTTTATAAAATATTCAGAGATTATACATTTTTTTTAGTCTATAAAAATCAGTGCTATAATATACAAAGAAAACCATATTTATTACATAAGAATATGCAGAGGTTTACATTTTTCTTTTAAAATGCAAACCATCCTCACCACTACATCATTTTAGATCAATCACTATAAAAATAGTTACATGTATTTCAATTTGGAATAGTACGCTTTTCTGATATCAGACTGAAGACTTCTTAAGCTCCAAGCATAATAAAAACTAAATGTCTTAAAACCTAATAGGCATGATGTGAGATAAGAGAAGACTAAACACACCTCTTGCTTCTACATGATAGGGGCCAACTGGGATTTGTTCTAGAATAAAAGTTTTGCACTATAATTATGTGTTAAAGATGACATACCAAGACACTAGCTTTTCACTTTCAGAGAGTTTTGATTAATGTAAATCACTGATGAAATCCTATCTGTTACCTCTCATTGTTCCATTTAAATATGGTGCACAGTGCTGATTTTCAAGGGTTTGCATGAAGGCATTCATGAACAGTGACCACTCTGATTATTTACACACTCAGCAAAGCAGAAAAGCACTCCTCAAAGCAGGAAGGGCTGCTGAAAAAATCACACAAAGTCCAGGAATTACTCAGTTTCAGGGTACTGGACCTTCTTACTCCTTCCTTATCAATACTGATTTACAGCTGCAGAAAGCAGCTTTGGCCTCTATCCCAAAGGGCAAATGACCTTATGCAGAACACCTGTGTGTTGTAAGTTTCTTGAACAAGACTAAATCCTCACAAAAATATTTTAACCCACTCTAACCTCAACTTCAAAGTCTTCAAAAGCACCACAAACTGAGCACCTCAAATCAGAATTTTTGCTGACTACTGCATCAGTGGCATGAAGGACAGAAAACTGAAGGAATGGAAAAGCAAGCAACAAAAAGTAGTGGGGCTTTTCAAATTAAAACCCCACAAGAGCTGCTTATTCAGTGTAAATATTGGACGTGTCCAAGTTCCTTTGCCCCAGTATTACCTTTCAAGCACAGATTGGGCGATTCTCCAACTCAAGGTGGGGAGATAGGAAGATGCCAGCAGTGAGGGAAGACTCAATTCATTAAACCTTTTGCTAAAATCCATGCAGGTGGATTATTGTAGGTATATTACAAAGTACCACCATGAATGTGTAACAGCAGCTTGTTATGAGATGTGCAGTAAAACATTTTATTGAATAAGAGTAGAGCAGAACCAGCTGTAGCAAACCATGCCCTCCAGAGAACCATGAAACTACCTGTTACTCAAATGGTACGTTGTGCCAATGCCACTGCTAAGCAGGAAATTAAAATGGCTAAATATTTTCAAATTAATCTTTGGGCAACCAAACTACTGGTTTCAAAATTGCATTAAGAGCAATACATATCACAGCAATGAAACACACTGGGTAAACCTACTGAACTACACCTGAGTTTTGAAAACTGGGGAACCTGATGGGCCACACACAAGGTGAGGGAAGGGCTGTGGATAGCAATGGATGAGATGGCCAACCATGGGAGTCAGGGGCTTTAGAGACTTCTCATCAAATACCATAAGAGCAGTGAAACAGCAAAACTCCTGTCCACAAGCTGATCTCCTGCAGCACCTTAAACTTTACAGCTTGTAGGAACAAGCAGCCTTCTGCATAGCCTATATAGTCAGTGCTTGATCTAAGCCAAATTCCCATAGTTCCAATACAACAGAGACTAAGCCCCAGCAAGTACTGTCTCTGAACATTTACATGTACAATAGACTAGTCTGGGTGTCTGATAAACCTACAAGTTTTATTAGGAACTTTTTGCAAAAACTTACATATTGCTCTAGGTTTCTCACAGCTGCTCTTACAATGAAGCAAAGGAACTGATCTACTGAGCAGATAATATAAAACTCACAGCATGTGGGAACCTACTATCTGCAGCCTCTCACACAAAAATAACAACAAAAAAACCCAACACTCTGAGCCCTCTTTCTACCACATCACAAGGTACTCGTGTACCTTACTGGACACGTTCAGTGAAAAAGATGACAGCAATTCTTCTAAAGAAGCACAGCCAGAAACACAGCCCAGAATGCAGAACCAGACATCTAGGCTGCAGGTCACACAACAACAAAACAGCAGTTTAATTAGATACAACTCAATACCAGATAGTTGCAAAAACGTGAGGGTCCTTTTTGACAAGAAGGAAAATACTGCTCTGTGTTCTTCCAAACTCAGTATCTTGGCTCCTTTTTTTTGTTTGTTTTTCTTCCAAAGAGAAAAGAGAAAGAAAGGCTAAAAACAGCACTGCCATTTCACTAGAAAGAAAACATCATTTTGCAGAAATTGTTTTCATCAAAAATGCCCAAAGTATAATGACTGAGCAGCTACAGCATGCTCTTCTTTCAAGTTCGTTTCAGTTATATACACATTTATAGAAGTGAATCCCAGCTTTTCCAACAACTACATGCACAGTTCACTTGGCTTTACTTTACAGAGGACAGAAGTGCGTAAACAATCAGTATGTGGGCAATAAACTACAGTTTTATAAGCCACATTTCAGAATGGCATACTCTTAGATATCTAATAAACAGAGAAAAGATGAGACTATTTTGACCTTTAGGTAACAGTCCTTAGGAGGGAAAGTTAATTGCAGAAGATTTAGAATCATCAACAACTAGAGGATTTCAGGTGAAAAGAACTGTTGGATACACTGAAGCAGATAAAAGATGTTCACCATTAACTCTGTGCCACCCAACTGCTTTCAAATTTTATATGGATACAACCTGAGTTCATTTTTGTACAAATCAAGCAAAGCAGAACATTCTTAACAGAGTAAGAAATGAAGTTTCATTTGTTGCACAAAATAAATCAACAACAAAATGTACTGTCTGTTGATAACAATGAAACCAATAGCATATGCACTTGGGACTCAATCTACTCTGTCCACCAGATGCTCCTTCCTTGTGGAAGGCTGGTCAAAAGAATTAAAAGTTCACTGTGGCTTAAGCAGATTTTTCCCATGCTGTTAAATATTTTTCTAAAGTTTTACTGCAAAATCTTAATGTTCTTCATGATTGTAAGCAAATATCTAGGATGAACAACCTATAACTCACAGGCCATATGCAATACGGCAAGTCAATTCATCTAGGTTGTTCATCTTTGGTCTCCTCTCATAAGAGCCTCAGCTGCACTCCATATGACTGCACTGGAGCAGGCAGCCTGCTTCCCACAACCATTTTATCTAGGAGGCTTGTAGCCTTTCTCCCACCATATAATGAGCCCATATTTAAATGCAGGCTGGTAAAAGGGTTGAAGAGCTTCCACACAAGATCACCACTTCCTGCTGCCAGGACAATGCATTCACCCCACAACCCTGTCACTGTCCACATGTGAGGAACATATGGGAAAAAGGACCAAACAGGCTGAATGAATTCTATGAAGTCAGCAGCATATTCTTATCCTCCCCCTTTCTCAGGTCTTCATCAGGCACTGCTGGGCAAAAACTACAGCACAGAAACCCTAAGCACCTGGAATCTAGTAGAGATGCAGGAAGGCATCAATACTTCCAGAAGGCAGCAGAATTACAGACATACACAACACAGTCCAGATGATACCTAAAGAAAGTTTCCCAAAAGCCATGAAATAAGACATTCTCCTGCCACTGGGAATAAAAATAATAAACCTAAGAGCAGCTCACCCACCCCAAAGGACTACAACACAACTGTTCCATACAGTAGATAGCTGAGCAGCATTGATTGCATTCATCAGGAGACCACTGAGCTCACAGAACTGCATGGAAGACCACTGTGGTTCTTTGAAAAGTAGTCCCTAATTATCAACACAATTCTAAAATATCAGGAGTAATAAGCCTTGGGTTTAATTCTAAGTAATTACACATTACTGCTGCTGCAGCAGCTGTTAGCTCATTTCAGGGAATCCTACCTTAACCTGAATGTTGAATAATGCTGACAGGCTAATGGGGTAGAGGGGGATGAGAAAAAAAAAAAAAAAAAAAAAAAAAAAAAAAAAAGGGCACTTTGCTCCCTAATGAAACCAAAACACATTTTCAGCTTTAACTGAAAATACTTGCAAATTAAATACCTCCAATTAATACAGCCACTTACATGACAAAACCTTCCAGAAGAATGATTTATGCATACAAAATATAAAAGGATAAAGCAGCTTTGTGTAACATCCTCCAGTTAGGTGCAATACATAAAGACTTACACTGAAAACAAAGGACCACACCTTACAGCATTCTGGCGTCTTTAGGCCTTTGTTTTTGACAGATAGCTCTGCTAGACACCATCTAGTCCAAAGCTGACAGGTGCCTGGGTAAAGGAAACCAAGTAAGGATCCTCAGTAAGCTAAGGTGATGGCCTCAGGACATGGTTTCTTAGCAAGTCAGACACAGAATCCCTAAAGGAGCATGCCAAAGACAGGAGAGAAGGGGGAAAAAAAATTTTCGTATTTCTCAGAGGGATCAAGTTTGTTCCACTTCTTCCAGGGCAATGAAATAAACATTTACAGTTAAAGTTCATGTTTATTTAACAGTTGGAGTTAAACTAGGAAGATGACTGATACCAGATGATCCAGGACATTGCCAGCAGCACACTACAACTTCCCTTGGGTTCTATGACCTGTAAAAAGGTAAGAGTGTGATTTTTCCTTAGAAAAGAAAGTGTACATTTAAACCTGAACATTTCCCCATTCTTCTGGGAAAAGTGCAGCTTGCTGGGGTAGACGTTATTATTGCCTCTAAGTGTTCAAAATTAAACACAATCTACATCAGCTGTGCATCAAAAATTATTTAGCAGGAACCACTTTTTAATGCAGATATTGGAAAGTAAGTCACAAGCAAGAGGTGAATAAAGGGAATTTTTCTGCTTAAGTTCAATAACTGTACGTAATAAATTAGAACTGAATCACATCCTTTCAGAGAAAATACCACTCTTTACAAAAAGGAACAAGCTATAATTTCAGAGTACACTTGGCACTTGAAAGAAGTAAGAGTATTTTGTCTTTTGGAATTTTAAGATGCTTTTATCAAAGGTGGATAAATTACAGGGTTTTTCCACTACAAAATCTGTAATCATGCCCATTCTGAAGTAGTAGGTTTTGCTATAATGAGGAGCTAAAATACATTCCAACAAATTTAACTATGCTTTAATCTATCAACAAACGAGGAAAAACTACTTCCTCTCCAAGGAAGTATTTTTAAATGCATTACCTCACCTCATTCCCTGCTAAACCATACCTATCCAAACTCTTCACACAACTACATGAAACAAAGCTGGATTGTAGGGTCCTGATTTGATGTCAGCTGCATTGGGACAAATCTGGAAATACTCCAAAGTAAACCAGTTGAGGTATTCCAGACCTGTGCCAGGGAAAGCTGAATCAGAATCTGACCCTAGACTTCTAGGAATTAGGCCAAAGATGATACATAAATCCTTTCACCCTATACCTTGGAACAAAGACACTGACTATTGGCATTACATTTCCTCACTGTAAGCACATCAGGAAAAAAAACCTAAGCGAAATCAGTAAAGGAACAAGGATTACTCTTAATCTTTCTACTTCACACACCTGTATCTACATAGCAAAACAGTTTCTCTGTAGTTTATAAAAGAGACATACACCACTTACATATTAGTATTTGCATTTGCCTTAGTAAACCTATTTTCTGGAATATAAATCAGAGAGGTGGTGGTATCTGAGTTTCAAATCTTACATCTGCTTGTCCATTTGCAGAATCAAAATAAATAGTTTTGTTGGATTCTATTTCAAGTAATCAAGTATATCAAAAAGACTAATATTGGGAGGGTGTCCTATAAACTTGGAAAAACACAAAGTCTTCTCTGAAATGCAATTATGCTGTAATACTAGTGCAGCAATCAGGTCATTTCTGTTCCTTTCCAAAATTCAAGAACACGTACCACAACACCATCCCCACTTACCACCCCACCAAATTAACCACAGCAAAAAAAGAAACCAAACAACTTTTTCTAGCTGCTGTATTACCATGGACATTGAAACTTCTGCTGTGCCAGCCGTGCTCCAAAGAAAGGCCGGTGCAGGTTTGAATCCTGAGCTGTGTAAAAGCAAATGCAGCTTGGCCTGAAATTTGAAATCCTGTTTCATCAGTGACATACAAGCCAGCTTGTGCTCCCAAAAACCCTTAACCATAGCACTTAGAAACAGGTCTGCTGACAGGTTAACATAGACTGATTTGGTTAGTTACCTGCCCAGGACTATCCCACAGTGCAGTCCCTCAAACAGATGAACTTTTGTATGATTCTCTTAGCTGTCTCCATGGATAGTCTCTCAATATATGAAGTTACAGATACAGCATTTGTATTAGGTTTTTAAGTCCTGCCACTCAGGATACTTACATATTTCCAAAATCACACACTAAAGTTTCTAGCAAGATGTTGTACTATTTTCCCTATTAATTTTCATGTTATATACTTGTACATATCTGCATGTGAAAGGCAGTATCATAGAAAATAACAAGCTCTGTCACTATAGCATTGTAGCATAAAGAAGCATCTGTCACTGTATTCGAAAGCCACTCTGAAGCAACTCCTAAGTTGTGCAACTAGTAGTTCTCTTAAGTTTATTCAAAATGCAATAGCTTGTTAAACTCCAAGATACCTCCATGTATGACCTGCCAAAGCAGTTGTGTTTTGGAGGGTGTCTTCAGAGATCCTAAAAGCACAAGAGAGAGAGCTGAAGAACTACCTTCAGGGGGACCTACGTGAGAGTGAACTTCAGAAGGCCTGAAAAACCAACAATGTGGTCACCTTTGGGAGGTACCAGTAAATGTGATGAAATTTTCTCCAATTTGAGCTCTCAAAGCTGACTTTACCTAGTGTATGTAGACACACACACACACATACACCCTTTGTATTCATACACATCCCAGAGACAGTTAATAGTTTAACACAGGTCTCATCTAAAATATATACGCATATGCAAATCACTAGCATTAGGACTAATTCTACTGCATTCATATTCAAATCCACCGTAACTTTGAGACCCATAACCTAGTCTGAAGTTCTAAAACACAGGTTAAAATGGTCATCACTGCCTCAGCTCTAATATATCATTTATTATGCCATCCATTTCCTTACTACGACGTTGGTTTGCTACATGTAAATCTCTTCAATGCCCTAGCAGCACAGCCACTTCAAACAAAAAAAAGTACTGGATACTATCCTAACTGGTCAGAACAAAACTATTCTTTATATTTCAAAGTGCACCTTCTAACTGGTGCTTTGCCAAGAGTTCAACCTAACATTCAGTTTCAAAGTTCATTTTGCAGCCCAGAAATCCCTTGTGCATCATCTTCTCCTCTCTCCATACAGCAAATCCAACTATTTGATCTATAACCAATCACAACATTTACAATCTTAATGTAAATTTTTCTAGAATATAGCTGTACTATGCAGCATAAACACTCAGCCTGAGGTCTGCAGTTTCCTAGTGATTACAGACATGTGAAGATGGTCCATGAAAGAACAGCAGAAGAAAACATTGGTTTGGTTTGTTTGAGGAAAGGAAGAAGTTAAATACACCTTGACTGCCATTCAGCTGGGCATACATGACGGTGCCTGCCCATAGAACAGTCAGAAAACGGCTCTTCACTGCTACCACTGCCTTACTAAAAAGTGGAATAACAGTGAAGCATGCAACTGTTTACAGATGTGCTATGTGCTATTCGGATCTCCTGTCCCAACTGTTCCTCCTTATCATCAAGCAATCATGGCTAGGCTTCGCGAACGAAGATTTGGGAAGGGCTCTACCCACGTTTGTTGCACACACGTTGGTGGCTAAAAAGTCCAATACGAGATAGGCATGTACGGTTGCAAAAGACACAGCAGAAAGACTCCTTAGATGGTGTGTTCTGCAAGGCACGATTCTTTCTGCGCTGTCTTTTCTCCTCAAGGGAGATCCTACGTGCTTTCTCAAAAGCATCTGCAGCATTATAGATGGTGTGTCTCCAGGCCTCCCTCTTGGAGGCCAGAGTAGACCAGCTATGAAGATCAATGTGGCCAAGGCTGAGATGTTGCTTCAGGGAGTCCTTGTATCTTCTCATTGGAGCTCCTCTCTTGCGGCAGCCGGTGGCAAGTTCACCATAAAGCAAGATCTTAGGGAGGCAGTGGTCCTTCATCCTTGAGACGTGCCCTGCCCATCGCAACTGTGTTCTCAGTAACATGGCCTCAATACTTGTGACTGCTGCTTGCTCCAGAACAGATGTATTGGTCACATAATCTGACCAGTGGATGTTGAGGATTGTGCGGAGACAGTGTTGATGGAAGCGTTCTAGGAGACATAGGTGGTGGCTGTAGATGACCCATGAGTCTGATCCATACAAGAGAGTAGACAGCACTATGGCTTTGTAAACTCTGATCTTTGTACTTTTCTTCAGGTGTTTATTTTGCCAAACTCTTTTATGAAGCTTTCCAAAAGCATTATATGCCTTTGCTAGCCTGTTGTCTATCTCTCCATCAATCTTGCCATCCAAGGAGATGAGGCTACCTAGGTAATTAAACTGCTGAACTGATTTGAGCTCTGATTTGCCAATGGTGATATGGGGATGATGGAAGACTTCCTGAGGTGCTGGTTGATAGAGAACTTCATCAATGAAATGAGAAACAGTCAGCTGGGAACTTGTCTTTGCTATGCACAGATACATACACATATACACACACACAAACTGTGCATGTAGAAAGAATCAGCTTTCTACACCAATGCAGCACAACTGGTAAGTAGGTCTGCTGCTTCCTCACTTGTTAATTAACATCACAATCCCCAAAGTAAGGAAATCTAAAAGCAACAAAGAAGGAAATAGGGAACCAGTTTTAAATGTCTAGAAGTAACATCAGCTTCCTCTGAGACAAAAACTCTTCTCCTCCACATGGGCAACACTACTGCACTGTCAACTTTTGAACTACTTCACAGGCAAAGCAGAAATAACAACAGAAGTGGCTAAGTATGGATGTTAAGTGTCAAAGAAAAACCTAAGAAGCAGCTCACTTAAGTGAAACTGTATTGCAGGACAGAACTCACACAGAGGTAAGTACAGAAACATGACTACCCATGCAGAAAAGAGAAGTACCTGCTTTTGGTTAAAATAAATACAGATTTTGTTAACACTGGCATTTGGCACAGCTTTATAAGCTTTCACGTGCACAACTAAAGAGAAATGTGCTTTTTTGGGAGTCAAGCAGTTGGGGGTCAGGCTGTTGGCATATGTAATTTGAGTTCTAATATTTATTTTTTCAAAAAGAACATAACTTACCAGCAACAAGTTGCACTCAAATACTAGAATCAATTTTAGAGAATGTTACGGAAGCAAAAATAAAAGAGGAAAGGGGGAGACACACAAATGGAGAAATGGTTTACTCATCCCTTGTTGGATAATAAAACAGCCTCAACAATATGCAAGTTTCCACAACTAAAACACAGTGAAGCAGTACAGCCAGGACACGCTCCCAGAACAGTCTGCAGCTTCTACACCAACAGACTTCTACTCCTAATACACTCCAGTTCCAGGGAAAGTCTCACACATTGCTATCTACCACTTGTTTTCAGAAACAGTAGCTCATATGCAACAAGCTCATAGCACTTCAATTTTCAGCAAATGAATATCATTATTTCCCTTCAATAGCTACAGTGTTGAGAAAAACAACATGAACATGTTTATGAGTATTTGTTGATTTAACATGAAATTTTGAGCCATTACTGTCTACTCCAAACTTTTATCTCAGCTGATGATATGCTGCAATAGCATAAAAAACAATTAAAAGAACCAAACTAACACTGAAACTGAACTAGCAATGAGACAGCATCAGAGCAAAGTAAAGATGTACAAAAGCATTCCCGGGGTCTGACACTCTTCAAAAACATAGAAAGGGAGAAAGCTTTTGCTCACAAAAATCTGTAGGGTCCACTGGACAAGAGCTTCAAATAATGCCATTGATTTTAATTCCCATACATCTTCAAAATAAACTCTCTCTGAAGTAGCCTTTTTCCAAAGAATAAACATCACACTAAGCTGAGGTCAGAAACCTTATTTTTTGTTCCGGTGAAACTATACATGTGCTCATTACAGGTTTCACCTGAGGAAGGAAATGCAGAATCAAGCCAACACATCTTTGAGAGCTAAACTAAACTTTCTTGCTAATCATGCTCTTCACTGATATTAAGTTCCTGGCAGAATAGTTCCAGTTAGAGCTAAATTCACTGAAAATTAATTTTACTACCATCTTCCACAGAAATATTCTAATTCATTCAGGCTTTTAATTCACTGACTACGCAGACTTTTATGTCAACTGGTTTTAGCCACGTCTACTGTCACACTGTAAGTCAGAACACAAGAATTTGTAAAAACATTTTCTTTTTAGAAAACACTTTAAAATCATAATTTAAGAAATAAAATTCAAGTTGTCATTTTTTAAACCATATCCTCACAAAACAGCATAAAAGTGTTTTCATTTACATTCTTGTTAGTCAAAGATAATCCTTTTATGGCATAGACCCAAATTTTACCCTCCTGAGTCTACATACCACTGCATAATTTGTTCAAATGTCAGTTGCAATTTGCAAAAATCCTTTCTTGCCTCTGGATCTTAAACATCTGTAACAAATACTTGTTTTGAGACTGCTTTACATTCATGACACTTGACCTTTTGCTGCATGCACCAGAAAAATTGAAGTTTCAAATACCATGCACTCAGGAAATCTGATCATTCCAGCAGTAGCCATCTGCATAGTCCAATATCAAATATGAGTTCTGGATTGCACAAAGTCATGAGCTACAAATCTTTTTTCTGCAACTTCTATAATTAGTTGCAATTTGCTGCTTCCAAAACATTTCTCATGGAACATCTGACCTCAAAATCTTCCTTAACATTGGAAAAGTACTTAGCATTTGGCTGTTGGTGTGCCTGCACACCTGTACATGCACATAGATGCAGAGTAACTACAGAATGCAAGCACGCACTTTGTGGGTGGTACACATAAGACTTGAAATTTCCACTCCAGCAACAAAAACCTTTTAGCTTTGGAACTGTGGAAGAATATTACAAAACATATCAAACATAATGAAAAAGTGCTTTCTAATACTCTTGCTGGCTTGTATCTAATTATTGATGTTAAATGTTAACAGCTCATCAAACACCCTACCAAATACTTGAGAGCTCTGCACAAATGGGACTTTTCTTTTGCATGGTCCTTAATATAACTGGAGGATTTTATGTTGAATTGAAATGTGAACAAGGCTGTAGGCAAAACAAACAAACAAATAAAAAAAACCCACACCAAAAAAAACACAAAACCTNAAAAAAAAAAAAAAAAAAAAAAAAAAAAAAAAGTTCAACATTAACATACCCAAATTAACACACCCAAATACTTTCTGTTAGCTAAGTCAAACACATAACAAAATCAAGCTACTCCATATTTCAGCTTCACTGTGTCAGAAGGAGATTTTCCTGAGCCTGTGTAATGGTGTAATAGACAAATTATTGAAAGCAACTAAACAAGAATTATGCAAAAAGCCCTTTGAGACCTTTGCACATGAGAAGCCTTCCAAGTACACTCCAAAAAAAACTGTAACTTCTAAAGAAAAAAGACAATTCCACCCAGGTTATTTAGAATACTCCTTCAGTAACAACACCACACCTTTTGAGAAATGTCCAATGCTCAGTGGTACCACACACAACTGCCTTAAGCAATAAGCACTGCTCCTTAAAAGGCAGAAGCTGGAAGCACACAGGATGCTACATTGCTCTTGAAATCCATTTCTTGTCTAGTCAAAGGAAAATTCTGGCTCAGTACCCTTAACATGCTTTTATAGTTGCAAGAACAAAGCTACAGCTAATAAAGAATAAAAATAAGCATAAAGGAAAACACTAGCCATGATGAGAACAATATTAGCCACTCATAAAATAACAGAGTCTGCAACTTCACGTGCCTTATTCTTCAGATGCCTTTAAAGAATGTGACCAGTAGAAGCTATTATTCTCATTAACCTCTCAATGTCAGAAAAGCATTCATCATATTTCTTACCTGAGCTCCATCCTTTAATTTCAAGATGCATTCCATTGTATTGATAGTGATGACAACTGATTCTGACCCCAGTTTTGTCCATGGCACGTGAATCCGCAGTTCATGGATATGCCCACTTAGAAAAGTAAATGGTAGCTTCAGCTCCTACCAAGAAGAAGAGTGGCGAATGAACTACTGACATAGCAAAACTCAAGACATTTTTAACTTAAACTAGTACAGGTCTAACATAAAACATAAGTCAAAATTTATTCTCCCTACCCAAATTAGCAGTGTGCCACGGGGCTTGGCACTTGGCTTTATAACTGCTTCCACACTTACATCACAATTAGTCTGTTCAAAGGCGACATTGGGATTACCATGTTTTGACAGGAAAAGAAAAGACAGTTTGAAACCACCTCTCCCACAGAACTACTGTAAAGTGTGTCGCTGTTCAAGGGGCAAGTAGAAATAAACTAGGTGAAAGAAGACACCTAAACTGATATGCATTATCCTGAAGAACATAAACTTGGAATAAAACACTGTCAAAGACACAAGGCTATTTCTTCTAAAATATTTCAGTACTTTGAGTTGTACAAGCTTGGTGCTCTTCAGATAGGCTCATTGTTGCCCCATTCACACCCAACTGCTCAATAAACACAAAGTTCTTAAATTCTTCAGTGACAAATCCAGACTCCTCAGCAATGCTTAACATGGACATCAAACTGCTTTAAAAACTGGTGCAAGTCAGTCCAGAACTCCTAACAAATGCTTGTCACTCCATCCAGCCAATGCATAGCTCACACCTCTATAGGACAGCCCCAGTGCATGCAGCAAGCAGAATGGGACAACTCTCACAGCCAACTCTCCACTGGACAACTTTACATGGTCAACTCTAAGTGAGGACAATTCTACATGGGTGTCTCACAGGAAACAGAGGGGGAACACCTGCGAGCTCATTCCTGTCATGCCTTGTTGAGTTTCTGTCCTTTTGGGGAAGGTAGGGTTGTTGTCTAAATTGAGGGACTTACAGGCATAGCATCCCACCATCCCCCTCATCCCTAGGCAACTGGGAACACAGGGAGCCACCAGTCCCCATCTCTGTGGTACATCTTCCTCATTTGCACGTAACAGTACCAGCAGCAGGAAGCAGCCACCTGCTCCCCAAGCAAAACCCTCATGTACCTCTCCCTACCCACCTCCTATCCTGCCTGCACATTAGCTGGCCGTGCTTATGCCAGCCAAAATTTTAGGTTTTGCATGTCACCTTTGATTTAGTTGTCTTTATCTCATTGTTAATTTACATATTACTTTATTAATGAACCACCAAAGATAGGTGCAGAGCAAGGTGGACACATCTGATGGCTGAGCACAATGAAGGCATGATATTAATCAACAAGAACATATTACAAGTTGTGCAGCTTGTTATTTCTTGCCCTTTAACTGGCTTATCTACAGCTTCCTTGCAAAAACTCTACTGTTTTTTAACATTTCCAAATTTTTCCTGCATATACACAAGCAGAAATAGGTCTAGAACAGTTCAGTCTGGTGCACTGGGTTGGCTGCAATGAGTTGCCCTAGACCCTTGCTTCTCCCTTGAACCCCACCACTCAGCCCCCTGCCTGCATGCCTCTTCCTCCTCTCCCTAATGTTATGCATACTGCAGGTGGCATTCTCCTCAGCCTTTGTACTGGTACTATGAAAAAGTTCACCTTGCATCCAAGAGCTAAGAGTAGATAAAGTATATTCATTGCTGACAAATTCCTCAGAGAAGACAACTACACAAAATTAAAGCTTGCTTTTTTTTGCCTTTTTTTTTCTTCTCTTGTTTTTTTTTTGGTTTTTTTTTTTGTCCCCTCAAAGTACAGCTTTCAGTTTGTATATTAGTTCTGGGGCTTTAACAAGCTTTCAGTTATGAACTTTCATTAATGAAGTTTAAAAAACAATCCACACCCATCTCATGCAGGAAAACATTTGTAAACATGGCCAAGGTGGGAGTCAAAGTCACATCTAATTTGAGGACCCCCTTCCAAAAGGTGACAGTTACGGACTTTCTCATAAAAACAGTCTTAAAAGAAGTGTTAATTCGTTTTTATGAAGCATTTTTTCTTCATCTCATTCATGAATATACTGAAGAACTTCAGCTAAAAGCCTCTCTCCTAAAAATTTAGCCCTAGGCTTACAATCACCATAAATAGAATTTTAATCCAGACTGTCTCAGTTAAGCCACTAAAAAGCAAGTACTGGGCAATTCAGCTACAGTTGATGAAAATGTACCTCATGTCCCAGAGCTCCGGGGGGGGCAGGGAGGGCATTGAGAGCACAGAAATTAATGATAAAAGAAATACAAAATCTAAAATACACTACAATTTGATAAACAATGTTGATGTTTTCATTAAACAAGACAGCAAACTACCACTGTGAACTGTATGAGAAATTTATTCTCTTTCCAGACTCACATATATAGATCTTTCATGTCACTCATCGGCACTGCAATGTTTATTTATATCCTGACTTGGGTTCACACCTGTAAGTTACAAAGTTTACTTCAAAAGGCACTCCAGAAGAGATCTTTTTTCCACTATTTGCTGGACAGATTTAAAATAATCCCATTTCTGTCTAGTTAATTGTAAGATCTTGAAAGAAACAGAAGTAGGAATTCTTTCAAAATGAGGTGACAGAACCAAATGCACAGGTATATGTGACATGTGCCTTTGCAAAAGCCATGATGGGTAATAGATTACAATAGATATTTAGGTGCCAAGCTGATACATAAGCAGACAAAGATTAAGCCACAGATCACCTACCATCAAAGCATAACTATTTGGAAGGGAACAACATAGATGACAGCAGCAAAATCCTAATAGCACCAGGAAATACAGCAAGTTAGATATACCCATCCCAAGTCATCATTTGTTATTAGGACAAACTCTGTACACGGTATAGCACTGAACAATTTACCCAAAGAAGAGGTTTTCCACAACCAGGGCAGGAGATTTCAAGACTGAACTGGACAAAATCACAAGCTGATATGACATAATGCTTGCAATGGCCCTATTTAGAACAGGAGGTTGGACAGATGACCTCCAGAATTCCTTTCTGATCAGCCCTTCTTTGATTCCATAATACATACATTAAAAAAAAAAATACTTGAATATTCACAGGGGAACACATCCTGCACAACTAAAGTCTAGTACCTATGTTAGCTGTACGGACAAGCTGTAATAGGAAAACAAGGAGCTACAAGAACTGAGAGAAAGTACAGAGGCTCCCAAATGTGGCCCTGGATGACCTGGTCTAGTGCATGTGGCATCCCTGCCCATGGCAGGGGGGTTGGAACTAGATGATCTTTAAGGTCCCTTCCAACCTGAGCCATTCTATGATTCTATGAAATACGTAAAGGAAGACAAATCAGCCTTTTTACAGAAGCACAGAAAATAGGACAGGATCTCTTGAGACTGTCTCCTCTTCCAGAACAGGACCAGAGATAAGTACTTAACCATAAATATTTCTTCCACGTTTTAAAAGGTCTCCCCTAATAGAGACCATGCATGCTGCCTCTTTAGTCCAGTCCCTCACAACCCGATTACAACATGAGAAAGTTTTCCTTGATGTCTAAACTAGGTCTCCCTGAGAGCAATTTATTCCTTTCTTTCTTGTCTCATCCATGTAACTCTTGCCCTATCTTGTCTCATATTATTCAAAATTAAAAACACATTCCCTATCTTTCATTCTTTTTTCAATGACTACATTGTCTAAACCTCCCATTATTTTTGCTGCAATTCTCTCAGCTCCTTCATTTGGACTACATAAGGACACAGTAGTCTAGCTAAAACTCACTATCCCACACATAACAGAAAACAGCTTTATCTCTCTTCACACACTCAACTCAGTTGACTCAGTTGTCAACCCAGATAAGGATAGAAGGAAACAGTGCCTCCACTAAGACTTAACTAGTTCACACTGACAGCAGGCTCCAAATTCTATATCAAATGCTTTACTTGGTCAAGCTTGCCTTTTTAAGAAAAAGTTTTAGAAAACCTCTGATCTAATCCACAGAAAACAGCTGAGCAAATCTGTTCCTCAAGTACTCTGTAAGTTTAGATACTACTGGAACGATGAAAACTAGAGAGATAAAACAATATAGAGAACACAAAATTGTGGTTAGCATTCACGATTAAAAAAAGAGATCCTACTTTACTTTGTGACATTTTGAATTTTTTACTATAGGCAATTATTAAGTATGACTGGAGAAACAATTTAGTTCATGCTCATACTGTAAAACAATGGAAAGAAGAAACATATCTATGAAAAAAACCCTCTCTTCACACCACAACTTAAAGAATGTGCAAAGAATTACCATCCATGACTAAACAAATGGCATGGAATTAATGCAAGAGTAACTAAACGGAGGGCAAGAAAAAAGACTTGCAGAAGAAGAAATGTTCATTTAATATTCACTGATTTTAACTGTGCAGACCAATCTAAATTAGTCAACTTCTTCTAAAAAGACTGTAAATATAACATACCTGTTCAAGCACATCTAACTTTAATTCAAGTTTACTAAGTACAACATCTCCCCCCCAGAGTGACAGCTGTAGATCTGAAGGCTTCAAGTTCTTTATGTAGCGATTCACATAACTCATCAAAATAGGAGTTACATAGGACTCCAGCATTCTCGAAGATATCTGTATTACAGGTCAAGCACTGGGAAAAAAAGACAAGACAATGAGATATTATTTATAAATTTATCAGTCTAATTTTCAATAAAGCAGCAGTCACATTGTTTGGATGTATGAAAAGTAGTACTTGAAATTCTGCTTTCTAAACATATATGCATACATGTAGAGATACATATACTTTTACATATAGACATTGAATACATCCCAAGATGAAAGCTCAACTATTTGCATTTTCAAATTTCCAGCTTATATACATATATACAGAAACTAACATTGGTTTGCTCACTGTGAAAAGAAAAGCCAGCCCAAACAAGCCAAAAGCAAAGGACACGAAGCAGTCTACCACGCTTTCATACGAAATTCAAATGGCAGAAACCCTATTACTTTTAACTGAAAGTGCACACTAAAACATCAGCTCAGACACACTCTGAGCACCGTGTTAATTTCAAGCACGCCAGCGCCTTACCATCCTCAACGCCAAGCAAACCAACATCCTTCATCACCCAAGCTGAAATTACATTTACGCTTTCCACCACTTCTCTCCCACCCCACTCTTTCCAGCACCCCCTGCCCTCCCTGCCCTCCTAAGAGGATCCTTCCCTGCCCCTACCACAAGCCTCCTCTCAGGCAACCTCCCCGAAGCCGGGAAACCCCGACTCGTAGCAAAGGGACACCCCTCACCCCTCCCTCCCACAGCCTCACGCACTCTCAGGACACCTTTACCTGTCCCTCCAAACACCCCGAAGCTCCGTACCTCCCACCCAGCCGCCACCCTCACCGGGCCGGCCGAACCGCAGGAGATCTGCGCATCCAACCTCTGCCGCCCCGGCTCCGCCGCACGGCCACTTCCGGGTTCTCCAGCGCCTGTGCTCTCTTCCAGCCTCCACCGCCTCCTACGTCCCGCGCGCGTTGGGGCTTGCGCCACAGCCGGAAGGATTTGACGGAAGCACCGAGGAGGAGCCGGAAGTCGGTCTTGAAGCCGGCGAAGATCGTGCGCTCTGCCGGGAGCGGAGGGAGGGAGTGGTGAAGCGTTGTAGCTGGAGGGGTTGCTCCCGGCAGCAAGCAAATGCATTGGAAAGGTGGAAGTTAATGGGTTCCCCGTGGGTTGGCATAGGGACGATCTGGAAAAGAGCTTGAACCCATTTTTTTTTCAGGGGGAAGCGCAGCAGGCAGCGCCTGTGGACATGGCTTTGATGTAGGTAATTAACCTTTGACAAAGGCCTATGATTTAAGTTTTAGACAGGAGCTTGGGTTATGCCCCTTCAGGTATCTATTCCTCCTGGAAGTTTGAAATCCTGAGTGTTTCATCTGCACGGGATAGTTACATGACTGAAAACAGAAAAGAAAGCGATGTATGGCACGGGGTAGGTTCCTATGAAGCAGTGCCCAAACAGTGAGCACTCAGGTAGCAGTCTGCCCCCTGTAGCAGTACCTGTGTTGAAATCTGGCTGAACTAATCCAGGTCTGAAGGCTCCAGCTCAACAGGATAGCTGTCTGTTCTGCCTCTCATATACACCTGCTGAGTTAATCATAAATCTACCCTCAGTTTACTTAAACCATCCCCTTGCTGGCTGTGGCACTCCACAGTATTCAACTCACAGAGTCGAAGCAGCTGGGACTGCTCTTCCTTATATGATGGTCACCACTCCCACAGCTCATACTCAAGTGTGGTTTTGACCATTCTTCAGCAGCTGTGGCACGTTGACCTGTGGGTAAGAGGTGGTAGCCGACAGGTGAGGGAGAAAAACATTTTAACAGCATTTAGTTAAGGATGTGCATCTGACTTAAAATTTCTCTAGTGTTAATGTTCTTGAAGAGTTCCTTACACAACTGCTATATGTTTTTGTCTCTCTGCTACAGTTGTGGGAGTGGTGAATTTTGTTGGTAAAACTTTTGGAGAGTCTGTACTGCAAGCCAGCTCAGTGAAAATATCTGTGTGAATAGAAGCAACCTCATTTATAGCTTAGCCTCCCTATAGAGTTGCATTGACACAACAGAGCAATGTGCCAACAGATAAGGTTAAAGTTGAAGCACACCCTAAACATGCATCAAAAGCCCTCATCTCAACAGAAAAACATTCCTCTGTTTCTTTGTCCATTATGTGATTACTCTTGAATGACACGTGCAATCAACAGTGGAATGTTTTCTGAAAGTTTGGAATTGAACAACTACACCCTGTTTTGATGAAAATTAGTAAACTAGAGAAGAGTAAGGGAGACACATAGTGTTCCTGGCAGCTGCTTGGCAGACCTAGCAGCTCAGAACTCAGCAATTTTCCTGGCAGTTATTAGCATTTCATTATAACTACCTCCATCTCAGTTCCAGTTCAAGTGTGGTGACGCCCTGAATAATTTATTTCCTACAGAAGAAAAATATACAAAAAATGGGAGGAAGGGATCACATGGAAGTAAGTCTTTGACAGAAAGGATATGGGTGGCATGAAACAAAACTAGCTGGAGAAAGTGGCAAGAGGTCCCTGAAGTACCAAGGGACCTCTACCAAACCTGTGTACTCAGGGAATCTGCAGGTAACAGGCAGGGGGTGTGTAATAATGAACTTAGGCATACTAAAGCAACAAGAGCACATCTGCTGGAAATGTCAGTTGCCTCAGCTAGTCCAATCTATCCAGTATTTCATCAATTCAGTGAAACATGCAGGATAAGTGTAACCAAAAAGTGCAGATCTAGTGGTATGCAGATCTTATTCATTCATATAACTCAAGCAGTTCTGAATCCCTTAAAAGCTAACAAAAGTATGTACAGTTTAGTCTGGAGACTAGGAAGGTGTACGCAAGATTGTGTAACACTTGGCCAGAAGTGAAAAGAGGACAGGAACTCAAGGAAGTCCTGTGGAAATATATCTACCTGCAGAGGACTACATCTTGATAAAAGAGACTGTCACTGTGTTTCTAGCTTCAGTGTTGTTGATGCTAATTCAGGAAAAGGTAGAGCACGATTAAGTGACTATCTCCCTACTTGAGGCTGCATTCAAGGGGAAAACCAAGGACATTTGGCATTTAAATAGATTTTTAAATGTTTGACCCAGGCTGCTTGCAGGATGTGAGAGAATCTGAGGTTGCTGACAAGGGAGGTTGAGAGACAACCTGTGAAGAACTCCTTTTTCCTCTGGAAAAATATTTTCAATCCTCTAACCTTCTCCCATTACTATATCCCTTAGCTAACATTGGTACTTTAACTGGATTAGCTTACTGGGCAAACTGCTGTCCACATCTGTCCTGTTTGGATTCTGCCTGCCCTACTCCCAGTGCCACCAAGTACAGCAGTGTGGGTGTGGGCAACTGGTCCATGGAGCCTTCTGTCCACGTGGAAGAAGACTTTACTATTTTATGATTCTTTGTAGGCTACCAATGTGTCCTGTAGACAACATGAGACTGAGAGCATGAAAGAGTTGACAATCATAAACAATAAATACTGATAGAGATATTCTAGAAACATCTGTGCAAGAAAAAAAACTTACTTGTGCTTCTTCCTCCTCTCCTGCTTTAGGTGCTAAAGCTTGGACTAGTTCATTTGTAATGTTTCTTGTTGGTTTCTTTTTTTTGTTTTTACTACAAATTAGATCTGTAGCAAATTACACTGTATACTATATTATATACAAGTGTATATATTATATTGCATTAAAATATATTATAAATATATTAAGGTTTGCCCTCTGTGTTTTACTGGGAATTTCTTGACCTTGTGACTAAACTGACTAAAATTACATACCTTCTTATATAGTTCATGCATTTAAAAGCTACACCAACAAAAGCAATATGAATCAATCTGTTTCACAGTTAGAATTAAATAGCTTATTAGTGATGTCAGATTTTCTAACTATTGAATCATATATAGCCATAAAAAACCGGGAAGCGAAAGTTGCCATGCCCCATTTTTACTCTGGGGTTATTTTTGAGTTCACCAAAATGCTCACAGATTGGAAATTTGGAAAAAATAAACTCAAATTTTAAAAAAAAAATCATATAGTCTTTCATTGTAATCTGAATGTTAGGTACACTCTAGATTTAAAGGTCCAAACGATTGTCTGTTGTGAGTTTTGTTTGCTCTTCTGTTTGCTAAATTTTACCTGAATATCATATTGAAAAACCTTTCAGCTGTAGGCTTGAAGTAGTAATCTTTTCTTGAGTGTTAAAGAGAATAGACTGAATTGTGGCACTTGAAAATGCAAAATTAGTGTTAAAAAAAATTAGAGTTTGCGACTATGATTATGAGCAAGAATCTGTTGAAACAGTTAAGTTCACACTAAGTAAAACTGAGAAGTATTAATCTAGTGAATGAAGGTCATCAAGTTTTGGAAGCAAATAGCTTTTGCTACATAATCCCAGCTCTTTGCTGCCTCATCTGGCTTTTTAGGAAATTGCTTTTCCCAACGCTTCTGAATCTCCGGTAAATTTAAATCCCTGTAGCAGTTTGGGGACAGAATGCCTGGGGGCATTGGGGAGCGAGGCACATTTATGCAGATTTGGGTGCTATCCCGGCTCAGGGGCTTTACCTGCTTCCTGCAGTGTGTCCTCCGTCCGTAAGTGTTCACTCTGGGTTAGCAGGGCAAACAACTGACGAGCCTCCTCTTCACAAGGGTTTGCAGTGGACCAACAGCCGGCTTAACCAGAGAGAGCAGGGGTGGGTCGGAAGGGATCTGGTCGAGAGAGCAAGGGTGCACTCAAATTTAAGGATCTAACTGCAGTAACTGGTGCTTTTAAATGTAGACTGCATGCATCTAAAAATATTTGTTCACATATGTTCAGGTTACTTTGGGGATTATTAGACCTCCGATACAGAGACTGTGTTGTGCCTCCAGAACACCTGTGGTGCTGAACTTTCATTCACACCCCCAAATCCATGAAAGACAAGATAGGAAACCTGAATGGAGCAGAGTGGGAATCTACGAGGAATACACTTCTGGTCTTCTAGGACTATAATTTCCAGGTAAATGGTGAGAGGCATGCATGACCATCTAAACCAGGGACCTGAAAACTTGGAAGTATTTTCCAAGTTTTTGTTGAATCGGTAAGAAAACAGAACAATCACCTGTCATGCAGTAATGAAATTTTAGGGTATATAAAGGTATTTGACCTGTTCTGTTACACTTAAAGGGTTTATGTATCCTTTGGGTACGAAGAACTATCTTTGACTTCCACACCTAATTATAGAATACATCAAAAGAAGTCAATAAGTTGTTATTTCTGATTCCAGCACACGAAATATATGTTTGACAATTTAAAAATATATATGTAAAGAAACATGTAATTTATAACTGCCTCTAGGCATGAGGAGATTTATGCACTAAAAGTTTCACAGGATTTTTGCCTGACTGTTGCTGTAGTGTTCATACAAAATGTATGTATTTCTAATGAAAACGTCTCGCATACATTCTTTTAAAAGTGTCCTGCTTTTCAAGAGTTAAATGTTCACTTTTCTGTGATATTTATTTCTATTTGCCAAAAATTACAAATGTTATTTTATATGCATTTGTACTTCATAAGAATTTTCAATAAATATTAAAACCATAAATATACTATAAATATATTTCAGATAAATTTTTATATCACTCGTGTTATAATTTGTCCTGATTTTTAAAGTATTATATGTTATCAAAAGATTAAAAGTAACTGACAGCTTTTTTCTATGTCAATGATTGATTCTTTAGAGGATGAAGATAGAAATGGCAAAGGTCAGAAATATTTCTAGTTGATTTATGCTAAAATCCAGTTCCCTTCATTATTTGTTAGCAAGATGAGTGTCTCAGTGAAGCTGCAACACTGTGATGCCCTCTATTTGGCTTGTTCTGCAGCTGGAACCAGGACATTTCTGCAAGATCTGAAGTCTGTTCTAAATGTTTCTTAATGTAAATGAAAATGTCCTCTAGATTTGATTCCCATATTTTAGAGCTGATATTAATGAATATCAGACATGTTGAACAGCTGCAAGAACTGCAAAGCCAAGAAAATGTGTGTCAGCTCCAAAAAGCAACTCTTGGAACCCAGTTGGCAGCCACAGCTCCATGTGAATAAAATCTTTATTATTTCAGTATTGATCTCCTGGGTTTCTTGGACTTTATAGATAAGTAAACATGGGTCCTAACACTGAAATCAGTCTATATAAATTGAAATCAGGAGTGAAAGAGAGGAAGGACTAAAGAGAGAACATGTAAAGAACATAAGTGAGTTACTTGGATCTTTTACGTGATGGAGAATTTTGTCATTTCCAGAACTTTTGGTTATTTTTAACCCTTTTTTTCCCCTCACATATACCTTACAGGCCTTAGATAGGCTATTTTTTTTATTTCTTCAAAATTTACAGATGTTAGCATTAAATGATTTTCTGACTTATTTTATCATGACGTTAAGTGGCTGTTTCACACCTCTCCAAAAATCAATGGCTCTGCAAGGATCCCACTTCTGATGGAATGAGTGTTCAAGATTCCCTCTCGCCCTGAAAAACAAGATGTATGGTCTGCAAAAAAATGCCTGCACAGAGCAGGAGGTTTGGAGGAAGTGACATGTCACCTAAAGAGGTTGGTGATGAGTGACCCTCCCAACACAAGAAAGGAGACTGCACCCACATTCAAAGCTGGAAGCCTAATGATTCAATTGAGTTTTAAACTGAGAAGAGGACAGAGTAGATTAAGACAATACAGAGGATGTGGAAGAGAGCTAGAAAAGGTCATTAGGAGATAGGTACACCATCTTTTTATCAGGTTGCAGTTTTGAGACATTTTTGTTTTGATTAGAAGTTTTGAGATACTGTGGATTTGGTCTTGCTTTTAAGTAAGGGCTTCTCACTATCTAGGCAGCCATTATCAGTTACTTGCTGTCCTGGATTTTTTTCTCTTCATTCATGTAATTCTGTCCACATTTTAGATTCAATATTGCTAACAACATTAATCTAGAAGTGAAAGGGAAGTTGGGGAAAGTGGAGTTTTCTCCTTTCAGACCTAAGTTCACTGAGTAGGCAGCAGACTTTTGATAGCTTGTTCAAGCTTTATGTAAATATCTCATGCTTAAGAACAAATATGTACAACGTTATGAGATGGAAAAAACTCTCAAAACTGAATTCTTAGTTTTTATTAAAGGCTGAGACCACACGAATCATCTGGTTTATGGATCTCATACGCTTACATCCACATGTTTTGTCATCACCTTTTCTGGGTTTTCAAACAAACACATAACATTTCCAGAAATGCAAATTAAGCCTAACTAGTGCACTGAAAAGATGTTTTCTACCAACAGAACACATATGCTGGTTTTGATTCTGCTCACAAATTACCTGGAACAACTGAGCCATTTTATGCTATTTTCTTTTTACACCTCTCATGTTTCACAGTTTCTTCTTCTTCAAGAAACAAATCTGTGTAAAAAGGGAGAAACAGTTGTATTTCATAGGAGACCATATTTGCTTCTTTCAGACATGTAAATTTGATACAAAGAAAGGATGCATACTTGTTTTAGGGAAATTGGACAAAATAATTATCAAGGTAACCTAAACTTTGCCAGTGAAAACTTCTGAAAGTGAGGCAGCTGCTATTAATAAGTACATGTTGTCGTCTTCTCATGTCTGAGGTACCACAGCATCATTTTCTAAATCACTTGACAATTGCAAATCTGCACCTTCTACATCTTCTCTGCAAAGTACCAACCTCCCCATTTTATCCCTCCATTCAGTTTACCACAATAGAACCATAGAATTGTCAGAATTGGAAGGGACCTTGAAGATCATCTAGTTCCAACCCCCCTACCATGGACAGGGACACCACCCACTAGATCGGGTTGCCCAGAACCCCAACCAGCCTGGCCTTTAAATCTTCCAGGTATGGGGCTTCCACAACCTCTCTGGGCAACCTCTTCCACTGTCTCACCACCCTAACAGCAAAGAGCTTCTTCCTAATGTCTGATTTAAATCTACCCTCCTCTAGTTTGCATTCACTTCCCCTAGTCCTATCACTACCCGACATCCCAGAAAGTCCCTCACCAGCTTTCTTGTATGCCCCCTTTAGATACTGGAAGGCCATAGTAAGGTCTCCTTGGTGTCTTCTCTTCTCCAGACTGAGCAACCCCATCTCTCTCAGTCTGTCCTTGTAGGAGAGGTGCTCCAGTCCTCTGATCATTCTCGTGGCCCTTCTCTGGACATGTTCCAGCACATCCATATCTTATGAATAGATTCAAAGGGTTTCATTTTTAATTCCCTACATTTCTTTCAACTACATTAACCTTAATCTCCCTTCTCTATTCTTGCAGCAGATCCACACTGACTCCTGCTCTGGCAGTGCTGCAACTTTTTCACTCTGGGTATATTATAACCTAAGCAGTCTTTCATACATGGAGACAACATTTTAAACATGTACAAAGTTCCACACTATACTTTGTCTTCTTCTTTCTTAAAACTCTCTGTCAGTGTCTACCAAAATGACAACACCTAGGAGCAAGAGAACTGATACCCTTCCCGTCTGTTGGATCACTGTCATACAATTATGTCCTTGGGCTACCCATCCATCAGTCATATGTCCAGCTTATCTACTACTTTAGAGTGTAATTAGGTGCAACAGTTTCCTGTGGCAAAGCTGATGTGCAAAACATGGCAACTGTTACATCTGGGGAAAGCATAAAACCAAATGACACCTTTATATTGTATATTTTTCAAGCAGGGGCCATCTTTTTGTTCTGGGCTTGTACAGAGTCTTGTAAAATATTACTTTGATTCCTAACTGCATTTTTTAGTTCTGCTGTAATGCAAATAATCTTAGCAGCAAAATCCTTTCAGTGACATCCAATCCATTGGTCTGGAGTTATGCAAATCCAGTTTGGATTACTTGGATGGCCTTTAAAACCATGTGTGTTCAAAACAATGGCCACTGGCTCATGGAGAGTTATATGGCTTCTAATCTTGTCCAGCTCAAGGGCTTCCCAGCAACAGACTGTGTGAACTGGCAAGGGGACTAAAAGCTTTCCTGTTCGCTGAGGTTCTCAGAATTGTACACTACATAAAGATAGGGATATAGTGACTGAAGAGAAACACAGCCAAAAGAAATGTGTTGTGTAATTATGACTGGGAAAGTAGATGAACCCAAAGAAAGATGAACCCAAGTATGAGTAGAGCAGGAGTTTAAACCAAAACATCCTAGAAACTTCAGGGAGCTGGGAGCACCTCCAGTAGTTCTAGTCTATCTTTGTCCAGACACAACAAGAATTTAAGCACTCCTTTCCCGACACTGTGACCAAAAAAACATGGACAGGAGATGTGTAATTTTTCCCAATTAAGCAAACTTCTGATGGACTGTTCTCTTATTTTTTTTTATTTTACAAAGACAAAAGAACAGAGTAGTACAATCCCTCTTAACAAGGTTGTAACAGACCCAGAGGCCCTGATTGCCATGCTCTCTGGGGCATGCTACCTTTTGTGCTCTTTCATAGGTGGTTAGCACTAAAACCACTAAACCATTACCATCTCCAGTCAAGTGAGAGACGAGGACCACATCAGAGTAGTTTTTTGCTCCTGAATCAGTGGTCAGTCTGTTCTAAGAAGATAAAAATACAGAATAAATATTGTTATTATTCTGCATACTCTGGTAGTATTGTTTCAATCTGTGATTGTATGGTCTGTGAGACAGTGTACTGGTTAATATTGTAAAGGCTCCTTTCAGAACCTGGGAAGTTAGAACATGTATTATTTTAATGAAAGCATAGATTGTGGAAGCTGCAACAAAATCCACAGGAAGATCCTAAATCCTCCAACACTTTGGATTTTTCATCAACCTGGATTTGGATTGACCCTAATAATGTGTATACTGAGCACTTAGAATCACATGTCTAAGGTCCATAGAAAATATAATTTACCAGCTGTGCAAGTATTTTTCTAATGACTCATGCTCTCTACTTTTTCGTTATTGTATAAAAATGTGATGCTTTTAAACGGAGCAGCATAAATTACATTGTTACTTCTTTGCTGCGATATAATGTAACCTTTTTGGGTAGTTAAATATTTTTAAAGGGTGGTATAGAGAGTTTAGTGTATCCATTGCACCTCCTAGAGTTTGGATGTTCTCTATTGTTAGAGTGGCTTTCACGTATTTTTGCTGTCATTTACTTCTCAATCATCAAAGATATAAAATATTCCTGTTAGCTATGTGTATCATGGGAGGCATGAGATACCTCTGCATTTGGGTGTCTTTCTCTGGTTGAGGGATACTTCAGTTCTTAAGTAGTTCATTGCTATGGGGAAAAAAAGTGTCATTGTCACAAAACATATTTTTTCCAGACTGGTGCCGTAAAATAAATTACCTTTCATGGTAATTTACATAAGACTCCAATGAGACAAAACCTGGTTAAAAAACAACTTCTATATGGGAGGCAGTTTCTCTACAGAGAAGAATGTAAATGAATGAAAAGTTTGTTTCCAAATGTGGAACACAGCAATTTTGTATGCTCATCATTAAGACCCTCACTGAGATAAATAGGATCGAGACATGCCTGAGACCTGCATGTAGTAATTCTGCGCAGAAGCAAGTCGAAAGTAGTGAAATCATCAAACACTAATTTTTTGGAAGTTTAGGCACAAAGATTGCACCATGTTACCAATTGTTAAAAAGTAGCAGCAAAATATAACAGATGTCTCAGTTATAATCAAAGCACAAGATTCCTTTGCATGACATATTCTTTACAGAGACAAATTCAGGATGACCACACAAATTAATCAAAACATTAAACTGGAACGTGTATGGTGTTGCTTTCCACATAGGACACATATGACCCATGACAGACAGAGTGTCCTGGTTGTTACAAAACAACTTCCCCTTTAGTGAAACTTTCATGTGAGTGAATCAGTTCACAGAAGGGCTATAAGATCTTATTTTATGTCCTCCTAAAAGTAAGGCTGAAGGATCACCTGGAGGTTTGACTGTGTGTGCAGTACACAGAACGGGTATCCAATACGTAGAACACAATCCTGAGGGCTAATGACTGCCCGGCTGATGTGTATTTCAAGAGGCAATTTAACATAAATGTTTGTTTGTAAGGTACCACATATTGTGCTATAACAGCCCATCTTCCAGTATAATTTGTTTCCCTAAAATTCAGCTCCCTGTTGTGTACATCTGTCAATCTTTCAGGATGTTAGAAGAAACGTTCAATTAATTTCCTTATAAAATAATTGCAACAGTTTAAAATGAAACATTAAAAAAGGGAATGTAGCTTCTTATACTGCCAAAACAAATACATAAGGTTTGTTTCTCAAGAAAATATCACAAAAAACCTAATAAGTAATGCAAAAAATCTAAGTCTATAAAAATAATTTTGAAACTAGAAGCAAAGTTCACTTATCCTCTTTTTGTTTATTGGTAGAAGATTCTCCATTATTCTGGAGAATTATATTTGTAAAATGTAAATATAGACTTATTTACTTAGACACAGTGAGGCAAAAGCATTTTTATTCTTTTAATTGCTCATACTTCTATTTAACTTAAGTACCATGTGTATGCTTGGAAATCTAACTTTCAATAGCAGCAAAGTATGTACATAATTACTAATGGGGTCTTCAATCATTCTCCCTCTCATGTTCCACTGTTTTCCCGTATTCCAGCACAGTTATGTGCCCTTTCAGCTATTTTTATCAAGTGTGACAACTTTGAACTTGTTCCAAGACCATATTGCCTTAGATGTGACCTTCTGGTGTGGAAGTTAAATTTCTCTGAAAATCTTGCATATAATATGTACTTCTCTATATTTACTCTTAATGTAATATCTTCAAAGAATACCAAAAAGTTAGTGAAACATGAACTTTTTCTATAACGGCCTTAGAGCCTGATCCTTTATACATGACTTCAGTAGGATTTACACATGTGTAAGGGCTGTGGACCATGTGTGCAAATATGGACACATGTTGTATCATATTAAGGTTCAATAATAGGGCTGGCCAGGAAACAAGGATTCTGTTTTGTAAAAAATTCTGAGGTTTTGGCATTTGGTTTCATTCTGATGCAGGGGGAAATCAAGACTTTTCAATGTGTTTTGAAAGCAAGACAGTCCAGGAAGGAGACAGACAGACAGACACACCAGTGGGACAAAGTAGTTATCTGTTTCCCCATTTCAGACACTGCCTCAAATAATTTAATCAGTAATTTAAACCTGGATGTGCCCTGGGAAAGGTGAATTTTCTCACTACCACATTATTTGGTGTCCATAGGTAAATGAAGCCCTTCCTCCTCATTTTGGCCAAAATTCCATCCTGATGTTGAGGTGAGCAACTCCAGTCCTTTCTCAGCAGGACAGGCAGCATGGTTCCCTAAGCTTTTTGCTTGTGGAGCTTCATCCAGCCATGAGATACATCATATGCAAAAGGACCCATGTGATGTACTTTACCACTGGGCAAGTGACAGGCCGTGGTGCTGTACCCTGCTACCTCACAGGGCTCTCTGAACCTATGCCCAGTGATGTTCCCTGAGCGCCTGCAGTCTCCTCAACAGACACTCATGAAGCAGAGTTTGGGGACCAATAATGTAAGCAAAAGAGCTGCTGGAATGGTTTTATATCTCAGGTTTTTATAATGTGCTGCAAGAATTCCTGTCACTGGAGTTGTTTGTGTGTTATAGCTGCAAAATGTTTGTCCAAGATATATGTCGCTAAAGTGAAAGCTTTCCTCTACATTTTCAAGGAATCAGGTATTCAAGGGAGAAAATTTTCTGGTTTTGTAGTGTTTGGTTAGAAAAGAAATGCTGAATGAATATGAACCTCATCAGCTCTGCTTTAGTTCCTCTCAAATAAAAGTTAGTACTGTTAGATTTGTCCCTTCAAAACAATACAGTATTAATAAAAAGTCTTTAAGATACACATGCACTTGAGATATATCTGTATCACTGCAATAGCAACATCAGAGATTTTTTTAAAGTGCACTTTGAGTATTTTGTGTCCTAAAAATAATGCCATAACATTGTGTTGACTCTTTCTGTAGTAATGTTTTAGACAGTGATAGTGAAGCAATTCTCAGACAAATTACATTTTCACTTGGGTTATACTATACAGATAAGCTCTAGCAAACTTTAATGGATAATTTAATTTAACTGAATGTATTTGAATATTGATTTCATGCAATAAAAGTCCAAAAGAAATCTCAATAAGCTTGAATGAAATTCTTATGGATAAGTGGAATATGGCTTTGCCTGTGGGTTGAGAAAGACTTGGAAATATTAATGGATGAATATTTTGTTCATTGTTCAGCTGCTTTACTGTCTGCAAGCACTGTACTGTGATAGTGATGGAAACACTTAAAGCCAGTAAAGAAAGTTTTCTATAAGAGGGGATAGCAATTGTCTGATACTTCTTATTTTAATTTGGAACAGTTAGGAAATTGATGAACAGAAAAAAATAAGTCTCTGAGGCTGTTTCCAAGACAACTGCCTAAATTTAGTGTCTATGTATGAAAAAACTCACAGACTGCATTTAAAATAAAAAATGTTTGCTTTCTTCATCATTTGTTGCTAGCATGACCCAAGACAAGTTTCTGGTACATTTTGCCTAAGGGCTAAAGTAATAATTTCAGTCTGAATGTAAAACACTATCCAGCAATCTGTCCTAGATCTTAACATAAGACTTGGCGAAGTAAACTTTTCTTCTGTTCTTTTTTATTAAAACAGTATTTCAAAGGGTATTAAAAAAAAAAAAGGCAGAGAATTGGAGCTGCCTTTTTTGAAGATCAGATGATGGTTAAGTTTTAACAATTATGTGGTAGCACCAAAGACGCATGACTTAGTCTAGCAGAGTCAGCCTAACAGATGATATGAAGTGTAAATGCTGAAGATCTGCTTCAGCACGCCTGGGAAGTATTATAAATACAGATTATTCCCACTTTGTAGATGTGAAAGAAAATCAGGAAGATCATAACCAGATTTTGACCAGGACTTCAGTGTTAGAGAGAGGATTAGAACTCAGGAGTCGATTGCTATTGAGTTTAGTTCATTAACACAAACTGCTGAGCATGCTGCTAGCTAACTGGAGCTCTTATGGCTGATGGTAACACCAGAGGCTACCCAGTCCTAGCAACCATAGAGCTGAATGCAGCATATTTTGGCTCTCTGAATTGACTTACTGATACCAACTGTGAGTACTTGCTCCATGATTACACTGAAACAGGACACAGCTAAAGAGAAGGATGAATTCTTCTCACAGAAATTCTTAGATTGAGCTGTTGTACCAAGGATATGTTTTAGCATCGTATTTGACCACTATCTGTGTATTCAGATAAAGGGGACCAGCAAGACTACTTGAAAAATGCCGAGCTGATCTTGCCCAAAATCAAGCTTCGGTTATCCTGTCTTCCAGAGAATGGCTGTATGAGGCAGCATGAGAGACCTGACCTTGTGGAGAAGAAAACAGTGTCACTAATGTACACTTGTATCAATAAAACAATAGAAGCAACATTTTAAGAAATAAATCTGTGCATGGACTTCTTGGACAGCAAACCCTCCTCTCTGAAAGATAGAAGTCATCAATCTTCATATGCTATTTGTCCAGGAAGGGTGGTACGAGCAGCTGAAATCTCACAGCCTTATAAAAACACAGTAAGAATGTTTTAAAACTCATTCTTTTAAAAAGCTAGAGGAAAATTCTCTGTATTTTTCTCTTGTGTGTAGAAGCAAATGCCAACCAGAAGAGGGAGTGCGTGTCAACTCTAAATCTATTCCCAGAGCTCTCTTGACTCAACTAATTATTCTGCTGACAAATGGAGCCATGATGACAAAATAAATAAAGAAGATAAATCCAGACTTGCCTTCTGGAAAAGGTCAAAGCTGGTCAGAAAGGCACTGATACACAGAACTGCCCTAGCAGAAGTATTTCCAAGTTTAAGAATGGCTGGAGATTTGAGATGGAAATGTGTGTCACTCTTGTACTTTCATGTACCTCACTCAGCTCAGGAGTGCAACAGCAGACTCTGCTGCTCCTCTCCTACAGCTCACAGAGGGCTCACTTATGTAGGCAGTATGAGTAATTTCTTTCTGTAAACAGGCCATGAGCATTAATTGTTTTTCTCTTGTTCTTTCTTCCCTATTTTTCCCACTTTCTGTGACCCTTTTTACAATAGGTTTTGCTTTTCCTTGTTTCTTCTGCTTCTCTGTTCTCCAGCTGTCCTCCTATCCTCACCTCCTTAGGCACCAATGAGCAGAGAAGATGGGAAGCTGCAGAGGTCTAGCTGCCTGCAACACCTCTACTGCTCTTGGGTTTCTCACTCTGCTCACAGAGCAACTACCAAGTGACTCTAGCCATAGCTGGCTGCAGCTGGGTCTGTTGGAAGCAGTGCTCGGCTCAGGGAGAGGTGAGGTTTCACTGCCACAGGACTCTCTTCTGTCATCTTTTCCTGCTCCCTGTGACACGGAACCACAGCTCCAAAGTTATCTTGATGTAAAGGCTGCACAGCTATGACCATAGGGTGCCTCAGAGATGTTGCTCCAGGAGGGACTTTATAATTCCCCCTTCAGTTTAACATTCATTTGGGGAGGTTTCTTATCCTCCTTTTTCAGCTTTTTCAGCCTGCCCTTATTTTGTGTAGTTCTCTCTCATTTTATTTCCCCTTGGCTTCCTATGCTCCTTTTCTGTCCCCACTGACCCTTATTTTTCATCTTTCTCTGTCACATTCTTTACTCTCCACTCCCTCTTTTTTATTGTTCCTTTTGTTCTTGTTTTCTTTAGCTGCTCCCCCCATTTTCCTTCCTTTGCTTTCCTCTTTTTTGTTCTTGTCACTCCATCTTTACCCCTAATCCTACCTCCAAAGTTATACCTCACATCTTCATCCTACCAGAAAATAGTCCTGCTTGCAAACTCACATCTATTTTTATTTCTCCTGCTGGTCATGCCACTCAATACATCTTGCCTTCCTCAAAGGGAATAGGTCCTGATCAAGGTTGCAAATGCTTTTTTAAGTGGTTAGGGGAATATTATTTCAACAAATTATTTTCTTGGTAATGTTTCATGTATTTGCTTCTCCAATAGTCAATGAATTATTTTATAATATATTTCAGTCTTAACAGTAATCAATTAACACATAAACAATAAACTTTGACTCATGAATATTAATTACAAAGCTTATTTTCATTTCAGTTTTCCTGATTGCACATTGTTACATGTCTGCAGATAGAAACTAAGAAGCTATGTGTAAGTATATGTTATTTTATTTTTTAAAATCTGTCCAATGAGTTTTTGTAAATAATTATTTCCCAGGATTATTTTTTAAAATTTACAAATTATTATTACTCATTCATTACTGCACCAAAATCAGAAAGCTTTTTTCCTTTCTATATTATTAAGATCAACAGAAGAGATATAAGTGACAGTTTTATTTACACACTATAATGGGACAAGAGACCATTAGGCTTCACATAGTGTAGAGTAACTAATATTATTCTTTTCCATCTTTTTTTTTTTCTTTCTAAGCCACTGAGCCCTTGATCTTTTTAAACAACACTAGGTCAAGTCAGCTATCTAAAGAATAGCTTGCTAGAGAAAACAAAAAAGCAATGGTGTCTGACAGTCTTCAAATGTACTTTGTACCTTGTTGTTTTAGTGTCAGCTATTGACAGATCTAGTTGGAGAAATTTCTGGTCCTATCAGCAACAACAATTCAATCTTCTATAGTACTTTTCACATCAGAGCACATTAGAAATAGCATTATCATCCCTCTACTGATAGCACAGGAGGTTTGGAAGGGATAACTGACAGGTTATAGGTAAAGGAAAGATCCAACTGAAAGCAGCAAAATTCCAGCAGAAAACAAATAGAAAATTGTGTCTTTCAATGACATTTCCCCTTCCCAAAGAAAATGTTACACAAAGAACTTTTCAAACCTTGCTGAAATTCCCCATTCTTTGATCTGACTTTAGATACAGTTGCAAAAATAATGAAATTAGGGTGACTTCTATTGACACCATTTTGGATTAGTCAGGTCTTTTTTTTTCTTGTCTTTTTTTTTTTCTTTTTTTCTTTTCTAAAGTACAAGTTCAGTCTCTGAGGAAACATTCCCTCTCTACCACACAAGTGGTAAATAAAACCTACAAATAAATTCTACTATTGCCCCAAATGTATAGAATACAAAAAAATGTATTCATTAGTGTGAGATATAAAAATGTAGACTCACACTTCTGAAATCTACGGCTGTGCCTTTCACACTTGGACCAAAGGCAAACAAACATAATTCTCCCTGGCAGCTGGACGACATTCCAAACAGCCACCACATTAATTCACTCACCTCCATCAGCCTCCGCCTGCAACCTGCACAGCTTGCTGCCAGGAAGCCTGGCAATAAATTCCAACTCTAAACACTAAACAAGGTAGAAAATACCATACAATGCATTATTCCAAAGGAAAAAAATAGGCTTGCTCAATAGAGATACTGAGGAAGGAGCTTTTCTACTGACTTTTGGAGTATCCCTCATTGCACTTCTGGAAATCAGCAGTTGTCACAGAAAATGTAGGTTTGCCCTGGCAGTTGAAGTCTGAATGTTTTACTCAAAATTTGACTTGTTTTCTTAGTGAAGGCTCTAGCTGGATGTTTGATGATTTGCAAACCAATGCTACTAATTGATATGATTATAAGGGATCAAGCTTATGATTTCAGTGATTTTCTGCTCCTGGAGAAGGGTGTTGTGGATGCCACAGTGCAGCTCTGCAACATCTCTTAGTGCAGGGCTTGTTATTTTCTCTCCAACAAAATATATACGAAAGTGGAGGCAAGTATCAAAGAATAACACCATCTATAGTTATAGATTATGTTTCTTTGTATCTACATTTGGGTTTAAATACATGTTTATATGTGTGTACCCAAACCCAGTCTTCTTTTTGCTCAATTTTAATTTTTTTTGTTTGTTTTTGTTTGTTTTTTTATATTTTAATTTCAGGTTAAAAAAACCCAAGAAATAAGAGTAATTCTGTTCTTGGAGAAAACAAAGTGCACCTCTCTTGCCTAACAGCAACTGCAAACAAAATGGCCACTGGCTCAGGAAACAGATAATTTGTTATCAAGTTAAGTGCACGGTATACAGCAAAGGCATCACAATTCCAAAACTTTTCAAATATGGCCTATTTTGCAGCATTTTTATGTTCACCTCCTTCAGAAAGTTGTGAAATAAAATTAATAAGTTAATTTTGTTTTACATGCAAGAATTTTCAGGAGTTCACCCTGGAACAACAGTGGGCAATCGACAAGTTTTCCAACTTCTCAGATCCTTACGAAGATCTGGGCTGGAAAACCCAAGGGAACAGCTGTCAAAAAAGGTTATGACTAGTTTGGCTGAAGGTTGCTCTCAGCATATGAGAAAGTCAGCCATTCTGTATGGTAGGGCCCCAGCCAAAAGTAAGTGGAGTAAATGAGGAAGTAAAGGAATAAAATCATTCTCTGAAGTGTAACAAGCACTTCAAATCTCGGAAAAGTTTGTGTTATGAGAAAAGTTGCTGACAGTAATTTCATGCAAACCGCTTCCACCCATGTTAGTTTTACTAACTTTGTGTTAGTTCACTGCCTTTAGGGATGGTAAAAAAAAGCTCTCCCTGATTAGCCTTCTATCTTGACTTTATCTTTTTAGGGTTTTACAAAGCTGATAAAAATACAGAAGTACACAGAGATCAGTTTATTTGAATTTCAGCCAGACCTTTGATAAATTTATGTGTCATGAGCTTCTGTATCAGCAAAAGTAGCTCATTTTTGAACAATAGGATCAGTGGTTCCTTAAAACATATTTTACACCTTGGAGGAGCGTTATAAAACCTTACACCCTGTGGATCTACATATTTCTCATGTTTTCTTTGAGTGAACACCTGCTCTACATTACATCAGTGACTTATTTTCAGTGCTTCTTTTTGTGGAGGTAGAGAAGTTGTTCATATGATCTCCACTTTTCTTGTTCTTTTTGAAGTTGCACTAGGCTCTCCACCTGTAGGCTGTTATTATGTAAAGTGGCTGTGTTTTCTGTAAAATTAGAGCTACAATCAGCTTTCTAATAGAAATTAAATTCAAGACCTGTTTATCCCTCTTTCTGAATTCTAATTGCGTTTCTTACATTTCCTGCCCCTGGGTGCTTGCCTGGGACAGGTTTTTGTACTGTAGGATGCAAACTGTGCAGATGTCACCCTTTTCTATTTTTGGCAGCATAGTTCAAAACTTTCCCTGACTAAGTTCAATTTAGTCCACTCTTCACTAGGACTGGTGTTTACAAGGCACATGCTTTTCTTCTTTATGATTTTCTTAATCTTAGAATAATTTAAACTGTTTTGTAAATATCCTAAAATATCAGCATAGGGTAAGGAGCTATAGGGCCAACAGGTCTTGCTATAATAGCTAACTGGACAAGGACTAAGTGTTGCAGTCCTTTCACATTTAAAACTCCTGTTGACCTTGAAAAACCATAAGGAGAGGGTTGGTTTTAACTGTCTCCACCTCAAGAGTGGTATTCACTGGGCAAAGAGGACTGGAGACAAAATTTCTTCAGTTTAGGAACAACTAGGAGATATATACCTTAATTTGCACTTGCAAGACTTCCAGTACTTCAGGTTTTATTCATACCAGCTGCTGAGCTTTAAGTAGCTTTACTTCTAGGATATTTTGAAGTTATTTTCTTTTTTAAGAAATTACAATGTTCTGCTTTATTTTTGCTTTACCATTTTAGTGGAGATTTACAGTCTGATTTCCAGAGTAAGGGATGCTTTTTGGTCTGAGGGGATGGTGGTGATCAGTTTTGAAAAGTCTGAAGATTTTATCTTGAGTTTCAATATTTGCTTCTTCCTTTATATCTGCCATTCTTGGATGTGAATGAACCCATGACCGTTTTAAGCTTCTTTTTCTTTAAGTGTGTTTTTACCTTCACATTTGTAAAATCTGATAATATAAACATAACTTTGATAAAAGGTTAGAAGTTAAAAAAATCCATGTTATTTTTCTGGAACTTAAGATTTTTAAGCCAGTCTCATTATTTTTCATGCTTGTAGGATGTCAGTTTTAGAGCTAGCAAAACTATATGTTTCAACATGTCTTTGAAACCAAGTGACTTAGCCTTGAAGAAAGCGTGACAGGAAAAAAAAAAAAAGCAAAAAAAAAGAAGCAAACAGGCTTCTTTAAGATTATTTTTTAATTCAGTTATTCCTTAACAGGGACAAAATTAGATCCTTATTTTTCATTTTCTGTGACTTCCATATCATATTTGCTGAGTTTACAGGTCAAAAATTTTCCATCTGCTAATGTGCAGTTTCTACCTGAGCTTTAGAAGTAAAAGATATTCATCCTGCCTCATTGCTGGAAATAAGCCTGCTGGAAATAAAGATTCTGCAGTGGGAAATTAACCGGCAATTTTGTTCATGTTATGCAAAGCAGAATAAAATGCAGCTTGCCCTTCCAGAGCTCCATGGCTCTGCAGTGCTAACAATAGTAAAACAGAAGTAAGCATCTCTAATTCCAGGGTAAGCAAGGAACTGCTCTGTTGAGCGTGTGCCTTAAGGTAGCAGCTTCGCTGCACATATCTCTGTTTCAAGCCGGCACCACTGAGCACCGGGGCGGCACTTTGTTCCAGCAGCAGGCAGCTGGCTCTGTCTGCCCACAGAGGTGCACCACCGTCCCCCAGTGGCACCAGGCTGGGCTCTTCTCTGATGGAGGGAAAGTTAAAAACAAAGAGCTACCAGGTTTTGGGTGGTAAGGTCCTTCAGATAGAAATGCCAGCAGAGACAAGGTGTGCTTTGCTAGGCTGGAATTGGACACTGGATGGCTTCACTCTCCTGGGTGGCTGTGTGATGGCTGGGATTATCTCTGTCACGAACGAGAGCTGGTATTTTTTTTTCTTCTTGTCCCTAATAAAGAAACCACACTTACTCTAAGGAAGATGTGTTCCTCAACCCAGGATTATTTTTCTTAAACTTCATCTGTAGCAAAGAATCCTCAAAGATTCTCTTTTAAGTCTCTTATTCCTACCCACAAGAGAGGGAGTACAAGGCATGAGCAGGGACTATGAGTCTAAGTTTGTTCACAGTTTGTTCCTTGGGAAGAGCAACTACATGCATGAACAGCTTGCAATCCCTTACAAGGTTAAAATCTTGCCTGTGGCAAGGATTAGTTTAGTGAAAATGTATAAATAACATGGGTTTGTCTTCAGTGATACATTCAAGTGTCTGACTCAGTATTATTAGCAAGAATAATTAACTCAGCAATGGGGAAAACATACACAGAGGGGGTGCTTATATTCATGAGAAAAATGTCATCTATCATGAACTGTTTCACCTGCTTCCTGCTCTGTATGCCATCTAGGCCTCTGAGACTAATGTGAAGTAGCCTGAAATACATTAAGAACCAAACAACTAAAAATACAAATTGCCAGATACAGGTTTTCTTTCCTCTTCAGAGGTGAAGCAACCGTAGGTCTTGGATAAAGTGGTATTTAGTGTTGCATCTGGGATAGATTCAATGAAGAGAATGGTGCAGGACAGGGAGAGCTCTAGAGAGCAGAATGCAAAAAGTGTGGCATTGTGAAACATGAAGCAGCTATTTTGGGGTCATATTAGAGGTTTCTTAAGTCATAAAATGTTCTCTACTAGGTTGTCTAATTCAACTCATGCAAAATCAGTAGCCTGATTTTAGAAGAAAGTGAACATATACTCAGAATAAAACATTCAGATGCAAGGTTATTCAGGACTATATTGTTACTCCCAGTATTTTGGAACTAGTTTCATTGCAAATCCAGTAAAAAATCACAGATATCTGTCACTGAAAGACATTAGCTTTATCCAGTTTGTTTCTTCCCACAAAATCAGACAACCATATAATTCCTTTGGACTTTTGCCAAATCTTTTTGCCTAATCAGACAGAGATGCACTGGAGTTGTGAACAGTTGTATTTCTGCTGTGAACCTACAGTAGCTCGTTGTTTGGGGGGGTTGGTTTTGGTTTGGTTTTTTTGTGAACCTTGCTTGAGGAATGCCTGTTCTTTGGATTTTATCTTCTCCTTCCTGGTAGGATTCTGAATGCAGTTCCATTCTGTGCTGGCCACGTGAAGGGAAAATGTTGAAGCAAAAGGACTCTTTCTCATCGCACCAGGCAAGAAGAGAGAGAGTGGTGTGGTGCAGCACTTCTTATCAGATAGGATGAAAAAGAGGAATGCCTCTCTGCTTTCAACAGAGGAAAGCAAAATCTTTGCTTCACTTCTGAAAATATTAATTGAGGGGAATAAAAAGACTAACCATAGTGGATGTGCATCTCCTGTGAGAGAACTACAGCCCCGAGTCAGCTCTGTTACAGAGCTACAGCCCTGACTCTTTTGATGTGAAATGGCAACAATGGGAATTTTGCTCTAGTAAGGCTACAGAAATCGGCCCATTAAAAATGACTACATTATCCTTCATTTTTCAATCAGCTTTTCCAAGCCAAACTCTTTGTCTTGTTTACATTCATGTAAATCCGTAGAGGAAGTAAGATGAAGTCATTAGTCCCTAGGTTATAACATTGAAAAAATTTGTTTTTCTAAATTCCATGACTCAGCTTTTAGGGACTTATTTTGTTATCATTTTAGCAAACATTCTGAATCCCAGGAGAGTTCATCACCTGGCAGTCTTTTTTTCTAAAGCGGTTTAATACTGAAAAGGAATCAAAAACCACTTAGGAGGTTTTACTTGCAACTACAAATACTGTGGAGACCCAAGTTTTGCCAAGTGGTTAGCTGGAGGCCAAATTCTGCAAATCCTAAAATGGTGTGAGTGTTCCTTTCTATTTGAAAAAGACTCACAATTTGAAGGGCTGCTCATGTGGGTAGGGATCTACAGGATTTGACCTTTTCTGGCAAGGATGAAATCATGGCTTTACTGCATGTAGTTAACCTGCATTTTGTTTAAAGGGATCCCATCAGGAAAGTGGAAACAGATTTTTCTTAACTAAGTGCTTACAGTTGAATTTAAAAATGCTGCTCTTGTCAGAGGTTAAACTGTTCCCTACTTCACTCTTATAAGTATTTGAAACTATCTACATTAAATCCTGTAAATAGGAAATAGAAGGAATAAGGGTACAATCTAAGCACAAGAAAATGTAAAATAAAAGGGCAAAATGTTTTACATGTTTTGTTGTCCTTATTAAAATGCATTGAAAACCCATACAGCTGTTTGTGTTTAACCAATAAAAGGTATGGTTTCACACCAAAAGAACAATTTATTCTGTGATTAAAAACACTATGAAGGCCTTATTGACAATGGTGAGCACTTACACAGATGAGGAACATCAATGGACGTATGTACATGATTAAGTACTTACTAATGCAGATAATGCTGCAAAAATGGGATTAAAAATATATAGAATAACTTGATGTGGTTCTGGTTCAAAATAAATCCAAGAGAAGTGCAAAGATCTGAACCAATGCAGTAAAATAAATGGGGATATGCAAACATAAACATGGCCTTCAAGAAACTAAGCCAAATTTCCAATCTGCATAGCATCCCTTTCTGGTTTTTTAGACAGGATTAAAAATCTTGCAGTTTAGATCTATCTCTATTGTTTACTTTCTAGAAGGTCTTGACTTGTTTTCTGTGTAGAAAGAGTTGGAAGTCCTGTAAAGGCGTGGCTAGAAATGTTTATATACACATCACTGAACCTATTGTGCCTCTTGTCCGCATTCTCTCACTGTCAATATGCTCCACATGACATGATCAGTAATGTGGTGGTGTAATTAGCCACAGAGACGTAACTGTGTTAATAAAAGGCCTAAGGAAAACAAAAATCTGTCTTCCAGCAGTATTGCCTATCTAAACATGTGTTTCCAACCTCCTAGGCTTTACATGGAAGTATAGTGCATCTCTTCCCTAACAGTATCTTTAAATACATGGACACTGACTTCAGTCAATTGCTACTCTTTGAAAAATTATTTACTTGCTTACTATTCTGCTTTTATTCTATTTATTTTTTTCTACTTTGTCCTGTAGTTTCCTATAGTTTCTTCCCACCATTTTAATTGTACACCACTCTATATAACTACTTCTACAAATTTTGTTGTATTTCCGTTTTCTTACTAATTTTCTCCTTTAAAATTCTATTTTGACTCTATTTTCAGTTTACACATCACTTTATTTCCTCTACCTAGCAAGTTCGTCTGATTCTATATCCCACGTTTCTTTTATTCCACATTTTTTAGCCTTTCTCCTGACTGCCCCTACTTTGTTTTATTTAACTCCATATCCTTCTTCTCCCTGTCTCTATACTCCCTTTTTCTAGCTGGTGCTCCACTTCACTGCACCCTTTATGTTTATATCCTGCCTGTACTTGGAAATCCTGACTGACTAGTATGGAAATATCTCAGGCAAGCCCAGAAGGGAAGCTGTTCTTATCATGTTTCCTTGCAACGAATGTGAAGAGAAACAACTGCACAAGGAATGGAAAAGAACTTCCCTTAAAATGGCAAAATCTGTAAAATTTTAAAAGATGAGAATAATCTTTTTTGATAAGCAGATGGGGCACTTTAAACACCAGCCAGTAATTGTGATGCATAGGTACAGCTAGTAAAAGCTGCTTTTTTAGGGGCCTTGTTAAAGCAATAAAGAACATTTTTGTACAAATTAAAAAATAAATTCTAAAAATTACCAAAAAAAATAAAAAAAACAACCAAAAACCTAACAAACCCCCAAAAATCCCCACACCAAAATCATAAGAGACGTAGCCAGCAACTAGGACCAACTGTCTCTTTTTTGCACTTTTCAGTCTGCAGTGCATTTTACACCAAAAGAGCAATAACCCCCCAACAGAGACTACTCACCCCAAAAAAACATCAACTTACCAAAGCAACTCTTAAAATTGGGTCTATGTTCTTTGTATTTCTCCAATGTCTTCAACTTTCTTATCTTTTTCTCTTTTAAGATACTTCCTCTTACAATGTGCCACAGTTTGTTAGCCCAGCTTTCCTCCTCCGTCTTTTGCCCTCTGTCTCCTTATCTCTCTAGATAATTCCTGTTGCTCTTTCTCTTTCCCGTGTTCCTCAGTTTGACTATTTGTGCTCTCTCTTTGTATTAATTTTTCAAACCAGATGTTTCATCATACTTCAACATCATACAGGTCTTCTATACTAGTTTCTTCCCACGCTACAGATTATATATTTATGCTCTGCTGGCATAGCAACAGAAACTGGCTCTTTCTCTCATTCTTTCACTTGCATGTGATTTCCTTCTCTCCTATTGGTGCACACACCTTGCACCAGCACTTCAAAACTAAAACAAATATGTGGATGCATGAAGATTTCCCCAATATGTGTTTGTACATATCCACAAATCTATTCAGAACCTGCATACAGGCTCTATGCCAGACCCAGTTTTATGTGGTCATTTTCATACAACCTCCTTCTGAAACACATGTTCAACTTCTCCTCAGCACATGTACCCCACCTTCTTCTGTATAATTTTTCCACATGTGCACAGAACCTCTTTCTTCTCTCTATTCTCTTTTCCTCATTGATCCATCTTCATATGACTTTTAAGTAAAGAGATTAGCTTTTTCAGTAATAAGGTATCAGCTAGACTGGAAGTACTTAGGTGTGTGTTGTGGCAGATGAGGTTTGCTCCTCTAGTTTGGAAAAACTCTCCTGGTTTTCTTAGGAGAGGGCATTTTATTTTTTTTATTCCTGAAAGGAACAAGGAGCATTTCTATTCTGAAACGTAGGATTTTGATAGTGGTTTACTGAGCAACTGCCCTGGACTAATATCCTTACCTGCCCTTAGGAGAAAGCTCATTTGACTTTTACGAGGACAGTATTTTTAGCATGCTTCTGTCACACTTAGTTTTAAGCTTTTGTGCTTGCCCTCAGACATGTCTGAGAAGAAACTAAAAACTAAGGTAAGAGCAGTTCCGTGATAGAAGTGAGGTTCCCAAAAGAGATGCAGGAAAGACAACCATAACTATTGATTCCTAGTGACTAATGACCGAGGTGTAAATGGTACAATACTACCAACTCTTCTCAGGCCTGACTAAGTTGCACAGAAAAGTTCAGACACTCCACAGTCTGATTTTATAAGGACACTGGAAAAATATTTTATTACTTTTCTCCAGGCAATCTCCCCTCCTCTTGCTCACTCATCTAAGAACAACACAGAGATGAGACTTCCAGTTTTTGTGCTGGAACAAGTGTTTTTTAGTCTACCTAATGTACTGAAGGCCATCAGAGCACTCACAGCACTGCAGCTACATTTCCAGTCTGCATCACTTGAGAAGGAAAGGCAAGCTCTCACAGCGGTCATGATTCAGTCTGTCTGGGCCCTTTGTCTATGTGGCTGGTGAGCCATCCCCTCAGCGTGTGGCATACACTAGCTACTCAGTGAAGATATGGAAGAAGTGCTTCAAAGTATACTTTGCCAGCAGACCATCAGGACTGTGACACTTGGCCTCTGCTATGCTCTCCTTGCCAACACCCTCTCAGGTTCCATGAGACTTTCCCTTGTTGATCACTGATGCACTTAAAAGCAGAATCTTGACCAAAGTTTATCAGACCTGTCTGTCCCCCTGTGTTTTCTCTGTTCAATGCCTCCAGCACACAGCAAAACCATGTGATCCAACCCACATTTGCTGCTTTCAGCCTTCAAGCTGTCCTCAGGCTCCGCACTGAACCTAATACCAATCTAGCTTACTCCTCAGCTTCATTGGGAATTTTTTACAAGGAAAATAACTCTTCAGCTCTTCAGACTATATTCAGACATCCTGGCGGTTGAGTTTTTGGTGTGCCCCAGGATTTTGGTTCCTCAGATCAAAACTGGGGATCTGGTTAAAACTCCTCTGGACATGGTGCCTAGATTTCTTTCTGATGGAAATGGGGGTACAAAGGAGCTGAGGTAGAAAGTGATATGTAGTGAGAGATCAGTTTAATATGTGGTTCCTATGTCTGTATGTTCCTTGCTTAATTTCAGGAACTCCAAAATGTTTCCAGGCCTACCAGTTTAGAGATAATCTTAGCTCATCATGCCAGCCAGGGAAGTAGTCAATGCCCATCAGCAAGCAATGTTGAAAGACTTGCACCTTCCTTGTGCCCCAGGAAGCTTAGAGTGTTTTCTGTCTTACAAATACAGCAGGAGTAGGGAGTAAGAGAGACTTGGACAGCAACTCTGAGACACAGTGCTTGTCTTACAGCCAACTATGGCCAGTCTTTGGTAGCAATTGAACTAAACTGTCAATTAGACGTTTGTGTCATTTCAGAATGAAACACCAGCCATCTTCCAAGCATCTAGTTATTATTTGCATAAAATGATGTCAGTCACTTAATTTCTTTTTTGATAAGCAGTTTTCAGACTGATTCACTTGTATGCCAGTTATGCTACAGAACAGACTGTCGTCCAGGGGGTTTCATTAAAGGCTTGGTACTGCTTTGGTTTAAAACCTGCATAGTAGTGGTTTCCTCCTGCATTGTGTGTGAAAAAGCAGTTGCACACAATGACCCTGAAGCCTGAACTCACAGAAAGCCCTGCAAAAGTATTGTTTAGTTTCATGTGTTAAATAATGTCCTGGTGCCTAGGACATGTCTACACTGCTGATGAGGAAACTTCTGCCTGAGCCAGTGTGGGCTGATAAGCAGTAGAAATCTGCCTGCATGAACGAGTTCTGCCTTACACCATCCTGCTGCCAGACCCTGTCTAGCTCATTTGCACAGCAGCAATCTGTGCCATGCCAGCTTGCTGACGTGGCTCACTGCTGGGCTTGGTGTGGAGACAATGCTAATGAGTATCTGACTCCCAGGGAGCGGTGGTGGACATGAGGAGGAGATGCACAACAGGGAAGAAAGGCTGACCTATGTCTAACTTTTTCCATTACATTCGCATTTTATATTCTCATAATCTTATTTTCTTATCTTACTCTTTATTGCTTGTGTTTATGCTTTTCCATACTTGAAGAAGTATCTATTGATATTTCTTCCAAGACTCTTGAACACATGGGAAACTCTTGATATAGCTACTGGAGAAAGATGCTGTAGGAAAACAACTTCAGCATGATTCTGCCATCACACCTACTAGAGAGCATACTTTTAAATGTACTATAGCCAACAGGCAAGCATATAATATAATGCCATAGGAACAGGATAGAGGCATTACACTGAAGATGAGTATTTCATAGCTTTTGTGTCAAGGTCACTCTCACCAACAGGATAAAAACATGGACTGGGAAGAGTGTCTGGCAACAGAATTGGATGTGTATGTATGTTTAAGGGCAGAAAGTCATAAACAACCTTTAACAAAAGCTTCTGACACTGCAAAACTAGACTGCTTTTGTGCAGACAGAACTAATTTTTAGCCAGAGCAGTCCTGCAGCATGAGAACAGAGAAATAAGCAAGTAGTCTAACAGACAAAAAATCCAGCTATATACCAGTTTTAACTGGGGGGAGGGGGGAGAAGTGATCCTCTGCCAATGTACCTATAGTTCTCTTTCTCTTTTATTTTTTTCTTGTTTTTCTTTCGGTTGTTGTTGTGATGTTTTGTTGCTTTGGGTTTTTTTGGTTATTCTTACACAGCTGATTTCAAGGAAGGGATTTGGAAATCATCTGAAAACAAGTTTGCAAGACAAAGATTTACAAGTGCTGTGTCTAGCTTTTTGGTAGAGTAGCCAGACATGAGGGAAAAACTTTGTTTTCCTCTCAAGAACATTGGAGCTATCAAGATTAATTGGGCGTAGAAGATAATGTATGTAAAGGCAGCTGGATAACTGAAAATAGAAACTCTTGAGAATAAAGCAGAGCCATTTTAGAAAAGAATTCTGTATTTGGAGAGCCAGAGGCACAGCAAACTGGCCAAACTACATCAAGGATATCCAGGAACCTGGTGAGCAGATGTGAAACGTGGGGAAATGTGGTCCAAACAACAAAAGAGACTATGAAGAACTGCAGCATCCCTAACAGACCTTGGAGCATAGTTGGAATGGACCTTTTGAGAAAATGCATCACAAGAAGTTACAATTTTGAGCTAGAAGTTTCTTATCCGGTAAGTATTCATATATCTCTTGCACATGCAAACACAAAGTGAAAGCACTGTCATAGCTGAGTGTAAACTTAGCCCATACTACTTTGGGTTTATGCTGCATGTTGTGAATTGGGACTCCCAACCAAGAGACAGTAACTTAAACCAGGATTGAGTTAACTTGAATAGTTGTAATCACCTGAACACAGTTTGAGACTGTATCTATCCAAAAAGCAAAGAAAATACATAGTCAGCCATTCCTGAATAAAGAAATGCATGTGCAAAGAGCCTAACCAGCATCTTGAGGCTGCACAAAATGTCTTCTGTGTATTTCCATGTCCAAGGCCCCAGCATCCCTGTCACTAGTGTTGTGAGAGGATGAGGAAGAACAGCGCGAATAAAAATATGAGAACTCACTGCCACAAAAGCCCTAACTGCCTTCTAAACAGGAGGCTTTCTCATAATTGAGGGTCTCCCCAAGACAAACTGTGATCTTGAAAAAACTCTGGGCATTGAAAAAGTAAATTCTTGTTGATAAAGTACAAAAACGGGCAAGCATGTGTTTCTCCAAGGCATTGTCACAACACCGGGATATTGCCATTTCTGTGAAGGGTAGTAAAATCTGCCTCTACTAAGATATCATCAGCACTACACTGAGAAACTACAGCCACCAGAAGGACTGTCTACAAGACAGCCCTTTGGCACTTTCATAATGTAAACAATCATTAAACTCCTACAAGGTATATCCAAGACCCTGTACTACAGCACAGTGTGGAGCAACACCTCTCCAAGCCCTGAGGAAAATATCTTAGATCCCACACACTATCAAGAAAAAAAGAAAGAGAGAAATGAGTGTATTAATGTGTGTATGATGCTAAGGACTTTAAGGCTTCAAGGGTGTGTGACAGAATGCTAAGCATAGAAATGTGCCACAGTGTTTGCACTTAATTTTGGTATTTCAAATAAATGCAGTAAATGGATCATTAATGCAAATATATTCTCTACTGGGACATTGTCACAGGGTAATTTACTGTATAAAACATGTTCCCACTCTGTAGTGTTGGCTGTTATCGATAATATCTATGAAATGAAGTCCCATCTATGATGCCACAGAAAACACAATGTCAGTACCAGCAGTGATACCTGAATCAGCTTTAATCTAAATATTTCATGCAACAACATTTCTTATGCACAGGAACAGGGTTTAGCACAAGTTTCACTAATCTCCCAGGGATGAGTGACTGTAGGTCATAGGTGCCTGTGCAAGTTACAAATTGCTGATGACATTGCCTTGAGTGGTGTGAAGATGTTTACTCATTCTCCAAAATGAAGTGTAAAGGAACCTTGAGAAGCCAGCTGGTCAGAGAAGACAGCATGCAGAGCTGAAGGAATACTGCCAGGGTATTGAATTTTCTCTCTCTACTCTTGCTTAAAACCTGAAAGATTGGAGGCTTCTGTTGTTATGTGGTGCTAGAGAAATCTACCTCCAGGCACCCCTTTGCCTCCCCAAGCACTTCTTCCTTACAATCTCCTAGTACCAGTGGTGCTTGGGGAGGAGATATTAGAAGACATCACTCCCCCTGGACCAGCTCCTCTGCACCGTGGAAAGATGGGGACCAAGGTCTACTGTGAGTGGAGCGACCACTTTCTCTCCTCTCTTCCCTTCACTAGTTGGTTTCCCCTGAGTGAAGCACCTGAAGACCAGCTCTTCTGCTTCACTAAGTACTACAGCTGTTGCACACAACCACATACCTAAACATACAGGACAGTCAGGCAGTGAGGGAAATCTTTCCTGCACCCATGTCCAGCTATGTTCAGACTGGGTATAATTTGTCCCTGTTGAAGGAACCTAAAATCTCTTCTGATATACTTTTTCCTAAAACTTTTAAATTACTCATAATATTTAACAATTTGACTTACTCTCTGAATGTTGAAGGTCAGTAACCTGCTGAATGTAACCTCTCAATGGGCATTAGAGCCAAAAGGGATCCAAGGGGTCTGGGAGCACATACAAAGAGTGAGGAAGAAGATATAACTGCTACATTTAGCATTTATAGAACTCATGATAGACTACAGTCCCTCCCTGGTGTTTAGAATCAATAGAGGATACTAATAGATTACACAGACCATGGAGAAGAGCCATGGGACTTATTAAAGAATCCAAATATATGTTTTATAACAATAGACTCAAAGAGTTTAATGTATTGCTTTTGAAAAAAAGAGGATAAGAGATGAGATGATCAAAGACCGTAAGTATCTATGGCAGGGATATGATTTTTATAAATGACAGTTAGTCTAGCAGACAAAGACATAATAAGATTTAATTGCTGGAAGCTGAATCAAGGCAAATTCAAAATAAAAATAAGGCACAAAAATGTAAGGGCAAGAATAGTTGTTCCTTGAAACAATTCACTAAGGGTTGCTGTGGGCTTTCCATCACTGGAAATATTTTAATTGAGATTGGCTGCTTCTCTAAACTTTGTGCTCCAGTTCAAACAGGAATTGATTCAGGGAAGTCCCATGGCTTGTATTATAAAAGAGGCCAAGCCAGATGATCACAGTGGTCTATTCTGACTTTATAATTTATGAGCTCTGATATAATCAGACCCTAGCACAATATAGCCATAGGCAAAAACACTTCCTATTCATCACAGATTATTCTGAGAAATGTTAACGTCATCTCATCATTTCATCAGGATAAATCAGGCATTACAGTTTATAGCTATATTAAGCTGGTAAAACATAACTGTAGTTTCATGTGTCTTTAACTCATTACCTTAGAAAACCTCAAACATTTACCCAGCTCATCCTAACTATTCGGTGTAGAAAACATTCAAATGTTAAGAACAATGAGTTCAGGCTCCAATACAACTGAGTTGTCCTTCAGTAAGAACACACAAAATGTATCTTAATAAATGAGCAACCCTAAAGTAAACCCTGCATCACTATCACCTGGATGTAACTACACCTAATGTCCCCTTGATCTTTGCACAGAACTCTCATTGCGTACACAGCAAGAGCAGTAAATGGCTCTAAGGAGGGAGATACTGTTTCACAAAAAGGTTTAAGACAAACACAGGCAGCAAAGAAGTGCTGATTTAGTAACAGAATATTTTACAGCATAGAAGGTCACAAATTGGCAGCATTAAAGGTTTTATTTTGGTTAGCTGACAAGTGTGAATAAATGCTGTACAGAACAGGTAGTCAAGTGCCAGCAATATTTTTCTTTTGAAAATGTTATCTTCACTTAGATCATTTTCATCAGTCAGAATATCATCAGTCAATCATAAAGCTGGCTGTTCCAGCTAAATACTTTTACCATTACACAACCCTGTGTGGATACTGGGTTCATGCAGTGGAGACATAATCCTGCAAACCTGAAGAAGATAATCTTTTCTAACTTTAAAAGAGCCCATTTCCCCTTTATAAGATTAGGAAATTAGTCTTTTTAGAAAGTAGCTTTTAAAGCAAGCTACATCCCTATTCCAGATAGATTGATTTAACAAAATTTATGGAGTTGGACCTTCCATTATTAGGCAGACAAGCAGACAAACAGTTTGTCTCCAACATGATTTTCATACATAGTCAAGGCAGTATCTTGTGACCAGATTCACAGAACACACCTTTTTAACTAATGCGCAATTTTTAGAAGTCAGGCATCTAAAAACAAACAATAGTCTTAACAGTGACTTTAAGAAGAAACTGGAAAATTTTTGGGATACCACTTAGTCAGCTGGGTCACATTTGCCAATGATTGACACCACATAAATTTACCTGAACTGTCTAGATCAGACTGTTTGTCGATTATTTGTTTACAGTTCATTACTTCTCTTGAAAAATTGTAATTCTATTTTTCATAATCATAAAAAAAGAATTTTGAAAAGAGCTGTGGAGTCTCTTGATCACCATTTCTCCAGAGCTATATAATATTTGAAATGATGGTAAGTAGTTTTCACATAATATTGCTACAAAACATTTACATGTTTATCATCAGCAATACAAGCAATTAAAAAAGCAAGTGAACTGACTTAATAAGCAGACAAGCAGCAACTCGTGGATAAAGTTTAAGTGTGCTACAGAATTACAATCAGGGCTTAAAATGAGTAGTATCTTCTTTGGGTTTTGTTATTTTTTCAATCAGCCTGACTGCATCTCTGCAGTCACATCCTCCAAATCTTATGCCTCTTCTGGCTGCCTATGACACTTTCCCACTGCCCTCTCCTCTAGACATCCTCCTCCCACTCTTGACATGGTCTCTTCTATGTTATGTCGTTTTCATTAGGCTGAAATAAGTTTTTTTCTCTCACTGAACATTTACCTAGTTTATACTACTTGAATTCACTGAAAGTAGGTCAACATTCTATCGTATTGTTCATAGCACACAAATATTATGACTTGAGTTGTACTTTCTTGCTTTTCATCCCCAAACTGTTAGTTAAAGAAAATTTGCAGTAAATACATTGCCAATAGATGTAATGCAATAATTTGAGCACAAGAAGATTAGATTAATAGTTTTGATACAGGCATTGCCTTTTGCAAAGGAGCTGTATTTGTCATATAGCTTTTGATTGCCAAAGACACATGGATTGACCTGCATGCACCAACAACTAACAATCATGCTGTCGTGCACTATCAGGAGGAAAAAAATATATTGGCAGAGAGAAGAAATTAAAGACTGTTTATTTCAATTCCAAAGAAGAAGTAGCAAAGCAACCCAAATGAAAACAAAACCCCTGAAAAGATCATGCATCTCTGAAAAGATGAAAGGGGGGTGTCAGTGATACTTATGATTTATAATAGTTTTGTGGTTGCAGGCTGTGACGTGTGAATGTGATGTGTTTTCCTAAAAAGAGGAGTAAGTGCTCTGAGTTGATCCTTAAATAAATGTATAAAGTGCTGAAAAGCATGAGCACAGAGTATGGCTTGAGAAGTGTAAATACAGATATGAAATGACTGCTCTTGAGTGCAAGAGGCAGGGTGAGAGAACAATGAGAAAGAAAGAATATAGTGTTCCTTAAAGAGTTCGCTGTTTGGTGAGAAGAAAATGTCCTCAGTCCTACACTCCTTCCTTCTTTCTTCATCATCTTGTTTGCTTTTGAAAATTAATTGTTTGCTTTTGAAAAATAATGAAGAATTTTTAAATAACAACCTTCCTTATTCCTTAATATGTTGCTTCGTTTCTTCAAAGTGCTCAGCAAACATTGCTAAGTCTTCCTAACAACATGGCTCTAAAATATTACTATGAGATAGGGAAACTGAACCCTGGAGGTGAAATGACTCAGCTGGGATCCTGTATTTAAAGTTTCTATGTGACACTGTTGTACAAATAATGATTAAATTAATAAACAATGCCATTAAATAGCTGATAGTGGAATCAAAGGTGGGACACAGGATTTGCTGTTTCATCTTTTAATGTTGTGAACCACACAGCCTGCCTCTGGAAATCCATTTAATAGGATTCTTCTTAAGTTTGTTCTTACTTTGCTATATGAGCCTCTTACCAATGAGTAATTGATTCCTGAGCTATCAGTTTAATAAGTTACACATTATGCCTCACTTGCCCAGTTTATCAAATGGGATCTATGATCCATCCTAAATGCTTGGTGTATGTTGGGAATCCAGTGTGATCTGGAGAGATTCAGATATTGCTGGATGCTTCGTGACTCCAGCAAGTTAATGGGATGGTCTCCACAGCTTTCTGGCTAGGAAAAGGTCCCTGTGTCAGAAAAACTGATTCCAAAATTGACAAGCCAAACTGAAAGAATGAAGACTGCTAGTTCACTCAGATCATGTCTCTTATTAATAACAAAGTTCTTTTCATGACTAAGCTGAAGCAAACATATCGGATGATGTGAGTCCATCTTGCTGTAACTGTCCAGGTTTTACTTTTTCTTTAAGGAAAGCTTTTAACTGAGGAGAAACTTGCAGGAAAAAAACAGATTTACCAACTCACTCTCACTTACCCAGGTACCTAACATTCAAGTTTGCCCTGGGTCTGGTACTTCAGTAATAGGCAGTTTGTAATATGTCAGAGTAGGACAGATAATATCGAATGACAATAGAACACAGTAGAATGCATAGAGCTATATATTCCATAGCATGGGGTAGTAATGTTTCCTCAAAACATGTTCTTCAACAGAGCCATTCTCATACAGATAATTTCTTCAACAGTTACACTGTTGAAGAATGCAGAAATCTTTTTCTCAAATAATTAATTATTTGTCAAAATGTCTAGTAAAATCAATTTTATATGAGTGCTCTGTACCTTTGATGACTTTACCAGAAATTCAGGCACTGTTAGGCATATAGTTAATAGGAAGCTATGTCTTTCTGCTAACTCACTGAAATACCAAATCCAGCATTCTGGATTTGGAACACTCCCTTGAGGACTTTGTGACCATAAACCAATAAATGGATTACAATGATTCACATGTTTTTTTCCCATCTGTGACAGATAATGTGGCATGCCACATCTAAGGTAAGATGAGATGGTCAAAATGCAGTTTCTTTACTGGCCTATAACTCATCTAGAAGCATTAAGGCAGATGCCGAGACTTCCAAAATCTTGAATCAAATGCAGAGGCTGAACCCCAGAGGTTTAAATAAGGACAGTGGCATTTTTTTAATATCTGGATGTGGACAACACTGTTACAGAGCAGGAATATTCACAGCCCAGCTGCAAATGGGTAAAAATTGCACTGAAAGCAATCAGCTTGGAAGTATGAGGCAAGAACTCCCACAGTCTTCTTTCCTCTTCTCCTAGCCAGCAACAAAAACCTCGCAGAAGAGAAAAAGTTCCTTTAAGTTTGCATTTCAGATGTTAAAAACCAGGTATGTCACTTTTATACAGTGCCTGATGTATTAAGTCTCAAATAACACAAGGATTCTTATATAACCCAGTAATCAGTGGACTCAATTGTTTACAATATGCCAACAGTAAATGCAGGAGGAATTTATAATCATATTTTCATGGGGAGTAAGCCAAAATCCCTTCTGTAACCCAAACAAACTGCTTCATTTTCTCATTTTGGACAAGTTTAAAAGGCAAAAAGATATGACAACATGTCAGATAAATTTCTCCTGTGGCATTTTCCCCAAAGGGGTGACGCAAAGAAAAGTCAGAAGATTAGCTTATTATGTCCAACGTGTATTTTATAGTTACTATACAAGTGGATGGCTACAATAGACTGTTGACAAAATCTCTACAGAAAAAATACCAGAGAATTACTTCACCAGCTACATTTACTATTCTTCCTGCTAATTCTCTGCATTTTTCCCTCCTCTCAAAACTTTCTCAGCATATCTCTCCAGTACACTTTTTCCTGCCTCTTGTAGACTCCCTCAGCAATGGGAATTAAGTGGGGTTGACTGAATCAGTTCAAACACAATAGAAATATGGTTCCAGTGCCTCAGATGTTCTTCAAATGAAATGCTCCCATTCTTAGAAGGGAAAGAGAAAATACCTTCCTCATTTCCTCCTCGTTGGCCATCAGCTGCTTTTTCTGCTAGGCTTCCCTCCTTCCCTCTTCCACTAAATTCTTATCTTAGAAGAGATTTCAGCTAAGAATGTGCTTGAGCACCGAAAAAGCCAACTCATGCCCCTCAATGCATGTCTTAGTGCTGGCAGGGCCCTGTTCTTTGCATTGCCATGACTAGACTAGGATTTGTAACATAGTAACACCATGAAAACGCAATTTCTCTTTTACTTTCAGTCAGGGTCATTCTTAGACACAAGCTGAGGAAAGCAGCCCTTCCTGGAGCCAATCCAGATACTTTGCCAGCGGAGCAGGACAGGAGCAGAGCAGATGTCCCTCAGGCATGCACATGCAATGGGGCAGGGGAGTGTGGGAGATGATGGCAAAAAAATTTTGTCAGGGTGCAGCAGCCTACCTAAGGAAATATGAAAGACTAAGTGGTGACCCAGGGTACTTGCAGCCTGGTGAGCATTTTTAAGGGTCCTCTGCTCAGTGTGGTCCCCTGATACCTTCCTGATCTATTTATGAGCCCTCAACCCTCACACTCCAGCCCTTTTTCCCCTTTGCTGTTCACAACTTGGGGGTTTTTCCAGTTAGTCGTTTCTCCTGCAGGGAGGTCTTGACACTTTCGTTAGCCCGTTAATGCCTGAGTCAGCCCTGAGTTGAGACTAACAAAAGCTTCCTTGCTCTCCCATTTATTTCTGCTCATAAGGAAGGGAGAAAGGGTTGACACCTGGGGGAGAGAGAGGATGGAAACAGCCATCAAACCGAGGCACAGCTATAATTTCAGTCTGTGCATGTGGACTGTAATGGGGAAAATCAAGATGCTGTTTTTCCCAAGCCGTTCAGACAAACTAGTCTAGGGACACACTGGAGAATGGTCCCTTCACCTGGAAACATTTCACAGTTTCCTATTGACACTGATTTCTCTCCCAAAGTCCAAACCTTACTTTAGTTTAACACCTATAGTTATGCCATAGTTTTAAAGGCCAAGATCTCATCTCAAAGTGGTGCAAAACTGCCAGGTTTTTAGCCTGAACTAAGGGCAAAGCAACCCTTCAAGCATTTGGACAAAGGCAATTGTCTTTGGTCATGAGGCTGAGAGTTGTGCTTGAAACATTCTTGGTAATACAACTTCAAGATTCTTGGCACAGCTGAAATCTCGTGAAAGAATCTGATGCAAGAAAACAGAAGAAAGCTGCAACGTGGTAGAAGGGAATCGCAGAGATTATATCGAGGATAGGATTTGGCCTCTACCATTGAACATTCATGAGGCCAAACATGATATGGAAAGTGTTTCAGTAAAATGTACTCCACAGAATCAACATGCCAGGGAGCCTGAACAACTTCATTTATCTCTGTTCCATTGCTGGTGCTTGTCTTTACACGAGTTTGTAACTTTTTCCGTTAAATCCCATGTCTGACTCTCAGTCCCTATTGATTTCTAAGGATGCAGAAAGACTTTTATAACCAAATCTGTGTATGATTCCTTTTTTAAAAGAGAACTACATACTTAAAATTCTTCCGACCAAGAACATAGGAATTTGGATGTTGTTCTGAAGCCATTGAGAGCAATAAGAAAATTAATAGCTACAGAGAGGTGTGGTGAAGAGGAATATTAATATTAAAAATACTGTCTTTAGTGTAGAAAAAAAGTCTGTGGCAGTACCCTAGCTTTACAAATATGGAGAGAACTAAGGGAAGTTTGAAACTGTTTGATACCATAAAGCAAAATTAGTCAAGCATGTAGCTGGTTGTTTTTACTCTCCGTCTGATTAATTTACCTTCGTGTTTCCACAGTCTTTCTTTGAAGTAGCCCAAATGCCACTGGATAGAAAAGCTTTTCACTGTATTTTTCACATGTATTTGTTGAAAGTTGCTAAAAAAAAATATTTCACACATATATGCTTGCTTTCATATGGAAATCTTTAACCCATGGAATGAAGAGAACTCTTTGGTCTCATATCCAAAATTTATCCTAGTTACACACTTTTAGAGAGATGACACTGATTTGCACCACGAAACAAAGAGTACATTCGTATTGCAAGCAGTCATTTTCCATCCAACTAAGCTTTCTTTGGAATGTAGTTGTCAATTTTTCCTTTTTCAGACCCTGAAGGAAGTATCCACATTTATTCAAAATAAAGAAACCAAACTCTTGGACTCCTCAGAGCAAAATAAGCCAGAAGGTGGAGTTGCAACTGTAATTATGATCTCTTTAGTGCCTGAGGACAGTCTTTAGTTAACTAGATGCATTCCACTGCTGCTAATGCAGTTTGTTCATGTTTGAAAATTATTATTTTGTCCTATCTAGTCATATTTTTTAATGCTATTGACAAATACAAGCAATGTATATGTTCAATAAACATATGAAATCACTGAAAACATCCATTTTTTACTGGCCCAACATCAGATTCAAAGACTCTGTTACATGAAATATTAGCTATTTTCTTATTTTATGTAAATGTGATAAATGTAATGTTTATCACACCCTATTCATACTTTTTTCATTGTTTTAGAAGAGAGTGTAGGCACCTGAAATGGAATTAATCTGAACACTTTTCCATATGAAAATACACAGATTACAGAGATCAGGGAATTGTAGAGATCAAAGAAAAAGTGAACCTTTGTACACTTCATGTTATAAGAAGTTTGTCTGGGAAGAAAGTATGGAAACACTGAAAGCTACAGCTCTATGAGAATATTTTACTTCCATCATCTCTCTATTTTGTGCGTACTGAGTTCAGATGAGAGATTGTTTTTATCTTCACTTGCAGTTAAAACTGTTCTAATGCTACAAGTTCTTTGCTACAAGTAAATATTATTTGAGATGGAAAAGAGCTTTAAGGCTGTACTTGCCCATAGTCTCCACCTTTTTAGTTTGAAATGCTTGGGGAATTTTTTTCTTGGGAGGAAAAATCTCTTTCTGACATTACACACTGCACTTTCCTATCAAAATGTGATTAGCAGAGGTAAAGAGTGACTGGCTCAATAATATAAAAATTAGCACTTGTTTGAAATGTGAGAACACTGGTTTGTTTTAGGCATTCAGAAATGATACTTAGCTGTCAAGATTTTTTTCCTTCATTTAAGTATTTTCCTTTGACAAAAGTTCATGCCACAGATCTGAGATAAGCTGTGCTTTTGTAAAATTAGTGTGAAGGCTTGCCTAAAACTGAGAATTGAAAATTATTTAAACACCACTGAAACGGTTTGAACAACTGCAAAACAATTTCGTAGTTCTGTTATCCTACAACTTACTCAACTGTTCCAAAGGCTTGAAAGTTTTATGTGTGCATGGACACGTGTGTGGGTGGTGGTTGTGGGGGGGTTTGTATCTATACGAAATTTTCATGGCAGTGTGGTTTTTTAATCTACAATCACATACCTGAAAAAAAACTAATGCAGGTGTCTGTCCTTCAGTCTAAATGAGAAGAGCAATGTAGTCATTTCAGGAGTAGGAGACTGAAGACAATGGAAAAGCCCACCCAAAACATGACAGAGCTTGATCAGCAGTAGGCTGAGCTTAAGCAGAATTCACTGCAGTGTGTGAAAGTTAGGAGGGCAGCTGGTTAGGTGGGGGGCGTGTGTGTGTGCATGAGTGTGTGTGTGCATGTGTGTGTGTTTGTGTGTGTGTTTGTGTCTCACTGTCCAGAAGAAACAGCAGCCAAAGAAGCAGTCCTGCAAAAGGCCAGAACCAGAGCAGCACAGCTCTGCAGGGAAAACACTGTACTACAGAAGCAAGTTTGGAAACTTTGAGTAAGAGAAGTGTCTGTTGTTTGTTTCTACTGCATTTAGAGAAACAAGATTCTGAGTACATGCTTTGTAAATAAACCAAAGACATTCCTGACTCCTATCACAAATTTCTCCTCCTAATGGAAAAAGCCCAGCAAGTTTCCACTCTGTGAATAGGGGTAACAGTGTAAGCATGAACGCAGGGTCAAGTGAAGTGCCACCCTCAATTATACTAGTACAGCCCTGATCAAAACAGTGCAGGAAAACGGGTCCCTTAATAAAAGAGTTAGAAAGATACTTTCTTTTGGATTTGAATATTCAAACCTAGAAAATTAAATATAGAGGGATTGACTGTGTTCATTCCTTTCAGATAGAAAGAAAGGTGCACTTCCAATGAAGAGAGTAGAATTTGATTTATCTGAAAAGTTTTAATTTATAGACCAGCATTTCTCTAGTCCTGAATGTACGTTGCTCAAATCCCTTCTTCTTCAACCTTCCCAAAAGCAAAACTGTTCTTGTATTGCAGTACCAGGCTGCCTCATGAAGGGGTATGATTCTCATTTTCTTCAGACTCAAATGCCATGAGATCCTTTGAATAACAAGTAGTGGAAGTTGACTTAAAGGTCTAGAGAAACAAGTAGACTAAAGGAGTGACTGTCTTTCTGGTCTCATAACTTCCGTATTCCTGGCTGTGTGGTGGCCTAGATTTAAGAATCGGGAAAGGATGGGGCTTCTTGCATTTGAAAGCGGGCAATGAAAGTGAAAGGCAGGAGGACAAGGCAGGAGATGTACAGTAGAAATCATTAGTGCAATAATGACTTCTGCATTTATGTTTCTGGAGGAGGTGGTCCAGAGATGAAGTGTAGAGAAACCAGGAAAGGACATCAAAGCCAAAACCTGAAAGCCCTTTGAAAATCAATAGGAGGACATAAGAAGGAGTTTCCAGGGAACTTACTAAAAGAGTGATTAGAGAGATAGGAGAGAATTTCAAGAAGACAGAGAGAAGACAAGAAATGAGAGGAGAGGGTTTCAGGAGGGTTCTCTAATTGTTGAGAAGAAGCCCCTACTACAAGAGGGATATGGAAGTGACGGAGCGAGTCCAGAGAAGGGCCACGAGAATGATCAGAGGACTGGAGCACCTCTCCTACCAGGACTGACTGAGATAGTTGGGGTTATTCAGTCTGGAGAAGAGAAGGCACCAAGGAGACCTTACTGTGGTCTTCCAGTATCTGAAGGGGGCTTACAAGAAAGCTGGTGAGAGACTTTTTAAGAGGTCAGGTAGTGATAGAACCAGGGGAAATGGGTGTAAGCTAGAGGAGGGTAGATTTAGATTAGACATTAAGAGGAAGTTCTTCACTGTTAGGGTGGTGAGACAGTGGAACGGGTTGCCCAGAGAGGTTGTGGAAGCCCCATTCCTGGAAGTTTTTAAGACAAGGCTGGATGGGGTTCTGTGCAACCTGATCTAGTGGGTGGCATCCCTGACAGGCTGGGAGGTAGGAACTAGATGATCTTTGAGGTCCCTTCCAACTCTGACGATTCTATGATTCTACAATTCTATGATTCTAAAGCATAAAGTTGGGAAGAGCAGTCCAAAAAGAGTAGGATTCAATGTAGGACTCAGGCTAAGGAGATGAGAGTGGGAGAGGTCTGAAAATACTCCCCAGACACAGACCCCACCTACTCGCAGGGAGTTTTTGCAATTCATGAAACACAAGTCCAGTTTCATCCCGAACTCAACACCTCCCAGACAGCCAAGGATTTCTCCCTTCAGCGTGGCTGATAATCACTTCCCAGAGGTGGAAACCCCACTGCCTGCTGGGTGGCCCAGTCCCTATTCCTACCATCTCAGCTGCTTCTGGTCCCACTTGCTCCCTTACACCTGCTCTGGTGCTGCCCAGCCCTGCATTAACCTAGGGCAGAACTAACTCAGCAAAGCAAATAGTTTTCCACTAGCTTAGTGTACTATTAAGCAATACTTTAAATAGCAAAGAAAATACATGGGATGACATATGGAGACACTTTCCCACAGGACCATTAAAGGGAGTTTAGCACAGTGCTTAGTTTCAAGAAATACTAGTATCTTTGAAGTCTATAGCCTCACCTTTACTACTGCTTGCAGCCTCAGAACACCAGATGGGGAACAGTATATCTATGCAGAGGCCAGTGTTTGAGCAATTAAAAAAGGCTACAATACTTAAAAAATAGGGGATCCATGCAGAAGCATTTTTTTTCTGCACACACTAAAAGCTACATAAGTTGAAATTACAAGTTCTCATGACACTGTGAAACACCTTATATATTTAAGTGAAACTGCAAATACACCAACCAGATGTATTTGGTCATAATCATAACACAACAGATCATAAATGTGGAGGCAGAAGGTAGGAAGATAGCCCTCTGCCAAGGCAAGTGTGGAATGACTATGCCAATAAAGAATCAGGTATTATTAATGCTGTATCACAAAAGACAGCAGCACAAGGAAACATCCTATTGCCATAGGGCTGTCTGGCACTCCCTGCAACATTTAGCTGCTGTGGGATCTATGTTAGGCTTCGTACAGAATGCTGATGCAAAAAAACTCAACCTTGTAAAATCTTAGAAAGGGCTTCATCTAGACATCAAACAAACACTGTTTGGTCATACATAAGTAAATTCAGATTGAGGGAGTAGAGCTACATGTTATAAATATGAAATTATTTTTCCATTTATAGGGGTATAGTAGAAGGTTAATAGTGCAAATTATTGATAGTATTAGCATGCAACATAGTTATTCACCCAAAAAGGATGAAAGGAATAGAATGATGGAAGTGTATGTGTGGAGGCAGCTACACATTGCAATGCTACATTTACATACAGAGAACAGCCAAGACATACAGAGTGTCTGTTTGCAGAGAACACTATACATGGAGGAAGAAATAAAAGCTGAGTGTTTTGCTCTCTTGGCTCTGTTTCCATGTTTGCTCACAGAGCAATCGCTGATTTTGGCAGAGTCCACCTTACTGCTCAACTTCGTCTTGGTGCTTATTGTCAGTACTCACATTTTCAAGCCTTTGCAATATTGTCTGTTCATCACAAACATGTTAGGGTACACACCTGAGCTCAAAAGGCCATGGTACATGTGTATCTAGCAGAAGGAGCTATTTATTTGGACAATTAGGTAACATTTGTCACTCACTGGGTGTTTAGGAAGCGCAGGCTGCCAGGGTGCTCTCACCAAGGGCAGTTCTGTCACACTGTGCCTGGGATGGGAAGGCATGACCATAATGTGATGCCACTGACCTAGTTTGTTCAAGTTTACAGCATTTTTATGGAGGAGGGAGACACATGGAAGCTCTGGTCTTCCCAGGCTGCATAGCCCATGCACATGCAGCATGTGGGAGCCTTACCTCCCCAAGTGCAGGTGACATGAGGTGTACAGACAACAGAGAGAAAGGTTCACAAAATTTGTGTGTAAGGAGAGACAGCAGACAGATTGTAGCTGGGGTGGTGCTAACTGCAGAGCTAGGGAAGAAAGCAAAGAGCAAAGATCCCTTTCATTAGAAAACTCTCTGGAAGGGCTGGACAGGGATTCTGGGCAAAGACGTGGTCTGCTGATGATGATGTCTCCTTGGGTTTAGGAAGGCAGACTCTGTCTATTTCTTGTAAACCAACAGGATTGCACTGGGAAATTATCATCAATCTCATATCCAAAGGAAACACCCAAGAAGGCCTTAAATAGTGGCTCACCTCTCAGTCCAGACTACCACAATACTGTGGGTCCAGTTTTTAACCTCCTGAAACACTTGCAAGAATACCAGCGCTAACTGACAGTGCTGGACACAGTCTCACCCTGCTGGCATGGGAAGGGAGCTGCCCTTTCTACAGGAGCCTGACTCAGCCCAAAACCCTCTGGAGTTAAACCCCCAGGGAAGTGAGCAATGGTGGTCTGAAGTGAGCAATGGTCGGGGCAAGGGTAGGCCTGAAGTAGGCCTGGTTGTACAACTCTTGTACAGAAATCACATCATCTACCTCAGACAGCTTTAGTATTGCTAGTATTTCAAAATAAAAGGAGCTATATTGCCAGGTGAAAGGGAAGAACAGGTTTGCAGTATGATAAATCTCTTTTGAAAATCTTTACCTGGGCGAGAGAGAGGCTGGATCTCAGGTCTCATCCTGCAGGTACCTCAAGCAAGCAATGTTTAACAACTTCTCCGACGACCATGTGATTTGTCCTTTGATTAAGGTGAACAAGACTTCGCCAGTGATAACCTCATCTTTCTGTGAAGCAAAGCAAGATAATTAAGTTCACATCTTTCCTGGCTTGGCTAGAGGTGTAAGTTACTAAATGCAAAGTGATACCCAGTAGCAGCTGAGGGCAGGAAACGAAGTCCCACTTCAGACCCAAGCCTTAGATGGAAAGTGCATGGGCAAAATACAATCACTCACACTTATCCACTCTCACTGGCTTGCTGAACCCTTTGGAAAAATTATGTGGTATCTTTGTCATGAATGACAATGGCAGATTTCACATCTTATCCCAGGAGACTCCACTAAAGATCCTGAAGAATTTCTTAACTAACCACATATGTTGAACTGTTACTTATCTTAATGAAAAAAAGATAGTCACTTAACAGAAAGATATCCAGAGATGAGTTCACGCTATGAATTACACAATATGTAACCTCCCCAAAAAGAGACAAGCTTGATTTCTACAAGCACAATGTTTGCATCTGAAAGTACTAAATGCAATTGTTTTCCATCATTTGAAGGAAGTCCTGGCTCCACTGAAGTCAATGACAAAACTCCCATTGACTTCAAATAGATCAGGACTGAAAACTTTGCCTTTAACAACATGCCAACTGATTTTAATTTTTTTTTAAAAGAATAAAATAAAAAGAAAAATGTGCTTGCATTTAAAAGTTTTGATGCCAAGTTTTGTCCCAGAGTGTATTACTTCAGCCTTGATATAAATCTATCAAAATACTTTTAAAAAATGTAAAGATGAACACACCCTTGAAGAATAGTCCTGCTCTCCTCTTCCAGGTCCATACCAAAGAATTTTGCTCAGACAAGAATGTGAATAAAGGAGAAAAGATAAAATAACAAGCCAAACAACAGCCGACCTTATAGATGTAGTCTGCAATTTAGAAATAGGCAACATATTGTAGTCCTAAGTATTTAATAGTAAAAATACTCATTTCCCAGGTTCAATTTTATTGAGATGCCCAATAATCAGGAAGTAAAATTAATCTACTTAAATTACTTTACATCAACTTAAATTAAGTAATTACAGATAGTTAATCTGAATTTAAAACCAATACATTTTACATTTCATTTAATTTCTTGCATATTACAAGGAAGTTGACAGACTAAAGGTCAGTGTACCACTGTAGATAATTTCTTTAGTAATTTTTAGGAGCATGTGTTTAAGGAGAAAGCATAAAGCCAGGACAAGCAAAGAAGTATCAGTTCAACATCTTCTAAAAAGTAGAGTTCATTAAAAGATTTTATTCTTTCTATAAATTAATTTGAGGTTTTCTAAATCTATTCTGTATCTGACAATATTGTCTCACGGAGATGGATGAACTAACACTGTAGTTTGGTGTTAGCATAGAACACATAGAAACTTCTGCTTAAATTAAATATTTGCATCCATCCCATTGTAATCTTGATTAATTTCTAGTAAAGTTTATTAAAAAAATTTCTTCTATACTTTCACATTTAAGTAGAGAAACAGCTGGTGTCTTTTGACTCTGTCTGAAAATTAATCAAGCTTCTAAACTTGAAATAATACCCAAACTAAACAAGCTATGCAGTTTTCCAGATGCATTAGCATAGCTCATCGATCATTGCAATGATAGCATGACATGATGCCGATACAATTTTGCTGTACTATAGTGATATCAAAGCAAAAAGAAAAGGACTTGACACTGCAAGATGTTGTAGAAAAGATTTCTCTACTTTCTGATTATGATTAAATCTTGATGTGCTTTGAAATCCCTAATGTGTAATGCAAACCAGGATTTGGGGTGTTAGGAATGCATCCCCACCCATCTTCCAAAACACTCTGTAAATTATCATCTGCAGACCCCAAATCCATGAGTGAAGGGGGGGAAGGAAGGAGAGGGAGGCAGGGAGTGTGGGGGGAGGGACGGAAGTGGAAGAAAGACAGAGAGGAGAGAGATTAGAAACACTTTTCACCTCTTGGTCCCGTCAGTGTGCTCAACGCCGAGAACCGTGCTTCAAATCCAGTGTTATCCTTAGGCCTGATTCAAAGGAAGTGAAATAGTCTACTGAGAAAACAGTGGAAAAAGTAATGGTCCTGAAGAAGTAAGTGCTGCATGTTGAAACGTATGCATGTCACACCCCATTTGTCTTTCATATTGAAGAATAAAGCAGGCTGTCCTGCAGCAGTTATTATACACCATATTCTTTATTTTTAAAATGCAAGAAATTTGGCACAAAGAACAAAAAATCAACTGATGAAAAGCATTTATGTCATGGTTTAAATTAAGACCTTTGTAATGCAAGAATTACATCAGCAGTGGGCTTAGCTTAATGAAAATAAGACTGTTTTTAAAGACCATGAACAAACAAATCCTCTCTGTTTTCTGAAAGAGAGAAAAGGCAGATATAGATAGATAATTTAAGCTGAAATCAGAGCAAATCACATTTTGCTACCTCTAGGAATTACTGGACTTTTTATTCCACTAACAACTCTGGGTCAACGAAGTCAAGCGAGAAGTTATTTTATATTCACATGTGGATTTTAAATATTTTCAGGGAATATTAGGTACTACAAAGTCTCTTCATTATTCTCATGGCTTCGGCTTCTGGTTAAGATTAATAGCAATTTTAGATTTTCCTCTCTTTTGATGTGTTTTTGGTTCTGGGTCCACCTAACAAGAACTAAAAGTTCAAATGTTCTGCTTTATCAACTTTTTAAAATGTTTATTACTATATTATTTTGATATAATGATGGTTAAGGATTTAATAAAAAATCATTCTGAATGAGAGGAAATAAATTAATACAAGCCATTCATGGCTACTAACAATGATATAGTAATGATTTGATTAATGTTAAAATGTACTGGTAGAGGTAGCAAAAGGAAGTGGAGTCTTTTTGGTATGTATCATTTGATACAAACTTTTGTCATCTATTCTTTGTGCACATTTTTGTCTTTATGCATCTGCCAAATCTTTTATGAGAATATAAGCAATCCTCTTCTGACAAGAAAGGAACAGGAAAAAGCAAGATAAAATAGTGATTTCTACTGGATATGAGTACCAAGTTCAAAATCTAGACAGAAAACTTCCTACTGTAGTAGGGTGAGTATAATCATGTATGATTTTAATGTTATTTTAGTTCATTTATGCACAAGAAACCTGCAAAGCAATTGAATTGAGTCCATATTTTGCTATTATGGATAAAAGAATGCAACTGTTTTAGTCAAAAAGCATTATATATTTTTTGGGGGAGGCAATGTAATATGTATGTGTCCAAATATGTAAGTGTTATTTATTCTGTATAAAACAATACAGACAACTGACAAAAGTTGGTACTAATTATATCAGTCCTCCAGGAAAAAAAACCTCAGTATTTACATTACTCTGTTTCCTTTCATATATGAACTAATTAAGAATTAAACATTCACATGCTGCAAAATGAAAGTATCCTAAGTATTTGGAGAGGAAAATAAATGTGATGGGCATGCACAGCACAGAATAGACAATATTTATGTTTGTAAGCACATTTTATAAATATATTATTTCTGAACAATGGGACCAAGCTACTACCTATATTTGAAACGATGATGTATATTAGCACATTGCCAGTTAATCTGGTTTAAAGATTCTCTGAATTAGTTACGGAGAATAAATTCTTTCTGATCTGGATAAAACTAGCTATCCAAATCCTGAAAGATCCTTCATTTTAACAACATTTCTCAATGTGTCTCCATCAGGATTCCCAGGGAGATAGTCCATTCCGTGATAAAACAAGCCTTGTCTTCTGTGCCTCCATGCACTCTCAGTAGCAAAAGGATGAGCAACAGAGGTTTTCTCAAAAAACAAAAAAAAAAAAAAAAAATTAATTGATGTCAGTATTTTAGAAATAATTCTTATTTTTGACTTTCAGAGGACGGGTATCTGTTTGTTTCATTTTGAACAAGTGCAGAAAATTTACTTTCATTTATGACTTCCTTTGGGTAGTGTGAATGAAAGGGTGATGAAAAGGGATTTGGAAAGACGGGACCTGATTCTGTACCCAGAGCAGGTCAGCAGACATGGCTGGTGTCAATGAGACCTGCTTGAAAGCAGCAGCTGTAGGACTGAGCCTGATGCTAAAGGTGACCTGACATGCAAGAAGGAAGGGAGATAAGGGAGTTGAATTTGCTGCTCTTTTTATTTGCACACATGCATACAAGCTTCTTATCAATCAAATACAACCCTTCCTCTCGCAATTGGCATCTCTCAGTGAGTACTCAGAAGGCTGTTAAGAGTCTTCCCAGTCCTTGAAAAATAGCAGAAAATACACAACATTTACCAAGAAATTCCTCCCTTTCTCTAAGCATTGTTTTCAAGGAATTCAGGTAGGAGCTAAATAAAATAAAAGAATTCCAAGTTGTTCAAATGGAAAAAAAAGGCTTTTTTTCCAAGAATTCTTTGCCCCCTTGATTTCTGTCATGTCACATCATGTCAGATATCTTGTGCTTCCATCATCTCCAACATCCACAATCCTTAGAAAACAAAGGAGTTTAGTACTTACTTTCCTAGCAGCACAAAAGGGGAAAAGTATGTCAGACTTCCTTCATATGTGATTCAAGAGAAATCCAGGCAACAGACAAAAAGACCTGAACATCTAAATCTTGTACAGATCACCTTGAACAAAAGCTGATACCAAGATTGGAATCCTCTGACAGGGTGATGGTTGTATGCTGTTGGGGCAGCAGACGTGAGAGGCTACAGTGGGAGGCAGAGAAGGTCGGTCCCCATCCAGGATTTCTTCCCCTGTTGTGCCCAACAGTGTCTGCACACTGCCCTGTTTTACACTGTATTACATTATGCTGCTTGAAAATGTAACAAATAAGCAAAGCAACCTTTCTTACTGGGATAACTGCCACTTCCATTTTGCCAGAGGACTAGACAGATGCTGCTAATGAAAAGATAACATTTTTTTTCACCCTGTCACTGGTAGGTGGGTTTGGGTAGGAATCTGCCTTCCTGCCCGGCTGAAGTTTCTGAGCTTTCAAAACACGTCCACAGGCAGAAGGTGCACCTGTATGAAAAGCATTTGTGCCAGGGGACTTTTTCTTGTGGGCAAGGTTCTGACAGCTGAGATTGCCAGGCAGGATCCTGAGTGAGATGTTTCACTCTCTTGTTTATGAAACAGATCTTCCTCCTGACACAGAGTCATAACAGCAGATCTTAAAATGTGGTCAAGGCATGATTTCTGAAGAGCTAGTTACGTTACTCACCTGGTACTAAATTCCTTCTGTCTGCTAATTAATAAATTGCATTAGACATAGACAAAAACCCATTAAAGATTTTCCTTACCTTAATTTTCCTAATATTAATTTTCCATGTTGGCAAGCGTTCTCATTACCGCAAATATGTTATGCAACTGCGGGTTGCACGGCCTGATCTGCATTGCAACTGCTATCTATTAAGGTATGATCCACATCATGAAAATATTAGAGAATGTCTGCGTTAAAAAATTACTATCTCTTATTTAAAGCAGATTTACATTAATAGAGAGCCTCAGCTTAAAGTGTTTTGGGAAAACAAGCCATCCCTAAGAACTCTGATGTGGAGCTAATGTCTTTGCAAATGTGTGCACTCATAAATAGTTTTATTCATGACAGAAGCTATACAGAGTTTAAGGGCTCATTCCGTCAGATTGTATGCATACGTGTTTGCAGCATGGCCGTGCAGGCAGACATATGAGTCTTAAAGACTGGGCTTTGGTACAAGACAGTGGAAGCATCTCAGCAGCAATGGTTATTTGAGCACATCCACTTTTTTCTAGAATATGGTAAAAGATGCCACAGCTTTAGACTTCAAAGTTATGAAGATTATTTTCAGCTGATCCCTGATTGTTACAAGCTATAACAAGCACACTACCCATGCTGTAGAGAATTCTAATAAGCGCTATCTTGTCTCTAGAGCCTGGCAATCTCCCACTTTGGGATTGAGTGATCGGCTTCTACCTTTCCCAGCTGGATGGTCAATTATAATAAACAACAACTAGCAAATGAAAACCTAAATAGTCTTCCTTCTTGCTTGAAAGGGAAAAATAGATTATAAATGCATTTTTGTAATGCTAAACTACATTTTATTGCTCTATAGATGTGTGATTTTTTTCTGTAGAAAATGTCAAACTTTACCTTCCTCAGCATTTAAAGCTGAGCTTCATACATAGACACATATTTAGACATGGGCAAATTTTTGCCCTTCCAGCTCCAGTGATTTCAGTCTTTTCATTTGTAATTGTCCTGACACATTCCTGTTTCCATTTACTGTAATTGTCTCAGATTATGACTCTCATTTGGAAACTGGATTACTTGGACTAATTCAAAAGTACTTTCTGAAAGAAATGGTTTTTATTCAGCATTTTGTAACACTGCTGTTGTAACATACTACAAAGTGGTGGTCTTAGACCACTGTAATAGAGACTACCACTTCCCTGCTCTGCCCTTATGAAATGTTTATTTTATCCTACAAAAAGAATATCTAATTAAGCTTCACGATCAGCCTCACTGCATAAATGTTAGTTTCCTTGATCTGCTAACAAGAATACTGAGACACAGATGGGTTAAATGAGTTGTTAAAAGCCACACAGTAGCTGCATTTTTATTATAAGGGTTAGCTCGAAGGGTGGCTTCACTGATTTATAATATGAACAAAGGAAAGAGAACTCATATGAAAAACAAACGAAAGAAATTCACTCTCTGTGGACAAATTTCTGGTGAAAAGGATATCACAGTGATCAAAGCAAAGTTTAAAGAATGAGCGTCTGGAAAAAAAAAAAAACTTTAAAAGATGTTTTAGTTATAATAATGCAGTTATCCAAATGTCAGTGAATTTGATCAAAGCTGATCTACAGAGCTCAGGTTTAGCATTAGGTGAGTCATTTTCTTTTATTAGTGATGCTTTTTCATTCAAATGGGTAAAAAGGTGAGAGTTTGGATATATTGAAGGTTTCATTGGCTTACAGTAGGGACAGACAAATGAGGCCCACCTAGTTTTACAATCTGGCCCAGAGCTACTTTGTTTTTAATAAAATGCAGCATATTGAAAGGGCATGTCTCAACATGTCTTGACCCATCCAAACTGGATCAAGATGGAGAGCCCCATATTGAAACCAGTCCACCCCAGGATGGGGCCTATTATCCCCACAGGGTAGAAAGGGTCCCTGCCTCATCACAGTGCAGAAACCAGCCTTGCTTCTATCAGCCATGCACTGAGTCCCCTCCTGGCTGCTTTGTGGAGAACATATTTTCAGGATCCAGTGCAGGGAGTCCTGGGAAATCATACAACCATCTTGACTAACCTTTGTACTACCACAGACTGTCTAAATTACCCCCAAGTGCAGTGTGGAAACCAGAGTGGTGCTAAGTCTTCTGGGGCAGTTTGCAAAGCTCCCTTGATTTTGAGGCAGAGACCTTCTCCCTGTCAGTGTTCCAACTCACACCTGTATGAGAACAGTCCCTGGGGCTCCCTAAGGAGAAGGAATAATGTACTGGCCAAAACCTCAATTTCTGCTCTCATGGCCCCTGAGCAGCACCTATCATTGTCATAAAAAGCATTTCAAGGGGCCTCTGCTGCTGCCTGGCACAGGAAAATATGTTTTAAAAAAAGCCACCTTCCTAACACTATTGTAGCCGGGACACTGTAATGTACTTGGGGGTTTCCTGGGATGCTTAGACAGCAAACTGTGTGATGGTAGGACAGGGGTTTCTTTAGCGCTATTGGGAGATTGTCTGCTACAATGAGGCCTTGATCCTCCCTCCATTGGTCTTGATGCTATTAGAAAAAACAGTATTAATAGCCCTGATAAAGCTGAAAGCTTGGGGAGCTGCTACTTCTCACAGCTTGTGACTGAAACTGTGTAAGTGCACTTCACAGCACATTCTCTCATCTGCAATTTCCTGTTGCTGAAAACTGAAGAATTTCTGTCAAACAAGGTTGCTGCCTGCCAGAGGCTGAGGGGCAAAGGACACTGAGCAGGAAAGCTTCCATACCATACCCTCACCTGAATTAGGACTTCCCAGCAAGGCTTTTAGGGAAATTAACCTGTTGTGCCCCAGAGTTCAGGGAATCAACCAACTAACTGTATGGCAAGGTAACATCAATATAGAGATTGGCTGCTTTTTGGTGGCAAGTATCTGTGTTCACTCTGTTACCCAGTGGTACCTTGTAGCAAAAGCCAGGTATCTGGTTGGTTATAGGAGAGGGGAAGTGAATTTGCATTTATGAGGGGGTTAAAGAATACATAAGAGCAGTTTCTTGGCAGTAGCTGAGATTGCTGAACTTTCACACCCCCTATTTTCCCTGTAGTAACTTGTTCTTCTGGCCATATTCGCACTTCCTAGTTGGAAAACCCTGTTCAAGCAAACAAACATATGCTGTAGGGCTAGACTTGGGCAAAGCCGTTGAGGTCCCCACCTGCGGCCCTCACTGCTGCACTGTAATCCCAGCTCATTTGGATTTACTGCATGATTTTAAGGAACAGAGGCTGTTGTGCCCCCAGAAAAGTACAGGACCGTGGACCTGCAGCATGGTGTATTTTTTCATGGTCTGTTAAAACTTTTGTGTATCTAGAGTTTGATTTTTGTTGTAACTAGACAAATGAGACTCAGAAACATGTGAGTTTCCCACAGCTGAACTACTGAAAAACTGTTAGGTAGTGTTTCACTTTTTTAATGGGAGTTCGAAAATATGAATCATGACAAAGATATGGTTGTAGGTTGGCAAGAACATGACATGATGGTATGAGCTGCTACATGCCTCTTAATGCAGCATTGGTGTCAAGACCCACTTTTCCATAAAACAAAAATAGAGACTAATGGGCACATGGCAAAAGAAGACAGGGAACTGCAAGTGGAAGCCCCTTGAAGGCTTCCTTGTTTTGCTAGCGTTTCTCTGTTGCGGTCTGGCACAGACATGCAGTCATGCATCTCTGGGACAGGATCAGGCCGTCATTTCCACGGTGGAGTGGGAGAAGGAGGCCACAACATGGAAATGAGAGGCAGAGTCATGGGGTTCTTGTGTGGTTAAATGATTCATCCCAGCAGAACCAGCTCCTGGACTAAATCAGGATGGAGTTTAGATCATACCCCAGCCAGGTGGCCTTGAAAGGGCTCTGAAGGCCAGGGTGTCCTGCAGGCAGGTGTGCTGCATTTGCATTGCCTTCCAGGCAGCCTGAGGACGCCTGGGGCTGGAGCTGCACACGAATCCCAACTGCCAGCACAGCTAGGCCTCAAGGCTGTCTAGAAGGACCCCTGAGGGTTTGCCTTCCCGCCACCCTGGCCAGTCTAGTATACAGACAGACAGGGCAGTGCACAGCCAGCACAGCATGGGGAGCCACAGGGTTGCTCTGGAAGTATTAATTAAGTATGACTAAGGGCTGTCCACACAAGAGGCTTCAAGGGCACTTGAGTAAGCACCCTGTGACCGTAAGAGTGGCTGAGCTGCTCCCTCGCAGGAGCTTTTGTCCTTTTCCTGCTGATTCAATGAGTACTGAATGTTGTTGCCCAGCTTAGCCTGGGGCGACCCATGGGACCCAGTGACAAGGGGTGATGGGAGCATTCCCTATGCTTGCTAACTGCGAGCCCCAGATTAACATAATCCAGATGTCTGCCTGTGTTTATCAAGCCAAAGAATTTACAAGGTTTAAATGAAAGGACCATGATACAACAAGAAAAGCACCTGAAGCACTTAACTGGTGTGAAAGATACCAAGCCTATAGCAGCCATGTCCATTTCACGCAGAGGCTCAAGGAGAGCTCTCCCTGGCAGGCTGCTTTGAATGTAAGCAAACTTGCATTAACACGATGGGAAGGAGCAGCTACATTCTAGTGCACCAGTGATCCATGCAAAATGGGTCACAGGGAGATTTAGAAACTGTACCTTTCAATCACAGCCAAAGAGATACATCAAGGCATGCTGATGTGAAGCACGACTGACACACCTTGAGGCATCTTCAGTGAACTGAGTGGTAGCGACGCCAAAGGATGTCAGCTGGCAGCATCGGAGACAATACCTCGTAAGTAATCTCTGAGGAAAAAAAGAAATAAAGATTTTACTTCCTCTTACGCTTGAAAAAAGTAAAGCAATCAATCCATCAATCTTCTTCCACCAGACAAATGAATGGGTCTCCAAAATGCTCTAGCACGTAGGAAAGCCCTCACAAGCTGCAGCGAGAGAGCTGCAGGTCAAGACACTGCCAGAAGAGTGGGAGTCTCGCCTATGGCAAGGCACCATCGGTGCTGTCTGCTCAGGCAGGTTTCCTGCCAATCTGCACACGGAAGGTGAAGTTTGCTCGGTGCAGAGCCAGGAGTCTGGGGGATATCTGCACAGAGGGAAAACTGAAAGAGTGGGGGTTTGTAATAATCTCCCAGCTGCAGCTCTCAGCCCTGTGAGGCGATGGAGCCACTCTCTGGATCCTATGAGAATTTCAGGGAAGCAAAAGTCCTGCTGCTCCCCTTCACCTACCAGGAGGAGATCTACAGCAGACGGACCTCAAAGTCTGGAGATTCACTTGATTTATGCCAGGGGACTGCCCAACACTTTCTTGAACCCTCTTCTGCTGTAGCCTCAATGGAGTCACCAGCAGGATGGATTGTGAGAGTGCTCCCCCAACTCCCAGAATCTAAATCAGCCCTGTGACAGCCACCAGGCCCAGCTGTGAGGGCTAGCAGTAGCCTGCAGTGGACAGAGATGCTGCCTTCAACCAGCACAGCCGACTCTGAAGGGAGGTGTGTGTCTGTCCCCTGGGGCCAAGGCATTTACCTGCACAGCAAGAAGGGTCTCTACAGAGGCCATGCTGCCTGTGTACCTCTCTATACCCCTGCCTGCATGACAGCCGGGGACATGACCTGTTTGCGCTCCCCCTGGTACCGCCGCGTTGGCAGGGTTCTGCTGTGTATGTAGGCTTCAGGCTGAGCTCAGTGTCTTCTGTATCAGTAAAATTCTAAATAAGTTTTTTAACTCAATTGCCCCTGAAAAGTTTTGCCCTAGTGCAGATGGAGTAGAAGCCTTCCCAGGGAAGGTGGTTGTGCACAGCTCCGATTCAGCCACATAGATATGAAGGTGCAAGGCCACTGCCCTGGGGAGTAAATGCTTCCAGGGTCCCACACTGCTTAGCATGAATTCTTGGGCAGCACTGGAAAGTTGCACCTAGGACAGGCTGCTCAGGGAGGCTTGGAGGAGGGGAAGCAGCATACACTTTGTATTGCCTTAATTATTCAGATTTAGAAAAGTTGTTTCATGTTCTGAATGTAAATATTTTTGCATCTCTTTTGATAGACCAGAAGCTTTTAGATCTGCATTTGGAGTTTTGAAAATAGATATTAAAATGAATTTTTTTATACAAATGTGATGCCTTTTTTTTGAAAGTAAATAAACTTTTTTAAGTCTAAGTATTCCTCTCTTTAGTAATGTCAACAAAAATAACTTTTTGGCTAGTAGCTGCCCTATTTTTGCCATAATTACACCACTATAATAGGGAAAAGAACTAATGAAATCTTCTGTAATTAGGGAGGAAAAGAGATGCTGTGGGGAGGAAAAGATATGCTGGAAACACAGTACAATTAATATAAAAGCAATATATGCCTAAATTCTTATGTAATGGAGCTTGATAAACAAAGTTATTCTCCCACACATAAAGGACTATCTGAAATTAGAATATTAGGACCACGGAGTGATTAGAGGCTCTGAACCACCAGTGCAGCTGCAGAACTGTATCATCAGCCAGTCTTGAAGTTTGGGGGCCAGTATGTTGCTGTTGGCCCTCTTGACCTCCAGGAGGACTGCAGAATTTGTGTGCTACGAAACTAATGCGACCGGTACCCCCACGCTGAGCAGCTGGGTCTGCTGCTAGCTGCCTACGTCACCAGTCCTGGTCCTTCTGGGAGCACACTTCTGTGCCACAGTCTGTGCCAGACCCATCATGCTCGATGTGCTCAGAGCATTTTAAGCATGCCATGTGGATGTGGCACCAGTTAGTGGAGAGGGCAAGGAAGGAACGGCAGTGCATGAGAACCGCCAGACAGGGAAAACAAGGTCTGGGTTAGTGTAGAAAGAGGAGCTTGTATGGGCTGGTGGCTCCAGGACAGACTGAGGCAACAAGTAGAAGCTGGGATTGTTCAAAAAGAGGGAAACAAAGAGTCTGAGAGAGGGAATTTGGTTTAGGAAAAGAAAAGTTGAAACACAGGGTAAGACATGGGAAGGCAGAAAAGAACCAGGAAGAAACAGGTAGGGAAGGAGACGAAGGGGGGACTAAGCAGGAGACAAGGCATAGTACAGGATGAGGTAGCAGTGAGAGAAGCAGATCCTGAAAACAAAATTCAGAGGTAGAGCAGTGAGAAGAAGAGGAAAAAGGAAATGGGGAATAGAGTTCAATAAATAATGATTTTTCACATGATTTGCTCAAATGGCTGAAAGAGTGGGACCCTCAAAAACAGCCCTTAGCCCCAACCAGACACAGCCAAGCCATGTTCCTGGGCTGCTGCTGGGCTGTTTCCCATTTGATCTGTGCTGTGCCTGTTCCTGAGGTGGTACTGGTTCAAAGTTGAGCTTTGCCAGCAAAGCTGCACTGGCATCAAGAATAGCCTATGCTGATCCGGAATAGCATGGCTTGCGGTTGCTGTGTAATAGATGACCTCATAGAAAAGTGTTTTGCATACATGGCTAGGCTAAGGTGCTCCATCATCAGCTGCAGACACCATCCATTTCAGCAACTAAAGTAAAAAGAGCTTAGTTTTCAGATGCAAAACAAAAGACTGTAATTTTTCATCTGATTCCCCTCCCCCTAAAAAAGTAGAGATTATAGCCACATTATATCTTATTATCCACTGTTTTTTTCCCCATTATGTAGCACAGCCAGTCCTTGTCCCTACTACCCTGCTGCAGCTGCTGCCTCTAAGACAGCAAAGCATGTAGAATGGAAAGGAGAAAAACAAAACAAAACAAAATCCACAAACAGTGCCAAAAAAAAGAGTAATGGAAGAGAGAGGAACACAGAGAGGCAGGAGGCAGGTGGTTTGGGATGCTCCAGGAAACTGCAGAAGCACAGAGCTGCATGCTGTGTTCTGGGACTGAGCTCCAGAGGGAAGAAGGATATTTCACACTGACACAAATAGCAGCCACAGGGATATTGGTGTATTTAGTGTTTGCATTGTGAAAGTCAGGATAGCACTTTATGGCTATAAAAGCCTTAGCCCTGCCTGAAAGATAGCTTTTGAGAACTTGTTTCTGTTCCAAACAGGTCTAAAATCAATGAACCATACAGATATTTTAACATTTTCTTTATAGCTGTCTCTGAAATTTCCCAGGGAGGGATGATCTTTTAAAGAGCTAATGGAGCGTGTCAGTGCCATAGGCAAGTGTATTGATAGTATAGAGAAATACTACATCATCCTCTGACATTTTAAGATGATAGCTACCGATTTAAATTTAAAACACAGTCCAGGGATCAACTGTTAGGTACTTGTCACTGTCCCTCTTCACCAATTCGAGCTTTGTTCTGGCCACTGAACCTTTTAAATCCTCAAAAGATAAATTTACAGTCTGGGTCCACTCAGGGGGGAGATAATTAAACAAGCAACCCCAGACAATTAAATAAAGCCTTAGCTATATGCAATCATTTTAATTTAGTTCTTTGGTACGGTTCATCTGATTAAGTTCTTTCCAAACAAACCACACATAGAACTTGGCCTAGAAGGAGTGGACTAAGCCCATAAGTATCCTGACAGGGGTGTTTACTTGAACAGAGTTATCCTAGTCTCCCATATGTGTACTTGGGGATACAAAAGGGCCTGGGGGCAGGAACTCATAGAACAAAAAGGATAGAGAAACTTAGAGGAAATAACCTACTGGGAGAACGGGAATGCACTGGGACTAGAAAAATCAGTCAGATAGGAAGAAATCAGATACTGGGAAGATGCTCACAACGAAGGAGTGCGAGATGCCCATGGCAAAATTTGCCGAGGAGCAGAATGGAGAGCAGAGCAGTTTGGAGAGGGAGTAGGGGAGCTGCCAGCACAGGGTAGGAACAGAAACGCGGTCCTAGGGGTGCAGTACTCCAGTGATGGAAGGAGTGCAAGTCACAGGCAGGGAAGAGGAAAAGAACAGATGGCCCTTAAATAAACTTTGACTAAAGAGACTGTTCTTCAACTAGCAGGCTAATACTTCTGGCTTCAGAAACAAGTTTTTCCCTCTCCATCTTACTGGACAGGAGCAGATGGGGAGATAGGCCTTTACCACTTAAGAAATTTTGGCTGAGTTTGAGACTGCCATATCTGCTGCACCTGGAAACTCACCTGACTGCTGGGACCTAGAGCAGAGCAGGGAATCCCTGCTCCCTGCCCCAGAGTAGACATGGTAGCACTCTGCAGAAGGCAGCAGACAGGCAACGAGCAGAGATACGCTGTTTCTGCACCGATGGCCTGACTGCTGCCCAGGCACTGCTGGTTTTGACTTGCTACTCATTAACAGGGTTCAGGCAGTCTAGTTCCCTGCTGCAGGACCAACGAGGGTCAGGGATGGGGGTATGTCCAAGCTCTGTCAGCATCTGCTCCCCATGGGCCTGCTGGAACTTGTGATGCGCACACCCTCTCCCACCTTGCATGGACCATCCTGGAGCCTTTGCACCCTGCTAGGTGGGGCCCAGGAGCAGATCCCTCCCTGCTGAGCTGGGTGCAAGGAGATCGCTCTCCATCTGGACAGGGCTTCCTGAGCCAAGGGGAAAGGTTTCTCCTTGACGTGCTAAGCCGTTCCTTAGTTTGGGAGACAAGTAGGGCAGGATGTGTGTCTCCAGCCTGGGAAAGAACAACTTTTGGGGCCCCAAACTACTCAAGACACTACAGGTAGTGAGCTGGGACAGAAGCAGAAGGGTGACGGAAGAGGGAATATATACCCAAGCCACCCAGCAGCACATCAGGGAAAATGCTTCAGTGCTGGCACCAGGCCTTCCCAGAGGGGACCAGAGACACTGGTGAGGGTCTCACAAGGGCGACAAGGGACAGGAGTGTGGGGGTCAGTGCCACCTTCCTGCTATCCACGTACTGGGTGCAGGCACTGAGAGTGTAGCCCGTGTGATGGACATACTAGGCAACCAAGTCACTCCCACAGGGGGCAGCTGAGTGCTTACAGAGGTGGCAAGGAAAGCAGGAAGGGGGGCGGGTTGCATGGTGAGGTGAGTCTCTTGGGAGGGGGGAACAGCCCTTCTCCTCCATGCCCCTCCATCCACCCCCTGGGTGTGACCTGTGCTCGGCAGCACAAACTGGGAGTGCACGTGGCATGGACCTCCAGCTGCCAGCACTGCTGCTCTGCAAGGGGCCCACAGGGTCCTGCAGAGGAGTCCCGGGCCGAGGGAGTGACATTTGCGCCTCGCTGTTTGCTTCCAGAGCTGCCGGGAAAGAATCGTCTTCTGCAGGATAAAGTCCCTGTCTACACGCGTGAATTGCCCGTGTCCAAAGTCTACTGGCAGGAGGCTGTCTGCTGCAATCTCTTCGAGAGGGATGACTTTTACAATATATGGGTTGATTGCAAATAAGTTACTAATAAGCCGCTTTGGCTTAAGAATGGCTCTAAGCATTATTTCCTAAGATCTGTTTATTTGCAAGTATTTCTTTCTTTGTCTTCTTTAAAAAAAATCATTTGTGAAAATAAAAAAAAGTACAGAAGTTAATATTTAGACATTCATACTATTAAGTAATAGAGCTATAAACTCTCAAATATGGCACTTTCATTTTACTTAACAATAGATAACACAACAGTGACAGTGAAACAGGCCAAACAAAAGCGATCACCAAAATTGTTGTGACAGTACAATTACCCTGCTAGAAAATTTATTCAATATGCTTTAGCATTGCATTGACACAGCAGGAGAAAAAAGCCCAAATGTTCAGAGAATAATACAACAAGGCAGGAGGTATTTGGGGAAAAAAAAGAAGATTTATTTTGAAATACACTTTTAAGAGATACTTTGCCTCCCCGATTTGTTATCGATGTGCATCTGACATGATGATACAAAACAAACAAAAGAAGAAAACCACATTCTGTACAGAGCTCTAAAATGAGCCGCGAGTATCTACAAGATGAGCTTTACGCCTGGGTGTGGGTTGGAGAGGGGCCCGATCCTGCAGTCCGCACTCTCTGAATGAGTTTCGCAGACATGTGGTTAGGAAAGCTTGGCCCCGAGTCTGCCTGTGTGTCTCTGTGTGTGTATGATGTGCATGTCTGAGTTCCTACAACACAGTCCTTGAGTAAAATGGGCAAGTTGGAGCTGCCGGAGCGGGCGCGGGTCCCTGGCTGCTCTAGAAGTCCTGCCGCGGGGTGTGAGTTAGACTGTGCCGCCGTAGATCACAGTTTCGCCTGAACACTTTGCCGCACTGCTCACAGTTGTAGGGCTTGATGTCTGTATGGGTAAGAAGGTGAGTTTTCAGATTACTTCTTTGATTAAAGGTTCTTCCACATGTGGGGCATTTGTGTGGAGATTCCTGTTCAGATTTGAAGCAAGCAAAGGATTAATCCTTCACAAACTACCTGGTTTAACGTATTACTGCACTTTTTCTTATCGCAACGCATAATTTGAAACATCGGGGCTGGACACGGACGAGAGCAGCCCGGGTGGACAGGAGACTGCCTACCTCGCCCTGTCCTGTCCCAAAAGGGTTATTTTATACTTCTCGATTCCTGGCACTTCGCGCTGCTGGGGCACATGGAAAGCGGCCGCCGCGCCGTCCTCCCGCTTCGGGGCTCCCGCTGCCCACCGGTGGCCCCGGCAGGCGGGCAGGGTGCTCCGCTCTGGTCCTCCCGCACCGGCAGGCTGCCCTGCCGTCCTCGTCAGCGGCCGCCGAGGCAGGGCTGGAGCCCCCAACGAAAAAACGCCTCGAAGCGGCGACGTGGACAGAACCAAACGCGGGACTCGCTCCCCGTCGTCGACCGCATCTACGGCAGCCTTAAGCCCGTCTCCCGCGGCCACCGTTTTTAAGCGAGTCTCCCGCGGCCGGGGAGGTTAACAGCCGACCGCTTCCCTCCCCAGGGGACGCACGGATCCCTCTCGTTTCCCTCCGCACCGGAGCCCCTTCTCCCGGCAGCCGCCGCCCCTGACCCGGGCGGGCCCAGCCGAATCGGACCGGGCAGTGCCCGTGCCGGCGGCACACGAGCGGAAGAGGTCAGGGAGCGCCGGGCTCACCTGCATGTGTAGGGTTTTGTGGACCGCCAGGGTCCTGGACTGGCAGAATCCCTTCCCGCACTCCTGGCACTTGAAGGGTTTCTCTTTGGAATGGATGTACCTGGAAGGCAACGCGAGGGGTGAGCAGCGCTGCCGAGACCGCGGGGTCCACCCGTCCCCAGGCCCCGCACCTGGTTTGTCCCCAAACCCTCCCACCTGCTCCTTCCCTCTCCTTCGCCTCTATCCCTCCGCCCCCCAATTCTGTTTACGTTTATACTTCTCCACAGGTTCAAAATATTTGCAATAATTTGTATCGAGGCATGATTGTCCTCTCTGTTGACAGATAGGGACAGTATAAGCACCGCCGCGGGACCCGAGCCTGCTGTCAACAGAAGGCAGCGCGGATCCACCAGCCGTGGGATGTGAATGTGGAGGTGGAGGGAAGAAAGCCGGCGAGAGTCCACCTGTGCTCAGTCCTCCTCCCTGCACCCCCCAGGGCCTCGCTTCAGAGGTAAAACAGCCCCAGGGGCTTCACCCCAGGCCCCCAAATGCAGGAGCGCAGAATTTGGCTGCCATGGCTCCTCCGCGGCCGCGGAGTAGGAACGGGGATTTGTCCTGCTGCCTTCCCGGCTCAGCCCAGAGTCCCCGGAGAGGCTCAGTCTCACACACCACCCCTGAGCGGCTCCCCCCCACCTCGGTTTCCCACGGCCCGTCCCGGTCGCGGTGGCTCCTCACCGGTGGTCCCGCAGATGGTCCTGCCTCCGGAAAGCCTTGTGGCAGATGTCGCAGGTATAGGGCCGTTCGTCCGTGTGGGTCCGCTCGTGAATAAGGAGGTTGTAGGACTTCGTGAAATGTCTGCCACAGAACTTGCAGATGAACTCCTTTTTCGTCTTGGAAGGCAGGCGGCCGCGGGAGGGCTTCCTGTCCGGGGACAGCTTGCTGATGCCCGACACAGGCGAGGTCAGTCCGGGGCTCAGCTTGGCGAGCTCCCCAACTTTGGGAGGGTCCTCCTGCGTGGCAGCCACGGCCAGATTGGCAAAGTCAAAGCGCGGCCTGTCCTTGTGCAAGGCTGGGAGGACGTGTGCGATGGCTCCTTGCTTGGGGTGGAAGAGGTGCGTAGCGAAGGGGAGCGCAGGGAAAGGGAAGCGGGAGTCCACCAAGCCCTGGGCGGCCGCCATCTCTGTGATGGTGGAGCGGGTGATTTCATGCACATTGGGGTAGCCCAATGTCCAGTGGTTCATGTGCATGGTTTGCACGGCGCTGAGTCCATACAGACCTTGCAGCTGGTCCACAGCTGCGGGGAAGGTGTTCACAGCCTGGAGGAAGGAGTAGTTGGTGAGTTGGAGGGATGGGTGCAGCGGGATGGGGGCTGGTAGAGCCTTGCTTCCCATCTTCCCAGGGCGGGCGCAGGCCGGCGGTGCAGTTGGCTCCTCTGCCGAGCTTTCGAGATGGGGAAAAAATTCTAGGAAGAACGAAAGAGAAGGGGGGGGAAAGAGACTTTTACTGAGAGCAGCGTGCTTCCACTTAGCCGAGACAGACGCAGTGGAGGAGCTAGGGCGGACCAGGTATAGCTCCGGTGCGCTGTCTTGTTGCGGCCCCAGCTCCCCGCGGCAGCCCTGACTCCCCTCCTTCGTCGGGGCCGGCGGCCGCCACGGGCACGATAGCTTCGAGTGGAGAAGTTAAAGCATAAAAATCTTAAAAGTATCACTCCCCAAAACACCCACTCCGCATTAAAATAAAAATGAGAAACCCCCAGTGCCGAGCCAACGGAAGGCGCCGCAGATTCAAAATAAACGAAACGTGGAAAAATACACCCGGAACGGAGCCGGGACCGCTCCGCTCCCCGCAGTCCCGCTCCCGTCCCCCCGCAGCGTCCACCGCGTGGACCCTCGGGGCCGCCGGCCGCCTCCCTCCTGCCCTCCTCGCCGACCTGGCCCCCAGCGTCGCTTCCACTCTCGCCTGGCCACCCGTGGGTGCAGAAGCCTCTACCCCTCCACTCTGGGGCCTCCCCGGGAAGGAGCAGGGTGCTCACGGGGAGCAGCAGCAGGCCTGGGGGATGGAGAGGGGGAAATAAACCCCGCGTTTATTCCAGCCCCAGTGCTTATTTTTCTTCCTTCAACAACAACTCATTTATCAAGATAACCGAGAGAGAGAAATGGAGCTCCTGCCCCGCACGCACACCTCCTACCCAGCCCCCCGCGCCGCAGGTCCTAAATAAATCCACTTTGCGCCGAGATCCCTTCCAGATGGCTGGAGCCGCCCCACGCAGCCATCTCGGGCCCGGGCGATCCCGTCGGCGGCGAGTACACCGGCCGGCCCTGAAGCCTCTCCAGCCCTCCGAGGACTGCCCCGCAGCCCGGCACGGCGCTACCCCACAGGCGGTTCTCTCCATCCCGTAAGGTCGGGAAGGGCGAACGATGCCCTGGTGGGAAGGAGCCGTGCGGCCGAGTCCCCGCAACCCCTCCAGCGTTCCCGGGCTGTGAGCTAATGAGCGGTGTGTGACTGTCAGAGGGTTTCACTCAGCCCGTTCAAGCGAAACAACCGGGCTCGCTTCTCCCGCTGCCCATGGGGACCCCTCAGCGTCCCCGGGGAGACGCTCCTCTCCCGCGGAGCAGGGGACATCGGCGAGGGAGGAATGCCCTTGCCCTATCCTCTTTTATTTTTTTGTTTGTTTGTTTGTTTGTTTTCGGTGAGGGTTCACTTCCAGCAGCCAGGCGGCTGCCAGCACCCAGAAAGCGATGAAAACAAGCACCAGGGTCTCTCCGGGCCTGCAAACAAGAGGTAAGGCCGAAGGCGCCCCAGCACCTCCTGGGATTGGGGTGGAAGGACTAGTTACGCGTAGTTTCCAGAGAAAACAAGACAGTCTGCTCCTAAAAAGTCCTAAAACAAGTCCCCCCAAACAACAACAAAAATAAAGGAAACTCTCGGAGTGCAGAGTCCGAGCCCCAGGAGTGGTGTCCCAGCCCCTCCGGGCCGCCCCGCAGCCCTCACCTCTGCCACACGGTTCGGGTTGCACCGTGCAGCCTCCAGCTGGAAAGTGACTTCTCCATATTTTCCTCAAATACCTTCCTTCCCCTTCGTGGCACCACACTGAAATGGCCCTCGAGGTGGGGGGAGGGGGGGGGAAATAAGGCAAGGAGGTTGGGTGTGAATGGCAGGGCTACCCACCCCTGTTTTCGTTTTGCTTGAATCCTGGCTCTCCCGGGTTCCCTCCGCTGCTGCCCAGTTTTTCTCGTTTGTGATTGTATCGAGACCGGGGGCAGTGTTATCGATACCATACTATTACATATGACAACCTTTTTTTTTTTTTTTTTTTTTGGGGGGGGGTGTTGTTTATATATAGGAACTTATTTTTAAAGATGTCGTAGTGTGAGTTCCTATTCACTTTCCGCCACGAACCGACAGAGGCAATAAAACGACTTTTCGCTGGCTGCTGCTATTGCTGCCTCCATCGCGGCTGGCTGTAGCAGAGTTTCGGAGCCACCGGCTATGAGCTATGACCGAGCTAGGTACAGTATTTCTGTAGGGCACAGTTTTGTCTTTTACAGCCGCATTAAGTGGCTATGTGTGGGGATGTCACAGAACGGCGCTCGCATTGGTGTCAGAAAAACAAGTTCGAAAAACTATTCCAAACGCGAAACCCATATTTAATCACAGAAACTTTAAAAACTACAATGTTGCCTGAACCACGATACTTCTGTTGATATTTGTACTCAGAGGTAACTTTACGAAAAGCTATCCAAAAAGACCAGAAAGCGCTTTCATGCGTGATTTTAAGGCTACTTATAATAAAGTGCTGGGAGAAAGTCAACCAAAACGGATGTTACCTAAATCTTGGCACTTCCTTTTCCCTTTCCATTCAGAGTCCTTAATTAAATTAAGCCCAGTGCCTCTGCAGTATACCCCTCTCCGCCCGCCTGCCTGCTGCCGACCCACTGGCCCGGCCAGCGCTCCCCTTCCTCCTGCGGCGGGACTGGGGCCGTTCCCCGAGGGCGTTGCTGTCGTTCCCGGGGAGCGGGCTGGTCCCGAGACACCTCCGCTTCCCACCAGCCGAAGCCGAAGCCGAAGCCGCGGCCGACGCTGCCCGCCCAGCCTGGTACATTTCCATGGACCGAGGACCTCTCCAGCGGGTGCCGCGGGCCAGCCCCATAGCCCACGCGCGGGCCAGATCGGCTCCTCTCCGCGAGGAATTTGGCGTGGAGGACACTGACCGAGCACCTCAGCCCAGCTGCAAACTGAAAGTAAACCCGGCAGCCCCGCGCTACCCTCTGCAGAGGAGACGCTCCCCTCCCAGAGCCCGGCCGGGTCCCCGCCGTCCCGCTTCTGCCAACGGCAGCGGCAGGGCGAGCCGCTTACCTACCGCAGCCGGCTGCTCCTCCCGGGGCAAAGCCAAAGCGGCGGCCGCGGCACCTTCACGAAAACATTAGATCCACAGCGGGGGTGCTCAGCGGGGCCGGGGCCAGGCGGCGGCCGGCATGTTGCGGAGCGCTGGGCGGCTGCTGGGAGCTCTGGCCGCGGCAGTCCCGGGGCCCGGCATAGATCGCCTCCCGCAGCCTCCCGCCTTCGACCCCGGCGAAGCTCGGCGCGCGTCTGAGCCGCCCCCTGCCCGGTCCATCACATTTCAGCGGTGAGTGGCGTGGAGCGCTGTCCCCGCCCGCCGCCGCCGCCGGCCCACCCCGCAGCGCGCACAGCCCCGCGCTCTGGGCCGCGCCGCCCCGCCCCGACGGCACGGGACCGCCCCCGGCCCTGCCCTCTCCGCCGGCCTCGCTCTCCCCGCCGGCCCCACTGTTTACTTGTGTTTGGGTAGCAACTGGTTTTTAAAGAGGCAGGACGCCCCCCCGCACCCCTCCGTCCACGTTACCTAAGGTGACATTTTCCTCCGAGAGCTGCCCGCCGCCCCCTGCCCCCCTACTGGCCGCGGCAGCGGGGACTTGCACGCTCCCGGCGCCCCACCGCCCACCGTGACACACGCGGTGACACCCTCTGAAATACCTAAAATAAATCCCCCAGACCCACAGCGTGGGAGTTCTGCAACCGTCCACGCCTCCAAGGGGAGATGTAGGTACAGGTAACCCTCCCATCCGAATTGGCACGTGGCAGTCGAGTTCGGTCACTCTGTGGAGCGACACTTCAGCAATCCGTCTCTGCCCTTGAACTGCTGCTTAGACGCCTAAAGGGAGATTCAGGAGAATCTTTGCGGAGGTATCCCCATGAGCGGTGACTAAGGACACAATCCCTACCTGGAACAGACAAATAGTTTCGAAAGCAGTTTCGATTTATTACCGCGGAATTTACTGCTAAATGGGGCCTCCGTGACCTCTTCAAATTTCTCGATTAAAACACTGTATTTATTTTCGTCGTTAGCTGCAATACGGGTGGTTGCATAAAATAAACTTGTGTTGAATTTTTGTCTGTAACGTTATCTTGTTTTGTGCATTACTTAAATCACATGTATGGGGATTTATTGTATAATCTGGACTGGAGATTGGAGGTAGGCTTCGAGAAGTATAAAAAGAAGTTAGAAGAAAAGGCATTTAAAAGCAGCTTTGAAAAACTTTCAAGGTAGAGGCTGTGGACGTTCTGTCGAGCCCTCAAAGAGAGGAGAACACAAGTGACGGCTGCATCTGTTTTTTTGTTTGTGTTTTGTTCGTTTGTTTGCTTTTCTTTCAGCGTATAGCAGATAAAAAATGAATAAAGGGGGGAGTAGGAATTGGCACAGGAAGGTTTAGAGGTGTCCCCTCGCAGGGCAGTGCAGCCGAGGCTGGCGCTCGTTGCAGCCCGCAGCTGCCGCCGGGCGCTCAGGCGTTTTTTCGTTTCTTTTCATAAAGTCTTGCTTCGAAAATACCGTATTTTAAATCACAGTCGCCCTAAATAAATGATATTTCGTCTCCTGGGCAGTCAGGACACCGAGGTTCACGGTTCCTGGAACAGGAGGAATCCTCCCGGGCCGGGTGCAAGATGGATGCGGGCGGCAGCGGGAGCCCACGCGGGGCAAGAGCTCTCCAGCCAGGCTGCGGGCTCGGGCACGGTGCGGGAAGGGACCCGCGTGCCCTCATTGTTCTGCTTTTTCAAGGGAGGCCGGGTGCTTCAAGAACGAAGCGTAAAGGGCACTACACTGTCGCATTTTCCGCCCTGCAATTTCTGGCTTGATGATGGGAAGGAGGATTCTCCCCCGAACACAGAGAACGGAGGCTTGGTTGTTCTTTTTCGGAAGAGCCATAATTTCTTACCCCTTGCAGCAAGGAAACGTAAGCCGAACTTGCTGAGGGGAAAAAAATAAAGAGAAGAAGAAAAGACACGAAAACCAGCTCACAATCCAAATCAAACGATGAAAAAAACCATCGAACAACAACAACCTCCCCAAAACTCAAACCTATTAGTCAACGAAAACGCCTCAAAGCGGAGGGACTAGCCGTGTCTAGCCGGAGGGGAACGGAGCCGTGCGAAGTCACCGCCCGGGTTGTTTACTTCCTGGCCGCTCTTAGTACGTTTCGGGTACACCGGGAGCGGGCACAGACGCGCTCTCCCGTTACAGGCGGCGCGGCGGCAGCCTGGTACGTTTGCGCTGGTTAGGAGCGCCCGCTGACCCCGGCGCGCCGCCGCTCGGCCCGGCCTAGTCAGCAGGTGCGCGGCGAGAGCGGGCGGTAGACTCGCCGGCACCGCCGCGCTGCTCGCCGTCTCCGCACCCGCAGGAGCTCGGGGTCGCTTGGACGTCGGGGGGCTCCAGACAGCGGACATTCGTCGACCAGGGGTGACATCGCCGGGGGCATAGGACGCTGGGTCCCGCCAGAGCTCTGCGCTTCCGCGTCACCTTCCCTCGTCTACCTCGGGAGGGCCTTCCCCCGCAGCCCGCTGCACGGGACCGCCATAGACGGCCAACACTGGCCCGGGCTGGTGCCCTGCTCTACTCGGCAGAGCCCGCCGGTCCGCGGTGCCCTACACGGGCTCAGGGCACGGTCGGGCTGTGCGGCGGGCCTGGAGGGGCGCCCGGAGCCCCGCATCAGGAGACGGCGACTGCGGCCCGTGGTGTTGCAGCGCCCCCTGGAGGCCGGCGAGGCTCCTTGCCCTCTCCGGCCGCCGCCGCGGTCGCCTGCTTCGTCCCCCTCCGGCCTCGCGGCCGCGGGGAGCACTGAGTTGGACGGCCCGGCGGCACCGGGCGTGCAGCTCTCCCTGCACGGCCCGGGAGGAGGGGGCCGCCGTGCGCCCAGGTAGGGGGGAGGCAACGGCGCTCTCGGCGTGCGCCTGAGCGCGCACCCTGTGCTGCCGGCTCCCATCTGCGCGTCCCATCGGTGCCGACACTGCCGCGGTCATCTCAGCCTCCCTCTCTCTTGCTCTTCCCATTCGTTCAGAAAATAATATATCCAGAGCGCTGGACTCCGTCCAGGGCAGCAGGGAGATAGGCAGCGTTTGTCCTCGTTGAGAGGGGCAGATGAAAGCAGTCCCTTCGCTGGAGGCGCAGCCTAGGGCAAACCTTGACTACCCACTCAGTCCTGAGCATAGAAATGCGACAAGGAAGGGCGACGAGGACGGGAAGGGGGCCGCGACACGGCGGCAGCTAGTCCCTGCGGCGGGGCTCTGCCGGCACTCCCGCGGATCACGGTCCGCGGCTGCGGTTCGCTATGCACGCACGAAGCGGCTCTGACCTTAGCGAACAGCTGCTGTCAGCAATGCTGTCACCGCGGCTGCCGTGGCTGGGGACTCACTCCCGCTAAAAAGGATAGGACAAAATCCTCGGGGGAAGCCAGAGGTGCGCCCGCGGCCGGCGCCGAGGAGAAAAGGGGCGGCCGGCAGCGGAGTTAATCAGCTGATGTTGCTGCAGCAGCGACCCTCGGAGGTACCCTGAGACAGCTCACGATAGGGGCTCTGCCGAGCGAAGGGGCCGGGAGTACAGTCTCCGGTGCACGGCGCCCCAGCACCCTGGTTAGGGAAGCGCGCCGACAGTTCCCGAAGGCCGCTGGCCGCCGGCCGGGAAAGCGTTGCCGGTACGCGCAGGGCAGAACAGCCGCTCGGCAGCGAGCACATCCGCGGGCCAGATCCCAGCCCCTCGACAGATAATCCAGGCCGGTGCTGCAAACGACCCGGGCTGCACACCCCGAGGGCTTACTTAATTTTTATTTTGCTTCTAAGGAAAACCGCGACTGCCCGTCTATCTCGCATCTGATTCCGCTGGTGTTTCTTGGTGTCTAAATCATCACCGGCATCACTCACATTTACTAGGGTGGGATTATTTTTGTTTGTTTGTTTTTGTTGTTTTTAATGTCCCAGTCAGGAGATGCCAAGGTTTGATAAACAGTCGTAGGAGGCCGGAGTTGAGGCGCTAGGCAGGCTCCGTGGGAGGCCACCGATCCAACTCCCGCTCAGCATCTTCCTTTTCCCCCATTAGACTCGGTTCCCGGTGAAACAAATCCCCGCGATTAATTTTCATAAGAGAGGAAAGCAATTAAAAGCACAACGACCTCAGAGGGCTGGATCTCGCCCGCGACTCCCACAGCGCTCAACACCCGCCAGCCCCCGCCCGCAGTTCCCGGCCCATGCCTTCAGTCCTGGGCCGCGGGGCTGCCTCCGGGCAGGAGGGAGCTGGCCGAGCCGCCCTGCCCGCGCCACCGCCGGCTGCTAGTCCAGACTGGCACCACCACCTCAGCCAGCCCGACCCCGTGCCTCCTCCTCCGTCTCTCCCTCCCCTCGCTAGGGAACACCGAGCCCCACGGGAGCTTTTGCTCTTTAGCCGCCGCTGTGCTCCGTCTTCCCCCTCCCGGAATTTCCCGGCCCCACGTCGGGAGACCGCGGAGCTCACGGGCACACCCGAAAAAGTGTCAGACAGCCCTTGGCCGAGGCCAGCTTTGCCTTGTGTCCTGCAGTGGGGATCCCCCGCCCCGTGGAACTTGCGCCCTGTGCCGCGGTGCAGTTGCACCATGAGGATGGGGCGAGGGAGGGTGCGGAGGCTGCCACTGGACACCTCAGGGAGGGCGGCGAGGACGCCGCTCGCTGCCGTGCTGCCACCGTGACCCAGGAAGAGCCAGGAAGGCCGCGGGGGTCTCTGTGGAACAAGGGCTCTGTGGCATGGCCACGGGCTGGCACAGCTGGCCTGCGTCGGAAGGGATGCTCTACCCCAGCGCAGAGGATGGGGATGTCCATCTCCTTCTCAGAGAACCTCGCTCCTTGCAGCTCATCCTGCCCTGGGGCGAACCCACCCGGCACGGCCCAAAGCCAGCGGCTTTCTTCCGCTCATCCCAGCCTACTGCCTGTTGACCTCCTCAGGAGAGAAGGGAACAAAAGTCCTCCGTAAACGGACTTTTATAGCCAAAAAAGAATGAGAAGTTTTTGTGGTGCCTGAAACGAGCAGTTGTCAAGACATAATGAAATACAACATGCCATACCTTATTACAGTTCGGTTTAAGCAACCATTTGGCTAAAATCTTTCCTGTCGTCAAATCTGAAACACTGAGCAGGGCTGTTGCCTACAACCGAGGCTGGAAGCACAGAGACCCGTCGCACATGAGTGGGCCCCTTTCTCATCGCTCCATACCTCACTGCCCCTCCCGGGTTGAGTCCAGGGTCTGCAGTGGGTCCTCCAGCTGGCAGGCTTTGTTTACTCTCTGGTGGTGGCATTTTAGCTCTCTTGGCAGGCATGCCGAGTAGCAGCCTGCAAGGTGGAGGTCAGAGGGGCTGCCTGCCTGCTGCAGCCTTGTACACTTCGGTCCTGGGGAAAAGGGAATTTCAGACACTGATGAAGTTCTGCAGCTGCCTGAGGCTGGAAGGATCATGAAGTTTTCAATCTCTGAGCCAACTGTGAGGGGGGGATTCTAAGAGAAATACCTTATAAAGGCAATAAATTGGTTTAAGAAATGCAGTTATACATTTGGTCGTATGCCTCATAACTCACCTAGGACATGAGAACTCCAAAGCAGCAGAAAACAGGGCCCATACATCGTCCTGTGGCATATAACAACTCAATTTCCTTTCAAGAACTTTCTGTATCACAGTGAATAACTTGATTTTCACAAATAAAATAAATACTATAGGGTGAAAGTCGGCAAACAATAGAAAAGCTCAGAGGGGTTTTTCCAGTTGTAAACATGCAGAATCCATATGGTCATTAGATACATCTGTGGGTTAAGCACTGATTTGTTTATGCAAACCTGATGCTTATGATACCCTTAAACTGGGACTATTCTGTCGAATATCTGTATACTGTAATCCCTTTTACCTACCTTCCACATGTGTGTTTCCTGTTTTCAGCATGCATTCTCAATGTGTAAACTGTAGCAAAGGATGTTATAAACCAGAATACTGCAGAGTATTTTAGATTTTTTCAGAGCATTACAAACATGGTGCAAGCATATGCAAATCATCACTCACAGATGTGCACAATGTCTGTATTAATCTCTGTGTGGTTTTTTTGGTTGTTTGTGGCATCTAATGCAAAGAAAAGGACAAGAATGGATATAATGAAAAAATACCAATTGTTCCTAGGGAGACTGGCCCCTAGAATGGCCAAACACTACTGATGAAACCTGGCACTTCTTACTAAAATTAAGATATTGAAGACTCCTGAACTACAAGGAAATTGAGGGGAAACTTGCTGAGGTAAGACATTTGAAAATTCTTAAAGACACTGCCAAGGCTTAACACCACCCTGTATCTCTATTAGGTATGATCCAAAATAGCACTTAAGTGTATGCTTAAGTTCATCACTACACAGGGCAGTACCTAAGCAGGTGCTTCAATTTCTTTTTATGCCAAAGTCACCTGCCGAGTGTGTGTTTTACTGCTAGTTTGAAAGATCTCCTGAATCAGGGCCATTATTTTCAGATTACCTCACAAAAATAAACAAATTAATAAAAGCTTATAAAAAGTCCAAGAGCAGTTACCAATCTGGGCAAGATTTTTCATTGTGGCTGCTTTCGTCTCCTTTTCCATGAGTTACGTTGTTGGCACTCAGTCATCTGTTGTGGCCACCTTATTTCTGCCGTAAATTCTGGTGTTCCTGTCAGCTTCTCCTGCTGCCACTTCATAGCACCACTGTGTGCACTATCCTGTTGGGTGAAAGAACAGCTGCTTCAACACAAAGTTTTTAGATGCGATGCTGATTGGTACATCTTGGAGATTTTTCAGAGCAGAATAGTTTGGATCTAGATTGTGGCATGGGGAAAAAAAAGGCCTTTTTCTCTGTGAAGTCTCCACAGCTGCTGTGGAGAAAGACCGGGGCAAGATCACTTTGGATTACAGAAAGGCTGCATAGTCAAAGCAACAGCTAGGTGCAGGGTTGGATCAGTTCAAGAATGTATCTGGGCTGGTCAGGACCAGTGAGAAGACTTTATGGTAAAGAATATTCTTCTATCTCCTTCCCTTCCCTTCCCTTCCCTTCCCTTCCCTTCCGATGACAACATATGCTCCCAGTGTGTCATGGCAGATAGTCTCTGGTCTTTGTGTATCATGAGCCAGCAACAGACGGATGTAAAACCAGGGTGAACCTAGCAGCAGATTGCCACCTTCATTGCTCACAGGCTTCTGTTTTCTGTTCCCATGGTGTACAGGTCCCTGCTTGGAGGACTGTCATTCCACTTGCTCTCTTCAGTTCCCTTTTACAGACCCCTCGGAAGTGTTTGAGGGACCTACACAGGCTGGTAAATGGTAGGATGAAAACTAGCAAATGGGCATTTCCACTGTTTTGTCCATATTAGATGTCATGGTCCATCTCATAAAAAGCATTAATGATTATTGCAGATCTGCCTTGTTTGCATTAACTATTTAATTTATTTGACCTCCTTACCCATGATAGGCTGGTGAAAATTATTTGTTGGTAATGTTATTCTTTCAAATGCCCCTTTGGGAGCTGCTCCCAAGAAAAATACAAATTTCAGCACTAGAACTCATTTTAACACCAGAGAAGTGCTGAAAACTGAGAATATTATACTGCAGAAGCAGCAGAATGGCCTTGAGGCATCTTACTTCCAGCTTTTCAGATCAGTGGAGGGGGGAAAGACATACTGTCAGCCATGCTACGTACTTTCAAGTGTCATATGTATTCCTCCTTCACACTTCGTTTGTCCTGACCTCTACTGGTTGTTCAAATGGAACCAGGAGATTTTGAATTTCACTGTTGTGAGTCTGCCTGTCTCTGAGCTGCTGGGTGGAGCACACCTGTGCAGGTACAGCACTCTGCTGTTTCAGGAGGCTGAGTGTGCATGGAAGGGAGCAGCTGAGACCCTGGTATGAGGCATTCTTTGGAAAGACAGCCTTTCTGACTGTTACGGAAGCAAGGATCAATGATGTCTACAGGACTAGAGGCTTTCAAGGAGACTATGACAGTGCCTATGAGGAGTTGTGAGGAAAATGCTTAGGACAGAGAAATCAAAGACAATCATAGTAAGTGAAAAAATATCTTCTAAATCCAAGAAAGGCTCCCCAGGGAGATTCATGAAGCCACCTGGAAAGATTTTGAACAAAATGTAACCTGTGCTTGATCTCTTCTTTAAACTTGAAAATAGGGAAGTCTCGGTGACTTTGGCCAGAGAGCTTTGAAGCAGGGTGGTGTGGTAACGATTTCTACCGGGAAGAAGCATCACGTAAATGTAATGCAGTGTGTTTATTTCAGGGAGTTGTTATGAGAGTCAGTCGGTGGCCACAGCAACACCGCTGACACTCCTGAGATCTGAAAAGGAGACCACTGATACAGGTCATTGGCTAAGGTTAAGCAGGGTTAACCCTGACCTTTCTCCAGTCTCCAAACAGACAGCTTTTGAGCAAATACAAACCCACAGTTATTAAAGAAGTCTTAAACAACTACAATAACAAAAGAGAGTGAAGTGGAGCCAAAACTACAGATCTGTTTTATTCAAAGCATAATATTTATGGATGACAGATACTGACAGGCAGCAGAACTGCCTTTAAGGGCCATCTCTGTACCTAGACAGTGAAAGCACACTTGAAAGCATTCTGTCTTTTGAGCCACAGTGACACATGAGTTTAAGTTTTTCAGAGAGAGCATTCCTAGAGAATGGTAAAGAAGAATATTAGAAATACTGCATTTTCTGTTAGAGTTCCAGGTGGAGCCTGAAATCCTAAAAGGCTATTCAAAGTATTACTTAAGTCTGATCTAGTTCAGCATTAGTCTAATGTTATCCTTTCCCCCTCTCAATGGTTTCAAGAAGATACATAAAACCAGACCAGAGCTGATGTTTACTTTTACAGCTAATGGTTCCTCAAATCTACAAGAACTTCTAAGGAGTAGATAAAAGCAGCTGCAAAAATGATCTAGAAATAAACATCCAGAAGAAAGCATAACTGCAAACAAAGTTCCAGCTGTTCTCATCTTAATTCTTATCAGTATTCTTTTTAATCAGGCACATTTTGAAGTCAAAGGCTTATTTCCAACAGCTTTTGTCCATACATACATATATATATGTAAGTCCCTTGAAATATTACAGGAGTTCTGTTTCACATCAAAACAGTGTACATTGTCACTGAAATTATTAATTTTCTTTTCCTCATCCCCCATGTTCTCTCTGGGCCCCTCTTTTGCATCTGGCATGTGTACTGATATTCAAGATGACAAATACTGATAACTGCAAAGCTGCAATGCTGCATACTTCCATAAGGCAAAGCTTAGCCAAAGTTAGTCATTGATTTATGTCCTATATTCTGTTCAACAGCACAGGGTTGTTTTTTGTGTGGTTCCCCCCCCACCAGTTCCATACCTTTAATCCTTGCCACCTTCAACCTAGTGTGTGTCAAATTTCCATCTTATTGTTGCAGCTGTGGTTTCTTAAAATGAAAGTATGCTTCTTTAAGGCAGTGACACATTCTTAAGTTTATTCACAGATTTAAATGATTTAAAAGCTCTGTAGTTTAAAAATGCTTGAACTCACTAAAATGTGATGGTGTGGGGGTTTTAAACAGTTGATACCAAGGTTTTAAAACACAAATGGGGGATGTTGGAATGACTATTTTTATTCAGCCCAAATCTATAGAAAGTGTGGTAACTTAGGAAGAGATTATAAACCCAGGGCTTTCTCTAGCAAAAAAGTTATTTACAAAGTACACAAGGCAGAAAAAGCTCTCCCACACATAGAAACACTTCTGCAGGTGTAGAGAAGAAGGGAAACACACTGCACTGTCTAGATACCGTGTTACTTAGGATGATTTCATGACCCACAGTCGGAGACAGCCCTCAAAGTAGATTGATTTCGGAAGAATCTATATGCTTACAAAAAGGAGCTGGAAAAGTTAAGTATTTATATTATGACCTTCACTGTTTTGAGAGAAAACTCAGCTTCCCTGTGCTCTTCTGTGGAAAATGGACCATAGGCAAGATGCTGTAAATATTTCTCCAAGAATTTGCAAGTGGCCCCTTCATGTTACCGTTCCAACCCCTTCAACAGCTGTCTGTGAGGGATTACTCTTCCTTTGGGTGAGCTGGTGAAAAGGACCATACCTTTGCTTCAGCCATTTCAATTCAAAGTCTGGTGCAGTAATTCAAAGCTGCTTTTATCATCTTTAAAAACTAAGAGGTTAGTGTTTTCCACCAGAGCAGCTGAGACATGTCCCATTCCGGTAAAAAGCCAAGAAAATAGCTGAGATCTGTAACAACTTAAACTGCTGCAAAAAAATCTGCCAGAGGACATCTGTCAAAGCCCAAAGAGTTCCAGTTATGTATGATTTCATTTGATCCCAGAGGGTAAATAATGTACAGGAAAGATTTAATAATGTTATGCAGATTATGTGTGGAAATGTAAAAGGAACAGAATACAATGCCAGTCTGAAAAATATTCATGTGCTCATAGCACTATTACTGCTGCACAGTCAGAAAACACAGTGTGGGTAATAGGCTATGATAATAAAATGGAAAATTAGAATTGGTAGAATATTTACTCAGGTGAGACTATTTGATTAAAAAAAGATGACTTAATATTTTCCTTCTGCCAGGAAATTATCAGTGAAGAGAGCCCCATTCCTGTTTCTATCACATCAGTTCCATTGCCATATGAAACCCTGATACTGAAAACATGGTAACCAAGGATTGCTGCTCACATTTCCAAATGCCAGTGCAAAGGAGACTTCAGCTGCTAAAAGGACAAAAACAAATGGCCCTCAGCTATACCTGCTTGCAAGTTTGAGTTACAGCATCTGACTGAACTAGAACTGCTGAACCACAGATATGGTCTCTTTTGCCAATTCGCTTCCAGAAACAGTAATCTCTGGAAGAGTGGGCAAAGAAGCAGCTGGAAGTATGATGTTAAGGGCCATTACATGATCTGCCAAACTCTGTCAGATCTGCTTGTAGTGTAATTCTCCAATGTCATGTGACACAATTTAAATACTGGCAAAGGAGGGATTATTAAACAGGATTCTTAGCCAGGATGGCTGTGGGCTTCATTATTAAAAAAAACCAACCTGAAAGCAAAAGCCAATGAATCTTGTCTAGTAATACCTAAAAATTTTTGTGGAGAGTCTCACAAAGGAAGCAAATGTAATGTTTCCTAGATTTCTGGAGGTTGTGACTTGTGGTAGTCTTTCTTCAGCTGGTGCTTTTATCCCCCTTGGGATAGCTACAATCATTTAAAGCAGCTGAAAACTTATGCTCACTGTTTTTTCTTTCTGAGGAAGGATCTAAGACTTTTCCTTCCAAGGTTGGGTCTTTATTTGCAGGAGGTTCCAGCAGGTTTCATAGGTTTCTCATTTCCTCTTGCTATTTCTGCTCTCATCTGTTTTGCAAATGGCCACCATAATGTTAAGCTTATCTAATGGCCAGGCCTCTGGCTGGAATAATGCCAGCAGCGCTCTGAAAATCAGTCATCTGTAAGCACTCAGAGGAGATGGCCATCACCTTCTCCCTGAACCTCAAACATAAAATTTCCCTGATAAGCTCATACTCCAATGCCATGAAAAGCAAGAGGTTAATCTTAAATTCAGATACCACTATAACAAGCTTCCTTGGGTGACACTTACTCTGCTGAATTAATCTCACTCTACAAATAATCAGTTCTCTTTTTCAGTGTTTGGAAAAAACAGTGGTTGTACATACGCACAATAAAGTGTGAGTGTTCCCATGATGGTTTCCCTGTGAAAGCAGATTTCATTCTACAGTTGGTTCTTCTTATTTAATTAACTGAGGTCCTCTTTTTCCCTCACTAGTAGGGCGCAGTTCAGGTCCACCTACTCCTGGCTTTTGACATCAGGCGTGGCCATGGCATTCCTACCATCAGTGAGACTTAGGGGCTTTGTCACAAGTCCTGCTGAGAAAAGTGTCAGGGGCAAACCAGTTTTCTTTCCCTTGTTAAGGGAGAGTCTGCAAAAATGCAAGATTTGTTGCAGGTCTTTATCTGCAGATACAGAGGATGAAAAAGCTCATGAATTTTACTATTCACCTCAGTGAGTTCTGATTTTATTCAAAAGGAGAAATTCAGTAGGACTACTGGGTTTCCAGTTTAGAAACCTGAGAAGAAGCTTAAAAAACTGACCAAGGTCTGCATGTCGCTCTGAGGACATAACATATAACAGTAAAGATTGATGTGAGAGCTAATGAGCTTAGCTTTCAAAAAGAAAAACAGAAGTTAAGACCTGAGAAGGAAGTGTTGAGAGCAGCTCCTACATGTCCTATAGGAGAACCAACTTCATAGGAATGGGGTCTGCATGGAAAAATCATCCGTTTTTTGGACTTCTGTTTCCCCAAGGAGGAGGAATCTGAGTGGGACATAGAAAAACCAAGCCCAGAGGAGGAAAAGGCAGTATGAAGATACCTACACAAGAGAGTACCCTCCAGAGTAAACTTATTTTGAAAAGAGGGCTGACAACAAGAAGAGAAAGATCTGCTGGCTGCTGCAATCTCTGTCTGAAGGGCTGGTTGAGTCAGCACGGACAGAGAGAGACCTTCTGAAAGCCTATTGGGGACAGTTTCCCAGCTTCCAGGGATCCTGCTGCCTCAGCGCTGTGGGATCTGCTATTGACCACAGCAGGAAGGCTGCTGAGTCAGCCACTGAGCATCGGTCAAACACTTTCCACTCTGGTAAAGCAGAGGATGCAGGAAGCAGAGAGGCAGGGCTACATGATGAAGCTAGAGAGGGTATCATGGTACTTCAGGTAAATGCCTCTCTGGGAAAAAAGAAACAAAAAAGGTAATACATTTAATACTGTTTTATTACACTACACAGTACACCTTAGGTTATTTATTTTGAGTAAATAAGAAAATATTTAGGAGAAAGCTATATTTAAGTGACTTTACTAAAAATCAACCTTAAAACAATAGATGTATAGGTATAAACTGGCACAGCTCCAGACATGTCAACTAATGACTTACATGGGCTGTGGGTCTGCCTTGGCAGTCATTTGTTGGTTAAACAAACATTCTTAAGGCTAAGGAATACAAATAACAGTAATGAGGCTCCCTCCAGCTTCTAACTTGTGCAATAAGGTCCTTTGCTAGCCTTCCTGTCCTAGGACAGAGACAAATAAAAATAGAATTTCTGGAATCCATAGAACTTCTGAAGAGTATTATTTAAAAATTAGACTGCAAGAGATTATTATCACAGGCACACAACTCTAGAATAGAATTCCTAGAAGCAAAGCAAATTTGGGGAAAAACCTCACAAACAATCCCTCTTACTGTAAGACACCTGTTCTCCTTAAAACACTTTTTTTTTTTTTTTTTTGCTTAGTGGAAGTCACCCCAGCTGAATTAAATTTGTTTCCCTTGGGCCTGCATTTTCTTTAGCCAACACAACAGCTGCACCATGTGGAGATGAGCCACAAGAAGTGTAACAACACATGTTTGTGATTGCTGTATCAACTTTGGCAGATTTAAGCACAGAGGTCTTTAGCTGCCTTCTATTAGAGAGCCAGCTTTACAATATATACAACATCTTGCAGAGTAGTAGCAATAATATTTAGTTTTATGTATTTCTTGTACATGCTGGTACAGTAAAACAAGAAAGGGACTATTACTTATAGCTATAAATACTGTATTAAGCACAAACATTTTCTTTTCCATGTAAAAGTAGGAACAGAACAAGAGGGTGGGTTAAGTACAATAAAATCCCTTGAGACCTTGTGCTAGCTGTTATCCAGTCCTGCAGAGAAGCTCAGCCATTCAGAATGTGCAGTAACCCTGTTCTTGCAAAGCTGCAGTAAATTTAATCTCTCCAAGAAATTGCTGAATTCCTGGAAAATAATGCATAATCTTGGTTCAGCCTGTTGTTAATTTTTTTTTCTCATTTTAAGAACAGGTGCCCAAAACTGGTCCTGTGGAGCCTAATTCAACATAGTTTAGGACAGAGTTTTGAAGTCTGCTTTCGAGGCCTTTAATTAGAACTGTTGAGTATTCCACACCCATTAAAATGAGGTAGCCATTTTTGAAAGACCATTTTGAAGGGTCAAGATAAATGCAAATAATACTGCATAGAATCAAGCATCTGTTTATAATGTTTTACTCTTGTTACTTTATGTATAACCAGTGCTGCATATATTTGTGCATATTCTAACACAGTCGTGTAACTTTAATCTTCCTACACACCTTCTCACTTAAAATTGCTATACTCCTGCATATTGTACAATATGCATTGCATATTAATGTATAAGGCATTGTAATGTTAATGTATAATATACAATGCATATTATACAACACTGCATAAGTGTCCCTGTGACTCTGAACAGCAAATTTTCCCACTGTCTAAAGTTTCAGATGCTTAGTATCTGTTCCACGATAAGGGGACCACTTCCACACTGTTTATCTTCACTGACTGCATCGTTTCTAATCAAATGAACCTATGACATTGTTAAGAGGTTATGTCAAAGAAATGGTAGTGTCTAATGTGATCTGCCTCCAATTTTGACCTTTCCTCCATCCTCCTGGGAAATGAATTAGGCCAAGGATGGAAACACTAGTCAAGCAAAAATCCACTTTTATATTCACACTCTCATGAGCAAATTAGATAGGACTCTTCTTTGAGAACTGATCCCCAAAGTAGGATATTTGACAGAAAGATTCTGTTGATGTTAACAGATTTTGGTCAGGTCCTAGTGACATTCTGCCTAGTTTGAACTGCATAGAGTAAGGATTTACTATCTATTAATCTGAAGGAGAGTCACAGTATATATTAAAACATGTAGGTTGCCTTTTTTCTTATTTCATTTTTTTTCATTAGAATTCAAGTTAGCACATTCATTTTAAAATGAGGTTTAAGGAATTTAAACTGTATATTGTTAATTCAGTAAGAGCAGCTTAGCAGTGCCACTGTAACAAATTCAATCATGGAACTACAAAGAGCTCAAGGATGAAGCAATAAAAGTTGTGTACTGGCCAGTTCAAGGTTACACAAAAACATTAAGCTCTCTCTTGTTTAGAAGACATTGAAATGTGATATATGAACACAAAAGAAGTAATGTCATTAAATCTTAAAACGATTAGCAGTTTTACTCTGTAGGGATCTATGGGAGGAGATGGACTCCACCCTGAGGAAGATAAAAGACTTCAGTTTTCTCAACTGGAAGGAGTGATTCATTTTAGGTGGAAGTGGTATGCATGTGATATTCCTCTTGTGGTAAATTAACTGTTTCCATTAAGACAGCTCCTAGCATATGGAATTGCTCTATTTCCCTTTGCTCTGCAGACAAAATTATGCCATCAGAACAATTTTATTTTTGTTAAACCCAGCCTGGGTAAAAACAGGCAGTGTTGATGGCTGTTGGTAAATTCTTTTTTGTTGTTAAAGAAATCTATCAATCTTCCACTGTTTTTCTGCTTACAACTAAGGAAATTTAGCTTTAGTGAAGGAATAGTGGAAAAAGCTTAGGTCTGAAACTTTAGCTCTCTACATAGTAACTCATATTATATTTTGCTGTGTGTTTACAGCCTGACCTAGAATACTCAGTCACTTCAAAGTTTTGTTTTCAGCAGAAAGTTCCCTTGCTGGGTAGTGGCAGAAGTTTATCTGTTTATCCTGGGTAGCAGTGAGGTTGCCATTAAACTCTCTCCTGTTGAACTAAACTGAACCTGATTAGAGTAGGCTGAACTGAGTGCATCATATAAAGCCAGTTCTGTGAAACATTATTATTTGCTGCTTTGCTGTTTCTTTAGTACACAGGTTGCTGGGGAGAAGGCTTCCCACTGCTTTTACAAGTAGATTGGGAACATAAGTGTAAATCTGAATCTTTTTCTTGTTTTAAATATATTTCTGCTTTCCACAGGTTCTTATCTTGTAATCAGACCCATTACTTCGCAGTCAGCCATGAAATGGCTGTTATGCCACTGAACATTTTTGTGAAGTTTTAAGACTAGAATTGGGTCTTTTGGGGTTTTTTTAAGTTTACATGTTATACAAATAACTTATCTGGATTTGAATTATGATCTTCTGGCATGTTTTGATTAGGGAAGGTTGGAAAAAAGTATGAAACTGAAATTTGGTGGTTTCTGGATTTTAAAGCATCTAGAATGAGTGATTCTTCCACATACAAACCACTTGCTTTGTAGTATCTATGAAGTAAGCTGCAGATTCACTTTAGAAATAAATCAGAAGGGTTTTATTAAAGGAAAAAAAAGCTCAATAACTGAATAAGGTGTAAGCATTTCATGGTATTGCTTTTGTGTGCTTTTCAGTTGTATTGGGTTCTCCATATCTATCATTTGTTGTTCTGTACTTGTGCTTCCTACCTTTTTATACTTCTCTCAAGCACTTCTATGAAAGGCCCACCAGGCAAGGAAACTCTCCTTTTTCAACTATGAAAGAATGGTTCTTGTTTGCGTCTTGAAAGCATTGTCCCTAAAAATAAAGAAATATCCTAATCTTCTTAAATATGGCCATCATGTACTTCTCAAACTCAGCTCAGGAGCTGAAGGAAGATGGCAGAAAATGCAGCCTTCATGGTTGTGGAAGCCTTGGGCATAAGGCTATATATTCAGGCAGCTGAAGTTCGTTTCCTGTAGTACTTGCTTCCTCAAGTAATGATTCAATCATCCTTCAGTTACTGATACTAGTTTCCATTTCTAACACAGGCATCAAGCCTTGCTAGTTAAATATTATTTGTTTATTCTCCAGGGTGTGAGCACACCTCTTTGCAGACTGGAGAACAGATAACTGCCCCCAGAAAGAAGGGGAATATTTTTATATAGGAGGGAATCCAGAGTAACCCTCAGTATTACCACAACAGTAATTGTTTTACAAACTGAAATGAGGTATTTTTTCAAGTTGATGGCAGTCTGTAGGTCCCATGAGCACAATCAATGTAGGTTTAGTACAGACTGGAATATCTTCTGTGGCTAACTGTAAATAGCAACTCTGTATCCATGGTTTATTTTTACCGTAGTGTGCTATAATAGGAAAAATAGCAAATGGTAAGTCTATATATAGTCTGTTACTAAGACTGTGAGCTAAATGGTTAGTCAACAGAAAAATCCTATCCTAATCAACAAGTGTCTTTAGGTCTAGTAATAACATTTTGGATGCCAAAATGATCTATACTAGGTGGTGAGAGGAATTGAAGCAGTGCAGCTAATCTGTTACTACTGCAGGTTTTTACTGCCCTTTTTAATGTGAAGTAGGAATTTTGTTAGTCATGCTGACAGAGTGGATACGAATGGCAGAATATGTACCTACATTTCCTGACTATTTTCTGCATCTCTCTTTCGCTGGACCAGCAAAAAGTCAATTTCCTTTTATGTGACATTAATTAACCTTTAAGTTGTGAATAGTTCAGGAAAAGAAATAAAACCCATTTGTTCTTTATTCCTAAGCTTGAATAAAAACTTGCTTTAAAAAAATAAATAAATCTAAATTTTAGTCCAAACTTGAGAATATGCTGTTCTTTTATATTTTATTTAGAACTATTTTATGACTGACAGGGTTAGGAAAGTATATAACAAATTCTTAGATAAGCCTTCAAGGTTACTTCACATTAGATATGATAGGTAGGGTAAAAATACAGGCAGAAGTCAGTTTTTCTTATCTTCTGTATAAACAAGCTGGTATTTCACTCAAGGCCTTTTCCTTAACTTTGAGCATACCAGATTGCTATCAGGCAGTCACAAGGAGAGACATGCAAACATGTTGTTGACTATTTGTCTATTGAATTTCTGAATTAGTTTCTAAGGAAATCAGGCTCCTGCATTTGTTCTTTGTGCTTGCCAGCCATTCCTTGCCTTTCTTCCCTTCACCACTGCTCATGACTTAGCTGGCATATTTGACAAAAAGCTGGAGATCTGTAATTATACTAAGTTGCCATTTTTACAAAACTCACAGGTAATTGGCAGGGCAGGGAATGCCCTGTTTGTGGGGCTGTCCACCTGGCTGCAGGGGAACAGCAAGGAAAACTCTATCTTTAGGTGCTGGGTTTGGGACTGCACTGTGGACTGACCTGCAGCCTTCTCTGGCAGGCTAAACATCTTCTGGGAGCTAAACAGCAGATTGTGATGCAGACACAGGATACTTGTAACTCCATGGGATAACATCAGGGTGGGAAAGGCATGGTGAGAATCAGTGATGTGGAGCGGTTGCAAAGAGCTGGGGCATGCTTAGGAGTATATGTGGAAAGTAAAGACATTGCAGTTTTGGCGTGCTGAGCGAGGCAGGGAATGGAGCTACCACAGAATGATTCAGAGGACACTGAGGGAGGCAGCACCGAGGACCCTGCGGAAGAGCTGGGGAGCTACCGCGGTGAAAGGGTAGAAAGCACACGGAGAAAAGATCTAATCTGTGAAAAGCATCATGGACATGATGAAGGACTAGGGGTGGCATTTTGGTTGCAGAGCACAAGGTGTTTGTAACGTGTATCTCTTGGAAAACATGTACTATTAATTCTGCTGTTTTCTAGTAGCCATGTATTAGTTACAATGCATATTGTTCAAATGAGCCTGATCAAATACCTTCTGAAGTAAATGCTGCTTTTATTTGCTACCAAAGGAACTAGATAAGATCCCTACTACAGCATACACAATTTATTTGCATGATATTTATGAATGACTTTGAAGTATATATTTGGAATTTAAATCTTATCATTAGTAATACCTGATAGAAACTCAGACATAAGTTTCTCAAGCAATTTTTATCCTTCTCAGGTTTATTATGACTTACGTGCAACTGAGGCAGGATTGATATCCTGAAACTTTTTGGTTTATATATTTAAGAGCTTCATATATTTAAGAGCTCTTAGTTTGTGGATATACAGCACCTAATACTTGTCCATGCCATCATGATTCCTGACCCATTGCAGTGTAAGTAATTACAATATAAATTATTTTATCTGATTACAAAACTACATTATAATATAAAATAATTATAGTACTCAAAAACTAAGTATGGTCTTCATCCATCCTTTGGTCTAAGGAATTATATTTAATGCTGATGCCAGTTCTATAGAGAAGGGAGTCCTAATGCAGGCTGATAAATGGTAAAGTGGATGAAATGTTTTTGAAGAAAAAGTGTAATTCAGTTAGTTTTCTCCTATATTTTTAAGATCGGGTTACATTAAGCTTTTTCTAAATTACCTACCTACTTAGCAGTGTTATACAGTTCCATTGTTGGAAGAAATCATGGGAATACTCATGTAGATTGTCTGCAACTTCCTCATCTCCATGTTGTCTAGACACCAGCAATCTCATCATACATTCTTGCCTCCAGAACATCTAGACTTCCTTTGACTGAAAACCCTGAATGAGATAGTAGAACAGAGGGAGTCTGTTTTCCCTTTCAAAGTTCCTTCTTTGCTGGTGGCTAGGTACAGTATTGTAATGAATGCCAAATCAGTGTTACATTTCACAGCATGGTTTCCAAATTCAGGTTGCAGGGAAAAGGTGAGATGGTGTTATTTATTCCAGTATCATTGACTAAAAATACCATTTGAAATTTTAAGAGACACATAAAGCAATCTTGAAAAATATTATGGTATATAGGCTATCTTCTTACTGGTATTTTGTTTTCAGCACAAATGTACATACAAAGCATTCTGGTGGTTGAATAAGGCATAGCTCAAACTTCTGTGAGAAAGGCATGGAATTAGTCCATGTGCTTTGGCACCAGCTGCTTTGCTACGTTATAAAGCCAGGTGGCCTAACTTTTTCCATTTCAGGCATCTTGGATATTTTCATGCTTTTCTTTCTTCAGTGGCACAGATGGGAGGACACTCCTGTTCCCTTCTTCTTCAACTATCAGGTAGTCGGGGTATTTTCTGGGAGTGGGGACTGTGGTATTAAATAATTTTTAATGAAGAGAGCAAACATCTAAATCAGCTATACTTAGACAAATGTTTGTTAGACTTTTTCTTGTCAACTGTTGGTAAAGGGGAAGAGCGGCCATTGGGCTGTTTAGCCTAACTTTTTCCAGAGAAAGAAAGATATGTGTGAATGGGGAGAGGGAGAACTTTTTGGATCCCTTTCTTTTTCTTGCTGTTACAACTATAATACAGTACCTGTATTTTTCTAAGACTCCTTTTCCTTGCTTGAATGTCTAGTTCATCACAGCCTTAGCTTGAGAGGGGTAGCTGGAAAAAACCCTGCCTCCTTTGAAATAATATGAAGAAAATATTGCCTTGAATATTTGTGTTGAAGGATGTAGGGACAGCCTGCGCATTCCAGGAGTACCACAGGCAAATAGGAGCGCCAGGCTTCCCTTCGTTTGATGAAATTGGTGAAATAATAATTGGTCAGAGGGTATAGCCAAATACCCTGTAATACGAAGTTGGACACTAGTCACACCGCATCTTCTACCTGCCTGACCTCACTTGTCCTAGAACTGGGAGATGGGAAGTGTTGCAGGGTTCTTTCCCACCAGTTTCTCATGCACTCATACCGCATCGCATCTGAGGCATCCGCTGGCTGCTTCTCTTGGGTGTTGTTTTCTGGCATCTCCTAGAAGCAATTGTCTGTGGTAAGACACATCTGGCAGTACTGTTGATGAGCCACATTGGCTTGGGGGATGATTCTTGGAAGAGCTCTGTGCTCATCTGTTGTGCAAAGGAAGATGATCTATTGCAGTTTTTCCATGACTCAGAAAAACAAGGAAACCTAAAAGGTTATATGGTGGAGTGTGATTTGTTTTATGGGTTCATTCAATATCACCATTGTGTCTTTAGCCCAACCACATTGAGTCAGCTGTGTTGGACTGACTCAGCCAACACAGAGGACTTGAACAGCAACAGGATTTCAGTCATTCAAAATTCCTTTGCTAATGCATAACAGAGATAAAATTAGGTGTGGAGTGTGGATTTTTCTTATGAGGGGCTCCTGTTACACATGTACATCTAAAATCAGTTTAAGGTGGAACTTGGGCATCTCAGCATTTTTATGGATCTTGCCTAAGTGTTTTACTATCTTGAACTTCTATTTCTTAGGCAAATAAACCTACTTTCAGTAAAGGATACAGAAATTGGCTTGAACACTTAAGCTTTCGGATTCATGTGGCTGGATCAACTTGGATACTTTGTCAGAATCTTAAACTGCTACATGAACTGCAGAAAGTCAGAAGTTGTAAGGTGTAGAAATTGCAGCTAACTGTACTACGTACAGGTAACTGGTACTGACTAAAATCTTCTGCTTGAATAATTACGTGAGAGCTTCCTATGGCTTTGCAGAGTAGCTTGTATGCTTTAGCATTACAAAGTCAAATGCCAAATGTCAGCATTTTTCACCTCAAAGCTGTACTGTCACCCCGAGCCAACTGTGGAGAACAGCTCCCCCGGCCAGCCACGACTAACTTCAGACTTGCTCTCTGCTGTGCTCTGCAGCCCGATGACCATGAAGAGATTGAACTTTTCAAGGATGGGCTGAATGCAGCTAGTACCAAGCGCGGCTGTCCCTTGGCTGTCGCTGACAGGCGGATGAAAGGCGCAATCCGCCCGGCAGCGTTGCCCTGAGGCAACAGGGCCCCGCGGTGGCAGCTGGAGAAGTGCCGTTCGCAGCCTCCGCCTCAGGCTGCGGCTCTGCCCGAGGCCTGCCCTTGTCCGCCCGAAGGCCCAGCTCGAAAACGCGGGGGATGAGGTGAGCGCGTGCTGGAGGGACGGCTGTCCCTCGCCTCGGGGCCCTGGCTCTCTGTGTCTTCGCCTCCCGCTTTCCCTCCCCTGGCCAGTCCCCTCCGGGCGCTGCTCCTCCAGAAACAGGGCAACGGGTAGTGCCTGTTCCTTGGGAGGACTACGCCTCCCGGCGTGCCCCGCGGGCCTCAACCGCACAGAGCATGCCGGGAGCGCAGCATCTCGGCCCCCGCGGCGCCACTACCTCCACGCTCTTTCCCTCACGCCGGCGCGATATCGCTGTCTCTGCCCGCGGTGGGGCCTCGTCCCTCCTACTGCTCTGAGCGACTTCTGCGCCGCCCAATCAGCACTCGTGATGGCGTGGGTTGTAACCACTGAGAGGCGTGGGAGGGTGGGCCTCCGCCGGCAGCCGGGAAGGTAGCGGTAGTGGCGGTTGCTTGAGAGAGGCCAGGAACGGCGGCGGCCGGGGGAGGGCGTGAGCCCCGTTTAAAGGGCCAGCGAGCTCGTAGGAAAGTTGTGAGGAGTTTAGCGGCTATCGGTCCGGTGGCGCTCAGGGTATCGGGCGGGAGCCCCCCTCCGGACGGTGGGACCGGGGGGCCGGCAGCGGCATGGAGCAGGCAGCGCCTAAGAGGTAACGACCCTCCCTAGTGGCCCCTTGACCGCCCGGAAGAGAGCGCGACGGCACGGCCGGGTGAGGCCTTGGGCCGCGGGGAGCAGGGGCGAGCTGTTGGTCGGGCCCAGCCGTCCTCTCCCTCCGCCCCCGACCCCCCGCCGACTTCGGGAGCCTTCGGTGTTGGGGGCTGTGAGGCGGGCGGTGGGACGGTGACGGAGGCTGGGACCTCCTCGGCGGCCGGAGGGGTTTGTGTTGCGTTGAGGAATGGCTTCTGTAGAGGAGAGGTCCCCGAAATAACCGTGCTGGGTAAACGTCCAGGTAGAGGCAAACCCCTAGGGGCTAGCTGAGTTACAAGACGAATGTTTTAATGTGAAGCGAGAGAAACTTCATCGCCGAGAGGAGGGTTTTGTGTGCTGGGGGTTTCTGCACATTGTGGTTCAGGTCCATAGAATAAACCGACGTAAGTAGCTGTTCTTATCTTTCTACGTTAGAAAGTGTACTTGTGTCTTGCTGGTGGAGGGATGCTTGCGGAGGTGGGGGTTGCATAGTTGCAAATACAAATCAGGGAGTGGGAAGAGGCAAAAATCAAGTGTTGGCACAGTATATGTATTTTCTGAAATCACAGTCTATCTGGTCATATTAATTGCTATGTGGATTATTCTTTCGGGAGGGGGCATTTGTCATTTTGCTTCTTTTTGTGTGCATGTTTTAATAAGGTGAAACCATTAGCTTTTGCTTTAAATGTGACACTGTTATCTTAGTGCACAAACTAATTTTGCTTTAATCATATTAAATTTAATAATGTTTAAATTGGAATAGTTCTTTCTTGGATTTGGTTATATATTACATAAAATGTAGTTGTATAGTATGCAGAATTTAGTTATATGGTTTACATATATACTTACTGTCTTAGAGCTCCGAGTATTTTACTTTTGCTTTCTGTTAATTTATTGAAAAATCTAGGGACTGCACAATATATGTTGGTGGCAGAAGATAATAAATCAGTTTTTACATTCTACATTAAAACATGTGCATTCTACTTTTAAAACCTTTAAAGCTTTTTAAAACGACTTCCTGCTTGAACTTCCACTGGTTTTTTTTTTCCCTCCAGTAAATATATCAACTAACTGCTACCTGAAAACTTTGACCAAATATTGGTTAGTAGTTGTTACGCAGAGTGGGTTTAGCAGGCAGTAGGTAAAGAGGGCTGGGCCTACACTGTAGTTTCAGGCTGACTATGCTGCATATCTCAAATAAAGGAAGAAGGACAGACACCAGCAGGGGTTTAGGACAAGAGAGAGGAATGTCTGAAGAGTAATCAGAGTTACTAGCAAAAGTACAAAGCATGAGATATCAAAGGATTCAAAATAAATCTTGAAGTTAGCATAACCTAAGAGACTTTTTTGGGAGGATTAGGGATTTGCTCTAGCTTTATTACCTAGCTGGAGGCGTGTGTCTGGTCTACTTGAAAGTGAAGAACTGTTTAAATCCTCAGATTCAAGTCAGGAAGAACTAGAAGGCTGATGAGAGAATTTCTAAACTCTCTAGTACACTTCTATATTTTCCATGTTTTTTGAAGCTTATTTCCGGAAATTTGAATGTGATGAGAACTTAATGATTTGTTTCTTTAGTGGGAGGGAAGATTTGAACCAAGTTTTTCAGAGATGTGCATATGTATATCTCCTTCATCCATTGTTGTTTAGAGTTTTCTGATTGTTCAGCATTACCAACTATTCTGCTAGGCCATCTCCTTTTTCTGCAAGTCCAGAAGGAGTAGGTTATTTTTTGTCAGCTGAATTTTTTTGATGTCTGATTTGGTTGCAGTAGTGGCTTGGGATGGTTGCACTATGTTTACTTGGCAAAACAATTGTATTAGACTTCTTTACCTTGGTGCCTGTTGTTCACAGGAGCAGTTACTAACAGAGATCTGTTGCTGTGATATCTGCAGTGCAAGACGTTAGAGATAGCAAGATTTTCATACGAATGCTTCAAAGCTGCATGGATGTCCTAGAATCCCAGTGCTCCCTTACAGGTGTAGGGCACTTTTATTCTCCTCTTGCGTAAATCTTTAAAGTAGCCCTTCAGAAAGTGGCAGTGATGATGCCCAAGTGACAGGCTAGGCTGCTGTGGCTTTTCAGTGAGGATGTTATCAAAATCACTAGCTTTTCTTCTTTGACCAGTGTACAGCGACAATAACAAAAGAGTTCTAAGGAGTAGTCTTTTTCAGAATAATTTTGTTTGCTTTTAAAAATGATTTAGAGTAGATGTTCCAATTTTATACTGATCAATTTGTGCAGTAGTTGACACTGTTCTCTTGCATCTGAATTTCAAACTGCATTTCAGATTTGCTTCCTTCCCTCACTAAAAAGGACATTTACTTTTACATTCATTAAAATTTGCCTTTGAGTCTTGTAATTTTCCTTTTATTATTGTTGCATTTTTCTGTGTATGTTGGCATATGTAAGTATAAGGAGATAGGTTGGATACAAAGGAAAAGGAAAGCAGCTAGAGATGGAATTCTGTCAAATATATAGTTTTTAAATTTTGCCAATCTCTTGCATACTGCTGCCAATTGAAAGTTAGCTTCACAAACATGGAGCATGTTAATTAAGATTTTCAAGTCCTTTCTTTAAACTCAGACAGTTTAAAATTTTCACTGAAATAGAACTTTTTGAGTTTTGTGGGAAAGGAAAAACTTGTTTTAAAAATAAAAACTTTGTTGAAAAAATACGGTTTTTAATGTTCATGCAGTGGGCATGTTGCATGGATAGCAATTGTCAAGCGCTTGAAAATGATGGAACAAAAATGTAAGTTTGCTTGGGTTTTATTGGTAGAAAACTACATGAAGTACATAATACAATAATGTAAGCTGTCTTAAACTTGCTGCTTTGTGTGTGAACTGGGTAAAACTGTGTAAATGTTTTAAGGCTTTCACAGGCCACCTCTATTTCTGATGACTGCAGTGATTTCTCTTACTATCTTCTCTTTTAATATATCAGTATAATCGATCCCAGCCATTCTTTTTAAATGTTTCAGTGAGAGGAATAAAAAACTTTCTTTCTCTCTGTTTTTGAGACCTTTGTCTGTTCAGTTGTTCTCCCTCCCCACCCCCTCATATTTCTAGTCATACTTTACCAGATAGGTTTTTTGCTGAGTGATCATAGTATTCACCTCCCATGTAGAGCACTTCGATTAAAAAAAAAAAAAAAAAGGCAGTGAGCTTTCCAAAATGTCTATATGTCTCATTTTGCAAATTTTCAAAGTGTGGATAATACGACATACACAGCTCCTAATTAGGAAGCTGATTCTGAAGTCTCAGATGTGTTTGTCTGTCCCAAGGTTTAATTGCTGGTTTTTAACAAAGATAATAAGTTAATATTTCTAGTATTTTTGTGTTCTACTTGGAGCTTTACAGCCAGTTACAGCAGTCATCTTGCTTCTTTTCATAAATACTTTCTTTATTGCAACCCTTTCAGGGTATGTTGCATGCTGTTCTGTAGTTAAAGAGCTGAGAATTCTATTGAACTTCTAGAAATAGAAATCACTAAACAGTCTGAGTCATTAGGATTTTTCTGTTGTTCGGTGAACTGTGGTGTTAATACTGTCACTTGGACACCAGACGTTTCAACTGTACCTTTACAATATATTGTGAAGGAGTGTGAAGCACTTTGAGCAGTATATTTGGTAATGCAATTCCTGTGACTGATGTGTCTTTCTTCCTCTAAATAAGCTTTACTACTTAGTTGCCTTAGTGTTAACTATTATTTGGTCTTAAAACATGTTTGTTGGAGTTGGATAATTGGAAACAGTTATAAAACAACAGAATGCTTATTTCTCTGGTCTCCAGGTTGTCTCTTGGGTGTGCCAGATAATGTGTTATTTGGCAGTGACAATGGTTTTGATCAGTTTATGGCTGTTGGTGTTCCCCTAGCTCTTCTCAAGCACTTCCAATGCTTTGGTGTTAATGGTGCTGTTGGAACCTGTCTTTGGTTGAAGTTACTGTATGTTTTCCGTTTTCTTGCAGTTACTAAAGAGTTTGGTCCCTTTGCTGTTCTTCTGAGTATATCTTCTGCTACATAGCTCTTTGGTCAAGTGACAGATTCAGACAGTGGTCACGCATTTTATGGTTTGAGGCTCTGCTGGTATCGTAAGCACACAGTGTATATTTTTGTTGATGGCAAGCAAAGGATGATTGCAGTAACTTGTTCTGTGAATGCTGCCTTTAAGGCTGCAGATAACCTGCTCAGAGGAGGGGAAAATAATTTGAAGCAAGGGAAGCAAACTGAATTTTTTCCTTAATATTTACCTGCAAAATAAATTTTTTTCCATCTTCTTTTTGTTTGTCTCAACTTCCACCTGTTCAGTAATGAAGTATGTGCTTCCCTGCAAGATTTAAGTTTTGCCTATCTGCAAGCAGAGAGGGCAAAAAAGAAAGCACATCTATGTGTTCCTGTGTTTGATTTGTAGGCTACTTTTTCAGACTTTATTTAGCTGCTCTCATTTGAGTTTTCTGCTATTTTTCTTTGTGTTCACATTGTGCCTTTCCTTCACTGTGAAGATTTTTATTCTGCCTTAAACACACATGCTTTCCAGCTTCTTGCCTATCCACTATAGCAAACTGCATGGACTTTACAGCAGTTTATGCACCTTTCCTTACTGATTTTGAATTATTTTTGTGTTCATCTAATTGCTACATCTATGGAAGTTCTTTGATGTATAAATGTGTACACCCTCCCCTTGCTTTTGCTTTCCTTGTTTAACACTAATCCATATGACTCGTGGGTTTATACAGTTATTTTAAATTTATTATCTTCACTTAGATGGTTGGCAGAAACAAGTCTTTTCTGACTCGGGAATTCCTTCATCAGTCATTTAACTTCATTTTTTTATTAGTTCTGTGTGTCACAGAACTACTTCTCTTAATATGAAGGAGTTTCTTTTTAACACTGTTCTTCCAGTGTTAGGTTGACAATCTTTTCTGTCCATGCCCTCCTCCCTCCATCTGTTTCATATTCATTTCCAGGAAAGTGTCACAGGATAACATTTTCCATGAATTCTGAAAATGATCTTCTGTGCTTCAAAATTTCTTTTCCTTTTCCCTCTTCCTACATATGGAAAACATTGTCTATATCTAATGTCATAGCACCAGCTATCCTTCAGCTCATCTTTTACTTTAATAGTACCCTTGGCTATCATACAGAATTAATTTATTTTAGTCTTGCAGCAAACTTCTCTAACTTTTAGGGTGAATGATTTACATGTTGCAGCCACCCAGCCTCATCACAGTGTGTGGACGCTTATGTTTTCCTGGGCTATGTTTCGGGTCAGCTCCATTGCAAGCTCACAGCCAAGTTGTGTTTTGAGATCTGCCAGGAGTCTAAGGGGTTGCGTGGATGGATGTGAGTGCTGAAGACTAGGGAAAGGCTAGGACTGCTTGTAAAGGATAAAGGTTACTGGTGAGAGTGGGTTGAAGGTGCTAGAAGAAATTGTAGAGCGATATGGAGTAATTTGGGACTTTTTGGGAGAAAACTGAATGACTAAATATGGTGGTGCTATGTAATTAAGAGATTTTATTGCACCTGTCCCTATTACATTCACAAAGATGCAAAAGGAACTGCCCTGACAACTCTTGGAGTACTCAGCTCCCGGAAGTTCAGTATTCTGCTATCACCTGTGTAGGTAAAGTGCTGTTGTATAGTCCCAGAGTATAAAAAGTTCTGTTTTTAACTTGATGTAATTCACTGGCTTGGGAGTGGAATAGTTTAGAATGTGGATACTTCATGAGGGTGAAGGATTGCTTTATGCTTTCTTGGATAAGAACATGATGTGCTCTAGGCAGTAATGAGCATATGTTTGCGTGCTGGCTGTTTTTTGATGGAAGGTGAGTCTTACTGTAGTCTTTGTCTGATTTTGCTTTAGCAGAGGAAGTGGTTTGAACAGTGAATTGCTTTTATGCTGCTTTGAATTGAAGAAACACTAATGGGAAAGTGATGGTAGGATTCTGCACCTACCTAGCTAACTAATAAACCATCGAAATGTCTAGCATCATTTTGTTTCCAGGGAAAATCAGAACTTCACAAATGTGTGACCCTGGGTCATCACATTGATAATGACAAAAATTGTTACAACTTTCTGCATCTTTTATGATCACAGAATCACAGAATATTAGGAGTTGGAAGGGTTAAAATGTTATTACTGTACTTCAATTAGGCATTTTATTTTCATTGGAATATGGTCTTCTTTATAATCTTTCATTCTGTCTGCTCACAAGTATATTTTTGAATTTGCTTGAGATCTGTCTTTCAGCCCCCTCAAAGAAACAAATAACTTTTGTCTTTCTTTTAGCAAGCTGAAAAAGCTAAGTGAAGATAGCTTAACTAAGCAGCCTGAAGAAGTTTTTGATGTTCTGGAGAAACTTGGTGAAGGGTAAGTGCAGCTATTTACGAGGAGATGGGATCAGAGGGAAACAGTATGTAATGCATGTTGGAACGTTAAGTTACAGAGCGAATTACTATAAATTTCTTACAGAATACTTCTCTAGACAAAAGTTATAATAATAAAAGCAAATGCATGCATCAGTAGGTTTCCATGATTCCCCAAGTACATGGTGGAGCTCAAGATCCTTAGGCTAGTGAGAATGACACACAGGGAGGTCGCTACCCTGCACTTCAGGAGAGCAGACTTTGGACTCTTCAGGGTACAGAATACCATGGGATAAAGCCCTGGAAGGAAGAGGGGCTCAAGGCTGGCAAGATCACCTCCTCCAAGCTTGGGAGCAATGCATCCCTACAAAGATGCCAGGAGGATGGCACAGATGCATGAGAGGCTTCTGGACAAACTTGAACGTAAAAAGGAAGCCTAAGAGACTCAAAGCAAGGACAGGTAGCTTGGGATGAATACAGAGAAATTGCCTGAGCAGCCGGGGATCTTGTTAGGAAAGCCAAAGCCCTACTAGAAATAAATCTGGCCAGGGACATCTAGGGCAACAAGAAAAGCTTCTACAGGTATGTCAGTGAGAAAAGGAAGACTAGGGAAAATGTGGGTCTTCCCCAGAAGGAAATAGGAGACCTTATTACCTGGGATATGGAGAAGGCTAAGGTTGTCAATGGCTTTGTTGGCTCACTCTTTACTGGCAAATGTTCCAGCTGCACCACCGAAGTTGCAGACGGCAAAGGCAGGGACTGGGAGAATGAAGAAACACCCACTGCAGATCAGTTTCTAGACTACCATAGGAACCTGAAGGTGCACAAGTCTGTGGGACCCGACGAGATGCACCTGTGGTCCTGAGGGAACTGGCAGATAAAGTTGCATAGCCTCTCATATTTGAGAAGCTGTGGCAGTCTGGTGAAGTTGCCACAGACTGGAAGAAGGAAAAACATAACCCCCATTTTTAAAAGGGATAAAAAAGAAGACCTGGGGACCTACAGGCTAGGCAGTCTCACATCTATGCCCAGCAAGATCAAGGGGCAGATTTTCCTGGAAACTATGCTGGGGCAAATGAAAAATAAGGAGGTGATTGGTGACAGTCAGCATGGCTTCACTAAAGGCAGATTGTGCCTGACAAATTTGTGACATTTTACAGTGGGGTTACAGCATTGGCTGATAAGGGAAGAGTAACTGATGTCATCAACCTGAACTTACGTGAAGCACTTGACACTGTCCTGCACGACAGTCTTGTCTCTAAATGGGAGAGACATGAATTTAATGTATGGACCACTTGGGGTGGGGAATTGGCTGAATGGTTGCACTCAGCATTGTGGTCAACAGCTCAATGTCCAAGTGCACACCAGTGTCTAGTGGCATTCCTCAGGGGTTGGTATTGGGGACTGGTGGTGTGTAACATCTTTGTCAGCAGACAAAGTGGGACAGTGGGATTGAGCATGCCTTCAGGAAGTTTGCCAACAACATGAAGCTATTTGGTGCAGTTGACACACCAAAGGGAAGAGATGCCATCCAGAGGGACCTTGACAAGCTTGAGAGGTGGACCCATGTGAACCTCATGAAGTTCAACAAGGCCATGTGCCAAGGTGCTGCACCTGGGTCAGGGCAATCCCAGGCACAGATACAGGCTGGGCAATGAGTGGATCGAAAGCTGCCCTGCAGAGAAAGAATTGGGGGTACGAGTGCATGAAAACTGAATACGAGCCAGCACTGTGCCCTTGCAGCCTAGAAAGCCAATTACATCCTAAGCTGCATCAGGAGAAGTGTGGGCAGCAGGTCAAGAGAAGTGTTTCTCCCTCTCCACTCCACTCTTTTGATAACCTGCCTGGAGTACTGTGTTCTGCTCTGGGGCCTTCAGCATAACAAAGACCTTGACCTGCTCAAGCAGGTCCAGAGGAGTGCCACATTGATGATCAGGGGGCTGGAACACCTCTAGTATGAGCACAGGCTGAGGGACCTGACATTGTTCAGCCTGGAGAAAAGAAGGCTTTGAAGAGACCTTATAGTGTCCTTCTGGTACCTGAAGGGGTCTACAGGGAAGATTCGGGGGGACACCCTTCATCAGGGAATGTAGTGATAGGACAAGAGGTAACAGTTGTAAGTTGAAAGGCAGTATTAGATTAGATAGCAGGAAGACATTTTTTTACTGTGAGGGTGATGGGACACTGGAACAGGTTGCTCAGGTAAGTTGTGGATACCCCATGCCTGGAAACATTCAAGGTGAAGTTGAATGGGGCTTTGAGCAACCTGGTCTAGTGGAAAGTGTTCCTGCCCATGGCAGGAAGATTGGAAATAGATGATCTTTAAAGTCCCTTCCAACCCAAACCATTCTGTGATATGATGTATTCTTGATGTCCCTTGTGGTGCAAAAGGTGCTTGTGCCTGTACTGGAGTTACACTGTGTGTTGAGGCAGGTGTTTCCTGAGGTCCTGGTAGAACTGAGTTTTTTTTGCAGCCTGAAAAACCTCTTAGACTTCTGCATGAACTTATGGTTTCTGTGACCTTTTAAAGTTTCTGTGTAATGGAAATGACCAACCGTTTAACTTTTGGGCTTTTTTTTGTTTGCTTTTTTTTTTTTTTAAAATCCCTCTTTTATTTTTAGGTCTTATGGTAGTGTGTTTAAAGCAATACACAAAGAGTCTGGACAAGTTGTGGCAATCAAACAGGTCCCTGTGGAGTCAGATCTTCAAGAAATAATCAAAGAAATCTCTATAATGCAACAATGTGACAGGTGTGTATGACAGTCGTCTCACTTTCTAAGAGTCTATGTGAAAATACATTTGTACTTGTCACAATAACTGAAATACATGCTGCTGTAAACTTCTTTGTACATGGAAGTTTAAAGCAGTTTGTGTTGGACAATTTGCTAAAGAACCACTTTGTCAACCTCCTCCTATCCTTAGCCTGGACTGAAGGAAATACAAATAGCGTGCATAACAAACTGTTGAAAGAATAAGTACTTGATTCTGCTTAGAATTCTCCATGCTTGCTTCGCTCTACTTGCACCGACAAGCCCAAAGGTCAATGTTTCCTGTAAATGTCTTAGGCCTTGTGAGTTACTAGATACCCGCTTCAGAAGATCAACCTTGTTTCTAGCACAAGATTAATGGCTCTCGGTTAACCCACAGAACACTATTCTGGAAGTTGCCTTTTACATACAGGAATATAACTTTTAAGAAGTGAACCATCTTACGATACTTCAGAAAAAGGACTGTTATCTTACACCTGTTCACAAACGATGTATCTTCTGATTCCTAGTATTGTAGGAATGGAACCCTTAACATAAGTGTCTGCAAGAATGTAAAAATTACTTTGCATTTCCTCTCTTCTGTGGAGTTACCAATTGTTTATTTGTATGGGTTTGTTTTTTTTTTTTTGGATAATCTTTTAAGAGTTTGGCTGTAACTTCCAAGTCAGATTTGCTAGTGTGAGTCTTTAGTCATGACAGTGGTACAAGAGTCTCTTGTTTGTGACTTTAAGTACAAACAGGAAAGCTTTGCACTCTAGCTAGCAAAACTTTCTTGAAAATATTGATTGCTTTCGTCGTTAACTTAGTGAATTGTATTGTAGCAAGCGGTCTGTTAATTCTCAATTGTGTCTGTGTTTTTGTGGTGTATCAGTGTTTAAGTTCTGCCTTAAAATGAAAGTCTGCTCTAGTTTGGCAATGAGCAATACTCAACCTAGATTTAAAGATAGTCCTTTGAATGCAGTGTGAAATAATTCAGATTTGTTACGTCAAGTGACAAACTAATGAGCAGCAAAGCCATATGTTCTGTTTGTGACAGTACTATCTCTTCACATGAGATACTTCAATATGAAAATGCATTTGCAAATCTAGAAGTCTTGTTCAAACCAGCACTACATTCTCTTTAATATAGAAGTCTGGATCTGTACTTGAAATAAGTTCATGCTTGCAAAACCAGGAAAACATGAATGAGTTTCCATGGTTTTTTGCTTGAGACAGAAGAAAATAAACTTGTCTTTTTAAGAAGGGAAACATCCAATGACTTTATGAGAAGAATTAAAAATTAATAGAGGCCTTAGAGGGGGGTAAGAAACAAAGTTCTGTATTAGAAGACTAATGTTTGGGAAAAACTATTTGAAGTTCACTGAAAACTATATATATATGTGTGTGTGTGTGTGTATGTGTAATAGTGCCTATAGTTCTATTAAGCAGTCAAACTTTATTCTAACAAGGCATTAGTTAAGCTAATTACAATTATAAATAATTACAATTTATAAAATGATAAAATTACAATTATAAATTACAAACGATATATGTATTACACTTGGTCTTTAGCTCTGTTAATGTGTCAGACTGTAATTTTTAACAGCACTTGTGATAATGATTTTTTTTTTTTTATTCCCGGTTAAGAATTCATCTATTTATCAACGCTTTTTTTCCCATCTAGTCCCTATGTTGTCAAGTACTATGGCAGCTATTTTAAGAACACAGATCTATGGATTGTTATGGAATACTGTGGAGCTGGCTCTGTTTCGGACATAATTAGACTTCGTAATAAAACGGTGAGGTTTGGTTTCTGTTTTTGCTTTCTTCAAAAAATGTATAACTCTTATTAAAATGAAACTGTAAATTAAGACTAGAAGCCAGAGTAAAAGTCAGAGTTATGAGACAAGACCTTGGCTGATGTCAAGGGGCATATCTGTTCCTTGGTTCCTCAGCAAGCAAGCTTGTTCAGCTGTTCTGAATGTTTCTTTGTCCATTTCTCTGTGGAGTGATAGTCAGCAGAAGTGAATGCATTTTGAGTATGAAGATACTAGAAGTTTCTTGAAAATTACTGCTTTGTACAAGGCAAAACTGTTTGTGGCTTCTTCCCGTACCCTTTCCACCTTAGCAGATGTCAGCAGGCCACTTAATACGTGCATGGTTTGGAAACAGGCATAGAATTGTCTTGCTCCCACTCAGTAATTAGGGAGCAGAAGTAATTGGCATTACTCAAGCAACAAGAAGCGATGCCAATCAAAGAATGTGAGAGGGACCCAAAATGAGCATTGTATAGAAGAGTCTTAAAGGGCTTACAACAGCAGTAATATAGAGGAAGATGCAGACCTGTAGGAAACAGATTTTTATAGTTCTACTTATAAACAGCTTATCTGAAAAAAATTTTGCTATAGATGTCAAATAATGATTAGTTCCTTTGACTCTAGTAGTGTCATCTTTGTCTTCAGTAGTGGGATGTAACATAAGGTATTCATTGGCTGGGCCAAGGAAAAGTGTATTTATTGCTTATCCATATATAAGGAAAAGAAGCTGAGGAAGAGAGAGTTGAAGTAAGAACCCTTACTTTAATGCAGTGATCATCAGAACCGTCATTTAGACTTGATGATCTTGAAGATCTTTTGCAATCTAAATGCTTCTGTGCTCATATCAAAACAAGTCATACGAAAAGGTGGATGTCTCCTTGTATTTGAGGAATGAAGCACTACTATGCATTTGCCCTTGTTATTTATCTCTCAACTCAAGAACTTACTGGTATTATTTTTCTGTATCTGTGTTTCCCCTACTTCTTCAGAAGTTTTGTTCTTTGTCTACGAAGTGAACAATGCTGGGCATTGCTCTAATGGACCTAAAATGAGGGAAGTAGAATTCAAAGTGAAGGAAATTTCTAGGGGCTCTTGGGAGCTTGATCAGGGAGAGAGTGTTTTAGATTGACAGGAGCAGGTTTTTCTCCAGGAGGCCCATGCCACTAATTTGAAGGTAAATGGACCCCTGAAATTCTGCCCTGGAGTTTCCTTGCGTGCCAGACACATCAGCAGCACTAGAGCAAGCTTATGATGTCTGTTAGTTCATCTGAAGTGTTGTGTTCATTGGTCCAAGGCAAGTTTTGTCTGCTTTTCTCAGAGACTGATTTGGAAGGTACATGTGTCTTATGGTCAAACTGTGGGTTGCTACCAGGAAGGGCAGTTCCGCTGTTATCCTCCAACCTGGCTGATGTGTTCCTGCCTTTTCCATGCAGTGTTTGTGTGGCTGCAGGGTGATCTTGGCTAAGCCTGATGGGCATACTTTTTCCTCTGTAGTTTATCATCTCCGCTCTCTTGTGAGCTAACTCAGGACTTAGTGTGGCAGCATAGTGGCTTGACCTGATGTAAGAAAGATACTAGGAATGAGCAGTGGGAGGAGGGAAGGAAAAGGAGGAATGAGACTGACTTTCTTAGTGACAACTTGCAATAGAATGAGATAATTACAATGTGAAGCAATATTTTAAGTCCTGCTGGCTGCTATTAACATATCAGGGAGTGCTGACACACCAACAACCCTGCCTCTCTCCTGATAATTTAGGGTGTGCTTGCTCATCCAGTGATCATGAACTGAGTCATTTTCATCCTGTCTCTTTCAGGAACCAAACTCAGTTGGCTGTAGCGTACCAGGCAGTGGTTGTGTGCTGGGTTTATGAGACAAAATCCTCTTATTTGGGACAGTATTGTTAGTGACAGGTGTAGCAAGGTATAGGTGATGTGCTGTTGGGTCCAGAGGTCCTGCCATCTTGTATCTAAACTGTGACTTCATTTACATACCAATTTATTTATTTATTGGTTACCTGTACATTGCCTCATGTATTCTTATGGATTCTCTTTTGCCATATTTTCTTAGCCAGTTACTTTTTTTCATGTATTTAAGCTCCGGCAACTCAAATGAATCTCTAGATGCTGTGTTTGAATGTTCTTCTGGTTTTGCTTTCTCTGTATGCTACCATGGGGGTCCAGTGCAGACCTTTCCTACCTCTCTAGGCTAAAGGCACTTTCCTCTTACGACTGTTATTTTGAAGTCTTAAGTAGTCATGTTTCTCAGTAATTTCACAGTTACAATAGTTTTAATTTGTAGACTATTCCTGCACTAAAGTACCTGTAATTTGCAGCTGTAAATTGGTTATCTAAGGCCCGATAGTTATGTTTTGTGTTTAAGTAGCCTCAGTCGAAGTATAGCTTCCTCAGTTGAGCCCACATGGGTTAATTAATAGCCAGCTAGTCCATACACAAAGACTGAAATTCCTTTTTCACTGACTGACCTGTTTAACTGATCATGGTGGCCAGAAGTTATGACAGTGGACAAGTCCATCCTGGATATACTGCTGATAATGTTGTCAGAGTACGCAGGGATGAAACAAGAAAAGCCAGGGCCTCCTTAGAATTAAACATGTCTAGGAACATGAAGGTGAACAGGAATGATGTATAATGGAGGTAAAGGGAAAACTACAGAAAATGTGGGGCTGCTTCTGAATGAGGCAGGTGCCATGGTGACAGAGGATGCAGAGAAGGCAGATTGAAAACTGGCTAAAGGACAGAGCTCAGAGGGTTGTGATCAATGGTACGGAGTCCAGTTGGAGGACTGTAATGAGTGGTGTTCCCCAGGGGTCAGTACTAGGTCCAGTGCTGCTCAATATATTCATCAATGACTTGGATGAAGGAATAGAGTATACCCTCAGCAAGTTTGCTGATGACATGAAACTGGGAGGAGCGGCTGACACACCAGAAGGCTGTGCTGCCATCCAGTGTGACCTAGACAGGCTGGAGAGTTGGGCAGAGAAAAATCTTATGAAGTTCAACAAGGGTAAAGTGTAGGGTAACGCACCTAGGGAGGAATAGCCCCAGGGACCTGTACAGGTTAGGAACTGATCTGCTGTAAAGCAGCTCTGTGGAAAAAGACTTGGGAGTTCTGGTGGACAACAGGATGACCATGAGCCAGCAATGTGCCCTTGTGGCCAAGAGGGCTAATGGCATCTTGCGGTGCATCAAGAATAGTGTGGCAAGCAGATCAAGGGAAGTTCTCTTCCCCATCTACTCTGCCCTAGTGAGGTCCCATCTGGAGTACTGTGTCCAGTTCTGGCCTCCCCTGTTCAAGAAGGACGGGGAACTTCTGGAGAAGGTACAGAGAAGGGCTATGAAAATTATTAGCGGACTACAACATCTCTTTTATGGGGAAAGGCTGAGAGAGCTGGGGCTGTTTAGCCTAGAGAAGACTGAGAGAGGATCTTACCAGTACATAAATACTTAATGGGCGAGTGTCAGGAGGATGGGGCTATTTTTTTTTCCCAGTGCTGCCTAGTAACAGGACAAGAGGCAGTGGGCACAAACTGGAATATAGGAAGCGCCATCTGTGCGTAAGGAGGAACTTTTGAGAGTGATGGAGCACTGGAACAGGCTGCCTAGGGAGGTGGTGAAGTCTTCATCTCTGGAGACATTCAGAAGCTACCTAGATGCCATCCTGTGCAACCTCCTCTAGGTGAACCTGCTCTGACGGGGGGGGTTGGACTAAATGATTTCCAGAGGTCCTCTCCAGTCCCTAATATTCTGTGGTGGTGTACTGTTGGTGAGACTCCTGGATGGTCAATTGAATCAATGAGCTAGTGTTACTGTTAGTGTTACTGTGTTACTGTTCTGAAACTGGTATTTAGGCCAGTAGGCTTCAAGAGTTTTTCTATATAGCCACATGGAGGAAGAGGAGGAAAGAAATTGATTCCAACTGTCCTGGTTGCCTTATACTGTGTCTAGCCTCACAACTAAGGTATCATTAGCAAGCTTACTAGTGGCACAACAAAGTCCTGCATCCAGATCATTGATAAAAATACTGAACAGAGCTAGCCCCAGAACTGAGCCCTTATGAACACTGCTGCTGATCAGTTGCCAGCCTGGTGTAGTCCCTTTCTCTGCAACCCTTTGAGCTCTGCCCTGCAGCCAGGTCTTTTCCAGTGCTTCCCTGTTACTGCTGTTCCTGATAAACATCATTTGTGCTCTGTGCTTGCTTATTATCACAGAATGTTAGGAGTTGGAAGCGACCTCGAAAGATCATCTAGTCCAACCCCCCTGCCACAGCAGGATTCCCTAGACCAGGTCACACAGAAGCATGTCTAGATGGGTTTTGAGTGTCTCCAGACAAGGAGACTCCACATCCTCTCTGGGCAGTCTGTTCTGGTGCTCTGTCACCCTTACTGTGGAAAAAAATTCTGTGTATTCACACAGAACCTCCTACGCTTAAGCTTACAACCTTTCCCCTTGTCTTGTCACTGGGCTTCACTGAGAAGAGCCTGACCTCATATTATAGGTGACGTTCACTTCTGTGGGCTTTCCTGACCACTGTATGTATTTCAATGTTACTTAAATACTTCTAGCCATGCTAGAGTTTTCCTTTGCTGATGGTCCCCAGATGGTGTATCAGGCTGCAGTACTCTAGAACTCCCTCTTTTCTGGTTTGCTGGGTTCTCAGTTCGTAGCTTCTTTGTCATTCTTTTGGTACCAGTGTTCTGTTACCCTCTCCTTTGAAAGCTGGATTTTGTCATGCAGCTTCGAAAGCACCTCTCCATCTAGAGTTGATCCAAAGATCTCCTGGTCATTTAACTGTTTTTTCAAGAACTAAAGCTAGGAATTTGCTTCTGTAGGAACACAACATATTGAAGAGAAACCTTCTCTGCAGAGCCTTCTAAGCACAGTTTCTCATAGTACTTGTTCTAGATGATGATGATGATGTTTCTAGACAAAGGTGGGCAGTAAGTTGAATGCATATCTTGCTATACATTTGTCAGTGCAAAGGATTGTTTTTTGATGCATGTGCAGGATTAGCTGCATAAAGTCTTTGGAAATTCAGGACATGTTGTGTCAGAATGGGGTTGGATTTGGCAAAGCTCTGGCAAAAAGTATTACACTCAGCATGTCATAAATCATTCATGATACAGTATTTGTTAATAGCTAGAGCTTAAATTGCTTGTGGTGTGAGTCTTCAGATAATCACAGTTTTAGTGTACTTAACCACAAACTTATTAGCTGACATAATGAGGCTTGACTCTTTCTCCGGATACCCTTCTCACTACACTTCAGTTATCTTACTGTTGATTTAAAGTCCCTCGTTGCTTGACTCCAGGTCAGGTAGATGGATTTACTCCCTTGACGGAATGCCAGGAAAGCTGCCTGTTTATATCAGCTGTGTATAACAGGGTTTTGGGGTTTCCTGGCACACAGTTCTTTGAAGCAACATACCAGTCAGGATAAAGTAGCACAAATAAAGGCTTTGAGCAGTGTGCCACTGAATAGAAGCACTGGAAGATCTTGGAGAGAAATGGCAGGCAAGGAATGTATAATGTGCAAGCAGAGTCAGTAACTGCTTGCTGTGGAGCATAGAGCTAACGCCACTATTACTTTAATCCTCTGCTTGCATAGGGAAAGGTTTATAAAAGTCACTGGGACTCTTTGGATATAGCAACAAGTGTACTTATTTGGAAAGCACTGCCAATTTGAGGAGCTCCTACTGTGCTACATCCTTGTTGACTGTGCCATGAATTGAATCAGGGAACCGATTTGTTGGAAAAATAATTTGGCAGACAGGTTATTTTTAGCTGGGGTCTGTTACAGTTGTTCAGTGGAAGGGCTGATAAACAGTGGGAATTACTGCTGTAGGTTGCAGTGAAAGGAGGGACTGGAGCTTGGCACTGCTTTTCAAATAAATGTATGTATAAGTGCGCCCTTGGGTTCCACAACCAGGTTTTATGAGACTGGACAGAAGCTGAAAGAGGAAAGTGGTTCTGTTTGTTAAATGGTTAAGACTTGTTATGAGCAACTCAAGTGCAGATAATCTTGCTGACTAATATTTTTTTCCTTTCTTTTGAGTCATTCTGTTGGCTTAGAGTGATTATGAGTAGTTTTTTTGTTTCCTGTGAGCTTTTGGTGGTTTGTTTGTTTTTTTTTTTTTTTTTTTTTTTTTTTTTTTGAAGGGAGGTGCAGATGTGTACCAATACTTTCAAAACTGAAAATTGAAGGAATTGCTACTGCTTAATTTAATTTCTGTGTAGGATTGGAAAAGTAGAGAGAGAGGGGAAAAATTCAACCCAGTATTGCAGCCAAATTAGAGTATTCCTCAGTTTTGCAGTTTTTTACGTTTCTAAGAAGATATCAAGTTCATTTGCTTTGTTCCTAAAGTATCACTGTACTGTAGTTGAACAGCATTTAAGGTGAATGGTTTCTTGGTATTTCCTTGAGAAATTACATCACATGGAGTGAAATGTGTGTGTTTTCTGCTTTTATCCTAGAATAAATGATGCTCAAAATCTGAGAAGTGTTCTCAGGCTGTCTGATACCTGTGAGAGATTCACTCTTACTATTTCTCTCTAGTGTTTCTATTATGTTGATCTAAAGCAATGAAGTTAAACAGCTGTGCTGATAACTTAGTAGTCCCTGTAGTTTATGAAGCAGAGGAGTGAAGATGCATGTCATCTCGTTGCCAGTTGATACTTGCAGTTTATTGTATCACTTGTGATAGTATATGAATTCTGCAATATAGCAGAGTAGTAAATAAGAGAACTGTCCAGTCTACAGCACCTCTTTATTTCTAGTAATCATTGGTTAAAAAAAAAAGTCAAGCAAAACAGGTCTTAGTGTTTCCTTTGTGATGCCTTTACAGAGTTCAGTAAATAACCCTGTTGTGATTTTTGGTTTTTCTTAAAATTTTCAATTTTGTTTCTCAGTTTGTACCTTTCTGTTCATCCTGACTCAAAAATAAACATGATATGAAATAGGGCTGGGTGTAGTTTTGCAATATGTGTTGTTGACTTCAGGACCTCTAAACTTCTGAAGAGCCTCAACATTTTTACATTAGTTCTCAGCAGTAACTGAAGACCATGCTTTTACTAAAGAACATAAAGGAACCTGTTAAAAATTCAGATACTATTGTGCACTGGTAACCATTATGTAAAAACCATGCTTTTTTAGTGTATACTTTTTCCAGGGAAGTATTCTAGTATGTGCCGTCTTGTGCACTGGTGGTAACCAGCATTAACGTTATTTTTATGAAGGTAATGTGTAGGTTGACAATTAGTATATATGATCTTAGTGATAGATGTATTAGTTGTATATGTAGATGCTGTGGAGCAGTCTAGAGTTAACTTCTAAAGAGGAGTAACTTTTAATTGACAGGCAAGAGAATATTGCTGATTTTGCCACCCAATCTGCATCAGTCAATCCCTTCTCTTGTTTTGTATTGAGCTTGCTCTGATTGGTCTTTAGATGTATAAGAATTTAGCTGTGAGGATCAGGTTAGTAGATCAGAGTTTTGAATTGTAAGTGTTATTGGGCATATTCCTGTATGAAAATACCTAAGGTACTTTGTCTATATTATTTATCATAATCAGCACGAAATAATCATGTTTTAAGTAGTTCAAATATACAGACTGTGTGTATATCTGAACATGGTTTTGTTTCTTGCAGCTAACAGAAGATGAAATTGCAACTATTCTGAAATCTACTCTTAAAGGACTTGAGTACTTGCACTTTATGAGGAAAATACACAGAGATATAAAGGCTGGAAACATCCTTCTTAACACCGAGGGACATGCAAAATTAGCTGATTTTGGTGTAGCTGGCCAGTTAACAGTAAGTACGCATGGCAAGTAATTTAAATATGCTTCAGTGCTCCTAACCATGTTTTGTGCTTTTGCGCTTTTCTTCTGCCTTGAATTTTGTGTCTGAGGAGTGACTAGTGGGTAGTGGTAGAGCTAACATTCTTTACCATGATCAGTATTTAATGTGTTGGAAGGCTATTAGTTTTCAGTTGTTTATAACACAGTATAGTTCAAGTGCCTGATCGTCTGACTTTTAAACTTTGTTTTGAGGTTTATGATCATTGTCTCCTGTTTGGCCTTTGTAGGCTAATGGGCTGAATTGATCGGTCTTTGGAAGTCACTACTATTTGACCTTTGGGTGGCTAATTTAACTTTTAAATAACAGAATTAATATCAAAGGAATCTGAAAATAAGCATCTGTTTTAATTGCATATGTAATGTTAATTACAGGATACAATGGCAAAACGTAATACTGTTATAGGAACACCATTCTGGATGGCTCCCGAAGTAATCCAAGAGATTGGCTATAACTGTGTGGCAGACATCTGGTCCCTTGGTATCACTTCAATAGAAATGGCTGAAGGAAAGCCTCCATATGCTGATATTCATCCAATGAGGGTAAGTTTGTGTGGTAGTGTTTTCTTCTTTGTTGTATTGAAAAAAACAAAGAAAACCCTCAAAAAACTGATACTGGAATCATAAGACTGTATGTTTATCAACAAAAATCTTAAGGCTAAGAATGTTTACTTGCTGGTTTGCTTCCTATTTATTCCAGTTTGCCTGTGTTTTAACATGCCTCTGTAAGTTTTCAGAATGTTTTTATCTCCATTTGAGAGAGAGCTAAAGCAATAAGTGCTTACTTGACTTGAAGGCAACATATAAAACCTATTCTGTATTGTACCTGCACTTGGGTAGCTCCATAACCAAGAGGCCATCCCCCTTTGAAAGGGAGTTTTTGAAGTAAAGATGATCTAAAGGATTCAGAGTTGTTCTGTGTGACCACTACTAATATTGGTAAACCCTGACAGTTTGTATTTTTTACTGACTCTTAACAGTGTTACTGAATTAGTTTACTGTTTGCAAAATACAATGTAAATAGAATTAGTTGCTTTATGAGAAACGGCAGTTATAAAGGAATTATGTGGAGAAGTTAATGGGAAACAATGTTTATCCAGGTATAACTGTTCCTACTGTAACTCATGCTTTTATTTCTTTTTTTGAAATGAGCTGTAGACTAGCTACACTGATTGTATGATTGTACTGAGCATCAATAGATACTCTGTTCTTGAATTGTTTATTTTAAAAGCCCTTTTGGTGTTACTAAGGCACTTTTTATTGCTAAAAGCAGGTTTGGGTTTGTTTTGGGTTTTTTTAATATTTGATTTGTTGCTGAAATGGCTAGATTATTTTATTCACTTTTCTTTCATTGGTGCCTCATATATCAGAATTTTAATGTAAGGAAGCCACCACTATTGTAAAAGAAGGTGCTGTTCACTTATGATTCTTGTAAGAGCGATGCCACATATATTCTAGTGCATTTAGTGCTGTAGGATTCTTGAATTTGTTTTTGTTTGTTTGTGGGGGTTTTTTTTTGGGGGGGGTTGTGTGTGTGCTTTTTGGAGCAGAGGTCTTTCCTAGTATTTTATGGCAGCATGCACCTTGGTTAAAACTTGTGAGTGTTTTGCAGTTAGAAACATTACATAATCCTGGAAGCAAAGCTTAGTAATTTTCTCATATCATGTATTTTTTTTTTTCTGTGCAATTAACTGTTTTAAAATTACTGTTCAAACTGAAAATACTCAGATGAAAGCTCAGAAAAAAGTATCTCTGAAGCTTATTTTTGATGGGAATTTAGTTTGAGATGAAATAATATTTATAAATATTTTGAAGACCTATTGATTACAAATTAAATGCATTCGATCATGCTGGGGGTTTGGCCTGTACTTTTAATGAAAATGTCTTAATTACATCTCGGTTCATTTTCGCATCATTATTTGTAGTTGCACTAGCTGTTGAAAGGTGGAGGCTACTTTATCAGAGAGGATTTTTATGTCTGACAATAGCTTCTTATAAATCAAAGGTCATTGACTTTGAAAGCTTATGAATCTGTTTAATTCTTGTAATCAAATGAATACTCTCCAAGGCCAAAGTAATTTAACACAACCATTCTGGATTACATAGAACGTGTTCTTGTTAATAAATTACGTTATGGTTTTTAAGAGCTTGTATGCAGTTAGTAACTCTCTTTTGTATATTTGATACCTACAGTTTTTCTTAATTTTTATTAGTGATTTGTTACAGTGGTTAACAAGAAATACACAGATTTAAGTTGCAATAGTTTTCCCAGTGTCATATGATATAGCTTCACAGGACTTTTGGACATATGCAGATACTTTCCTACTTTGTTTTAGTTATGACAGAGAATTGATACAGGCAAGCATGAAAGCTTGGGCAAATTTTCATTGCTTTTTCTAGATGTTGTTGGAGTTCTGTGGTATTTATGTAAAGCACAATTTTGTTACTTGGGAATGCATGTTGAAATTACCATGTGCACTATTTTGCTGCAGGCTAGTTGGCAATGCCACAAAGGTAGTGCACTGCCAGTAGGCCATTTCCTTGTCAACTGCATTTACAGCTGAATAGCAATATTACATGACTTCTTTAAACAAGTGTTTTGGCAGAGAGGAAATAGCAGATTCCATGCAAACAAGCATAGCTTCCTCTGCTTAACCACACTCTAGCTACTCCAAAGAATTGTACTAGTTTCAGCTGGGAAAGAATGAGAAGTGGGGGGTGCAAAATGGAATTTCCTGTGGAGGGAAAAACAGCAATTTTTTCCTTCTATTTAAGTATTCCTGGTTTAGTATATTTGACTGCGTAAGTGTGATCAATTCACTTGTTTCTGCTGCAAACCTGAGTTTCAATAGAACCTGCAGTTGTCATACTTGGTTTGAGGCTCAAAGGTCAAGACATTTGCCAGCCCGGGAAGTCTGATGCTGTATTCATATAAGAATTATGGAATGCCTCACATATTCAGTGTCAGAGTCCTTCTGTGCTTTTGCTAATGACAAAAAGTGAAACTTCCATATTTTCTGAGTCTTCATCAAAGGAAGGGTGTTTTCAAGTATTTTTAAAGGAGGGAAAAAGTACAGATGTCCTCAAGGTTGCCCTAAAACCTGATGATACAGCCACTAGCAATTGCAAGGAATTTGCTGATGAGTGAAAAAATCACTTAAACCTAGGTAACTTAACCCATCCATCAGGGTTAAAAGCATATTAATTGCAGTTGTCTGCAGGATTAATGTAGCTAACAGTGTTTGCATCTGCCTTTGATTGCTCTGCTGGGATGAGCAATTATGAACTTATAGTGGAGCTAATTAAAGGGGACTTCAGAGTAGTTCTAGAGCAAGACTCCATCTCCTTCTCTGAAGCTGCAGTGATATGTTTTAACAGCTGTGTTCCCATGTCCCCCATTGACTGCAACATGTATGTTGTCCTGTAGTGATAAAGTATTTATGTCCTACCACTGTTTGAATTTAATTCAAACCATTAACTACTTTTTCAGTCTCTCCTTGTCATGCAGTATCTTTCTTTATTATTTCTGTTTGTTTCTAAATTCCTCTCTTTCTTTTTTATATATCTGTATCAATAATGGAAGCTTAAAGATTGCAGCTGTTTTGCTGTAGTAGTTGTGATTTTGGTTTTTGGTAAAAGTTGATAACATGCTTTTGAAATATCTTTGTTTGCTGATCAAGCCACAATCTCAAATTTGTCATGTGAAAGAGCTGCTTTTGGTGGGAGATCCTTTAAGCTGCAAAGTTTTTACTTGCTCATAATCTACCTAATGCTGATATTGACCTTTATTAAGAAGTAGATCTTAACTTTGCCATAAAGCTAATCTTAAACTTTAAGGATGGCTGTTTTTTTGAGGACCTTTCTCTGGGACTATCCTTACCAGAAATTTTCCTTATATTCATGCGGTAACATGATCACTTATTGCTGTGAGTCTGGTTCATGACCAGCTTTTTGTCCACCAGAACCCCCAAGTCCTTCTAGGCAGGGCTGGTCTCAGTGAGCTGTTTTCCCGGTCTGTACTCATGTCTGGGATTGCCTAGACCCAGGTGCAGGACCTTGCACTTGGACTTGTTTAACCTCATTTGGCTCATATGGGCCTACTTCTGCAGCTTGTCTAGTTCCCCCTTGATGATGCCATCCCTTCCTTCTATTGTGTCAACTGCACCACTCAGAGCAGCTTCTTTGAAGTAGTTACAAAAATTATTTAAAGGAGGCTTTACTGTAACAAAACCTAAACCAGATCATGATTTTTACACTGTATCTAAGATGATGGGTTCTGGGCAATTATTATAGAGTACCTCAAGCATCTGGCTTTGAAGAGTTCCCTCTGAAGACAGAAATTACTGACTGGTAGTGCTGATAGTTCTCTTCCAAAAAAAAAAAAGCCAACCCATCCCCTCCTCCCACAAGTTCTTCTTTCATGCTTATTGAGCAGCTGCAATAATTCAGTAGTTCACGTTGCTGTGGTATGGAAGAAGCTGGTGGTAGATGTGTTTTTCAGCACTTCACAGTATTGGCCTTTGTTTCTTTATGGTGAGGTTTATTGGAAGAGGACATGTGGGTATCACATGTTCTGCAGTGAATTAGAGAAAGCCAATCTGAACTGCTTCCATTTGCCTTAAGTCCAATCATGGTATTTATTTTTCCATGCCACTTACCCAGATTATCTATTCCTTCTGCTTAGCCTGTGTCATTTCCACCCTGCACTAATCTGTTTGTAATAACCTTTTATTCCTGATGTATCTTATAACAATCTACCTGTGTGTTTATGGGTTTTTTTTGTTTGATGGGTTGGTTTTTTTTTGTGTGGGTGGTTTTTTCTTCATTCCCAGCATTTGCAATAAAACTGGAGATTGAAGTGAGAATTACTGCTTTTTAAAGCTGTAAAAACCAAGCAAGGTGTCATGTTGAGCATCACTGTCTGATTGAGACCAGTTTTTCAGTCACTGAGAAAGTAGTTTCCTTTGTGCCTTTTGTGCCAGTAGTTGAGGAGAGGGAAAAAGAAAAACCACTTCTGGCAATGTCAGATGTCTTTTTCTGTAGAGTCATTTGTATTTCTTCTCTCCAACAGATGGAATTGTCTCATCGATTTCTATTATTTTCTCTCAGAGTTCACCTATCTTATCTCAGCATTACTGCTTTTAATTTAGAGTAGTGCTTTTGCTTATCTTTAGAGAAGAGCTTGAGTTAACTTCTAAAAGTCCTTTTCCTCTTAAGAACTTTCTATGAGACACTTTGTTAATTTGTAACTTGATATCTTGCCTGCTGTTTCTAGATAAGAGTGAACTAACATTTAAAGAGATTTAAAATACAGATTTTTTTGATTGTATATTACAGTTTATTATTTTACTACCTCTTCAAAAACTTGTGGAAGAATGACAGTGAGCTGTGGTACGACTCACTGAGTGTGATTCCTCAGGGAGGTCATAATTCTTCAATATTTCTGTTGTGCATTCTGTTATGATAGCTCCCATACACTTAAATATCCTATGTGCTTTTAGGCAACTATGTATTAAGATAATTTTAAAATAGTTAAATTTTAAGTCTAACCAGTATGTGAGATGCTAACACATGCAGCTCTTTGAGTGGGAGGAGTGTGTGGAGTTAAACATTACTTTCCCCTTGGTCTGGATCTTCCATTGTGTCATGTCTTGTCTTTCTTTCAGGACAGGGTTTTAGTGTGTGTTGTCTTCTACAATGTCACTCTAAATTCATAAATAATAAATGATTTTATTTATATCATATAGATGTTTACGGTGGAGACCTATGGCACTGATGTGATACGGTTGAGATAGTTACCTGGAACTGGAGAAGAATGTGTCTTGTTGCAGGCTTCCCAAAGAGCTGTTGGAAGATCTTCAGCCCTCTCTAAGCTTTAAATGGAATCTTTGCATTTCCTTTAAGCTGACCTAAATGCATATGATGGCTGCAAAGCAGTGATATTCCTACCTTTTCTTTTGCATTTTTGTCACCTATTTCTGTTGTAATAAATGTTTAGGTGGCCACATGATGAGCTGGATCAAAACCTCATCCATCTGAAAACCAACCAAGTAAAAAGAAGTAGCTTTCACTCATATTGCTGCCATGGTCCTTGGACTAAGTGGGGATAAAAACATGTGGCTAGAACTAGTAGGAGAATCTGGTCATCCTGTTTTGGCAATTAGCAGAATTGGTCTGAGGTTGGCTTAAAGTAATTGGAAAGATCTCGGCTGTCCATTTGTGAACTCTATTATCATTAAAACTTGGTAATTATTTAAGGAAATTCCTGTATATGTAAGTACACAGTTATGCTTGGAAGCTATGGCTGTAGGTGCAGTGCTGACATGCTGGTTTTGCTGCTCTGAATTTTGTTTACCTTTAGAATGCAAAGAGAGTCTGAGGGAAAGGGAAGAGATTGCTTTTCCTTTTTCCGATGGACTAGTTGGTGTCTGCAGGCTGCAGAGTTTCTGTGTGGATGGCACTTAGAAATTCCTGATGTAAGGGATAAACTGACCTTTTTGTAGCCTGTCCTACCTGTGCTTTTGGACTTTCCCTAATTTGGCATCTCAGTGAAATGAGACAGGGTAAGTGTCCCCTCACAATGCCTTCCTACTTCTCCACCCCATGTATTCTTCCATCTTAAGTTGTGGAGTCTCCTTCTATGGAAATATTCAAAACCCGTCTGGATGGGCTTCTGTATGACCTGGTCTGTGAAATCCTGCTCTGGCAGGGGGTTGGACTAGGTGGTCTTTCAGGTCCCTTCCAACTCCTAGCATTCTGTGATTCTGTCATCTTTAAATGCCAGGGCTATGGTACAGCTGAACTTCCAGTGGCTTGCAGTTTGCATGCAGCTGAAGGCAAGTGTTGCTTCATAATGTATTTGTGTCAGTGGTACTATTTATAGCCAGAATTTCAAATAGGTGTTATAGCTATTCAGGGGGGAAAAAAAATGACTACAATTAATACCAGACAGTACTTATTTAACAGAAAATAAACCACGTTCTCTATAGAGATTTGGGAAAAGATGGAAAAGAACCCCCATATCCATCTCAAAGGAGTTGCTTCTCATGTAAATCACCACAGGAAATGCAACTTCATGTGGTAATACGATCTGTAGCGTTTTTTGTTTGAGAGAGTAGTAGTCTGTGGTTCAAACCCGTTGCACCTGTATTAATACCAGTGCTCATCTGGATATTGTGTATTTGGTAGTTTTCCTTTTTTGTTTAGTGACTTTTCTAAGGAAGTGTGACTTTTTTAATTTAAGGGTTTTTAGTAAGCAGCCTGTCCACTTGCTCTGATCGATATGTAAATAGTTGTTGTATGATGAATTTTGTATGAACAAAAAAACCCAAGGAGATAAGACACCTCTTTCAGCAGTACATTTAAAAAAGAAAAGTGCCAAATGCTTTTTCATTCAAGATGCATTTAGCTTTTCAAAATAAGCATAGATTTTTAATTTTTTCTCCTTAACCTTGAAGAATGATCAGTGTTTACCTGATCTGAGGTTGCCCAGAGTCCCATCCAGCCTGGCCTTAAACTTCCACGGATGGGGCTTCCACCACCTCTCTGAGCAACGTGTTCCAGAGTCTCACCACTCTCATGGTGAAGAACTTCTTCCTAACATCTAATCTAAATCTACCCTCCTCTAGTTTGTATCCATTCCCCCTAGTCCTATCACTACCCGACATCCTAAAAAGTCCCTCACCAGCTTTCTTGTAGGCCCCCTTCAGATGCTGGAAGGCCACAATAAGGTCCCCTCCGAGCCTTCTCTTCTCCAGACTGAATAATCCCAACTCTCTCAGCCTTCTATGGACTTGCTGCAGAGGAGACAGTGGGGAATACCTGGGTCAACCCAGGCAAGTGTTTCCAGGGTACAGTCTAATTTCTTGTGATAGACAAATATAATTTCTTCTTTTTTTTTTTCAGCATGCCTAGCATAGAATTTTAATGACAGTTCCTGTATACCAAGCACTGCTTATCCAAAAAAGATAGAGTAAAAGAAATACTATGTGAGTTGTCCTCAGACACTGAAGTCAAATTTAGAGGTGTCAGATTGCAAAACATGTGAAATAAAGCCTGTGATATTTTACTTATTTTCTTAAACTGCAATTGATAATTCATTACTTGACTTTACCAGGTTCATAGAGAGTGATGTGCTAGGATAATAACATCCAATTTCCAGGACTTGACAGCTTGCTATGCAAAGGGATAACATACTTAACATCAGCCCATTTCATGTGGAAAGGAGAGGTTTGTTTTGGTTTGGTGGTTTGGGGTTGGTTTTTTTGGGTGGTTTTTTTTTTTGTTTGTTTGTTTGTTTTGTGGTAATACTCTTGTAAAAGCAAAATAGGAAAAACACCGTTTGTCCTCTGGCAACACCTACAGATGATAAAAATTTTCTTCCTACTACTCCAAGGAAATTTTGAAGAGATTTTTGCCATATTGCTTTATCAAGAGCCTGTACTCCCTTCTTCCCACAGACAAAAATGACAGATCTCTTAGTTATGGAACTCTTGAAAGTACAAACCACATGGAAGACTGGATACATACAGTAGTTCAGTTCTCTTTCCCCAGAGATTTGCAAAGGGTGCAGAACTGGACAGATAATGTAATTGCATTTAATCAAGATACCACCTTGTCGGTATCTGGCTCTTCATAGAGAGGAAAAATGACATGGAGCAGAATGTAAGGAAATGGAAGGAAGTAAAGGATGAGGATAATGGTAAACAGGCTTGGGTTGAGTTCAGCTTTGGAAATCTAGAAGATGCTACTGAGGTAAGACAGGGAAAGCTGTGTGAAGTCTGGAAGAATTCCTCATTAATGAGATTACATCGGTGCTTTATAAAGGTTCATGTTAATATGTTTGTCTAATCAGCACAAAATATGGCATTATCATTGATCCACATACTATAAAAACATTAGATTACTTAAGGTGTGTATGAGAATTAAATCAGAGGATGTCAAGGCCCTATTCCAATTCCATTAAAGCTTTTGAAAAGTCTGCAACCTAATGTTTATAATTGTCTTCCTGTAGGTGTTGCTTTTCATATCTACTCTGCTTTTTTCTTGCGTCTCTCTAACTTGTTTTTCCCCTCAGTGTAGAGATGGCTTGAATGTTCACATAGTAAGTCTGCTGCAATATAAAGTTCAGTTGAAAGTATTTGTGGTTTTAGAATGTAGTGTAAATGTTTCACTGTGGTTAGAGAAAGCATCTTCGTTCTTTCATATCACTATCTTTTTGGGGTAGAGTAAATAATGTGTTTTTTACTGCTAAGTATAAATTCTTCCTGCCTTGCAGAACACACCATCTAAGGATTCTTTCTGCTGTTCCTTTTGCAACCGCTCATGCCTATCTCGTGTTGGCCTTTTTAGCCACCAATGCGCTTGCAACAAACGTGGGTAGAGCCCTTCCCAAATCTTCGTTTGCGAAGCCTAGCCATGACATAAATTCTTCAAATTTTTTAATGATACCAGCTTTGCTAGCATATGTGCAGAAAAAGGAAATGTTAATCTGTCATGTGTAATAAAGTAGCAGAAGTGGAGAATATTTGAAATTTGCACTGGAACTGGAGTTTTATTTGAATTACGTGGAAAACGTTTATTTCATGCCTCTAAATGAGGATTTAATTAAAATTAAACTAGTTCATCTTTTTTAGACTTGCTCCTGAATAGGAAATTTGAAACATACTTGAGTTGATGGTTGGTTTTCTCTGACTTTGATTAATCACTTTCAAAGTAAGTGGAGGGCCAGTACAGTAATTTCATAATTACTTACAAGTGAGTTAACTTGAAACTTTAACTAAAATAACTGTAAAGGAGGTTTGAGCTTTGTTAATTTCATGTAATGCTGTGTGTCTTTTGTGTATGATTCCGATTCTTAGAAGTGCTAATCTGAAAAAGGACCATACCATGATACTACCTATTTATCTGCAAGATACTTATTAGGGAAATAGTTGACTGGGGAATATTATTTTTTAAATGTGCTGGACCTTAATCACACAGAATCATTACGGTTGGAAAGGACCCTCAAGATCATCTAGTCCAACCAATAGCCCTACACTACTCTTACGCCTAAATCATCCCCTGAAGAAACACATCTATCCTCTTCTTAAAAACCTCCAGGGATGGTGACTCCACCACCTCCCTGGGCAGCCTATTCCAATAAATGATGCCACGAAATTGATGGAAAGATTCTTGAAGGCTTGTGTGTGTTCCGTTGAGTCCTACATCTGTAAGCATCGTTAAGGGTTACTTGATAGAACTGCTAATGTCACTAAAGGCAAGAATGTGTTCAACAAACCTAGTGCAGCATAGGTTGTTATTTTCTGTTTCTGAACTAGCTGCTTTCTCATGGGCAAATGTTGAAAACAAACAAGCATGCAAACCCCCACCACAAAGCTCATTCATAAGTTTTACATCACTATAGATGTGTTTATTTGTGATGTTAGTAAAGCTGTAGACATAGATCGAAGTGCAAAGCAAAACTGGTTTGCAACTTTCAGATAAAATTTTCTTGAGATCTTTAATAGACAACTGTTAGTAAATGATCAAGGTGCATCAAAACTAGAATCACAGTTTTAATGTTACAATACTTTTTATTAATTAGCTTTACAGATGTTCTTATTTGAAAAAGCCTTTCCATAGTTTGTACACACCATTGTATGCTGACTTTATTCCATTTCTTTCTAACTTGTGCTATGGACTCGGAAAATGATTCAGTCAGGTGTTCGTGCACAGACGTAGGCTACTCCTTTTACTAACAGTTGTGCAGTACTCTGCATGATATTGTAAAATATACCACAGATTTAAAAACTTTTAAGTGAAGAGCTATATTTATTTACTACAGATGCTTCTATTTCTTTTTATTTCTATCATCTTCCAAGTTCCAGGATTAACACAAAATACACAAGATTAATATTTATTTGGAATCCTGGCAGCTAGATTTGTTGAAAAAGAGAGAGTTTGTCTGTTGCTTTGAATTGAAGTAGGTCTGTTTGGATTTTTGTACATGACTACTGTCTTGTTAAGCCAAAAAAGAACTCAGTAAATAATTTTAAGAGTTTCTTGGAAGTTTGAATCAACACTTATTTATTGAAGTGAATTATATGTTCATTTTTTTTCTTAAACTTTGATGTGTTTTCTGTCAGTGTAGCTGTTTGACTTGGAGGAAATGCTTTAAAGAGACTTGACTACTATATTGGCAAATTCTTAACACTTTATTGCGCTTTTTAAAAGCAGAATTGTATTTACTTGTGTTTTATTTAAAGAGATATTTATTTGATTTTTTTAATCATATGGGAGGAAACTTCAAGCAAATTTTGGGGAAAATGTTAAGCTTCTATTGCTACTTACTGTAATAGTTTTAAACACTTCATAGTGGTTGTTTGCTTTGAAAAAAAAATGTAAAAAGTTGCTTAGACTGAAAGGAAGCTAGAAATTAGAATTAAGACTGTATGTACCCTGTTTCTGTATTGGTATTATATTGCCTTAAATTGTACACTAGGTCATTTTTAAAGAGGATGATGCATATTTAATGGAAGAAATTTATTTATTTAAAAGGAAGGATTACCAATCAGTCTAAATTTGTTTCAGTTAAAACTTGATGGTCTAAAGACAGTTTATAATCCTTTTCTTGTTATAAAGTATTGTCAAATTTGTAGTAGTATCAGTTAAAAAGTTTATGGAAACTTTGTTTTAAGGTGGTTTAAAATAGAGCTAAATCTTTAATTTGTATTTGATGGCACCTGTTTTCATTTTGTTTCCCTGGCAACACCCGTGGTATCAAAAATTACCCATAGACCACCCTGGGTTCTGAGAACACTGAAACCAGCCTGGCTTTTTCATTTCAGCCTTTTATTTTACCAGCTAAATACTTAAACAAAGCTCTAACACACAGTCAGTAGTTTGTCAACCAACTTGAATGATTTTGGTATACAGTTTGCTGTATTTTGTGTCCACAGAAAAGCAGAGTAAAAGTTCCTAGTTTCTAGGTAGTGTGGTCTGTTTTAAAGCTGTATGGATCCAAATTGTTTTTCCAGTTGTAAGTTCTCATTTTTGGCATTCTCCCGGGGAAGATAATAAAGCCAACAGAAGCATTACCTCCAGGTTTCTACTTTCTTCTAGGCCTCTTTAGCACGGCTGAGAATTCACGTTGATGATCATGTATACGACATCCCAAACACCTCAAATCTTAATGCATTATTATTTTCTAGTTTGTGTTTCAGAAGAGGAAACATGGATATAATTATTGGAAATACTGCTTATTATTCCTGACTACCTGGAAAAACTCTGCTTTACCAACAAAAGCCTCCTCTGCAAAGTATGTTCCTGAACTGCATTCCTGCATCCTGGTGCCATGACTGTAGGCTTGGCAGTAGAGATGGTAGCCTAATGTTATCTCTGCTGTTCCTTTTTTCATGCTATGAATGTTTATTTAGGTAAATGTAAAGCAGATAGTATTAGCAAGTGCAGGATTTATGATCAAACTGACATGGATGTGTTGAAATAGCCATCTGTTTCAACCAGGATATTCTTCAAGAAACGTAATAAACATGAACTCTGACCTTGGGACAGAGGGCTTGTCTACACTGGGCATGTGCATACAAACACAAGTGAGCTTTGCTCATATTGTTCTCCTTTTACTTTTAGAATCATATAATCATAGAAGGGTTAGAGTTGGAAGGGACCAGTATAGGTCATCTAGTCCAGCCCCCCCCTGCTGTGAGCAGGGGTATCTATAACTGAGTCAGATTGCTTAGAGCCCGGTCCAACCTGACCTTGAATGTTTCCAGGGGTGGGGCATCCACTACCTCTCTGGGCAACCTGTTCCAGTGCCTCACCACCCTCATTGTGAAAAATTTCTTTCTTCTATCCAAGTCTAAATCTCTCCTCCTTTAGTTTAAAGCCATTACCCCTTGTCCTATCACAAGAGGCCTTGCTTTATTGTTTTTGTCAGATGATGGTGGAATGTTGCTTCATCTTGTCTTTTCTTTGTTTCTCTGAATAATACAACTAATTTGTGCAAACTTTATTTTTTTGCATATTCAGAAATGGTAAGCATTTGATTTTGGGGTGTGGAAATGAGAATATGAGGATTTCTTTAATTATTTTGTTAATCTCCATGTTTGTACCAACACTCAGAAGACATTGTTTGTTCAATGGATGTTTTCTTGCTGACCACACCAGCGTGAACTGTTGGATTCTGTATAGCTCTTTTCAAAATGTTTATGCTAAGAGCTATAATGAACTTAAATCTCCATCTAATACTAAACTGAGAGTTGGTAGGCATTGGGACAGGCTGCCCAGGGAAGTCATTGTCCCTGGAGGTGTTTTTAAAAAAAAAAAAAAAAAAAAAGTGGTACTTGGGGACATGATTTAGTGGGCATGGAGGTGATAGGTTGATGATTGGACTTCATGATCTTCAAGGTCTCTTCCAGCCAGAATGATTCTGTGATCCTGTGTGATTCTCTGAAGCTCTGTCAGTTTTATTGCTAAGAATGGATGCCTCAGGAGTGCTAACTCCTTCAACAGCTATGTTAGCATTCATAATACATATTACATTGTACTTTAGCAGTTGATACTACTCTTTGAGAAGTGGAAAACTTGTAAAAAAAAGAAAAAAAAAAATCCAAATCCTGACATGGTTAGAAAGAATACCATTGACAAATTTGCCCTCAGTTACACTAAGTCTAAACTGATGATGTTTTTTTAGTAGCATAGATTTTAATTATTGTTTTATAGCTAGTGATTTTGTCAGAAAAGATTCAGCCCTTGATCACAACTAAGACATTAACAAAGATATATTAGCAAAGACATATTGTTTATTTGCTGATTGAAGATAAGCTTGAGGATTTCCCTACCCCTCTGGAACTAGTTTCTCTGCATTATCAGCAAAGGTTATGGTATGCCTAATTGCATGGCAGTTCTGGTTGATTTAAGAATACAAATGTTATTGCAGAAATAGAAGAGGCTTAGACCTTTATTGTTATTAGTGCTCACTAAATCTCCAGTGCTATGTTTTTCTGTTTTACTGTAGTAAGTTAAAATGAACAGTCTCAAAAAGGTTAGTTAGTCACTGGGGATATTAGAAATAAAGTGGAAACTACATTGTTTATACTTCTTAGAATATTAAAAGTGTGTTCTTTTTAAATTGAGTGGAGAAAGAGGAAACAACAAAAACTTCTGGTGAGTCTGTTTGTATCAGTCACCTCAAAGTGGGTAAGGCGTGGCTTTCAAATGAGCACGTTTCAATGTGAGAAATCTAGAAGGCATGCAGAAAAAAAATGATAGTTTTGAGCTTCAGTTCAGGGTTTGGTGTTAGTCAAAATGTAATTCAAGCAATTGTGTTCTGTAGCCACTGTATGACCTACCCAGCGGCAATCAGCCCCTCCTGTTTTAAACCTAATCGGCCCATGTTTAACTTACTAAATATCATCTGGACTCAGTAAAAAGCAAGTGACCTGCATTGAATTAGTGTAATTGTAATACAAACAGAACATCTCATAGTTTTGGTCTTGTACAGGAAAAGAGAAAGTTGGAGAGATTTTTCAGTTTGATAAATATAACTAAAGATGGGGGAGGCCAACTTTGGCTCACAGTTAATTTTACCTTTTTACTGTCTTCTCTTAAAAAATAATGATTGTCATGTAGATTTTGTCTGTATGTTTTCTCTTTGGAACATTTTCCCTCCTGGTAGAGTCTTCCTTAGGATATGTGTTGTGCCAGTTATTAAATCATTACCAATTCCAGTTTCTTCAGATGCAATACGGTTTTAGAAAGGTAATTTCTCTTTGACATACCTAGCCTGTGCAGAATCTGGTATATTGTTTTATTGCTGTCATTTGGTAGCATTGCTTTTGAGTGCTGTTATGTGGTTCATGTTTTTTGCTTTCTGTTTGAGAGCAATGGTTACATCTGTCAAGATAACAAAGTGCCATGAAGAAATGAAATATCAGTTCCAGTGGTATATTTGAATTTAACTCTTGACTTTGATCTTGTAGTTGCATTATTCACTTTGGTTTAAAAGGGACATTATTAAAATATAAGACTAGTGTAATTGTGTAAGTAATATTATGCCTTGGTTACACTTGTCTTTTCATTTGGTCACTCGAATGTCCAGGTTTTGCTTTGTGATGTCTGCTGCTGCTCGTGTCTTTATCATGGCCTGTGGAGTAGAAAAAAATGTTAGATTTGCTCTAGCAACTGCATTTTCTTACAGGAAAGCACGTAGATAACTTTTAATCTAGCAATGAAATAAAGGGGCTGCAATGTAAATGAATATGATCATTCTGTTTCTGCACCTAGGCTGACCAGACATGGTGATTTTTAAGAGGGATTGAAAATTATTTATTTATTTTTAGTTATTATTTTATTACCGAATCAGCTTTGGGCTTCCCAGTGAGCTGTCAGCCACTGTAAGTATGCAAATTCACAGCCTGCAGATTATTTTCCTAGCAAGACTCTATTCCAGTTGTGACATGGCTAGATTAATTTCACACTTCTCTTGTGCTATCTGTAACCTCTTGAAGTATGGACTCTTAAATGTAAATCCTTGCATAATCTACATAAAATAAGAGGCAGAGGAACAGTTGCAGGGAGAGAGAGCAACCTGTGAAGGATGCAGTTGGAGTTTCATTTCATATTTGTGTGAAAGATTCTTCCACTGAATTTTCAGGTTAGCCATGGGGAAAATACTGTATCTTCTGAGACTGGGTGGTTTGTGTGACCGTAGGGCAAATGGGGAGGTGATGGTGGAGAAGATCTTGGAAACACATGCCCAAATTTTGATCATGCAATTCTGAATCTGTATTTTTCTGTAGTTTTTCGTAGAATATAGTGACAAATTCTGGAACTTCTCAGGTAGTTTACAGGAAACTTTCCTTCTCTGTAACCCGAATGTTCTTTGTTGAAGTTTAAACTCTGCTCCTATTCTTCTATTCTTTATAGACTTCAGAAGGGGAGAAAATATTCTTTTTTGAAGTGGCATTTAACATGTTGGAGACTGCTTATTCGAAAGAAGAGGTGACTGTAGTAAGAAACATGATAGTAATCCATTCAGGGTTTTTTTGCAGATTGTTTTTTTTAATTATCTAAACATTATAGTTGCTGTCTTTCAAACCATCTTCAGTTAGTTGACATCTCTGTAAGTGTGGTGTCTAAAGCTGAACACGGTACTGCTGCTGGATGTCTAGCATATCCTGACTAAAGAATTACTGCATAGTTCTTGAATGCCTTCTGTCATTACTGCTGTGTGTGGTTATGGCAGAGGTTTCACATTTACTGTCCAGTGAGTTTACTACAGACTTTTCTCACAAATATAAGTTACTCACTCTTGATGCTTTAATTAGTAAATATAATTAAAAATAAAGTTTTTCCACTTCGCCTCAGTAAATGTTTGCATATTCCTGAATGTAATCACTGCTTCATTTTCTCAGGAACTGCAGGAAATACTGTGGAAAGAAAAGATTTTATTATTAAAGGAAGCTTTATTGGAGTTTTCTTGGAGGGAAAGTAAGTTTCTTAATCTGGGTAACAGAACTGGAACCTTGTAGGCATCATGAATTTTCAAGATAGTACTGAATCAGGAATAAAAAAAATGGTGGAAGACGACTAAATTAATCAAAAGAGTATTCCTGGGATTCAGACATGTAATGTGCACTTTCAGAACCATTTCCTTGTTTTGTAATTGATGAGAAACTAGTTGTTCAAGATTGCTTCTGAAAAAAAAACCCGAAGTTGTTGTTGTTCAGATTTAAGACTCTTTTCTGATATTCTAGATCTCTTTGGTTATGTGAGAAGAGGGTTTGAAACATAGCAGGATGCTTCTGATCGAGGTACCTATCTCTTGAGTCCTGGGCACCTGTGTTTGGGAAGTATCCTTTAAGCAGTGAGTTGCCTGGCTCTTGGGCAAGTATCTGCCATAATGGATAATTGGTCTGAGAGGATCTTAACTCTTGGTGAAGTTCTCTGAGGGTAATGGTAGAACCTCAAATTGCCTAGTGATCTGAAGTGTTACTCATCACTATCAAAAGAAAACTTCCTCTTCTACAACAATATTTAAAAGTACCTTCTCTTCCAAGTCTGTCTCAAGTAAAACATGAATTAGAAGGTTAAACTACTACCTCAGCTACTTCTTTCAGTCTAAAGACAGCTTAATAACTTTTTCTTTTCTTCTACCTTAATCCCTGCCACCTCCAAACTGTTCCCCTCCTCAGAAAAGAAAAAATCTTAACCCACATATGCATACATGTGAACCCTTCTTCCTCCTGATTCCATGTGTCTTGCTCGCCCAGTGCTGAGACTGAGAGTACTTTGCAGAGCGACAGTTGTGAATTAATTTGTGCCTAATTTATGTTTTCCTTTTGGTGAGTGAAATTGTTGGAAATATCATCCTAGATGGTGTCTGAATGCTATAGTTTCTTTCCTGTGTTTGTAAGACTTGCTGTATGGTATGGTAGAACTTTAATGTTATGTGATTGGATTTAAAAATCAGTTGTATAAGTGAGCTTGTTTAAAACCAGTTAAAAAAACTTCTCTGTCTGACTTCTTCAAGCTGCTGTCACAGAACAAATTATCTGTAATATTCTTTGGAAACTTAAAGCAATTTTTTTTTTTTAAAGTATCATAGAATCTTGTAATATCTCAAGTTGGAAGGGAGCCATAAGGATCATCAAGTACAACTCCCATCTTTGGTAGAAAGAGTAAGTGCAGAGGTGAATCTTGAGGCACAGTTCTGTTGCATGGTGGTGCTAAAAAGGGTTGATTCTTTGCAGTATATTTGCGATTGCAGTTACTATTGCAAAATGTTTGAGATTGGTTTTGTTACATTCTTGACCTATTGTAACACTGTCAAAATGTTATGAACTTAGTAGCACTAATAAATATACAGTTCACCATAAAAGGCTTATCTTTCAGTAACCTATCTTTGCTGTTAATCATGTGATTATTCTTTCCATTATGTATTTTTCGCTGTGTTTATTACTTTATTACTTTACATCTTCAGTGAATCATACTTTGCTTTGAACAGGAAAGGTCATAGCTCCAGAGGGAAGCTTGTGACAGTGAATGGTTCTGTAGGTCTAAACCACTGGTGGTAACAGTTGTGTTTGGGTTTTGTGGGGTTTTTTTGCTTGTTTTGTTCCTGTTTTGTTTTGCTTTGCTCCTGTTCTGGTGCTTTATTTTAACAAATTCTCCTGGTGCTAATATGTGAGGTGCCTGTCATTTTATCCTTAAATAATTTGAATATGATTTTTACTGTATGAATGTAGTATGTGATTTAATCAGCGGTCATACTACAGAGCAATCAACCTGAACACAATAGAATTGCATATTAAATGTCACATTTATTTCTCTTCATGAAGATTAAAAATTTTGTAACAATTGTTGTTTGTTTAGAAGTTCTCTGGACTAAATCTCCACTTAACCGCTTTCTATTCTAGGCGTGTATCACTGGGAGCTTGTGAGGCAGGTGGGTGGAACAGCATCGAGTTCTTGTCCTGTTACTGGGTTGGATGAACACTCATTTCTAACTGTCAGTGGAGAAAGTGCCTTTTGGTTGAACAGTGATAGGAATTTTTAAGGTTTTGCTTAATGTTGGAAATACAATTTCATTACTAGTGTTAAGTGTGTTATTATAGCTGGTACTACCAGTTTTCAAATCTTGTGAATGGAGAAAACCTCCCTTTCTGTTTTAATGATCTAGCTTTCAGAATAGTGCAATTGTGTAATTGCTGGTTTTGTTGGGGTTTTCTTTTGTTTGTTTCTCAGATGGCATTTCCAAACATTTTTCTTTTGATACTTCATTATTAAAATCATCTGAAAAATAAGTAGCTTTAATGAACGTGGATTTTTTTTTTTTCCTCCTAAATTGGTGATGGCTTCTTCAGTATTTTAGCTTCAATGTTTTAGCTTCATTAGATGATTAAATCAGCCTGGAGTATTTATTCACTGAATTATCTTCAGTAAATGCTTTTTATGACACAGTTTAAAAAAAGAGTAGGGGTAACTGAAGAGGACGAAATTTATTTGACAGCTTTTGCATTTCTGTAGCCTTTAATTCAGGGTATATTGTTTAGCTTTTCCTGTGAAAATTAAAATGAATACTCTGTTTTAAGTGTATTTCCTCAATCCACTTCTCTGTTTAGCAGTATGCTTGGTATGAGACAGGCAGATAAGATGAAGAAACTAGCGCTGCATGAGCCACTGGATTCACAGTTTTGATTTGAGTGGCTCCTTGATCTCTGTAGTTCATGTTGCTCTTATTGTGTTGGTGTAATTGTCATATTGGGCATAATTGAATGAGTGCGAATTGGTGTGTGACTGAAGTCACTTTTTTCTTTATAGGAAAAAAAAAAAGGATATTGACTGCATCAACAGAAGTAATACTTCACATAAAGATAATTAAGCTTTTCAAACATTTTCAGTCCCTCATTCAGATTCCAGTTAGGAGTTTTATCAAACTTGAGGAATACTGAGATTCTCCTTCAATCAGATAGCTGATAGATGTCTGATGGAACCAGACTTTTTTGTAATTCTGCATAGAAAGTGAGAGCACACTAGAAGATCTTCATGAACTTCCAAGTTTGCAGATGGGAGGAGGAAGAATGTGTTTTTTCTAACAAACTTATTATCTACACTGTATAGCAGATCATAAACTGACTTCCTTGCCTTTAAACACGTGGCATTGTTCAGGACCTTTGCTTTTCACTGTTACAAAGTTTTGCAAAAAACTTTGTTGTAACCATATTGTAGTTCTGAGTTTAAAAACTAAATAAAACCAAAACCCAAACAAAAACACCCCCCATCCCCCTAAACAGCAACGAAACGCTTAACAAAGCAAACCCTATGTGGAACCTTCTAGTATCTCACCCTTCCTTGTCCATGCTGGTGTTTCATTTCTAGACAGCTGTTGAATTGTGTAGTATTTCAATAGCCTTTCTATTTAAGAAGTCAGGGAAGTTCTGTGATACGCATTACAAAGAAAAAATGTGCCTTTCAGCTGGATCTTTGTTTCCAAAGTTAATAAAATATAAGAGTATTCAATATTAACCCCCCCAGCCTTAAATTGTTTTTTGTGTTTGGTTTGTTTTTTTTTTCCCACTCTAAAATGTGTTACCAAATTTAAATGTATTTTGGGGTTTACTTTCTGCAGTAGATTGATAAACTAAGTAGTATAATTCTGGTGCCAAAACCTACAGAGTTGCAAACTACTTATGGGTGTCTTGTATCCTTACTGCCTTAAAAAAACCCAAACAAACCAAACAAAAAAAACCCCAAAGCAACAACAACAACAAAATCTCTCTATAGATTCTAGCAGTGGAGCTTCACAGCATGAAAATTCCAAAATTGCCACACTATAAAAATCTTTGCTGTCTCCTTCAGTAGCATTCATGATAATGAGCAAATAATAACAGTAAAAGTTAGACTTTTGATTTCCTGTTATTTATTACAATTAATTTATATCAGCTAAACAATGGAGATATGTTATTCAAGGAACTAAAATCCCAAAGATATAGTACCTCTACCAAATTACTGTTGATCATTTAATGTGTTTGTGGGCTGTGTGAAATACATATTACCCTGACTGACAGGAAGAATGAGCTGCAAAGATTTTCTGGTTAAAAATTTCCAAATGCGATCTTTGAGGATCTTGTTTTGGTTTTGGAGTTTCTTAATTCATCAGTATGACCATAACTACATTTTTCTTAATTCATCAGTATGACCATAACTACATTTTCACACCAATAAAATTGTCCATAAAAGAACCTTCACAAAAAAGTGTTTTCAGCCTGGACTTCATTGAAAGTGCCAGGCTCTTTAAGAATAATAGAAAGAAAATAGTGTGTTGACTTAAACACTTCTGCTATCATTTAAGACCTGGTCCTCAGTCTAATATTCAGCTTACCTGACCAATAACCAGAAGCTACAGTTAAGTGCTTCTAGGCAACAGCAGTAGTGAAAGCTGCATTAAATTGTCTAGTGCTCAGTTCAGAAGTGGCCACTGGAAGCTGCCCTGGATGGTGTATCTTCCTTCCATCTTTTGTCATGTATATGCTGTAATCTGCCTTGGATTCTGGTTTCACTGCAGGGTATAAGACTTGCCTCAGGGAAATGTATGAAAGATGATTCAAAGTAGAATCGAGCTCAAGGGCCAGTTTAGGAAAAATTTGGAGTGGACTCTGTTACAGACAGGTGAAGACAAACACTGATTAAGCTGCTGTGGTCCCTCAGGCCTAAGTTTGACGTCTTGCAGCTAGGATTTATTTATTTATTTATTTATTGTCTAAAAGGATGATTGAATGTTTGAAACTGAAGACTGAGTAATACAATCTAACACCTTGGCTGTATATTTGATGTGTTACTTGAGTAAGACTTGCTGGTCTGTCTCAAATATGTAAGGAAGTGTGGAAAGTGATGTTGAAGGTGGGAGAGAGACAGTTTAGCTCCAGCTATTTCATAATATGGCAGAGCCTGCCTCTTCTGTTGAACAATTTCCTCCTAATGTTTCCTGAAGTTGTTACTGCCCGTTCAACCCATGTAATTGAGTGGATGGTAGCTTGTGTTTGGTTTTTCTCTTAAACACCAGTTGCCTAACACTGGCTGGATGAGCACTGCTATCAGCCCTACAGTGAAAGCTGAACTAATACCAATATCTGTGGGAAACTTTCAGAAAATAGATACAAGTGGAGTGAAGGGAAAAAATTACTACAAGTAGTAGTTTGGAAGAACACAGGGGCTGGAGAAGTACAGGGTAAGATAAAAGAAGCATGAAAACCTAAGCCTCCTAGGCTTCCCATGTTCCCCATGGAACAGAGCGACTGAAACAGATTTGTTTTATTTTAAAATAAGATATAATTCTTTTAGAGTAGAAGAGATGTATTTGACAAGAAATGGAAGCAAAAATGAAGAATAAATTCCTTGCAGATAAGAATTTTTTTTAATTCCTGGAGATTTGGGACTGGCTTTATAATTCTTCAGTGATTGCTTTGCAGGCTTCTGGGAAGGAAACGGAAGTAGTTGGAAGCTAAATAATAGCCTATTTGGAAAGAGAGAGGGAGAGCTTGAGTTTATGCAGAGAAATATGAAAGTCAAAATGAGGAGGTAGAGGGGGAAGATGGAATTGGAAACCAGCATTTAAGACTGGTTAAAGAAAGGAAGTGCTGAGAGCTGGGGGGAAGAGGTACACACTAGCAAGTGTATGGTGTAATTAAGTTGGACTAAACATTTGGAGTAAGTAGTTTCTACATATTTACTTGTATTACAAAAATGCATTTCAATTTTTTTCAACTGGCACAGCTCATGTCATATACCAAGCTTTTAAAAAGCCTACAGTTTAAGCATTAAATAAATATGCATGTTTCTGATGCAAGTATTTTCAACAAACATACAAAGCATGAAACTGGATTTAGGACCCTATCTCTAGCTCTTTAATATCTTCTTTTGTGACTTTTATTGCCTGCCGTAAAAGAATGACTCATGAATTCCCTCTTTTGTCTCGTTGTCCTTTGTGAATTAGTAAGAAGTCACTTCTTCACTCTGGTTCTTAACTGCTGTGTAGTTGATGAAAATAATTGGCAAAGGAAAATAGTTTTCCTAGAACACTGGAGCTGAGTAGGACTCTGAAACTAAATTTGCTTACCTGCAGAGAGATGGGTCAATGTTTGTTGTCAAACAGGCGGTATACAGGTTGATACCACATTACAGAAGTTACTAGTCTTCTGTTACAGCTGTGTTTTTTTCAATAGCTACTGCACAGCTAGTTGTTAAGGATAGCTAAAGATAAGATTAAAAGTCATCAGTTCAAAGATCAGAAGAGATCATTACTTTCAAGGACAGAAGCAGCTGAATTAGTTAGCCACTGCTTTATACCAGAAGCACTTAACTTGTACTGACAATTACTCTTGTATCATAAGTGAAGTAGGTAAGGCTGATTACATGGTAATAGAGTGCCACATTTCCTATCTGAGTTCATATACTAATTTGGCACTGAAAATACAAAGGTGTTACAGTATATATCTTTACTAAGCAAAATGAGCAGGTCTCTTTTTGTAATGCTTGTATTAGGCAGATAATGAATGAGTTTTGTAAATGTTTAACTGTTTGAATGAAAGCAAACTCTTCAGTACTGAAATATTTTTTTGTGGAGATTGAGGAGGTTTTGCATCATTTTGCATGGGTTCTGCTTTTCTTCAGCATATGAGAACAATTTTAGAATGAGGGTTTGAACAAGTTTAAATCAAATTTTCAAGGCTGGTCAGACTTCCTAAGAAGTTATGGATAACATATCAGAAGTTCCCCCTCCTTTCTCCCTGTGTTTCAAACACAAACTGAAACTTCTGGGGCCTCTACTATGGTAATTGTGCATACTCTCTCATTTCAGTTTTTTCCCTTTTTCTGAGTATTTCTAAGCTTGTGCTTGTAGAAAAATGAATTAAGAACTTTTTTTACTTTGGAAAATGTGGTTGAATTGAACCTGGTTTTAGAAGTTCTAGTAGTTCTGTAAAACTAAATGCAGTTAAGAAAGGAGAAGGTGAGTTTAGCTTTTCACAGCAATTTTATATGTGTCTGTTTAAACAAGGCAGTGCTGTCATTTCTACTAAGCATTTCCAAGAAGAGTAAAACAATCTTTCAAGATTGGTAAAGAGCAATAGATAAACTAGGGAGAGATGTGCTCAGTGGGGTACAGTTTAAATAGAGAAAAGCTAATGGGAAGTAGCTACATTAGTAGCAGATGGATTTGCTTCCTGAACCTCAATCTCAGTGGAAATCCTAACTTACTTAAAATTTGTCTTCCAGATTCTTAGCCTGATAGGAGAAGTGGATAAAGCAATTTATTTACTTGGCTTTAGTGCTGTAATGCTGTGTTTTGTTTAAACTTGCTATTGTTATTTGATTTTTATCTAGGCTATTTTTATGATTCCTACAAATCCCCCTCCAACCTTCCGGAAGCCAGAGCTCTGGTCTGATGATTTCACAGATTTTGTGAAGAAATGCTTAGTGAAAAATCCTGAACAAAGAGCTACAGCAACACAGCTGCTACAGGTCAGTATTTAAGTTACTGAGGAAATGCAAGTTTTATGGCTTTTCCTCTGGTCTCAAACTAGAACTGTTGTGAAAATTTCAAAGGACAAATCTCATTTTAACTATTATCATGCTTTATTTCTTTTCCAGTTTGTGGTCTTTTCTTTGTCAGCTCCTGTATCTCTACCCCCATTGTATTTCTCCTTTGCCACTTCTAAAAATTAATTGCTCTTTATATAGTTTAGGGCTGGTTCTTGCTCTTAAAATTGGATCCTTGCTTTGTGGTTAGAGGCCTTCAATAGACCTCAGGATCTGGGCAAGTGTTAAGTAAACTAATTGAACCCAGGTTACCCTTTAGTGTGGACCACCCATGGAGTATATTCAGTCTTGTATTCTGGTCGTGTCAAATGAAGCAGACAGGTTGCTCTGTGTCCTAGAAGGTCTGATGCAGATGGAGAGTGTAACGAGGTTGTTCTTGGGCTGAATTCTACTAAAGGAGCATTTTTAATTTTGAGCCACTGTGGGAGGTGTGGACCTATGGAGCCAGGGCAGGGTGTGCCAGGCTTTCTCCTGCTCACTGACCTGAGCTTCTAGTGGCTGCAGAAATTTAACAGCTGCATCTTTTTGGTACTGATGTAGAAATAAAGCAGAGAAATTTCAAAGAACTGAAAAAAATCAAATGGGCAGGACTGATCTATCCAAAAATATCTAGTCTTTATGAAATGGGCATAATTTTATAGGGGCCACACGCTTTATTGCGTGGGGGGGAGAGAGAAAACACAAAGATTTCTCTTTTGGCCCCTTATTTGTGTTATCTACTGCCTTCTGTGCTGTCATAATAAGCCTACAAGTTTAGGTACTGTGGAAGTGTAGGAGTAGGAATGAAAGTACTGCTTGTGGGGAAAGATCATGGAGGAAAAAGGAGAGTAATTGAATGACTATATCAAGGGAGATGAGAGATAATAGGTGTAGGATACTAGCTAGGCTTCATCAGTTCTCTTCTTTGTGGAACAATTTTTAAATATCTAATAATATATTTCTGAGATGCTCAGACTTACTTTTTGCCTAAATTTTATTTGCATATAATAATGCAAAAATCTGATTCTTTTCTAACATCAGGTCTTAACTAGACAGCAAAATGAATATTAATGGTTCTGTGCACATGCTGTCTTAAAGGAAGAAGTGTTTTAAATTGCCTTGAATTAAAAATTAATCTTCCTGCTAAAAGGTAGATTTTTGCTTGTTGCACATTTCAGCATTATAGATCAAGAAATGTTTTATGGCATACAAAGTACAAGTTTGTTGAAGTAGGCAGCCATAGTTGCTCTGCTTACAGCCACTAATTTATACTGTCAGTTTGTTAAGATTAATTAAATTCTGTAACTGAGTATCTAAAAGAGTTTGTTTTTCTATGTCAGACAACTTCCACAGTATTTATTTACTGCTTACTGCATGCTTCCTTTGGAAAATTCTATCCTAAACTATAAAACAGTTGTTATATGATTACATTTCCCAAGGCTTGCTGTTATTAAAAATAGTTGGAAGTAAAATTTTAGTGGTGAAGCAGCTGAAAGATAGTGTATATTGTGTTAGAATGGATTTTGATTATTGTGTAACGTGAAGTACTATTTATCACTAAACTCTGTGGTGTTGAATAATTTGTAATTACATCTGGAGTATAACTATTGCAATTACATGATATAATTTAATTTGTTTCCCCTAGCATACATTTATTAAGAATGCCAAGCCAGTTTCAATTCTAAGGGACCTGATCACTGAAGCTATGGAGATAAAGGCAAAGCGACATGAGGAACAGCAGAGAGAACTAGAGGAGGAGGAAGAAAATTCAGTATGTGCCTTTTTTCCCCTATAACTATCTATACTCTCTCTCTCTCTCTCTCTATATATAGTTGCTGATATATATATATATATAAATATATATAGTTGCTGTTTTTCCCCTGCTTCTTGTGTGAACTTGTGTTCAAGTAGTTTTCTTTACCAGGCTTCTGCCTGGTTTTTAGCCTATGAGGGCTTAGTATTCCACTCTTATTTATGATGAGTGATGCTGCTGTAAGTAATGCCAGCTTTCAGCGCTGTTCCATGAGATGTCCTAGGAGGCGGGAAGAGTAACCATGTCAACTTCAGCTGTTCAGACTAACAGAACAGTTTTGGTTGTGTTGTTTTTTGTTTGTTTTTTTTCTCTTTTTTTTTTTTTTTTTTTTTTTTTTTTTTTAAGGTGCCACTTTCAGTTCAGGGCACTTAGCTGCATTTTTTTTTTTTTTTAACTTTGTATTACACTTGACAATTTAAAATACAGAACAGTTAGTTATGATGCACAGTAAGTAGCAATTACAGTATGGTTTGAATCAAGTTGTGCCTATAAAGTGAAAATGGTAACAGCATTTCATTCTTCAGATGCCGTTGTCAGCATGTTTGAGGAGAGAAGCAGGTCACACAGAATCACAGAATGTGTGATAAATAGGTTACATTTAGAATTGTTTGGCAGTGTTAGGAATTAAGTCAGTGTTCCTGGCACTATTACGTTCTCTATGTAATTTATTTTAGGGCAGTCTTGTGCAGTGCAGCAGTATGTGCTTCAAAGAAGTATATTGCCACACGTATCATGAGAACCAAGGCCATTCAATAATAACATACAAAGAAGATGGAAACTGGAATGTTAGTAGGAATCTTACAGCTTTGAGCAAACAGAAAAGAGCAGTGCAGAAATGCAGTCTGCCCTATCCAAAATTGTAGAATCCTTATGTGTTACAGTGTGTTAGCTGATGATCTATATATAGGACTATTTTTTAAGCAGATTCAGTGGAGTGTTTTGGTATCCAACAGACAGTATGGTCTTTTGTTTGCTGGATGTTTTTTTTTGCTCTAAGAGTATGCTCGAAGAGCATTGATGACTTGTTTATGAAGATGGTTTACTTTGGGTTGTGTTTGCTTAGTCAGTAATAAAACAAGCAGGGAAGATTGAGAGTACTTTTTTTATATTAGGACACGTTGCCTATGCAGAGATGTGAGACTTGACATGCAGAGTTGATGTTTGTGACTTGATATATTGAATAGTTGATCTCTGAGGAATCTGATTTGTTACTGACATAAAAACTTAATGTCTTCACTAGCATGCTTTCCTCCTTGCTATTACCTTCTGAACTGCAGACCTCGAACACTTGAGCATTGTTTATGTCTTTTTATATTAGCCCAAAATTAGGTATGACATCTAATTACTTAGCCTGAAGTTCCGATGGGAAGTCAGATGGCCAGGCACGGGTGAAATGATCTATGCCAGCTCAGTATGTGGTGTACACCTTCCCTCTCCCAGTGTTGGCTGGAAGGATTCAACACAAGTTTGGTTCACTTCAACTGAAGAAGCATTTCGCAACTTCTCAGGCTTCTTACGTGGGTACAAAAGTCAGAATGTAACACCAGACTTTTTTTGTCTTTTTTTTTTTTTCCCCCACCATGATTATTCAGTGTTTACTATAAGAGAATCTCAGAGCCAGGATTGGGGCAAAAATCTGGTGTTTGTTATTACCATTGCAGTAGATGAGTTTTACTATGTATTTTTGTGGTGCAGTCAGGGAACATGTTATGAGTTAAAAAGACAGCAAGACTCTGTGTCACTGAGTGTAGAAGATAGGTGCTTCAAATCTGAAATTAACAAAAGTATATTTGGTTTGCGAATCACAAAATGGTTGAGATTGGAGGGGACCCTTGGAGGTCTTTGAGGTGACCCCTCTTCTCAAGGAGGTCCAACTAGAGCTAGTTGCCTAGGACAGTGTTAGAGATGTTCAGTAATAGACTGAGCTGCACAAATAGTCTGTAGTCAAATTCTTTGTGGGATACAGTATGTGTTATATTTGCTACAGACCTAAGTAGGGGGAAGGAGTAGGTCTATTTGAGCTTAGAGGAAGTTCCAAAGATAAAGACCACGTGCAAAGATAAGAAGACATGCCACTTGTAAGTGGAGCAAACGTAAAGGAAGCACTGGCTGTTTCTACTGGCAAAGTAGGAAGTGGTGCTTGTCAATGTGATAACTTCATCTTGTCTACGGTGATCATGGATAGTTAAATTTCTTTATTTCCAAAGAAAGCTGTAAAATGTTTTAACTGTGATGTTCCTTTTGTTAGTAAACTAGATTTAACCCTAACAGTTATGTTTGGATAAGTGTTTGTAGTTTTTATAGCTTTAATTCCTTCTTAGAGCCATGTATGTATTGTAATGGGCACTGGGATTATAAGTGACTTATGTAACTGAAAGTAGAATGGAGAGGAGTGAGCAGTTTTGGGGAATGAACCAGATGCAAAGATTTTTGGAGTTAGGTACTTAATTTTCAGGATCAACTCAAGTTGTTTTCCTTCCAAGTAAGGAAGAGTCACATCCTTGAAATTGATTCTTATTTTTCATTTTTACAACTGTCTGTGAACGTTTTATAGTATCAGAATTGTAATGTAAATATCTTTTGCTGTTTAAGCTTCATATTATGCAGCAGTAAACAGATGGCCAGGTTGAACGTGGTCTTCCTGTCAGTATCCTTCCAGAGAGAGATAATATCATTACAAATAGTACACTTAGAATTGATTTTATGCCCGTTACAAGAGCTGTTTGTGTGATGAGAGTGTCTTCTGACAAACTGACATGTTTTGATAGGTGCTGAGGTAATTGTACAGATTTTTTTAATTAAGTAAAAATTGCAAGTGGTGTATTCTACAGGAGGTTAATCCTTATATCAGACTTTAAATGTTAGTTTAGGCACTACTAAACATAACCAATCTCTTCTCTCATGCATTGTTTTGAAGTGTGATGTGAATTGGATGCTGAGGCTGGGCAGCTGCATTATAGGAATGTAAAGTAACTGGTTGCCTGGCAGCTTGCAGGAAACATATCTAAATATTTATTTCTGTGGATCTTTAAAGGAACGAACTAACAGGCACCTCTTACTGTATGTTTTCTTTTATATTTTAATGTCCCTCTTCTGTGAGGAATGCTTGTTTAGTTTAGAATATTCAAACAAGGAATTGCTGTTTCAGTGTACTCAGTTTTTGTTTTTCTTAGACACTTAGTGGTTGATGACTATAAAAAAACTTAGCTAACCATCAATAATCAATTATTCCTATATGTAGGCTTATTTATTCATTCATACAAAAGTTTGGTTAATCATGTTTAAAAGTTTTGGTTAATCATTAATTATGAGAAGTTGGCATCTGTCTTTTCAGACCTTAAGAAATAATTGCTGTAATTGTTCCTTTATATTTTTACAGTATTTATTTAGTTATTGTAAAGGAACTAGTGAATCATTTGAGTTAGTCCATATTTTAGATCTGATATAGCAGGCTCTATTTTTCTGAAGTCTTTTATGTTTACTGTCATGCATCTTTCAGTTGTTTGTATGTATATATCTATGACAAAGTGTTAAAACTGTTTTCATAGCATTTTTCCTTTAAGCCAAAGAAAACTTGACATATATGCTTATTAAATTTGATTGCAGTCCTTCAAGTATCCTGAAGTTAGAAATATGTAAAGATTACTTTGAGTGAAATATAGTTATGCAAGGGGCATAAACAGCTTTTTAAGAACATTGTTAAAATCCACAAAAATTTAGAGCCAGAAACCAGTTATAGGAAGAATAAATGTAGGGAGGTAAATTGTAAGCAGCAAGTCATTCTTACTAGGTATATCATTTAGAAGGAGGTAGAAAAGAAGCTTAAACACCATTTTGTGAAATAAGTCTATTGAATTTGTTGAGATCTGAGTGTGTGCTGAAAGTTAATTCTTTACATGTTTTGCTGATGAGTCTACCTTGAATGTGTGCTAAGTATTAAGCATACACTTGGGTTGTAGTCGGGCTTTGTACCTTAGGAGCTTTTACAAAAACTTGTTCTTGACCAAACTGTGTTATGTGTTTATGTAGCTAGTACAGTGCTTTTACAAAAAGATAGCTGTGACTGCAGCCACGTTTTTCAAAGGTGATGATGAGGTGTTAATAGTAAATTATTTTACAGGATGCTAACTTTTGCCAGCACGTAAATCTTCCTTTAATGTATTGCAGCCTAGTTAGCTGTCTTTGGTGCCCTCTAGTGTTCTCCTTACGTGCCCAAACCATAGTTAAAAAGATAAGCTGCCATGCTCGCTTCTCTTGTTCAGGTTTTTATCAGCTTCGCCCCTTTTTTCCTACGAATGTTAAAAATGCAGCAGAAAAATCCCTTAATCGCCTCAGATCGTTTGTTTCTGTCATGATGTAGACTCGGGTGTGATGTGCAAGACCATCTTTTCTGAGAAAGCTCCTCATGTGATGGTGAGATCTTTTATGTTATTGTGAATTATTGTGGGGTTTTTTTTGTTGCTGAAGTCTCTCTGACTTCGCCATCCTGATAATCAAGTCTATGTGAGTGCATTTTCATGCTTTTAAGGGTTGGCTTTGTTAACCTTAACTTATTTTTGGTAAATAAGGAGGTCCAAACAGTTAGTCCCATGGCATTGTAGGATACTGGCAATGTTGTACTTACTTCACATTAAAATACTGTTCAGAGTTTCTATAGTTTTTCATTTCTGCAGCATTTCAAGAGATGGTAGGTTTCTCACTTGTGCACTCTTTCTGTTGCTGTACAGTGTTGTGCCAGGAACCCCTGTCAAATGTAAGTTTGCTGCTTATTGCTTGTATGCAAGAGAACAGAAGACAGTTTGATTCCAGACTTGGTTGTTTTTATTGCTTGATTCTTGGATTTGTTTCCATAAACAGTATGAGAACATGACACTTCAGCTTTAATACCTTTTATTTTTTTCCTGGTTAAAATTGAGATGGTGTTTGTTTTTATTTAATCAGAGAGTTTACCTTGTTTTAACAACAGATCAGAAGTTCTACATCAATATTTATGAACTATAAAGCATGAATCAGAATTAGTATGAAGGAATCACTTTCATCTTGCACATAAATATGCACTTACATAACTTGGATCCACTGGCTATTTTTGTAAAGTTAGTTTTTCAGATCTGGTGCAGTTTACTGCTGTATTAGCTAAATCTCATATTTGTGACAAATACTGGAATGGTAGTTCTAGAAGCAATGTGACTTAACCCACAAAATTTCTTATTCTGGGACATACATAAGCACTGAAAAGTTTTCTGTTGGTCTTCCTCAGTACATTGTTCCTGATCTAGTGAAAACACCTGTGTATGTCCTTTTCTGGGACAACTATTATGTTAGTAATGAGGTGAGCCTTTATGAGCCTTGGTCTTGTAGGTACTAGGAAATAACTGTTCTCTTTGACAAGACACAACAGTAAGATGATGTCTTTTGACAGTTTTGACATGGAAAATGAAATGCTATTCTTTGGAACAAATTCAGATATATAATTTGACTGCAGATTTTTTTTTTTAATGAAGCAGAAGATACAAAATGTTCACTTTGGATTCTGTTTCCTGTCTGTTCATATTGTTAGCAACCAATTTTTTTCCACTAACTTATAAAATAAAACTTCTGAGCTTCAGGAAAATATTTGTTTCGTTTCTGATTTCAGTTTTGGTAACTTGAGGACCACATGCATTGCAAGTGGATATGAACATTAGTCAAGCAAATCTGTAAATCAAATGTAACTATGCTTTAAACTGACAGATTTGCCTGCCTGTATGTTAGAATGCCGCGTTTGTAGTGCTCAATAGGAGAAGCAGCAGTACAATGTGTCACTTTTGCATCGTATTGCAGTACTGAGAGAAGCATTTGGAAATAACAGTTGTTCTGACACTTTGAAAATGCAGTGCAAAAATACAGTTTTGGACTTTCCTTTTTGAGTACCCTTGTTAGAAAGGGAAAAATATAGCTCGTAGGAAACACTAGAGTTTGTAAGAACGTTGTGGGGAGAAAGGAGGATGAGTAAAGAAAATGAAAGTTGCCACCAGGAGGAGCAGTACCAAACCACTCATTTATTTAGTGACAGTCCTCTAGTGCTCTAGCTGTAAATTCTATATATTAATTTGGTAATATAATTTTTTTTCAAGGCTAGGGTGCTAAATACACTGGTTTAGAATGCAACTAAAAAAATCAAGAAAGAATGCAAATGAAGAACTCTGATATTTTTACAAATTATAATATGAAAAATAATGATTCTTTGGACATTTGAAATTTTAATTACAGCTTTAGGTCTGTATCTGGGTTTCAGTATGCTATGCTGTTAGCCAGACTCTTTAAATCAAAATTAGATCTATTTTTGTGTCTTTTAGTTGAGATGTGATAAAGTTCAGGAGCTGGTGTATTGATTTTGCTACTGACTGTGTCTGCTTAGACCAACCATTAAAGAAGCAGGCATATAGGCAGTGTAGCTGACTCCTGCATATAAGAAATGAGTTCAGTGAGAAATAAAAAGTGCCAGACTTGATGGATTTTGTGGCTTGGGTTCATTTTTTCTGGTCCATTACCAATATCCCTTTTACCACCTGCCCTTGCAAGTCTCTTCCTAGTTAAAAATTTAAAATATATAAAGCAACAGATGTAGGAAAAAAGGGGAAATTTGTTGTGGGTGATACCTTGCTTTAATGTTACTTCTAGCAATAAGCATGTTATTTGCAATGGGCAAATGGAAAAAAAGTGTTATACAATAGTCTAATGGTTATAAAACTAGTGACAGTGGCATTTGTATTTAAATGTAAAAATTTGACAGAGTGTCTTCCTAGTGATTAGTATTATTGCTTATATAATCCACAATGAGACTTTTTTAAATTTTTGCTTGATTGTTTCTTTTGGGTAATAGATTTTACTTATCTAGAAAATGGGTATAGTCTGTCACATTATTCCTGAAATGCTGTGATCTTGTACATGGAACCTAAATCAGACTTTAGAAAGCAGTGGGGTTTCCCATTAATGTGTTGAACTATTGGTATTCCATGTGAATTTTATAATCCATTAACTGGATTGTCATTAGTTTCTGCTTCACATTCCTGGCCCATGGTTGTCACTGAGTCTAGTGCTCAAGTATGTGCTCTACAGATATATTTCTACATAGTAGCAACAAGTTATTTTGTTCCCAGATCGAGAGAGAGAGAGAGAGAGAGAGGTTTCTAAAGAGAACTAAATACTTGGAAGTGAGCCAAATTGCTTTTCTGTTTCTGAGGTGGACTTCCAAAACTATTGTGAAGGACTGTTTCATAGCTAAATTGAATGGGAGTCATTTAGGTGCTGTGTGTAATGTAAAATCCTGGCATGATACTTAGTTAAGGGTGGTCAGCACAGATCCTTGGTGACAGTCCATTGCAAAACAAGCAGATCAACTTTCTATAAGTTTTGGTAGTGATTTTTGGAACATGGAGAGGTATAGTGGGTCATGAAAATCACTGAGGGATTCAAAACCAGATGCTGATGTGAAGTGGGAGTGGCTGCCATATTTCTGTTATACCCACCCTGCCATACCTCTGTGAGAATGAAGAAAGTTTTATTCTTTCTTTATATGGAACATTTTTTCATTTTTTAATGTCTTACAGTTTTCAGCCTGGAAGTCTAGGAATACAACTAGGTCATGTGAAGATACAAAGCATCTAAATGACTATTCTGATTCTTTTAGGTTTTGGTGGCTTTTTCATTTGGTTGTTGTTTTGGTTTGGTTTTTTGTTTCTTTTTAATAATCTGCTGCATTCTGGCAAATGTTTCTCCATAGGATGAAGATGAGCTGGACTCTCATACCATGGTGAAGACCAGTTCAGAGAGTGCTGGTACCATGAGGGCCACAAGCACGATGAGTGAAGGTGCACAGACAATGATTGAACACAACAGTACTATGTTAGAGTCAGACTTGGGGACCATGGTAATAAATAGTGATGATGATGAAGAGGAAGATGGGACCATGAAAAGTAAGTTGTTAAATTACTTTTATTTTAATAATGTAATAAGTTACTCACACTGCAATAGAATGTTGTATCATTAGTGGCTTTTAAGTGTAAAATTCTGTGGTTAAAATGGGGAAAAGGAGTATTTGTGTCTCTAAGCTCTCTCTACAGTTTGTGGGGAGAAAATGGTGACTATAGTGGGAGATTCAAAGCAGAAGCCTGGTTTTGGTGCTTTGCTAAGTCTATCCAGAGGACTCTAAAATTAGACTTCTGTAAATTCTTCCTTCTACTGCTTGTCTCTTGCTTTTTGCCTCCTGTCTCACATACATTTGGACTGATCACTTGGAGCTAAACTAAATTCATGTGATTACATGAGAAGCTGCTGCTTCAATGTCAGTTGTCCTGGGAATTTTTTTTGAGAATTCTCATTGGCTGTGAATTTAATAAAGCAGTGTCTGGGTTCAGTTTCTGCAGCTATTTTTTGTAAGTTCTTTTTTAAAATAATTTTTAAATCACACCTTTGGTGAAACTGATGGAACTCTCTTGCTTTGCTACAAGTGCCTGTGGACCAGGCCTTGAAGTTAGGGGCATTCAGCACCCAAAGGGATTCTTAGCACCTGGTGTTATTCAGTCCCTATAACAGCAGATAGACACTGCATGAAGTAACTTCTGTTATTTGTGTGTGCAACTCTGAAATGTCTTGACCAGTTCTCCACATTGTATTCTTGCTACAAAAATATCATTCTTTGGCTGTGACTTTTATGCCAAAGATCCTTAGGGGACAAATGGAGGCTTGCACCACATACAGATGACTGTATTAGTTTCTGTAAACTTCAAGAAATTAATAAACAGTTTATTTTATAGTGCAGTAAAATTTTAATCTTTAAGGAGTTTTAACTTATTTTTTCTTTCAACTAAGGAAATGCTACTTCACCACAAGTTCAAAGACCTTCTTTCATGGACTACTTTGATAAACAAGATTCCAAGAATAAAAGCCCTGAAAACTGTAATCAGAACATGCATGAACCTTACCACATATCCAAAAATGTTTTCCCTGATAACTGGAAAGTCCCTCAAGATGGAGACTTTGATTTTGTAAGTAGATTTTTGTTTACTTTCTTGCATGCTCTTTATTTTATATGTGCCAAAAAGAGTTAATCCCTTTCTATAACTGTGTTACTACAAGTAAAATAAGTAAACGTCCAAGAACACCATCCAGTTATCTCATCTTAATGCCTCATCCTGGTTTAATCAATCTCCTTGGAGATGGTTAAGATTTCCTACTGTTTTGCACAAGTTGGCATCTTGGTACTATTCTAAGAGCACTCATCTGTCTATATAGAATTATTCTATCTAACATCAGTCTGTCTCTTTTAAGGTGGGGTTTTTCCCTCTCCAGACTATGTGTAGTTTATTTCTTTTTGCCTATGTTGCAGATTTATAATAGAGGCAGAAAAAAAAGTGTCTAAATTATAGGTTGCTCTTAAAGTGAAATAAATTATTACTGTTTAGTTAGATTACTTGTAGATAATGTTACCTGGGTTTCACCTTTCCTTTTTTTTTTTTAACATTTGAATGAAAGAATTTATTTCTTATAGATTAACCATGTTCTTAACTACAGTGCAGTAGCCAAATATGATCACATGACACCTTTTTGAAAGTAGATTTGGGATTTGGAGAAAAATGTTGTGTTTAATTTTAGGTGACAGCTGTAGGTGTGGGATATTTTTTCCCAGTTTTCACTTCTGTTCTACATAAAGCTGATTCTTAAATTGAAGGTAGTGGAGTAAAGCCTGTTAAATAGCACAGTATGAACTGTGGCTGCTGCAGAGTTTTGAGCTGGATTTTGGTTTGGGTAGGGCTTTTTTGTTTTGGTTTGGTTTGTTTTTTTGTTGTTGTTTAGTTTGGTTTGGTTTTGTGCCTTTTTTTTCTTTTAAGAATTTTTTTTTACCATAAAGTGCAATAGTCATCATCCTGATAATTGACTAACAACATTATTTACACTATTAATTCAAAAATAACTGACCACTATTTAAGTGGGGTTATTATACTGTCAATAAAATTGCCCTTAGAACAATTTTAAATTCAGCCTATCTTTTCCTTTACTTATTAAGAAATGGAAGCAAAAATTATTCTTCTTGTAAATGCTAAGATCCTGATTCTGTAAATGCTAATTCATGAATAATTCTCATATGGATAATCCTGTGGAACTTGTTGTCATTGCCTGTACATAGGAAGTTGCCTTCTTGAAATTGGAATTTATCCTAGAACCAAGCCTAAGGAGTTCTGATCTTCAGAAACTTAACTGCTCTCTTGTGTTGTAAGCTAACTTTGCTAGTGGCTTTAGACTGAGAAGTCAAAGACTTCAGAATCCTAAAATGATTTGGGTTGGAAAGGACCTTTAAAGGTCAGCTAGTCCAGCTTCCCTGCCATGGGCAAGGACATCTTTCACTAGTTACTCAAAGTCCTGTCCAGTCTGACCTTGAACACTGCCAATGACAGGGCATCTACAACTTGTCTGGCGACCTGTTCCAGTGTCATAGAGGTTACATGATGTGCAGTTTGTCCTTGGCTTCCTACAAAGGCAGTGTTGTATGACTTGTTGCTACAAATGGCTGACTGAAGACCAAACAGGATTTTTTGAAAAATGAATAGCTATTCCCTATGTAGTTGGGAACTGGTAGTGGAATTTTAAGCATGACAAAAGCCAAATACTTTCATAGATAAGCCAGCCTAGGAAAGAGTTTAGGAAGACTCTTTGGTAATTGATATACTGCTTCAGAGTAGTCCACTCAAGAATACATTTCTCTGAAGCATCTGGTACCAGCTGATTCACACAGGATATTTGTTTTAACAGCCTGCTGGTTTGAACCATAGGCACTTATTATTGATACATTATTGAAGCACTTCTATTTATATTTTAAACAGTGAGTGGCTGTATTAGTAAGTTACCTGTGAGAGACTTTCTGAAAGGATAAATCAGTGGGGGCAGCATGCATAATATATTGTCTAGTCTTTGTCAGAGCAACATAAGTATTTTCAGTTGCTGACATGAAGTCTTTAAATGATTTATGAAAGGCATAAATAATGGAAAGTTTTTGTACTACATAATTCCATTCCATTTTATTTAGAATTAGCCTTAATGTGATCTAGAAAGGGATCCTAACAGTAAACGCTTACAGTTATAATTTTATTTAAGAAGGGATTTATATGTTAGAATTAAAATATAAATTGTCAAAATCTAACTAAATGCTAGTATATTCTACTAGTGCTTCAACTTTCTGTGTAGAAGAGGTGGAATGCTCTGTAAGCTGAAGGTCACCAAACTCATTTGCTGAATGATACCATTATTCTTAGGTACATAGCATGCCAGTGATGGCAGCCGAGACACATGGTACTTGTGAGCCAGGGCAAAATGACAATGCCATGCTAAGAAGAGATATTCAAGTGTATTGAATGGGAAGACTTGGAAGTTGATTAGTGTATGTGTCTGTTACAAAATAAACTAGAGAGCCGAAATGACATTGAGGTGGCAGGGAGAAAAGGAATTAAAAACAAACCTTACAAATCTCTGAAACTAGTCCATTTACTTATTTCTGTGTGTAAGGTGAGACCTGCAAGAATTGGGAGCTAATTCTTGTGGCCAAATAGTGTATTTGCTTTAGGTCACAGAGAGAGTTTATCCTATTTGTGGTATAGTTTACTGTTTGATAAAACAATACGTGGCTATTCTATGTGTTTAAATGTACAAATAGCTGTATAGCAGTTAGTCTTACAGAATTGCTGCTGGTTTTAGATAATGTGCACAAATGATCCAGGAAACTTCTCTCATAAGATGGATAAAAGCATGTATAGAATGCAAAATTGATTTAGCCCCAGATCGGGTTTGAAAGGCTTTGTAGGGGCACAGTTTTCTGCCATGATGTAAATGTTATTAAAAACTTCTTGCCAGTGAAAATAAAGACTTTTCCAAAAAATAAGCTTCTGGAACAATAAAGCTGATTCTGATTGCCATCGGCAACTGGGTCAGTGCCCTCATACGCCACAGAACACAGTTTCCATCAAAAATGGTGAATTGCTAATAAGCAAGAAGTGCTCAAAATTTGTGTTGTGTGGGGAAAAGCAGGTAGATCTTACCTTGCTAGATTAATGTGCTGTGTTTATGTGGAGTTAAATAAACTGCTGCTTATATTTTTACTGTATCATGACGTTTTATATCTCATTAAGACATAAAATTGCTCTATAAGTCTTTCTATCCCTTAGTAATGTGTGTTAGTGTGGGACAGGATGTTAATAGGATTTAGATGACAACAGTGAAGTGATACTTAATTGATGATTACCTGTGAAATAACATTACTCGGAATGAATTGCTAAACTTCATTCACACTGATTGAATATATTACTTAATTTTGAATGAGTCATTTACTTTGTTATGAGATGATAAAAATGTAAAAAGGCAAAATCTATTTAGTATAGCATTGCTAGGGTAATGATTTCCATCTTTAGTAGAACTATTTCCAAACAAGACTGTTATCCAGATTGTTAAATATTAAACAGTGAACATGTAGATCATGTTTTGCAGTAACTGCAGTATCATGTTTAAGTAGATGCATTTTGGGTGACTTAAAGATTCTGGAATAGCAACAAAAATTTCAAAAGCCATCTGTTACCCTGGAGAGAATATTTCCCTGAGTTTCAACCAGAACACAATCACTGTGAAATAATAGTATTGCAGATACCGAACACTATTTAACATTTATAAATGGATGATGTCACAGCTGATTCAGGAAAAAGTAAATACCATAACATGACTGAAGAGCATATAGAATTTCCTTAAAAATTCAGTAATAAAGCTAGGGTCAGTTAGCTTCATTGGAAATTCTTTGTCCAAAACCTTGGCTGGGTTTACTCTGATTTTGTTTAAGCAGCAGATGAGTTTGGTTGGTGCAGTCTTCTTTCTAATTCATGAGAAAGAGTTTCATCTATTTTCAACCATTTGATACTCTTCTCTAATTCAGTTGCATATTTTAAATGATGTATTAAAATATATTCATTTTGCTTTGTTTTTAATTAGTTGCTTGAATATTGTGAAACATTTCCAGATGCTGACAGGAAGAATTTTTTCTTAACTGATCAAATAAGAAACCTTGCATTTTTGGTTTTGCATGGGCTGTATGTATATGAAATACTTAGTGTCATATAGTTAATGAGAGCATTATTGGTGTTGGCAGTCTGCATGCTGAATTTTACTTGGTTCAGTTCAGAGATGGCTAAGAGAGGAGAGACTGAAAATTTAATATAATGAATATAATATGCTTCATCTAGCTCATTTTGTGAGGACAGTATGAACCTTAAGGTTTTTTGTGCTTCTTACAATAGCCAACCAATACAGACCCTTTTTGTGTATTCAGTGGTATTTAAAGAAATGAAAGGTGTGAAGGTAATTCAGTGGGAGAGAGATTTGTATTAGGAGTCCACCGTGGATGGTTTTCAGGTCATGGCTGTGGTTTGTTAGACTTACCTTGCAGCTGTTCAGGCAGGCAGTGGGGAGGTTGTGCCACCCTGGCATGTAAGCTAAAAATGTGTTATTGCTTGGTGGAGGTTTGGGGGGGTTGTTCCGCTAGGCAAAGAGAGTATCATCCTGTTACACTTTTTTGTCATGAACTCTGCAAATCAAATACTGACTGACTTAACAAAATCCTGGTTGTGTGTTCTCGCCACACGAGGACAGTGATTTTTCTTGCAGAGAGCAGGAGAATACACTACCTGAGCAGAGTGTTTCTCCAACTCTATTGAATGTAGGATCCTTTCTCTTCAAACATGTCCCTGCACCTCTTAATATAGAGGTTACAAGTCTAGTAATTTAGTAATACATATAGCTACATTATTTAGGCTGTAGAAAGAATAAATTCTTTCTGTTTATGTTAAATAGCAGGAATATTTTAAAGCTGTTCCACCAATCACTGAGTCACTCATTCCAAAGTGCTAGTGCTGTACTTTTGCAGTTTTGGAAAGTGAATTGGGCCATTTGACAAAGATTCTATGTTTTTTGTATGCTGAAAACGTACAGAAACACACTTCTAGGCCAAAAAGCTTTTTGCATTCTTGTGTGTGAAAAAGAGAATTAAAGGTTTTTACTTATCATTGATGTGTCATCTGAAGATAAGAACTCAAGCTTGAATTTCAGCAGTTTATTTGAGGTTAGATAGATAGTAAAAAGTATGTCTAATAAGGTCATAGCAAGCTGCTGCCTCAGAGGGTTGCAGAAGTTTTTGCAGTTATTGTGAGTGTTGAAGACCTGGTTGGATAAACACACCAGGAATAGTTTTGATTGAGTTGATCCCACTTGGAGCAGAGTATTGTTGTAGGTGACCTCCTCCTGTAAATGTTTCTGATGGTCTTATTTCCAGTGGCTTTTTATACTACTGCTGATGGCTGGTGTTTGTAATAATAAAATATGTTGAGAACACAGAGGTCTTAAAAACTTAGGCTCTCCAAAATAGTGACATACTTAATTTGTTTATTAGGAATGTCAGTATTTTGGAGGAGCTAGACCTTGGGTAACCTTGACAATTTTTGCAATTAGCAGTCATCTGTTATTCCCAAACACGAGCCTGCCTCTGGAAAATTTCAGCCAAGATTTGGTGAATAAACCTTAACCATGTTTTTTCTCCCAGAAGTTTAAAGTATCCCTGCCATCTTACTATGTCAAACAGTTTCAATGTGCAATGGTTTTTTTTAATTACAAAATAGTTTCTATTGAGAAGACACCTTGGAACTTATTTTTCAGCCAACTTTCAATTTTTTAAGAATGAAACTACTTTACTCCAAAGAGTTTAAATGCTTGCGTCATCTAACCTTTTTTTTTTTTTTTCTCATTAGCTCAAATAGACTGAAGTGTAGCTCAAGTGTGTATATTCAGTTATACAGCAAGTCTGTAATTTGTGCATAGTTTAAGGAGAACAAAGGAAAGAAAGGAGTGAAGCTGATGAGCTGGGACAGTGCTGCTGGTTTAAAGCAACATCTTGTTACCTTAGTAACCAGTTGTCTGTACTAATATACCTCTCTGAGGTCATTGTGTAATGATGTATATGTGTAATGTGTATACACAAGTAATGTGTATAACCTAGAAAGAGCTTTGAAATATTTGGAAAAACCAGTTGTGGCTGGACAAATTTTAGACAATCCTTTTTGTCCATCAAACCTATTCAGTTTCAGGTCTATTCTGCTTTTTTCAAAAATAAAAAAAAAGGGGGGCATGTGTAGAGACTGGGAGACATTTACCAAATAGTTTCTATGTTGCATGAGTCACTGTTAATGTCAAGACAACATACCACACCTTTGTGTGTAGTGTGTGTGATCCCCAAGCTGAGTGCTGACACCAAGAGGTGTGTGTTTTGCTTCAGGGTGTCAGCAGAAGTCTTTGGGATCATCTCTATGAAAGTATCATGAAAATTTATCACCAAGAAACAAAATCTGTTCTCCTACTCTTTGGTATGATGATTAATGATAATGAAAAGAAGTAAAAGTATAACATGCATCAGGAGAGTGGGCAACTAGAATTTTACAAGACTATTTTAAGTTAATTTATGTAATTCTTTAGTTTTCTCTTAGAAAGAGAATTTCCTCATTATGGGGTTTGCTAGAGACCAGGGGATGTTTTTTAAGTTTAGCTTTTTCCCTCTCTTTTATTTTTTTTATTTTTACTGGACTTAAATAGCAACATAAGAACTTGTCAGGATTCTAGCAATTTAACAGAAAAAAAAATTGGCTCAGTTCAGTATCTGTGTGGCTAACTCTCAGTAATCAAAATGCTTGTATTAGACTTCTATGCCTCGTGTTTTGATCAGCAGCCAATAAGTACCAGGTGTAGAAAATATATTAAGCATAGATGTTAACAATATTTCATAAACAAAATACTGGAAATTAAGTGGCTATAATTTAATACTATTGAGCTTTATGAAGAACACACAATTCTGTGCAGATTTTGTTTACAAATAACTTGGTTAAAGAAAGAGACTTCAGCACTAAAGCATTGACTTCAGAGAGCTCATAATACTTAGGAGTTCTTTGTTACTTGGAATTAATATCTTCAGATACCTGATTAGATTGGACTCAGTACACATTTACCAAAACCAGTGATTGCCCAGAATATTTGGGTTTCCATGTAAATTTTATTTCCTTTTCTTATAACTTGCATATCTCGGAGATAATAAGGAACTTGCATGAAACTTGAAAGCAAAATCTGTACTTCTATAAGAATATACTTTTTATTTTCATTCACTTGTATTTTAATAATGTGTGAAGTGTGTACATTTAAATGTTCCAAATGTCATTCTTTTACATGAGAGACCTGATGAGAGATGCCTCATAGTCCATATTTACTTTTGTTTGTTGGGAGTTTTAGCATTGCTATGCACTTGTCATTTTAAACTCACCCAACAAACCCACAAAATTAATTTAGCAGGTTTTTATACCTATTTTATAGTTAACATGTGAGTAACAATTTAAAAATAAAGCTATGCAACCCCAGATATAAAGCTACAGCTATTGACAAACTCTCTATAGAATGGTTAATTTCATACTTGCTCAAGTCAGTGGCAAAGCTTCCACTGATGGCAATGTTAAATTTGGCTATTCATATTATTAAAGAAACCACCTTCACTTGTTTATCTAAATGTGAAACTGCATTTAGATTTACAGTTAGAAGTTTTATAGTTTGGACTCTTTCTCTGAGTATTTATTAGTTTAGGGTAAATATACCTTGTTTCTAGGAAAGAAATACCTGGAGAAATAACACTTATTTAGCATCAACTTAAAGATCTTGGTATTGCTTAAATTTATGTTTGAGTTGACAGTAGGAGTTGTACAGATATAAGAATACTTGTAAGAAAATTTAGTTTCCTAACCTAAATAAGGTGTACCAGGAACAAATTGCTTTGTAGGAAAGCTCTAACGGTACAGTAGCATAGCTGTTTCCAAAACAGAGCAGCCTTGACCTGCATGATTCTATATGAGCATAGAATCATAGAAAGGTTAGAGTTGAAAGGCATCCTTAGAGGTCATCTAGTCCAACCCCCCCGCTGTGAGCAGGGACACCTATTTCTAGATCAAGTTGCTTAGAGCCCGGTCCAACCTGACCTTGAATATTTCCAGGGATGGGGCATCCACCACCTCTCTGGGCAACCTGTTCCAGTGCCTCACCACCCTCATTGTGAAAAAAGTCCTCCTTATATTCAGTCTAAATCAGCCCATGCTGTAGTGCTTGTAGATGTGAATTAAATGGAAGTTTCTGAAAACTTGTTTGAATTTTTTTTCCCTCATGGTGTCACTACAGCCCAATATATTTAGTTGTTTTTTATATTTGAATATTCTTCTTTCAAGTAAGAATGGAGGAAAAAATATTCTTCAAAGGAGCTTACAGACCATTACTTCCCCATCACCCCAAAAAGTTCTCTAGATTCAAAAAGTTCCCTTAGTCATTTTCAGGATTCTCTCATTTATTTTTTGGTATGATTTTTACTGTCTCTTTTATTTTTATTATGTCCTCTTTGAAGATTGTACTTTTTGATGTAGGGAATTACTTTAAGAAGTGTGTGAATGGAAGAAGAGCTTTCTTGCTGGGAGCTACTTGGGCGATGGTTGCACTTGTACCTGGAGGAGATGCTCATATTTTTTTGAAGGTAGTTCTTCATCTGCTTCTCGTGCAAACATGGTTTGTTTTTGTCTTTCATGCAGTGTCAGTTGGATTATTGCTTTCACCAAATGGTCATTTATTTTTTGCTGAAGTTAATTGTTCCTTAAAGTTTGCCATTAATTACAGTATTGTAAATGCCATCCACCCACAAGGAGAATGTGCACTCTAGAGAGATGAAAATCACCTCAATGTGAGAACTGTTATCCTGATAATATTCGTAGAGATAAAAATGTGATATATCCATGGTGCTTGTGATGTGCGTGCTTAGGGTGGAATGGGCTTTTTATTTTGCTTTTGCAGTTAGAAATTTCATTGCTATTTTTGCCTTTCTAAAGGGTTTCCACTAACTAATAGAATGCCACTGTGAGTCAGGATAGAGATCTATGTAAGTAAGCCTACATTTAGATTCAATTAAATTAACAAAAACATTAAATTGAAAATGAAGGTGTTGCTTGTCCTTTGGGATTTTGACTAATGATTCAGTGACATGTGAGCACCTGTGTGCAGCCCACCTTCAACACTGCTTCAGTGAAATAGAGGAGGAATTGGTAGACGTGTGCTGGTTGTGGTGCAGCTTGATGTGTACATGCTTAGTTTTCATTTGCTGTCTCTTGAGCTGGTTAACTACCTTGTCATGGGTTTCAAAGAGACCTGGTTTACAGTGCTTGTTTTTCCCTACGTTAAGTTTTCTGAGAACTGCTGGCATGTTTTGCCTGTTAGTGTAACTTAGAGCCTTTTGAAGGGATAATGTTATAGCCAAATAATGCATCTTTCACACTCTATGATTAACAGGATTTAACTCCCAAATTGTGCAGCGCCATTTTATTTAAAAAGCAAAACAATTCCCCTTCCCCAAATCAATGTGAGCCCCTAGCAGTTTTCGGAGTAAAGGATGTTTGCAGAGAAAAAGAGATGGAGAAGAGCTCACACCCCTGAAAAGGATTTCTGAAGGATTTTGGGGAAAAAGTGGTAGGTGGAGGGAGGCCAAAGTTCACGTTACTTAAGCATCCCCATGGCCTGTGAAACTCAAGAGCCATGTTTTCTCCTCTCTGCTGGCTGATGACTCTATGGCAACAGCCCACTGATCATCTCAGAGGTGGGCTAAGTTAAAACTACAGGGGAAAACAGAGACATTGCAAACAGTGATTAGTTTGAAACTACCTAACCTGTTTTCCATGTTTGAAAGAGCTGTTGCTATGGCAACAGCAGCTCACCAAGGACAGAGCACTGCAGAGTTTCTAGGTTCGGGGTGTGGAGGAGCTGTGTCGCTTCTAACACCCTAGCTGTGTTCCTTCCACCCATCATCTTTACAGATGTGGCTGGTACCCTGGAATTACATATTACCTAAATCCTAATCTAACTTAATTTCAACTGAGTTTTGTTGGTTATCTGGGACACAGTGATGTGATAATTGTGAAGGATTCTCAGCTGATCTCATTAAGTGCAAAATGTGGTAAAAACTGTGTTCACATGCTGAGATCAAAGGCTCAAAAGTTAGGGAGTGATGCATTTATGATTTATTGACCTGTTATGGGCCCATTCTTTAAGGTTGTTGAAGGAGTTGTAAGATATTCTTCCACTCCTTCCCTAATGTCTTTCAAGTATTTGACTTAAATTCTATGTATAACTCTTTGAAATAATATTAATTCCGTTGTTTCAAAAATTTAAAAAGGAGAGCAGGAAGAAAAGTAACACTCCATGTAATACTCCCCCTTGATCTGCTAAGGAGGTGGAGTGAGTGAGCTGCTGGGTGGACATTTGACTGTTGGACAAGGTTAATTCACCACACTCAGACTCATTTCAGCAGTCTTCCATAGCTAGAAGCTCATCTCCGTCTTTGACATAAGGATAAATTTTCTTGGTCTAGATCAGCTCTTCTTTTTCTTTTCCTAATACAGCCTTTCTGTCTTGTAACTCGTTAGTAACTAAGAAGGACCATTGCAGATGCCTTATTTCTTGGAAAGAGTGTCATGTCTGGTTCCCCCTCAGAGATCTAAAGCACAAATCTGTCCTACCGTTAAGACCACTTCAGTGAGTTTCTACCATAACCACTCACACTTGCCAGAGAGAAGAGACTCAGTCTGGCTGCTTTTTCATTTCTTTTTACAGAACTGTCCTCAGATTGCCCCAAATCACATGTACAGAAGTACTGCTTCCAAATTCCTAGTCATCAGTTTTCTCTGGGGCTTCTGAGAAGAAGACCTTGTCTGCACAGCAAGGGCTTTGGAGTGGCCTGAATGCATTTCTTGACTGTTTGCTAGAGTGGTTAGCTATTCTCAGAATTGTGATCAAGTCAGAGCTGGCTTGGAGCCTTATTGGTATTTTGCAACAGCTGGATGATTGTAGAGTAGGTGTACTAATGAATGTTTAAGTCTTGCAGCTAGTGAAGTTCGTCAGGCAGACACATACTTTGTTCAGATACACCCCAAAGGGCAGCTGTGATTGAAGAAATTGATCCCACTTGGCCCATCCCACCTTGTATTAATCTTTATTAATGATGCTCAGAAAGTTATGATAATCAGAAGAAGTCCCTAGCTTCATGAAGGCAGTTTTTACTCTGGAATCAATTCTTCCTCTCGGTGGTAAAGTTACTCTTGGGATTTCAAACTTAGTGTCACAAGGCTTGCATTGCCTGACTCTTTAAGTCTTAGGCCAGAGTGTTAAAAGTCTCCTGATCCTACACTGGTCTTCTGAGAACATCCTTATCAAAAAGTGTTCATACACAGTCAAGTGGACCAGCTTCTGTGGGTGGTGGCCAGCTTTGTAACTCATTGTTTGTACTCATCATTTATAGTTCGAAGGGGAGGTCTCCTTCGCCTTGATCTGAATCACTTTTTGAACACAAAAGTAGCAGTTGTTCTTTAGGGACTCTTTAGGGAGCGCACCTCTGTCCTGGAAATGTTTTCATAACATAGTTCAGTGAAATTTCCCAAGAGCGTAAGAGTTTCCTGGCTGATCTAATGAAACAGTTTTTTATTGAGACTTTAATGTTGTCTTCACATCCCTTTGTGAATCATCTCTATAATCTTATGGGTACATGTTCACTACTTCATTTTTCTAATTCTTTTAGTGAAAACAGTCTTCTCTAGTGATTACTGCATACTCAGGAAAATCTATCTTGAGCTGTACGTGCTTTCTTTATGTTGGAAAAAACTCTAAGGTTGCATTTCATGTGGTTCCTGCAGAGTTTAATTCAGGCCAGGTCTTATCCTGCCTGTGTCCTACTGAAGTCACACACATCCAGCACTGAGACATCAGAGATATATATAATTTTATTTGGATGAGAAGTTAGGAAGATTTTTCGGATTTTCAAACAGATTGGAAAAAATGCCTGTATGCGTAATGATTCTGTTGCAGGGAAGCAGTGTAGTGAAAGTAGTGTGCTGGGTCATGATCTACTGCAGGAGGGCTTAGGGTTGTGGTTCATGTGCATCCACATTAGCACAAGTGTGCTTTGAGATCTGAGAAATATGTCCATCCCTGAGACTTGCAGATTTGTCCTGTTAAATTCCATATGTGCTTTTTTGTAAGCACAGTGCTATCATAGAGAGTTTCTGGGCATGATGCAGCTCTCGAGAGTGGTCTTAAGTCATTGCTTTCCTCAAGGCTTTATGTTTCTTCATCTGTCAATCTGTAGCTTCAGCTTGTAATGGAGCTTCTTCAAGAAGTTATATTCATGTGTATATTCCAAAATTTACAGAAAATTCTATTAAAAGTTACTTGGGATTCTGGACATAAGGTAGCAAGGATGCACATTTACCAGTGATACCTCATATATGCATGCAACCTTCACAGAACAGCCTTGAGTATATATGCCTATGGCTACTACAAAGGCCAAAAAAAAAAATTTAGGATTGTGCATAAAGCAACACATTTCAGACATTCTAGTTACTGCTCAACAACTTCTTGTAGGTTGAGGTATATATTTTTATTTATGAAAAAGTCCTTTAGGAATTAAACAAAGACTTTCTGGAAGTATACTTCCAACATCCACTAGTTCAATGAAGTAAGTGGAATTAATGGAGAACAAAGCATAAGTTTAGAAGAAACTTCTACTTGAGAACAACACATTTGGATGCAGGATTCTTCTACATAACAACTGCTCATTTAAGGTTTGGGGTTGTTAACTTCACACACTATTGCAGGAAAATGAAAATAATGAAACTACCATGAGGCTGCAAGTCTTCTGGTGACATTGGAAACTGTAATGCTTGTTCTTTTTCACTGCCAGGTTTATGGTTTTGATTTCCTATCTGGGCATTTAGAAGAACTGGTTTGGGTTTGTTTTTTTTTTGTCAGTAGTAAGGCATTCTGGGATAAAGATGAAAGGAAAAACTTCAGCAGCAATCAGAATTAGAGGAAAACTTCAACTGAGGTTATTCTCCATGGCAATGCCATCTAATTGTAACCAGTGGTTACATCTGCAACCCTCATTTTAAATGCTTTCTCTTGTGTGTTTTTTTTGTTTGTTTGCTTGTTGTTGGGTTTTGTGATCCCTTGCTTGTATACAAACAGATTCAGCTTATTCTCTCTTCCTTCCACCTTTCTCTTTACTATAAATGATGAGCAGCACATCATTGTGTGACAACAGTTAAGGAGTGAATGGCTAGATCAAATAATTTGTTTTAATCTCAGATGTGATATATCACAAGCTGCACAGGAAGCACCCTTTATGTCAGCTAAACATTGCCCATAGATTCTCTGTCAGCTGTGATTTATCACCTTTTCTGGTATGAACTCTGAAGATGTGTGAACTTAATTTAGTTAGATTTTCTAGCCAGTAATTTGAACTTATCAACTACTTAAGCTTTCTTATCTCTGTAAGATGTCTGCTTATCTCTGGCTTTGCCCTTCTGAGAATTCATACTGACCATCTTTGACCCTCTTATCCTTCTTCTTTGCAAGTATCAGGTTTCTGCCTCTAATCCAGAATGACATTTACTTGTCTTACCTGTTATGTACGTTATTTAAGTTGTAGTTTACAATTTGTGTTTATAATACCACTTTTTTAGTCAGGAGTCTATCTTCAAGTATGTGAAAAAAAATCTGCAGGGTCTCAATAGTAGTTTGCATCTGCCAGTGAGTTGTGGGTAGACAGGCTTACCTTGAAGGCACCTTATATTTGAGGAAAACTTGCTTCTGCTATTAATTTGTGGGCAGACAGAGTTTCTCCAAAGTCATGTTGTACCTGAATACACTGCTACTTGAGGATCAGTGATTTCTGACCTTAGCTCTTTGGGGTTTTCCTAACCAATCTGGAAATACTGACTTTTTAAGTTGTTGGGAAAGAATTGTACAAGGTCATTTTTCTCCTTCAAATGAAAAGTGTAGGTAGTGGCAAAAATAATATAAATAGATGGTTTTCTTGCAAAGAGTTTAAAAGGTGACTTACACTGTCACTAGCTTGTTGTGGCCTTTTAGAATTTGTATTTCAGATAAACTTGAATTTCACTTTCTCTTTATGTTTAAATGAACACCTAACTTAAAGAAGACAGTGACAAAGCCACACAAATCCACTGGTGATATCCATTACAACTCTAAATGTTCAGAACAGTGATTTATTCTTACTGTGTTTTCTGAGCATCCTATACTTGGGATATATTGACATGGTAATTCAAGTATGAGTATATACAGAGGTTATTGAAGTAAATTAGCAACTAAATGATTCCAACATTTTCTTTTCTTGTGTACTGTTGTATTATTTTTGTTTAGTATGGTATTTTTTTGTCCAAACTACTGTTAATCTGAAAAATGAGAGATTATCTCTACTAAAGGAGATGTGTTACTGAATGCTATTTCCAGACTACCTTAATACATCTGACTTGAAGGTACTTCCATCACTTTCCTTGGAGGCCTTTGTCACAGTTTTATAGATCTGACAGCTAAACAATATTTTTTTTATCTTCAGTTTAAAATTTCATGATGTTATGACTAGTTATAGCTCTTTGAACAATCTGCAACACTTCTTACTCCTCCTCCAAGGAGGAGTAACTTACTCAAGTTATATAGGTTATTAAATCTTACCTTACCTATCTTAAAAGAAAACAGTATATGTATGAGTGCATAAATACCCACTCCTGAAATTATTATAAAGATTTGGAGTTCTTTTCTATTTTGAAGGTCCCTGAAGCACAACAAAGTTGTCAGTAGCTGCCAGGGGTAAGATCAGTTCCACCATATGTCAGTTCCATTCTTGCATTGTGAGCATCCCCAGGTGGAATAGCTGGTCCTCCAGGAATAGGACATCTATCATCAGGCCACTAACTAAGTTGTGACAAGCCATTCTTGATTCTTGGAGCCACAGCACAGGAACAAAAATACAGTAACTGCCTCGTAACCCCTTGACAACAGCCAGGGGAGATTAGTTGGTCTGTGTGCCATCTTCCATAAGGAGCTACTTTGCCTTCCTGTACGTGGAACAGGCTTTAAACAGACTCAGAGAAAAGGTTTAGGTTTTTGAGCTCAAGTCTTTTGGACACAAAGACAAAACACTGTGAAGTTAAAAAACAAACAAACCAAACCCCTCTTTTGTTTCATGTGTGAACTCTTTCAAGATACTGTGTAAATCAATTATTGATTTCAGGGAAGGAAGAGGCTAGCCACTGGCAGACAGCATGGAATTCATCCTTCAGGATGCTGCCAGGGTTCTTAAAATAGTTGTGTAGTGTAGAAGGCATAGATGGAGCCATTATATTCAGTCTCAGTATTTCATGTGTCCTCTGGAATCCAGACGTTTGTGGGAATGCTTTTTCAGAGTGAATGATTTTCTGCTTGGACTATCTTGTGATGTCTTATGGCTGCTATTAGGAGCTTGAAAGAAGAAAATATTTGATACTATACATATATTTAGATAGATTAATCAAGTTCATTACTAGAAATACAAATCCCAACTTAAGGAAAGTCTTTTAAACTTTTAGGATTGTCTCTTGATTCCAAAACAAAAGAAAACAAACTAGTTGTACTGGTTTTTAGAATTGTGGTACCTTCACCATAGATTTGCTGTCTTGCAATATTTTTGACAAGTTTATTGTGCTGTAATTCTAGCTATAAAAATGATTGTGTGCTTTGAACAGTTCAGAGGCTAAATAATGTCAGTTTATTTGGATCAAATTTAATTGAAAAAATTATCTTAATTTGCCTGTGTTGTGCCTGTGAAATGGTTGGGCTTTTGGTGCTTGATTTGTTTGGTTTTTTTCCTGCTTAGGGAAATACTCTTCAGGGAAAACAATATATTGAGTTTTTGATTTGTAGATAAACTGCATTTTACCTTTTGTGCCCATTCATTTGAGAGTTCATGAGAATTTGGCTGTATTAGAGCATTTTCCCTGCATCATCTCGAGGTTTTTCTCCAGATTACCTTTTTAACTGCTGCTGCTGACTGTATTCCTCTGTGCTAATGTAACACACCTATTTTGCTCCAGGTTATGCTTATGTCAAAATTTTCATGTCAAACTAGCATAGCCACGTCACATCTGAAGGGAATAAAGTGGTGTTTGAACCTCTGACAATGCTTTTCGTGGTAAATTGGTGAGTGCTGTATTTGTGTGTTTGGCATAGCCCATGTTGGTAAGAACAGGATTTTCTGGTAGAGCTAAAGCAGTGTAATTGCAGTGGCAGAGACCTTTGGCTGAGAGATGACAGTGAGAAGAATTCAGGTCTGAGAATTTATTCAAGGACTTTCTTAACTGTAATCTTGTAATGGAAAAATGAACAAATGGTGTTATCATCAGGAGAATGGTGACAGAGAAACGGGAAGAGAGCGATTCCACAATGAGTTCATAGCAGAGCTAGAATAAGTTGCAGGAGCCCTGCCATTGGGTCTCATGTGAAGCATAAACTCTGCTTACTCTCATGTACCTCATCTTCACTTTCAAGTGATCTACTGCTTTGTGATGAGCTTATCTCATTAAGTTTGTCCCCCCTTCTGGGCAGTTGGGAACATGTCAGGCAGTGGAGTCTTGGTTTGGATGCTATTGGAAAGTACTGAAAGGTTGTGATTCTTTTTTTTTCCTCCTTTAGACAATCACTGTCATCCTTATTTTGCCAGCCAAGTAAATTAAGTGATGAATGATAATCCTGAATATATTTGCTTATCTATATAATAGATGTGTAACATAATGATGGGTGAAGAATTATTTTTTCAATAAGCATCTGTCCATTCACACCTACTATATGCACAGAACATCCTTAACTTACTTGTCACCATTGTTCAAAGTGTTGACTGTGTCAGCAGTGACAGTGAACTGTTCTCATGCTGAAACACTGTCAAAATTTCTAATAGCCTACTTCTACCAGCTTCTCTTCTATGTGTTGGAGTGTTCTGCTTTAGAAGTGTGTAGTGGTCAGAAATACAGAACAGACAAGTATTCTGAGAATACATCTTCGAAAGCCAGCTGTTAATGAATTAGACAGGAGTTTTGTACATCTTTGCTGGGCATGCTCATATTTTAATTCCTACCTTTCCTTAATACTGTTATTGACATTGTTTACCTCAAATGAACTGTACATTAGCTGCTATGCTGTGTTGAGGTGGGAAGCTCTAGGGCTGTAATGATGACCAAAGTCACAAGTACAAGGAAGTTGCTAGACATCATTTGAGGAGAATATGTATTTAAATTATTCCTTTATGAAAATGAATTTGCAATGTAAAAGGAAAAAAAAACACAATGCGAAATGATGTGTGATCTGGATATATCACAGAAATGTTAGATTTTAATGAATTCTGTGTAGGCATTGCATTCCATTGACATTAAATCCCAGATGCTTTATTAAATATGCTGTGCCTAATTTCTTAGCATTACTTGATCACAAATAGGAGTAAAACAACTGTGTCAAGTATGTGCAGGCCACTTATATATTGAAGCATTCTTATCAAAACAGTTTGTCTCTGAAAGTCTTCAACACAACTTAAGAAGGAATTTAAAGACATTCTCAATTTCAAGCAGGTAAGTAAACACATTCCAGCAATAGGATAACTAGTGTATTTATTTACATTTCTTGTGTCAAAGCCCTTTGTTGCCTGTCTTGCAGCATATTATTATTGCTGTAGTTTCATGTTGCCTTTGTTCATAGTTGCACTGCTCATACAAAATCACTATTTTCTGAAAAAAGTTGCTTCAGCTTCAATCGGCTGCTGCTTGTCAAATGCAAGTTTAGTGTAGTCTAACACATTTGTAAAAATATCAGTAGTGTGAACTTGGTGTTTACCTATAGAACTGTTTATAGCACTCTTGAAATCTTAAGAGGGATTTGCATTAATAATGAGGAGAGCCATAAGAGCATGTACAGATGTTTCCTAATGCAGAATGTCTGGTGCTCTAAAGGCATATGATCACATTTGGAAAATTGCTATTGCATGTCTTGGCAGTTCGTTAAAAACTCCAAACTTAAAGTTACCCAGTATTTTGATAGACTAAGTTCAAGGTCACCTTTTGTTTAAATGATGTTTTGTTTTCAGTAATTAGACCGTGCCAGGTGTATTAAGTATGTAATTAAAACCAGAAGGTTTGGCTAATTCAGAGTAAATGAGAATGAAATACAAGGTCATTATTCGTCTCTAGTGAGACTCCAGATGAACAGCACACATGGAACTATTTATAAAACATTTTGCATGGTCAAAAATTGCTTTAGGTTGCTGTCCATGGCTTTTGAATTAAACTACTCACAGATTTTTACTAAAGTACCTGTAGCGTAGAAATATGTTCCCGTGCCTAGTGTTGAACTTGAATGGAAATAAAATATGTATGATGTAGAATTTTATGGCTTAGATTTAAAGAAGAAAAAAGAAAAGGAAAATAAAACATAGTAAGAGAGCCTATGAGGCACTCTGCAAAATGTCATTAGGGTGAACTTCCAATGACAGCCATGATACCAAGCAACTGGTTCGAAGCATCAGAAATAATACCTGAAAGGGAATGGACTACTTTTGGACTAGTGGGTTGAATTTCTTGCTTTGTATTATAGATTAATCAGACTTTAACAGAGGCACATTTCATCTGTCAGAGATGATGGTCATTGCTTCTGCACCTCCGACCCACATAAAATTCTCCTGGGGGGCCCTGCGGTTCCCACAGTGTGGAGCTGGAGCGGGATGTAAACTGTAGATCTGACCAGGCCAGGCCAGAGCCTGTGGAAGTTAGGTTAACAAGGCAGACTTCTGTGGTTTTCCATCTCCCAAGGTTAGCATCCTGCATCCTTATTTATTTATTTTTCTTCCCCTCCTCCCCCCATGTATTTTGGGATAAGTTAAGTCAAACACAAGTACAATAAAGTGTTCTGCTTCAATTCCATATATGCAAGTGAAATCCCTTAGATTTGTCTTCAAATATTAAAATAGTTCAAAGCTACAAGGGAACATAATGTTTAAGGTAGTACTTACAAAAATTATATGTGATTGATTCTTGGGGTTTTTGTGGAGTTTCATTTTTTGTGTGTGTTTGTTTGGTTTGTTGGTTTTGTTTCTTTGTTTTGAGGGGATGTTGTTCTTTTGTTGTTCTTATTTTTACTTTTTTGAGGGAAAATGAAGTCCTCATTCTAAAACCAGTCACTTTGGAATACCATAAATTATTCTTACTGAAGTCAGGTGAAATAAGGAATGTCTACAGTTTGTTTTCATGGGCTTTGATCTTTGGATATTCTTATGCAGTTGAAATTACAAGAACTAGGTTGTTCAGAGTTACGCATTTTTTTTAGAACTACAGTGTATGTGGAAGTGCTTTTCAGTAAGAGGCACCTGTTCTTCAAAGTTTATATCAACATCTTTACTCCATTTAAAAGTGACCAGGAGTTGAAGAGGGGTGCCTCAGAAAGACTGTGAAGAGTAGCCAGCCACGTAGAAATGCAGTCTCCAGAAGCAAGTTGCTGAGCTTCATGCTTTTGCTGTGTCTTGTAAGGGAAAAGTTTCAGAATGCTTACATACAGTAGCTGGACAATTCCTTTTGCCATCTGTAGAGGTAGAACCAGAATCTCAACAAGCCCAGAAACTGTGCCAAGTGGGTCAGCATGAGGGGATAATTCTTATACTTTTTTTTATATCTTGTAATCGCTTCTAGGACTTTGGCTTGTTAAATTCCCAGATGAGGAAGAAGTAGTACTGTGGTGTTGCTAGGCTGTTTTAGTTGTAGTTATGGTAATTTAGTCATGTTTGAAATGACTTTCATGTCAGATTACTTCTTATTTTTCTGAAGATATTGCTGTTTCTTTTCATGGTTTTACCTTCCCTGTGTTTACTGCTACATAACTAATCCTGTTTCCTATTGTTTTGGATTCTTTTCTTAATCTTATTTTCTAGCATAAAAAGAGTTCATTGTTTTTGCAGTTTGTCCTGACAACCTTGGATCCATAAAAGTATATTTTTCTTGGAAACTGCTGCAGAACAATTGCACTGGTTTCTTATTACATGATAATCCTACTCTTAATTTGGAAAATAAAGGAACTGGTCTAAGCTTTATGTTGGAAAGCCCACCTAAAAAGCAACCAAATGGGATTGAATGCAGCTAGCCTGTGTGGTTCTGGCACAGTCTGCAGCATGTGCTGGAGCTGTCGTAACTGATGTAGGTAACCAGTAGTGTTGCAGCTGCCAGCACTCTTCTGCAGCCCAAAGTCTATGTATGCAGCACTGGGCAGTGAAGCTTGCACCCACCTTGTTGAAGTTGATACATACATATGCTTCTGTGCTGGGATCTCACAAGGCACTGGTAGAAAGAGGGTCTATATGCATACTCTTATAGCTATGCATGCAGAGATTAACTGTGCAGCTCATGCAGCAGTCCCTGTCTGTGAATACACAGTCCCCTTTGCAAAAGTGGTTGCTGGTGCCAGAGCCCCTGTCTATTACCAGACCATGATTTATGGAATGCATGGTAGAGCTTTTCAGCTAAAAATTGAAGAGTGCCTGATGCATGAAACTACTGACTTGGGAGCCTGGTGATCTTGCCAGCTGTTTTTGCAGGACTGACTACATTAAAACATAAAAAAAAGAACACCACAAAACCGAGTAGTTATCAATTTGGAATGTGATGTCATTGAGAATATGTCCTTCAACTCTGAAAATTCTCTGATTCTATATGTAATCATATAGTGTAAATCGTATTTGAAGTAAGATCAGATTTGTCTCTTTTTATCAGCAATACAAGTTTCTTCAACTGAACATAGGTGAAAGATTAAAATAAGACACATTCCATTCCTGAAGTTAAATGAAAGCATGTTTGTGCTTGATATGATGGGAAATAGCTTGAAGAATCTTTTCTTCCTTACAAAATAAAAGGAGACAGAAAAAAGATGCTTTGAAGCTGCAAGGAACTTTGAATACAGGTTGTTATCAATTGAGTAAGTGTCAGGTATTTAAGTGAAAGGTGTCTGGCTTATCCATATGGGTTTTCTTGAGTAGTTTTGGGTTTTTTTAGCCAACCGTGCCAGCAGTCTCAGTATTTGGAGAGTCTCAGTAGGCTATGCTGTAGCTTATTTTACAATCCTTGCAGATTTTTCCCCCCCATTTTTGATACTCAGTATGTTCACAGATGCCTTTTAATTCAAAGGACAGAGAAATTCTAATAAACATTTCCTCTCTGGTGAAACATTTCCTAGTGAGACTTTGATAGTGACTTAAACATTTATTGTAATTAATAGTGGTGTTTTTAATGATAATCAAAACCTATGGTTAAAAAATGAAATAGCAATTTCCTTATTGAAATATTTTAATTAAGATGTTACTGAAGTGTTAAGATTCTTTTCATCAGACCTATCACAATAGTTGTGGGCTCTTGTATTCATATACTGCTCTTAAATTTGTCACGTTTTTTGATCCCGTGATGCTTTTTGCATAGTGGTGGTGTGATGTGATGCCAAGTTTTTCTGAGAGAGAAACTTTTGGATGCTTCCAAATTCAACCAGAAGCTGCCTGAGCAGTTACTTGAACACAGGTCAAGACCTCATCAGTAACACTAAAGCAATGTAAAGGGGTGATCTGTCAATGACAGCTTAAACTTTTTCTTTGAAGAGAGTATTTCTTCTCCTTCAAGGGTGTGAAGGCTTTTTAGAACTACATAACTTACTTTCTTTGTATCAGTCTTACCAATCATAGTAGTCAGGTAGCCAGAGAGCTGAGTCAACTTGGCATGCTCAAAAGACCTCTGACACTCCTGTCCTTCCCTCCCCTCTCTTCCAGCTCACCCTGCAGTTGCAGAATGGGTAGATCTCATGCAGGGAAGCAGTCAGGAGCCCAAAGGTTTCATACAACAGGACTGACCTCTTTGGCTACCTCCTGTCATTAGAACAGATTAAATGTAGAATGAAGCTACTTCCTTAATCTCTAGTCTTTTTTAGACTGCTTCCAGGATTCTTGTCTTTGGTTTAGTTTCATCTCACCTGCACTAACTTTTTAATGCAAGAATTCCCTTCTTTGTATAATGGCTTCCATATGTCTGCTCAATCAAATCTAAATTTACTGTCTTTGGTTTGAATACCATTTTAATCCCTTCTGGTTTTTTGTCCCTCTTTGAAACAAGAGCTATGTGAAAAGAAAAGAGTGTGTTTTCCTTCATTATGCTCTCAGTACAAGTTAGTGGATAACTTCCAAAAAAGGAGTTTTACTAGAGGTAGGTTTGATTTTGGCTTTGTTAATTCTTTAAACAAAGAGCTGTAGATGTATTGCTTCTCAGATTTTTGACTGGTCCATGTGTCAATTGTAGCTTTGATATAGAGATATCTGTAAAACATTTTTATTTTAGGAGAAATAAATGTATTGAAGGTGTCTTGCTCATAGGTAGGAATGCCATATTAATGCAGCCTGTATGACTTCCTTGTTAAACAAAATTCAGGCTCCAGGATGTTTTCTCTGAAAGGTCGTTGGAAAGGTGAGGAGCAGAGATGAAATGATATGATTTCATGTTTACATTTATTATACAGTGCAGTACTGGGTTGACCTACAGGAAAATAGATCCCTACATTTGAATTCCTTCACAGCTTCTTAAGTCAGTTGTTAGTTCTTTCTGCAGAGGGGAATTCTAGAAAACTATGTAGAACTGGCAGCAATTTAGTTATTACTGTATTCTTCTTTTAAGAGCTTTTAGCTATTTATATAGTGCAGTACTGCAGCATTATTGTTTATAAGCAAGAGATTTAGAAAAACAAAACCAAAACCAAAAAACCAAACCAAGTTTCTCTCAAAATCTCTACAGAATTTTTCTCTAATGTGTTTTAGCTTTCCGTAGAGCTTTCAACTAATCTGCATGTAATTTCTGTTGGAGAACATTGGCAGTATGCCACATAACCTTTTTGATTTCTCCACCTTAACTGCCCTTTTCTATTCCTTCACCTTTTCATTATTGTATCCATGAACTTGTTTGTTCCTAAAATTTTCCTTAAGGCTAGTACTAACACAACTTGTTCTATTCTTATCTGTTTCTATGGCGTTCGTCTCTTAGTGCTCAGTATTTTCTTATACAACTTTCCATGGTTGTTATGGCAACAATAAATAGCAAACCTGTCAATTTTAAAGCAATATTGCTTTCAAAATTCTGCATGATATTAAATTGCTGATCAAAAACTGAAATATTTTCAGCATAGTTAAGCAAATTAATATGATTAAGTTAAATGACCATGTAGTTTTGCAATTTTGCTGCTTCTAGGCAAGGTGTTACACACTATAATGCTACTTGGGAGAGTATAAATAGAATGCATTTGTGGAAATAGGCTAAATTGTACATTTATTGAGACAACTACTTCGCTGTGGTTATTCTGGCAACATTATCGTCAACCAGGTTAGTAGGCATTTAGTTCATGATTGCTAGTGTTCCCTCTGCAGTGCAGACCCACAGATGGCCTAAGTTTAAATGCAGCATCTTCCCAGAATGGAAGATGTTTGGAGATACTAATGTCAAAACATATCAGAATGAAGAAATGAAGGCTGAGGGGAGACCTCACTGCTCTCTACAACTACCTGAAAGGAGGTTGCAGTGAGGTGAGGGTTGGTCTTTTTTCCCAGGTAACAAGCAATAGGGGAAGAGGAAACAACCTCAAGAGGAGGTTTAGATTGAATATTAGGAAGAATTTCTTTCTGAAAATGTTGTGAGCCACTGGAACAGACTGCCCAAGGAAGTGATGGGGTCACCATCCCTGAAGGTATTTAAAAGAGACATAGATGTCGTGCTGAGGGACATGGTTTGGTGGTGGACTTGGTAGTGCTGTGTCAGCAGTTGGACTTGATCTGAAAGGGCTCTTCCAACCAAAACTATTCTATGAGATACTTTTAAGATTGTGTTTAAAGAGGAGGAGATACTGGTGGAGAAAAGAAGAATGTGGTTTGAGACTGAAATGGATGAGGGCTGCAAGAAGCCAATACCAACTCTGTGAATGAGTGTTTTAAAGCCAGAATCACTAACAAAAATGGAAACAAACAAAATTACTTATTTAACAAAATGGACTGATCTACCAGGTCCACAGATGGTTTTCTGTACAACATGATTATGTTACTAGAAAATACCTCTTTGTATATTCAAGTATTTTGAAATCATTACTTGTCTTCGTTGTGCCTCTTAATAGAGCCTTTGGTGAAGTTGGCATTCACTGTAACAATAGTTTGCTAAAATAAATTATTTGTTGTTTTCTCTGATATGCTTGATTTTACCATATTGTGAATTCTCATAATTTATACAGTATTTGTAATTTCAACTGTGTGCATATAAGTGTGTGAGAGAGGTTAAGTAGGAATATTATAATGAAAACCTTACCTTTTCAATGCTGTCCAAAAAACCCATCAAAACATTGTCTCCCTCATGTCTGTAGCATTTTTAAATTGTTAGTGATGATGGAATGCTGAGACATCTAGTCTTTGATTATACTCTGATTTCAGACCATAGGAATGCAAGGTCTCCATCTGTGTCAGCAGGGTTGAGGTTTTAAAGACAGTAAGCAGAAAAGGAGGTGTATTTTTACCCTATCCAAACCTGAATTGGCAGTTTATTTTCTTCTGGAAGAAAAGAATTGATTAGTCAGTCCACTGCTCAGTATGTGTGGTAGTTCAGGAAGGCAGTTTGTTTTCAAAAACGTAACAGCTTCAGAAGATTGTGGCTTAAAGCCAAAAGGCACTTCTCTGTCACTGGTAGCGTCTTTTGGATGGAGAGGGAAGAGGAGAGGAGACCAGTCCTATGGATTCTTTAAATTACTACATTTCTGAGGTTCTTAGGATTTGTTGCTGTGTGTTAATATGAGGTTTTAAACTACTTGCTCTGGTTCTGGTTTTGCCTTGTGACAGGATGTAAATGTGTTAAAGATACTTAATGATCTTTCCTCCCTCCCTGCATTCTTCTACCACATGGCATGTTCCTTTTCTTCATGGATTTTAAGTCTGGAAGACTGAAACATAATTGAAACCTGGATAATCACTCAAGACATAAATTGGAAAACCAGCAGAGAGGCCAGAATGAGTCTACTGAGACTTTGGTCCTGTTGTAAAGGTTTGGAGAGCTTGTACCATTGCCTAATTGTGGCCTATATAATTGGCATAATTTACTCCAGAGGTGCAGAAGTGGAATAGTGAGTACTATAAATTGGGACAGGGATTAGTGAAAAGTGTTGGCACAAAAGTTTACACAGTACCTGTTCGCATTGAGTAGTAAATCACAACAGTATCTGCAGATTATAATCTGAAAAACCTAATTAAACAAAATAATCTTCTCTGCTCTGTGGCAAAGCAAATAGATCAAATGCTGTAGACCTTCCTAGGAGATAATACTGTGGAGGAAAGAAAGAATCGTGCTATTTTTTGGCCTGATTGCATTAATGTTTGAGTCATAGGCAAAATACTTGGTAATAAAATACTTCTTAGGAGATTATTTTGGTAGTTCTGGACTCAGTAAGTGAGTATGCCACTGAATCACTGAATCTTGTTCAATGAATAAATTGAGTTTCTAAATTAATACAAAGTGAGCATTACATTTTTCACAGGGTGGATTGTGTTTTAGAGGATAGATTGTGTTTTAGAGGTGATGGTTAAGTATACTGCTCAGTGTTGAGATAGCCTGGATTTCTTGTTCATTAAGATTGAGTGGTCTCGTTTTCTAGTTTAGTGTTGCTTTTAGTTGTGTGGGTATTTGAGCTTCTTGATTGAGGTGTTTTGACATGAATAATTCTCAATTATTATCTTGTTCTGTATTTTCCTACTTTGGGGATATTTCATAGTGTGTTACTGGTAGGGAGAGTAGCATACTACTTGTATGTAAAAGAGAAAATACTGTATATTATTTAAAGGCTGCTAGCTAAATGGTGCTATTCGATAGAATATCCATTTCTGGATTTGCTCACTTATTTTAGATTTTATTTATTCTGGAATAGAAGCAAGACAGTATCTGTTTACTAGATTTAGGCTATTGTATGGTAGATTTCAGCAGGTTGATTAAAGGTTTTTTGATAGTCAGCATTTGTTTAAGCTGTGTTTCACAAATATCAAGCTGATGTGTTTTGACAAAAGCAAAATTAAATCCACTTTAATGAACCAGCTGAAAATGCAGTATGTGTCTGATGGTATGATTTGTAGATAAGACTTCAATAGAAGACAGCATTAGGAAGAGTTAATAAACTACTGTTTAAGGTGTAGAGATTTTTTTTTTTTTAAATCTGCTCAATTCTTGAGCACAATAAAAATGTTTCCAAAGTTTTCATAACGTCAGAGCTGTCATAAGCAAATGAGATCTCCAGCCTCTGTGGCTGGTGAGCTGCAGAAGGTAACGCAGAACTGGAACAGTGTCCTTCTGCTGTCCAGTGACTCCATGCACTCTGCTGCTGCTATTGGGAACCCAAATCTTTTAGGAAACCGAGTTCTTTCAGTGTTTGGGAAAACTGTGAGCCACATCAAACCACATCAGGGGAAAAAAAGGTTTCCAAGAAATGAGTGTGGAACAAATCTTGAGGAACTACGGCTTGAGATGCAGGCATTCTTTGAAAGCCAGCAGTGCTTCTGTTAAATGTTTAAAGTTGTACAGAAAATGAAACTCGGCACTGTCTAGCACAGATGCCAGTAGTCTCGAGCTGGGGGATTGCTTCTCCCTTCCCAGATCACTGCAGGTCTCTGAGCAGCATCCACATGCTCTTGAGTTGGTGCTTAAGCTCAGGTAGGCTTGGCCATCATCCTCTCCCTGCTTGCCATTCCTGAGACAGGGATCTATTCTTCTCCCTCCTGTGACTAACAGCTCACTTAAATCTCTCTATTTGGCCCTGGCTTTGTTCAGTTGCTGCATTCAGATTCTGCTCTTTCTGATATTTTGCAGGCCTCTGTCAACTGATTCTCAGATACAGTTTTGCTCTTTACTGTATTTTCTTCCTTCTTCCAGGGATTAGGAAACCTGGTATTTGTTGCTTATAAATTGGCCTGAGTTTCTGGACTGTAGGATTTTTCCTATCCATTTTTTATCAAAGGTGTCTGAAATCATCCTCTCTTGTATGTGGCTACCAGAATGCATTCTGCATGAAATAAAACCCAGCAAATAGTATGTCTATTGTTTTTTTTATTTATTAAAGATTATGTTTTATTTTCCTAGACCTTTTCTGAGCTGACTGTTTTAAACTGAAGTGAACTTTCTTCCTTATAAGGAATATAACTAAATCAAGGTTGCCCAGCAAATAAGATAAATTTGTGTGTATGCTTTGGGTAAGGAGGAGTGGGGCGTGCATCTCTTTTCCAGCTAGTCTTTTCCTATTAGGAGACTTTAGTTTTGTTGCTTCTAGTTTTGCGTGTCAACATTTTGTACTTATAAGAAACTTGATGTCCACTTGTATTGTCCTTCAGTAAGACACTGAAGTTCAAGGTTTAAGATTTAAAATTTTTTCTAGCCTCTTCCATTGCTCTTCAGTTTAAACACTTTTCTGAGTCTGGTTTTAACTTCAAGGTTGTCTCTGTGAGTGCATGTATCTTCTTGTGCCATAACTTGTTATTCAATGAGTTTCCATTTTTCTTTCTGTTTTTAACATGCTCTTTAATGGAACTGTTGAAGAAAACTGGAGTTAAATTACACATTCATGAAACGTATCATGCTATAGATTTTAATACAGCTTTCTTCTTACCCTCAGGAATTCTTTTTCCTATTACTTATGTCTTTACTTTTCAATATAGATTTGCATTTTAAAAATATTTTAGCAAAACTGGGAACATCTTTCATTTTTTTAGTTTATCTTTCGGGTATTTGGGGGTCTTAACTGAGTGATTTTGATTTTTTTTTTTTTTTTTAAAATGGCTTTAATCCCAAATAGTTTATATCTTTGTTTTTCATACAGCTTGCATTTTTACATGTAGATTAGTAGAATTTTACAAAAATGTAATGCTGTTGTTTTCTGAACATTTAAAAATGATTCTTTCATGAAAGAATCAGATGTCAAGGAGGCAGTGCCTTAACTTCAGAACAACTTTTGAATATGAAAGTAACATTTGTGCTTTTATAGCTGAAGAATGACTGCAGTTTGCTGAAATGTAATACGGGGAACTCAAGGGCACTGTAATAGCCCTGCTGATAGCTGAGCTTATTATGAAGGACAGCTAAGAGCACTTGCCCTGGAGAATCACAGAATGTCAGGGGTTGGAAGGGACCTGGAAAGCTCATCTAGTCCAACCCCCGTGCCAGGGCAGGATTCTTCCCTAACTGGGAATCGAACCTAGGCCCCAGTGGTGAGAGTGCTGAATCCTAACCACTAGAGCACCACTTCTTATAATGGTGCTACAGATGACTAGTGATCAAATGCTTCAGTTTTGATACTACTTACTTAGTACACTAAAAGCTCTAGGTAAAGAATTCCTTTTCATTTTAAAACTTTACATATCTGCTTGATAATATTTGAAAGGTGTTTAGGGCTTTTTTTTTCTTTCTTTTTTTTTTTTTTTCTTCTCATGGTTTGTTTCTGGGATTTTTTTTGTTTTGTTTTGTTTGCTTTGTGGGTTTTGTTTGTTTTTTCCATCCAAAGCAGAAAGGGCTGGAGGGGAAATCCTGTATATTTTTAGATCAGGTGTGGTAGCTGCTTTGCTATCAGCACTGTGTGGGTAGAATTGCAGTCAAGTTTAAATAGCATGGCGAGCATCCAGATGGAGTGTTTTCCTAAGCTTTAGATTATTTACTCTGTTTGGAGCTCCTGTAAAAATTTATAGTGTTCTTAAGAGCTAACTGTACCATTAAGCTTGAGATGCCTGCTATAGAAGATCACAGTATATAAAAAACCATCAAGATCTTCTCTAAGGCATTTCAGACTGTGAATTTATGCATATGATACTCTAAAAGTAATCTAAAAACGTCTGTGATGGATGATGCAATTCTAAAGAGAAGATGATAGCAAATTAAAGTGTTGTGCTTCAGTAGGCTCAGTTGTGTGCAGGTAATGTAACAGTACTCTCTCTGTAAATGACATAGGAAAGAAGGAATAGTAGGGGTTTTACCTTCCATATGCTTTTAAAATTAACTTTATTAAACCTATTATCTATCAGATACGAAAGATTTTATCTCAGAGGTGCTTATTAATATATGTTTACTAACTGCCAAGTTTGACTTGCATTACATGTGGTTTATTTCCCTCTGTTCAGATTTTTCTGTGTTGTAGGCAAAAACAATGTAAATGATATTTGAACTGCTTAGGATATGTTAATTCATTAATACACACTACATCACTGGTTTTGTCAGGAACTGGGTAAAATTGCAACAGACAGGAGTTGTTACTATTGTTGATAATTTTACTGATAATTTTACCCTGTTTTACACTAATCTGTACATTTCCTTAGATTTCAGGTTCTGTCATCAGAATTGCTTGTTAAAGTTTCTGGCTACTAGATTAAATTTTTTTCCCCCAACTTTTTAGCCTTTTCAATTGCAGAAATGTTTAGATTCTAGCTGCCTCAAAATGACTCAGAAATTAAAAAGGAAATAAAAAGACACCTCCCTCCTCTTGAAACTCACTTATTTTAGGAGCCTGATTTTTAAAGGTAATTTAGTGAAGGTGAAGGAGCCAGCTCATGATTTTTGAATTTTAGGGTTGGCAGTACTTAATATGCTCAAAGGAGAACCCTGTACATTATTCAAATGATAGTATGCACAAATGCTGTAGAAAACTTTTTTTTTCCCCCCTTGGTGGTTTGCTATTGAAATGTAATGTTGTGTGAAGCTAAGACAAGCCTTCTAGAGCTGAAAAATGTTGATGGTAGTAACTAAGATTTATCTTTTTTTGTTAAAATAATGTACAGTTTTAGTGTTTGATCAGGGAGAATTCTACTAGTGAACATAGGAATTATTCATGGGACATTTCTACATAATTTTATCCCTAAAAAGACTTTTTAGAATTACACAAAGTTGTCCATCTTTAATTTTCTCTGTCCTATGTGGGTTTTTTACCTCAAAAAAATGTTTAAGGTAACTGCAGTCCTGTGGAATGAACTTTGGCTTTTGTAAGCTAGGTTGCCAGTCCTTCTCTCTTATTAATTGTCAAAAATAATGATACTAAATGAGATCCTTTTTATATTTGTAGAACTCCATGTTTTGTGTTTTGCAATAAGGAAACTTGCTCTTCAGACATTCTGAAATAAATGCTCTCATCACATCCCCCATCCAAGTTTTATTTTCTTATGAGTGATTTGCCCAATGTAGTGACAGCAGGGGTGGGGATGGCAGCAAGTCAGAGCTCTGATGTCAGTGGGTGTCTGAGACAGCTCATCACCTGACACTGCTTATACAAGGTCTTCATGATTTGCTGTATAAGCAAACAGAAGAGTTCTCCCCCGTCTTGCGGCACGGGAGTAGCTGAAAAGATGACAGTAACCAACCTGAGACAACTACTTAAATAAGTGAGATTCACAGATTTTTGGTGTGAATTTGTAGATGAGAAAAATTGGTCAAAGTCCCACGTTTCAACCTTCTGGATCCTGACTCAAGTGTAACTTTTTATACTAGTAAAAAGAGGTTGAAGGCATGAGTGGTGCTCATTCCATTAGAGAAAAGAAAACTGCTCTGCAAAGGGAGGGGAACAGCTGGAGAGAAAAAGTTTCTCTTACTTGAGGCCATTAACAACACAAAACAATTCAAGGCATGCACTGGTTAAATCTTAGAAAGTGCTATAGGCAACCTACTTTTGCAATTGCCACAGAAAATTATTGTTGTTAGCCATTCTGTTGATAGTTCATATTGTGGGAATTACTAGCAGATGGGAAAATAGATGACTCAGAATACAGTATTAACAATCCATATTTTTTTAATCAAAGGCCTCTAATAAAGCATGTTGCATCTGTAAGATTCATTTAAGCAGTTGCTAGGAAGAATTTGTTTTTTCAAGTAAACACAACAAACTTGATACATATTATTTTTTGATTGAATATATATTTTCTTAACAATTTAAAACCTGAAAATACATTTGCTTGCTTTCATTGCACCAGCTTAATGGCAGTATTCCATAATTTAGTTTGATAGACTGGAGACTGCAATGGTAACTCATGCATTATGGAATTACTAATGAAATCTAATTTTATCACATTGAAAACATCACAGGCCTAGAGTTTTTATTTACTTCTGTTAGCTGTCAAGGGTGGATTAAGGTTGTAGTGTGCTACATCCACTAAAACTTCAGCTCTTGCCCCTTGAAAAGTTTGGATGGCTGTGGATATGTGTTGGCCAAGTGCAGCAAATGAGTTCCAGACTCTTTTCCAGACCCCTTCACCCAAACCTGCGGAGTGCAAGCAGCACCAAATATCTCAGATGTATGTCCTTCCTTCTGATTCCTGTGCTGGACACATGTGGAAGTCAGTAGTCAGGATTTGCCTTGCACCCTTTGACTTGATGACTTCTGAGAGTCCAGTTTCTGTTCTGCTTTGAAGACTCATAGAATCATTAAGGTTGGAAAAGACTTCTAAGATGATCAAAGCCAACCATTGACCCAATGGCACCATGCCCACTAAACCATGTTGGGAGGTCTACACGTTTTTTGAACACCTCCAGGGATGGTGACTCCAACACTTCTCTGGGAGCCTCTTCCAGTGCTTAAGAGCTCTTTCAGTGACCAATTTTTCTTTCTTAATATCCAGCCTGATCCTCCCCTGGTGCAAATTGAGGCCATTTCCTTTTGTCCTATTGCTAGTTACCTGGGAGAAGAGACAGACCCCCACCCCACTACAACCTTCTTTCAGGTTGTTTTATCTCCTTTCTTCTCAGTTATTGCTATAGTGCTCAGGTATGTAGAGAGGAACACGTATATTTTTTTTCAAGTGTCTGAATTTTTGTCAGTTTGATCTGACTAGGATTGTGAACAAAATATGTCAGGTGAGGTATGGATCCTCCTGCAGGCAGTATTAGTATTGACTGCAAGTAATTTCAGTGGGGCTTCTTTGAGTGCAACTGTGTCTTGAGAATCCATCGGCTTGTAAAAGAAATTACTTAATGTTACCTAGTTCTGGAGACAGTTTTGCTTTGTTTTTTGCTTCTCCTAAACGCTGTGACTCTATTTAGTGATTAAGTTACCAAATACACATTTCAGGCAAAAATATTTTTTCTATACACAATTTTTCTACTAGAAAACTGAGTTTGCATACCCCTTCTAAAAGACTGTGTGTAAAACAGGTGCACACGCTTTCCAAATATTATCTATTATGTACGTAATTGATAGATTCATGGCATTATAAATTGGAGTTTGGGCTGTTGCTTTCCCAAACCCATGTGATTACCTGGTGATGTGAAGGTTTCCAGTGAAGGCAAACACTTTTACCAGAAACTCTATTCACTAAAGACCTCTGTCTTGGAGGTGGCAGTGCTTTCTGTTGTGTAGTTCTGGGTGTTTGATCTCCAACAGGGCATGATTGATTCCCTTATTTGTAGTACCAGAAATTGCCAAACAAAAACTGTCTTAATTACTAAGCTGCTACAGTTTACACCTTTTAAAAAGTTATCAAAATTTAATTTAAAGCCTTTTTGAATTCCTGTAGCTTGCAGAGTTGAATGGTCTCCTCTCCCTTCCCATTAACTCCAGTATCCCTAGCAGTTGAAACAACAATCTGCATGGGAAATTATTTATGGCAGTTTAAATTGCTAACTGGTTGCAAGTAGAAGTAAATAAGAGCTGAGTTCTGTCACTTTAAGAATTTGAATCAATTTGTCATGCAGGGGAATAAATTACATAGCAATAACTAAACATCTTGTTTCATTTATTTCTGCTCATCTCATTTGGTGTATCTGCTGCTGCATTCAGTGTTTGGACTTTTGCAGCCTTTTACAGTTCATGAGTTAGAGTTCATCTGTAGCCCCGACAGAAGTCAAGAAAAGTGTTCTTAAATTTACCAAGGAGACGTCTCCTGGATTCAACTCTGGGTGATTAAATGATTTTCACATCTGATGTCAGATCAAGAAGACCTTCATAACTCGGTTTTTAGTTTCTTAATGTCCCCATTTTCTGTCATTTACTTCCTTTGAATGTCCCAAGCATCAGCCATTCATCTGAGTACTGTGGCTCCCTGGGTCCCCTGGGTGACATGGCTGAGATAATTCTGAAAGATTCTTATTCTCTGGATTTAAAAATTCATTATATTTTAATTTCCATCCCAGCTGTCTGTAATCTTTAAAGAATATTTAATTCTGTTTGCTGGCTCTGTTTCTTGATTGAAATTTAAATAAAAACTCACCCACCACATTCTTCTCTGACAATTCATAAAAAAATGTTTTTCAGTGCAGAATAATTATGTGATTGCATCAGTTGGAGTCTGTTTTGTGCAGTTTAAGCCTGATGTCTACAGTGGTGACTGAGAGGCAAGAAATGGCTGCCCAGGCTGGCTCAGAGCGGGTAGGAGTCTTCAGCAGTGGCAATTCTCATGATACACTCACACGTGAGGTTATTCACCGTGACTTCATTAGTCTGTTCGCTGGTCCGTGGAGCCCCAAATATGTTTCTCCTGTCATACATCCTAAAAAGCATAGCTTTATTGCTTCTCTCATCTGTGCTCCACTGGGATCAGTTAAACAGGGGAATTGTCACTGTTGTCTGTTCTCATTATACTGCAGTATCTCTGATACTTCATGCTTCTAACAATGTCTTCACTGAAAAGTGTCTGTCATATGCCAGTTGTATTTATCAGTGGACTAAAAATGAAAGAGAATGGGTGTGCTTTTTAATCTTTTCTTTCTCTGAAAATGAAAAGGTGTTCTGAAAAAAATTTGGTGGCTGAGGAACTAGGGTTCCTTTCCCTCATCCTTTCTTGCATATATCAAATGGCAGAAATACAGTAAACTAGGTGATGTTTTATTCCTTGGGAGGCAACTCCTTCCCTCCTAAGAAGTGGAAGGTGTCATTTCTCCTTGGGAGAGACAGACATTGTTGCTGAGCTGCTGAGCACACCTGAAATCTCTGAAGTTCATATTCTGTATGATCTAAGGATCTTTAGTCCTGGAAGATATTTTGACATCTGGGATTTAGTTCTCATCGATTAAGAATCTTACAGTTAAAATGAGGTAGCATGAAAATATGTGCATTTTTCCATGTACTCTTCTGTGAATTTCTGATCTGTACTCTCTCTTTTATAAGACTTTAACTTACTTGTTTACTGCGTACAATGTAGTCTATTAGTAGAAGTCATAAAGCTGGGGTTTGGACTGTATGTAGCTGTAGCAATGGGTGTTGCAAATTTATATATTTCAAATGCTGATAAAAGTAAAGATCAAAAGTAGTATTTCATTCCTCAGAGAAAACAGATCAGACTGTTGATGGAAGACTCCCTTAGATTCATGAACAATGTATTGACTCATTAGTAGGTTGATTCAGAGAATGTTTGGGTTTGATTTCCCTCCCCCCAGTTAGGTGGTGTGTGTTTGCAGTGTCAGAATATTTGCAAACAAATAGATTATACCTTTCCTAGGATGAAATTACTTGTGTCATTTGAAATTTGTTGGTATTTTTCACGCTCAGTTACAAGTAATTGGCACATAGGCAATTCTGGCAAGAGAAGAGCAGAGAGGCACTAGACTTCATCAGGAAAAAAATACGTAGGCCAGCCAAAGGAACATATTTCCAATGTAGATCCTTCCTTACAGTAGCAAGTGGGGCAGTAGTGTCGCGTGTGCCCTGGTGCCTGACAAGACTCACAGAATCACAGAACTCGAGCCTTTATTTGCAGCAGCCAGCAATCCAACACAGGGATTTACTTCTTTGGCCTTTCACTTTTAATGAATGAAATTTCATGAACTGTTTAACACTGCAAGAAAATATTTTTAGAAAGAAGGAAGTTTGGTCAAAGGTAACTCCCTCCCATGAATCCAGGAAATTATTTCGTGTATTATTTAAACACTTTGTTAGCAATTTGCTTTGACTATTTCTGGCAGCAGTCTGTTGAGGAAGACAGGTGCCTTGTCATTCTTATCAGAAAGTACCTCTAAGTGTCTCTCAGGCTATTAGTAACAGCAGCTATTTTTTAGGCTTCTCTAAGAGGCTGAAGTTGAGTAAGAAGTATATGATTAAGCAATATAACTTATAATCATGCATATAATTGTGTATACTGTGGCATGCTTTTTTTCAGCCTGACTTAAACTCCACCCCTAAATTTATTTGCAGTCTGCTTGCAAAGTGATTTTTTTCTTTAATTAAATGCACTGTATGTGTTTGTTTTTTCATATTCTGTTAAATTATTTGCTGTGAAGCATACTAAGACTTTGGGTTTTTCTAAATAGTAATGTGTGTGTATGCGTACCCTCAAAGCGTGTAAAGAAAACCACTCTAACTGTGAATTAAATGATTATGAAAGGTGATGGTTTCCATTATTGTTGTAAATGAGTTTTAATCTTTTTTCATGTTTTTTTGCTGTGTTTGGTTGTGTTACAGTTAAAGAATCTGAGCTTAGAAGAATTACAGATGCGATTAAAGGCTTTGGACCCTATGATGGAACGAGAAATTGAGGAGCTTCGACAGAGGTACACTGCGAAGAGGCAACCTATCCTAGATGCTATGGATGCAAAGAAACGGAGGCAACAAAATTTCTGAGTTTGTTTCACTTTCAGAGTTAATCCTATGGCTCAGTGTGGACACTGGTAACTTTGTTAGTCTGAAGGAATTCAATTATGAGAGCTTTCAAAAATCCAATCTTTTGAATTGTCCTTCTCAAGCAGTGACAATTGGAGCAGTGAAAGAACATACATACAGTGCTCTGCAAAGGCAGTGAAACACATGACTGCTTGTTTGTCTTTTCAAATAGTTGATGTAATAGAAGTTGAATCTGTTACTTCCCAATCTTTTCAGGTGTATAGCGGTGACTTGGTGTTGTACATTAGGAGTTGTGTTTTGGAGCACCTGGAACGATTTCTTGATTGTGCAACACTACAGAGCCTTATGTTGCAATATATTTTCCTCCCACTTAGTAGCATATTTATTATGTAAACTTTGGTTATCCTATTTATTTTATGCCTGTCTTCTTTTTTATTAGGAAGTATTAGGGTGATATTGTGGAGAGCAGAGCCAGATTAGATAAAGTTGTTATTGTAGTATAATGAAAGGAAGCTCACCACTGTATTATCTTCTAAAACTTCGATTTCAGCAAGCATCCCCGTTCAGAACAGCACATGAACATGTATCCAGCCCGTTCATATCAGTAGGATTTAAGCATAAAATAATAGGCACATGTTTTTCTGCTCTCCTGAATCGGGTACTGTGGCTGTAGTTGAGCAATACATTTGTTACACTACAGAGCATTCTTTTAGAGAGTATTTCTGTCGTTTTTACACACTCTGAATGATCTCTCATTAAACAAGAAAAAAGTGCCTAACCAGTTTAAATTTTTCTGTTACTCAGGAGAAGCAATACTTGCAGTCATTTCTTCAGTGTAAATTTCCAATTGCTATTGCAATTCTGACCAATAGAAACCTCTATTTTGCACCGTAGTTTTATAATGAGGTAACAGCTACGCTTCCTGGATATGTGTGTTGGTTCATTTAATTTTTAATCACTGTTTTGAGGGGAATTATTAGTGGTTTTATTTGGTTTCACACTATAGTTATGAAAGGATAGTAATTTAAAAGCCAAAGAAAACAACATTAATACTTATCTGTAAGTACTGAAAAGAAGCAATGTTTTTGCAGTCGTCTGAGGTTTTGTCCTGCAATTGCTAAATATTCAAAATTTCAGTAGTCTTCTTGTGGTAGATTTTGGGAAGCCAGAAATGCAGGACCAAGCTCTTAATATCTTTTTTACAAGTTTTTCTGTCTGGTTTATATTGTGGGATATGTATTAGGTAGAATGTACAACATTGCAAGAAATATTTCAGACTTAGCAGTAAATGTGATCCACTTTCTGAACAATCTACTGTGTTCTCTGTCGATATTTTTGCTGTTGTTGCCTTTTCTGTAAGTAACTTTACTGTGATAGTTATACTTCTTTAAACAATAGAGCTGAAAAGATCTTTACAGTCAGCCTTCAGCTGTTAAACATTTAATGGTGACTACTGTATGGGCATCTTCTGTTAAATGTTTTCTGGAAGTTAGTAATCATCTCATGCCTCTTAACATTTACCGGCATCACATGTGGACCATTTAGATGGAACACTGCAGATTTGGAAATGGTGCATTGTTTCATAAAACTTATGCAAAAAGAAAGCAAAAGGTTTTACAAGTTCAGCATACTACAGCCATGCTGGGACCATGCTTGGGTTTGAGCTGTATGCAGCCATTGTTGTCATTGTCATTCTGTGTGTGTGTTTGCATGCATGCCATGCTCAAACGTGAACCCTAAAGTCACATAGATTTTAGCTGTGATTATTAGAACATCCTTACCCTCAACTTTCTTCGTATTTCTTAAAGTAATGACCATCCCTCGTGAAAAAGCCAAGAATGCAGATCTATAAAAATTACTTTAAGCACGATAAAATGCACTTGGTAGTCTTACGCCTCACATTTATACAATGAAATGGTATAAAGTAAAAAATGGTATGATCATAGCACCATGTTATTAGATTATAATTGTAATGCAGCAAAAAATAGCACCACCAAGCTCCCTTTATTAGTATGGTTTGTATTTATTTAAAATTAATTTCTAATTCTCAAAATTTCACAAATGTGTGTATACATACACAAATATATATATGCATATATATATAATGAGAAAAAAAATATAAAACAGATTTAAACCATCAGGAGAGGAACCTAGCTTGCCTTTTCTTGATGTGCCTTTTAAGCAAAGTGTCATTGTCCAGACATTCTTGCTGGCATCGATTAGCAGTTTTCTTTTCCCTTATTCTCCAAACTTTTCCCCCCAAAAATAAGACTTTGATTTTGAATAATGTGGCTTTGCAGTGTAACAGACAATATAATAAAATGGTCACAATTTCCATATTTCTGTATTGTGAAAACTTTAGTAATGCGGTGCACAAAATACGAATTGCCTATCCAGTAAAAGACTGGTTTAGCCTAGGGCTGTTGCAGTCTGACATCTGAAAGGTATCAGAAGGTAAAGGGCATCCTTTCTTTGCTCCTGATCTGTCTGGGTAGAAACAACTTGAATACATTCTGTACACAGGCGTGCACACAGTATGGGTTATACATGTAGGAAAAAATCTGAAAGCTGTGGAATAAAATAAAAATCAAAGAATCATAGAGTGGTTTTGGTTGGAAGGAACCTTAAAAGATTATCTAGTTCCAACCCCTGTACCATGCTCAGAGCCCTATCCAATCTGACCGTGAACGCTTCCAGGGAGGAAGCATCCACAGCTTTTCTGGCAACTGGTGCTAAACAAGCTACTTAAAATGGGTGAAAAATAGCTTCTGATATACAGTAAACTAGGTAGATATGGGACCTTTGTGGCCAAAGAATACTTTCACCAGTTAATAAGAAATTAGTAATGTTGCCCTTCTGATATGGTGCATGCTGCAGTCAGCGTAAGAGCTGTCTTTGGGTTCAGAAGCCAGTGTATTGGACTCTAAATTAGTGTTAGCATTAACACACAGAAATGGGTTTTATACTGACACATGGGTACAACTTACATTTTCTTTCCTTTGTTTATATAAATGAATGAAATCATCCATCTTTATGACTACACATCTCTGCTCGAGGGTCAGCATCTCTGTAAAGAAAAGCCAATAAATAAGACATTTTAAAAGCAAGCCTTGCAGGAAATCTGGTAGAACTACTGACAACTTAACCTTCAGTAAGATTTTAACCAAGCAATTTCTTGTTTGCTTCTGACTTTGCGTTTAGGTCTAGTAAGTAAAAAAAAAAAAAAAAAAAAAAAAAAAAAAAAAAAAGAAATTTGAAAAATCATTACTTATTACTAAACATTTGTAATAAAAGCTAATTTTTCATGTATAATTGCTGTCTTGTTGTTCATTCTAACTGAGGTGAAATTATGTTTATAGTAACCATTAATGTTCATTTCCATAGTCATCTCTCTTGCTTTTATTTTCTTCCTACAATACTGTGAGCACAGCTGCGAGTGTAGAAAACTACATCTCTCAAAAAAAGTCAGCTTGGGAAATGATTTTTCCAGCTCAAGACATTGCTGCAAGCTCTAGAATTATGAGGATCTTGGTGGAAGACTATCAGGCCATTCTAAGGACAGAAATTCTCAATACTCTGTGGAAGTCCCTCGATCTGCAACAAAAGGTTGCTAAAAGCCTAATCAGCTGGGCATCACCCCAAGACACTGGAAATCTTCATAGACATCCTTTACTTGGAGGTACTAGCAGACATTAGCAGCCTTAGATGCTCCTTTAATTTTCTGGTGTAATGAGAACAATAGGAAATGGATAGGCTTAACTAGGAAAAGTGAATACATTTAGTGTCTCAAATATTATTCTGTAGCCCATTTCTTTTCTAATTTTTACTAATTATTCTCTAAGAATTTGCCCACAAAGACACTCTAGTAAAACAGACTCATGAACAGAACCCCTTAGTGAACAACGGTATGTTTGAAGTGATAAAATTCTGCTGCTAATCTGAATTAATCTGACAAATGATTGGATGTTAGAACTATTTACTGTCTATTTAAAGTAAATAATAGCTTGCCTGTATTTGCCCAGGTGTATTCAGGTGAGAGTGCACAGTGGCTCAAGCTGCTTCTCGGTCCAGTGTGTTGAACTTCCAAATACAAATACAGCTCATGGTGAGTGAATCTGTGCACATGAGATAGCCTTACTCACCATTAATAGGCTTCCAAGCAGAATGTATACCATACAATTTCTGTAAAGCACTTTGTGTGCACACTGTTTTATCAATGTGATATGATGAGGGTTACATTTTCTTTTAAAGTGTATACATGGTTTATAAAATAATTAAAGAGACTTCTGACATGAGGAACTCTTTATTTTTTTGCATTCATAAATATTGAGGGCTCCAACTCTCTGTGGCATTTCTTTCTGTACTTCAGAGGTGATAATGGATGTTCTGTAATGTCATACAGCAGGTTGGGGGATTGGCTTTGGGATATTCTACAGTAGGCTGTGATGCAGCAGTGTTATGCCCACTAGTGCCAATGAAGGCCTTGGAGAAGACATGTCCTAGGTAGTTCATGGTGTTTCTCACTGTTGTGTTATGCCAAGTGAAGGAATGGCTTAATCTTTTTAAGGAAAGGCAAAATTACATTGATAGTTCAGTGTAAAGTCATTAAGTTGCACTTGGGGACTTGCCCTGTGAAGTTTGTTATAAAATACCTTTCCATAAAATTTATTGCTCCTCTCTGTTTAGTGTATTCATTATGGAAAGGGACTGCCATATACATGGTGTGTTCTCATCCTTTGTTTTGTTTTCATTTGTTAGAGTTTTTAAAGAATACATGGACATTCCCCATATTTTGCTGCTTCTCCTCTCTCTGCTTAGTTTCAGTAGGCCTTAGAGAGTCTCCTGGGTTAGTAAAGAGCTATATTTGTCACAGAAACAAGAAGAAAGAAATAATTGAAAAAGAAAAATCTTCAGGGAGAAAAGAAAAAGCGCTTGCACTTGGCCACATCACTCATGGGGCTTACTGTGGATGCTAGGGGAAAAACGTGTTATCTGACAAAAGCAAATCAGGTAGTCATCTACGTAACTTACTGGCTTACCTTGCTTTTTTACATCTGATTTTCTTCCATTCAGGTTTACTGTCTGTTATGTTTGTGCTTTATTTAGTTGGTTGCCACTTGAGAAGGTTTTTTCATTTGCTTTTGGGTTTGGTTTTGGTTTTTTATATAAATGTAAACTTACCATGGCAGTGCCAAGTAACTCAAAGTCACTGAAAGGATCATGTTCCTTACCCACTCCTTTCAGGGGTCATGGAGGATATTGACTGCAACTGATGTTTGTCTCTGCATGAAAAGACTTCCCATGCTCTAACCCTGTGCAGACATGGATGGAGGTTTTATCAAGAGGACTGAATGAGCTGTGCACCTACTCAGCATGTCGTGTAAGTGTTGTGTCCTGCAGGGAACCACTACCCTCCTTCTCCCCTTCTTCTTCTCTCCCTTCCCTGCTGTAGCAGAGGCACTGAGGCTCCTGCAAATTATGAGGAAGTAACAGAAAGTAGTGGGTACTGCTTTGCCACTGAGAGACTTAGCATGAATCTGGAAGCTGTTGACCAGCATCAGACTAGCACTATGCTCAAAGCAATGTCTGCAGTCTAGGAAGCCTTGTAGGAGCCAGCTCCTTATCTCAGGGACAAGGCCGTGCCATGGTGGCAAATGGCTTTTGATGCAACTTTACTTTGTTGGCAGGACTGCAACATGGCCATAGCCTCCTAATGCAGATGCAGACATGTCCACACCAAGTGTGTTTAACCCTTGGAAAGGTAAAAGTTCTTTGTGTCCATTTTTATATTGAGGTACAAAAAAAGTTTAGTGGCCTTAGGAAATGATCTCAGTGCAGTGGAACAGTCTGTGTAATGGCATCAACTAAGGATCAGCCTGTGCCCTATGCCAGAACATTTCTTAGTCCAATAGCACTGTTTCCTGGCATCCCAAGTTCTTAACAGTAAGCACTGGTTTTAGCTTTGCTAGAAGTGGTGGTGGGAGCAGGAAGTTTTCATGTGCTGTAGGCAAACAGCCAGTGTTCTTGCCTGGTGCTGTACCTATTTAGTGCAAACAGGCCTTTCTGAAGGCCACGGAAAATTCAGAGGTGGTAAGCTGGGCAGTAAGCAGGGAGCTGCCTGGAGCCAGCCAGCCAGGAAGGCATTGGAAGAAATTAAACTAATCTGATTCTGGGCTCAAATGCTGGGTTTTTGCCTGTCACTATGGGAGGAAACATTAATAGTATTTACTCCTGCCCTGCAAACCCCAGTGACCTTCACATTTTTTTCTTTAAGTATCTCAGCTTCAGAAATCAAGTTTGTAAATATACATTGCCCCATGCTAATGTATCTGAATATGTATGTTCTTTACTAAAGATCTGGACTCTTCTCCCTGCAGATATTTCTTCTGAGGGCAAATATTTCGTATTACAGTATGTCTGCCTAGCCAACTCCCAGAGAGAAACATAGCTCTTAGTCCTGTTTCTCCCCTTGGTGACTGTTTTTGGATATGAGCTGTATAATTGTTCTTCGGCTGTACACGGGTGTGCGCAGACACACGTACACCCATTCTACCTCCTATTCATCCTTTCATTCCCTTGGTGTCACTGAAGGGACTGATGCCATGATGGCTATGGCCCTCAGATGTTTGTAACACTACTTTTTGCCCTCTTCAGATCTTTGGGCTGCTTTGCGCTCCTCCTGGGCTTCCAAAGCCTGCATGGTTACTGTTAAGGAAAAACTCACACCCAATAGATCAAAGAGGGAGACCAAAAGCTTTCATTTGATTTATCTGACACTAAGCCTTTAGTGTGATGCATCAATTGATATTTCATTTTTATTACAGTACAGTGGGGTAGACAGGCCTAACAGCAAGAGGTGTCCTTTTGATCTCTCATCACACATGAAAACATGTGTCATAGTCCAGAGATTATGGAGGTCACAGATTATTTAAAGAAGGATTAAGCAGAGTTACCATTTTTCTTAGCAGCCATATCCAAACGCATGAGATTCTTTTCAAAATGCAGGCATTACTTCACTCTGTAGATAAGTTGTATTTATTTGTCATACACCAATTTTCCCTGCTGCAACTATGGAAGAAGTCTAGAATTTTTCAAAGTGTTTTGTTTTAAAAAATGCAGAAACAGTCAAACTCTGTACTTACAAATACAATTAATAGAGTAACTTTTTCTGAGTCTCCTAAAATCCAGGAAAAGTTTTGTTTTGTTTTTCCTCTTAGTTGATCTTTACAGAATCACAGAATATCAGGGGTTGAAAGGGACCTCGAAAGCTCATCTAGTCCAAACCCCTGCCGGAGCAGGATTCTTCCCTAACCAGGAACCAAACCCAGGCCCCAGTGGTGAGAGTGCTGAATCCTAACCGCTAGACAATAAAGTTATTGAAGCCATCCAGAAAATAGGGGGGTGACTGTGTTAATGTTCAACACTGCATTCATTTGTATCCACATCTAATTGCTTAATCCAAATCAAATTTATGTCTGAAAGTGAGCAGAAATCTCTAATACACTAAATACTAGTTCAGTATTTCAATAAATAGAGCTGAAATACTGCTCTGACTCATTCCAAGAGTCTCATCCCATTAGAAACTCCAGCCAAAAGAAATTTGGTAATCCACTATGGTTATGTGCTAGAAAATGTTCATGGACAATATACCTGTTGTATTTTTTTAGCAATCTATCCTGCTAAGGAAGCACATCCACCACTGATTGCTCAGCTTTTATAGAAATACATTAGCTTTTTGAGTTGTTTATATTCCACAGTTTAATGTGTCCGAAATCGATGGCAATGGTGTTGTATTAGATTTGATAAACCTGTTTCTCCTAGTTAGTGTAATTATAAGTCTTTGGTTGACACCTAGATGTTTAAACAGCCCCCAGATAGGCAATTATTGGGGTAAATAAGGAAATGAGGATTTCTAGGATGATAGGACCAGCAGTACAGCTCCACATCTCAATAATTAATGCAAATTTATTCCAAGAGTGGGTATAAGTTTGAAGCTTTTAAATGTGATTAACATTGATCTAAGCAGCTCATCAACTGACACAATTTTTGTGTATCTCATAGCATTTGCCTTCAGTTACTCCCTCCACAAAAAAACCCACAGTTAAGTTCTATCTTGCAGCTAGAGCAGAAAGAAGTCTTATTCAAAAGGTGTTTAACTAGTATGTTTTTGTAGACAGATGCTGAAGTGTTTAGTTCAGCTCTTTGCTCTAGAATGAGTAGTGACAATTCAGTCACGTTTGAGAATGGATTAGGGCTATGTTTCTGAGCTGTCTTCCAGCTTCTGTCCTGATCAGTGGAAATGAGGCTGCTCAGAGCACCATGCAGCAGACCTCAACAGGCTACATGGCCTTACTTTCCCAAAATACCATGAGGCAGCCAGCTTTGTGTTTAGATCTCCCTGTTGCTGACCTGAGTGAAGGAACACCCTTCACACCCTTAACTGTGCTTAAAAATGTGGGAATCTAAACTTTGGAAAGCTGGTCTCTGATGTTTGATCCAGATCTCTAAATGAAACCATGCAAGACATTGCTGTCCTGTGCACTTTGCAAGGAAAAAATCTGAATGCTCTTCCATCTGCAGCTTTGATTTCCATTCAGTTTTTTTATTCTTCTTTTCTGGACTGTATAGGATTGTTTTAGTTAAAAAGCTCAGAACCCAAGCAGACCAATCTTTTTATTTGCCATGATTTTTTTTCTCCCTTTCTCTAGCAAGATGGTCAGATGCATTTTGCTTTTAAAATGTGCTTTCTCAGGATGGAAAAAAAAACAGCTATCTTTTTTCAGAAAACATTACCTGTCTGTCAGAGCTTTTTTCTTCTGTATTCTTGGTATGTCTAGACTGACCTCTGAATCTAAAGGGAATTCTTAACAAAATCAAATGTGCCTAGAAACACCTGCCACCTGCTGTTCCCAGCATGTCTCTCATCTACTGGCAAGTTAAATGGTTCCAGTGCTTTGAGGCTGCTGCCAAGTGTGAGGAAGCACATTTGTATTTTTGTATGCTGGTGGATGGGCTGGTGCTGTGTGGTAACTCACGTGAAAAAGTGCACTTTGTGCTCTCTAGCACTGCCCTGGTAGCACTGGTGAGAGCTCCAGTATGATTTCAGTTTGATGCGCATGAGGAACACAAGAGCCAGGAGTGGGGCTACCCTCACTAACAGAAGTATAAGGAAGGCTTGGTGCATGTTTGCAACCACAAGCATAAGAAAATTGTCCTATAATTATGAAGTGCTTCCAGTATTACAGCTGGGAAGTTCCACAGAAAAAACAACTGTCAAGCCTCATAACTCACCTGCCAGGCTGAATACGAAAGGACCTCAGAAGAAGCTGCATCCTAACTTTGGCCAGTTGGAATGTTCCTGTTGTGGAGCCCCGCTGTGCCTCTTCACTGACTGTGCAAGAGAGGGAGACATGCATAAGAGGGAGCTGGATGAGGATGACCCACTCTTCTTGCAAGTGCTTGCTAGTGGCACCTGCCTCCTCCTAGGTTTCAACTGTCATCTTCAGAGCATGGTCTCACAGGGAATACTGAGAGCCACTACACTGGAGAAAAACACCTTCAGGGCTTCTTCCTTTGGGTTTTCAGGGTAGGGATCAAAATGTTAAGAAGGGATCATACTGATAGTAGGAAGCTGTGCCTTGGTGTGGAAGGAAAGGAAGAAGGGAGCTATGCTAGGATGTTGATGTTCAGATTTCCTAGAATGAGAGAACATGAATTTTAAAAATAGCATAGTAATTTAAAAGGACAAATTCCACTGAAAGTTAGTGGTGTTAACATTCCTAAATCAGGAACTCCACTTATTTTGCTGTGTTACAACCCAACCACATCACCCGTTCATCATATGTTGTGCAGGCTGCAGCAACAGCCATGTTAGGATACAGCGAAGAGAGGGTGAAGGAAGAAGGTACAGAACTTAAGATGGGCAGAGCAGTGGCTGCTGGTAAACAAATGGGGATGTCTGAGTATCATTTGTCTTCCAAATGTGATTGGAAGTTTTCTTGGAAGGCCAACAGTGTAATCGGTGGAATAGTGGGCTCAGAACACAGAGCACCTGCACATGTGGTGACAACAAGCAGATGTTAGACTGCATCTGAAAGTGGGCAGCCCTCTTAGAGTGCTTTAGATATATAGAAGAAGTTGGCAGATTCATAGCACACTTTGGCCAATCCCTGAAAAATTTAGCCCTATTTATTTCTGAACAGGGATCAGTGAGAAGCCAAACCCCAGTGGTACCCTAAAAAAGAGTGGCAAGTGCTGGTGTTTCTTCTACACTTTTGTGAAGCTGAAGTGTTGGATTTGTGCCACTGCCTGCTATAGCCAGATGCATGTATTTATCCAAGTGAGGACTTAGATGATTTAGGGTTGTGTGTTAAGGGTGAGGTGATGTCAGGCAACCAAGTTTCTGCTGTGTCCACTGGGAGGTCAGTTTGAGTCTCAACACCTGTGAGACAGTTCTCCATGCTCTGTACTAGCAGGAGAAATAAATACCAGAGCTAGACCTTTGCCAGCAATGTCATGTTATCTTGGAAAACATTTTCTAGACTGTTTGGAGGTTGCCTTCTCCAGTTGGTAACCCATAATTTTGCATATGAGAGGTGAAGAGATTCACAATCCTTAATGAGGGTGACATTTCTTAACAACTTCAATGAGTGCTTGAAGGCACAGATATTATGGCTATGTCTGAATCAACTAAGCAGAAAAGTGCTGCTTTGAATAATGTATTGCCCATTGCTGGATTGTTAATTCAATAAATTATTCTAAAATGAAAAGTGTCATTTTTTCCCCCTTTTTTTAAGGAGAAAGCTGGAATCAATAGAAGATCCTTCAGAAGCTGGATAGGAATATTCTAGCCCTGCTTAAATAGTGGGCAACTTGAAAACAAGTTAAAGGATATAAAATTAATTTCTGGTATTATGTAATGGGAAGCCAGGTGCATAAATTTGAGGGGGGAAAAAAAGAATAACATGATGAGAAAAGAATGGTTCTGGCACAACACCTCTCTGAGGGATATGAGTGGTGACCGCAGGTTCAATGTTGTTTGAAAGTACCATCAAAGGTAGATTAAAGTCAGGGGTATTGTGAGAGGAAATGGATAACTAGCACAGCAAGAGTAGTTATTCCAGGGGCTTTCTGATGCTTATATGTGCACAGCTGGGGCCCCTAAGAATAGGGGTTGTTTTGGAAGAGATGAAAGGTCATGTCAAGTTGATTTAGCACCTACAAGTGCTATCGGTATATTGCTTAGTCCCTAATCTGTGAGGTGGAGAACAAGAAGCTTGCACTATTTGCTCAACTGAAAAATGTGGGTTCCCCACCACAACCACCAGCTAAGAACATTTCTGAAAATAGAAGTGTAGCCTGATGTGTACGTTTTAAAGAAACGTATCTTCACAATGAGATCCAGGCTTCTCTGTGATTATAATGTCTACTCAGAGTATCCTGAAACTTAAATCAATTCTTAATCCCTGCTGAAATACACTTTTTAGTGCATTTAATTTCCATTTTGTGGCACAAAGCTGACTTCTTGAGTGGGTTATATGTTACTGGGTCAAGAAAAATAGTACAAAGAGCACCAGATACAGTCCTCCCCGACAGTTTCATAAAGTTCTGTACAAAAAGGTGTAAATACTGGAGGTATTAAAGTTGGAATATTAAATGTAATGTTCTTTGCTTATAAGCTTGCAATGTGAAGCAGCTCATGCTATATATAGTACGTGAGGGAAAAACAAGTCTGCTTTCAAAATGGATAAATTAGTCTGCAGGGAAAGAGAGAAATAACTGATTAAAGTGAGTAATAAACTAGGCAATAATACAAAAGCTGAACATACATACAAAGCTTAATCACAATCTATAGATAGATTTCACATCTGAGGAAAATAATGTAACATATTGCTTCTCAGGGACATCTCCAACTCTCATAATAGCCGAGATTTGTACTAGAAATCACGATTCTCTAATAGTTTATCTCTGGAAATAAAAAAGTTGCCTCATTTGGAATATTACCATAATCCTTATTTAAGCAATTCAAAGCTCTCAGCCAAAAGACAGTAGATGCAGCATTTTCACGAGTGCCAGGAAGGTGACTGTCACAAGGCAGGAGAAGCATGTAGCAAGTGCAGTGTTCTTCATTAAACGGCACATTCACAGTGAGCAGATTTCTGATTACAACAATGTTCAAGTTTCAGATACTGGAGGAAGAACCCTATTAGTCCTTTTACCCTTTATTTTTGACCTACTGTTTTATGGAAGTGCAGATGCCCCACTCTCATAAAACAGTAATCAAAGAAGTCTGGCAAAAGTACTGACTCCTCAAAAAGTACACTACCTCTTCTCCTCTTGAGGCATGGGGGAGATTGATTTTTTTTCTCTTCAGAGTGGAAACATTTTTCTGTAACTTTATTTAATGACAGATGAGGATTCTCTGCACTTACTGCACTGAGCCCTAGAATAGAGGTTACTTCATACAGCAGCAGGAAGGGTGTGCCTCATTCTTCCCTACCTAGATATTTTGGGGGAGCTCAATTGTTATACTCCTCAGTGAAAAATTCTATTAGTCATAAGAAAATATTGAAACTGCTGTACAAAGTGATGCAATGCTGTACAGTGCTGTCTCAGATTAAATCTAAGCAGAAGTAACACAGAAGAAAAGGCTACATCCCCTAGGATCGTCAGGGGAATGTGACTTGCTGAAAAAAAAACCCAAAACCCAAACTGAAAGGAAGCTTGACAGGTATAACCCTGTGAAAATAAGCATGGAAGGGCATATGGTTGCTGTCTATAAATACACCATGCATGCAAACACTAAAAGGAGAATGAAATATTTAAGCTAAAGAATAGTGGTGGCATGAGAAAAAAAAAAAACAACTATATACAAAGCAGCCATTAATAAAATTATGCTGAAAGTTGCTCAAGTCTTAGAGAGCAGTGCAGCTCTGGAATGCTCTTCTGGAGGAAAGGGGAGCAAAAACCTGACTACTTTTAACATGGAGTTAGTTAAGTTTATGAAGGGAATTCCTGCGTACTGTGTAAACTCATTGTCATGGTAATAAGAACATATTAAATTTCAGTACTTTATTTACTTGGTGTCTTTGATCCAAAGCACTTATATAAAAAAGCAATAATGAAAATTCCTTTCAACCAGTACAATAAAAGTCATAATTCCTTGGAGTATTTCATTTTCTTTAGTGAAATGCAATTTGGACACGTTCCACTCAATATCTGCAGAAATGACACAGTATCAGCCCTACCAATAATAATAAACCTAGAACAGAAGACAAGCTAAAGGTTCTTGAAATGATGTGTTGCCAAGTTTGGATGCAACCTTCACAACACTAAACTAGCAACAGCTGAGGGAATTTGTGACTCTTTGGCAAGTTCACAGGTCTCTTCAAATATCCGCCCTGAAAGTCATTGGTTTTCAACTGCTTGTGAGACTGAGATAAAACCACTGGTTGCAGCTGGATTCTCTGAAGGCCTCCAACCATCAGACCTAGAGAGAACTTGCAGTGTCCTTGGCATCAGTGGGAGAGTTTTCCACCTTTGCAGCATGTAACCTGAGCAGCGTGTACATGCTGCACAAGTCCATCTCTTCCCTTATTTCTTTTGTAGTATTTTAATCCAACAGGCAACCTAGTGCTGTGGTTTGGGACGATGTTTGTAAGTGCATGATAGTTTATACATGTGCAATATGAAGCAGAGAGAAGGCTATTGAATTTGTGCCTGTCATCCAACAGGGAACTTGAACCAGCCTTCCAGAAGTGAAAACTTTAGCAAAATGTTTCAACATCTAACTCAGCTTATGTAGGTCTGCCTTCAGGGTCACGTGTATGGCTCTTCAGTTTTCAGGGGCAGCAAGGAATGTCTTGCCTATTGACTTTATAACTTGCATAGGCTGTGTTGAAATCTCCAAGAGTTTTACTTGGTAAGGTTAGAAAGGACCTATTTCCCTCACATTTCATGGCCTAACTGAAATGAGTGTAGGATGTTCAAATTAAATAGGGGAGTAGGAAGTAAGTTGTTTCACACTATGTGTTCTGTGATAGATCCCTGGACATTCTGATCCTGGGTGCTCAGCTTCCTGCTTTTAGGTGGAGCTGATACAGCAAAAATGTCAAAAGATACAGACCAGACAGCAACCTCTAAGAGCCTAAAAAAAAGGGAATTACCTATTTGTACTGTATCTGGTTTATTCTGCCAGTTGAGCCACTCCTTGTTGTGATATACATATTTCCAAACATAACAACTTTAGATTTAGTATTTTAATGTCTCTTTTAACTAGTTTGAATTTATTTTCTGAACCTCTCTAGTCTTCACAAGTAAAAAAGCCACCAAAACAAACAAATTAATTGGAACAGTATATGTAACAAATGGGATGGAAAAGCAGCTGGATCTGAAGAGAAATGCTGTTCTGCCCACTAAGTGCCAGTAGCTTGTTTCATAGCACAGATCCTCAGAAGTATAGAGAGGGAAGCAGCAGCTTCTGGCTTCTGTCTGTTGGCTACAATTGTTTGAGCTCTGTACGATGGCATAAAGGAAGAGACTGAGCACTCAAAAAACCAAGTTTATGCAGATTCAAGATTACTCTTGAAAACCCAGATGGTCTGCTCTCATGTCTTTTTTTTGTTTGTTTTAAAAAAAAAAAGGAAAAAAAATATCCAGGCCAGCCCTTGAAAGGATTTCAGCTAACTGCGTCACAGAAGCAGGTGGGAGGATCTGCCCACAACGAGTGCTTGTTTTCTTTATCTGTTCCTTTCTTAGACCTTTATACTCTTCCTTAGCTGTAAGATGTAAGTTTCTTTCTGAGGGAAAGTGTGACTTACAGGGGTTTTTTTCCCCTTAGAGTTCCCTTGGCAGAAAGCTAAATGGAAATGTCTGCCATCAACACCTGCTTTCAAACTTTCCTGATAAAATTAGATTTTATCTCTCAGCATCACATATGGCATCTTTATAATTAGTCTTTTTGCAGTATATGAATGTCAGTTCCTAAAATGCTGCCTGTGCTGTTCATGTGGGAATATTTTGCTTCATTAAACAAATCCAAGTTTTTCATTGGAGCTTCTACTTGTTGAAAAGCCACAGTTTTGTGTGTCTAATCTCAGAACCATTTTGACAGACTGAAATACACTGTGTCTTCAGCTTCACGAGAACTGAGCTGTGTGCAGATCACTTCTGAAGGTGGGGACCTGAGATGTTTTCATGGGCCTTCATACCTAGAGTCACTTGTGAAAATGTGTAGTCTCTGAATGGGTAGCTATCAGAAAATGAGAGGTGGGCTTCTTCAGAGGACTCAGTATTGACCTAATCTTGGAAGCAGAGGTAGGTTTATGCGTAGGATATTCTGAAAAATATTACTGTACACAGCATTTCAGAACAAGAACACCCAGTTTTTAACACACATGCTCACGAGTAAACAAACTCCCAATGAAATGTGAAGCTCAGAGGTGTTTTTGGACATGTGATGATCAGAATTACCAGTCAGAAAGATGGGGAAGAGTGTTCACATGTCAGTGATTCACAGGTGATTGTTTTAAGCTGCTGTAAAATGCATAGGAAGTCCTATACGAGTACAGATGCCAGTATAGGTGATAGGTGATTTTTTCTTTACTCATTTCATTTTTGTTCCACTTGGGTATGTTCATTTCTCTGCTCAGGTGAGGAATGCACAAAGTAACAGATCATCACTGTACCACTAGCACTAATGTCATGGAAACGGTAACGTTTGGATGGAAAAGTCAGCATTTAGTACCTATGCAACAGGATGAAAATGTGCAAACTCTCAACTTGTAATAGAAATGTCTTTAGTTTCTCAAGTGCAAAGTTAGTGCAGTGTCAACAACACTATCCTCTAGGAGAAAAGAAGACAAATAAGAAAACATTTATAAACATAGCTCTGGATAGGTCTCATGCAAACTGCTGTCAAACTTGTACACTAATGCAGTGAATCATTCAGGCTTAGCTCGCTGGGGCTGCTCCTGCTCATATTGGTAAGACTGGCCATAAGAGATTTAACTTTGTAAGCATAGTAGTCCCTTAAGTTGACTGACGGAACTTCATTCATGCCATCACCAAAATCACAGCTTCTCATGGCACTTTCTAACTGCTTCTGACGCTTATAAAAGTGGGAGAATTTGTTGAAGATCAGTGTAATAGGAAGCACCACCACTAGGATGCCAGCTAGGATGCATGCAGATGCTGTCAACTTGCCAGCAGTGCTCCCTGGCACAACATCCCCATAGCCAACTGTGGTCATACTAACGGTAGCCCACCACCAACAAGCAGGGATGGTGGCTAATCCCTCATTCTCTTCTTTCTCAATGGTGTAAGCCACTACTGAGAAAATGGAGATGCCAACAGAGAGGTAAAGCAAAAGAAGCCCCACCTCTCTGTAACTGTACTTAAGAGTGGCTCCAAGAGATCTGAGACCTGTGGAGTGTCTGGCAAGCTTTAAGATGCGAAAGATTCTCATGAGTCTCAGAACTTGTGCAACCCTGCCTAAATTTGCTAGAGTTGGACTACTTTCCACCACCAAGTTGACAATTAAGGTAATATAAAATGGAAGGATAGACATTAAGTCAATCAAATTCAGGGCATGCTTGAAAAATTTTAAAAAGTCAGGAGCTACTGCAAATCTTGCCACCAGTTCGAAAGTGAACCATGCAATACCAAAATGTTCCACGATTTCAAAGCGAGGGTCTTCCTCAGGGTTCCCATTGCTGTCAAGAATCTGAAAGTCTGAGAGGCTGTTCAGGCACATGGTCACAATGGAGCCCAGCACCACCACTATTGAAAGGACACTGAAGATTCGGCTTAAGACTGAGTACCCAGGGTTATCCAAAGCAAGCCAGAGCTGCCTTCTGATGTTTCCAAAGGGTTGTTTGTCAAATTTAGAGGCATCATTGTAGAATGCCAAAATTTCATCAAAAGAAGATGTGGTACTTTCCTGGTCGCTTTGTTCCTCCCATTTCTCTTGGTCTGGCTCCATTTTCCTCCCATGATAGCTGTAACTACAGCAAGAGTCTATAAAGAATTCATTGATTCCCCAGTATTCAATCTCCTGGCTGAAAGAAAACACACAGAGTTCACCCATCACATGGAGCTTGCCAGTGTTATAGAAGTGCAGCACGTAAGGGAAGAGCTCGGGGTTTCTGTCAAAGTAAAATTCATTCTTGGTGTCATCATAGTCATCGCAGAGCTCCAGTATTGACTCCTTTGAGTGGCAGCTCAGCAGCTTGCCTAGCCTGGTCTCAGGGAACCTTAATAAGGTGTTGGATCTCATCTTTTTCTTAAAACCTCCAACGTTGATGCTGATCTCATTGTCTTCAAAATTTGCTTCAGATAAAGCCTTCAGGCTCTGCCTTGTCATAGTGAGCTCCTTCAAAAGGTGTATAGGCAATGAAAACCTAGGATGCAATTGCACAGAAAATCAGCAGAATGAGCAAATCACCTATAGACGCTTGGTTTTTTCTTTTCCTCTTTTCCTCCCTTTTCCCCCTCTTTCCCCTTTCCCCCATATTTTCCCCCTTTCCCCCCTTTTTTTCTCCCACCTCCCACTGAAGACACTGAGAGCAGCTCCTTTGTTCCCGCTGCAGGCTCCTGTCCCTCTGGTTACTCTCCACCTGGGCTGTGGCTCTCTCCCCATTTACTCACGGCCTTTGTACGACCGGGCCCTCGCCGACCTTTCTCTCCCGCCCGCCGCGCTCCGGCCACGCCAGACGAGGACGTCCCGCGGCTGCCGCCGCCCGGG